>CM043704.1:84221403-85421403 GCA_023935145.1 Bretschneidera sinensis | reverse complement strand
AATAATTTCTTCCAAAAAAGGGGCTATGGGTCATTTTATGTTGGGAAAATTTGAGAGGGCTCGTTTATCAAAGTGACAAGAATTGACTTCAAGGCACAACCATGTCATTGTAGTTAAGGTTTAATTCGCCTCTCTACAGTGTTAGAAACGTCCATCCAATGCATCCATTATGGCTATTTCATATTCCTTTTTTTCTTTTCTTAGAATTTTGCTTACTATACCGCTGCAGTACATTATAAATTGTATTGTTACTTTTGCCCCCATCGAGATAAATCTGACCCCTTCTCCTGTTCACGCCTACGTATATGGGATATTTTAAGAAGTGAACATACTTGCTACTAAATGTCTCTTCACAAGAGACTTTGGTTCAGTGTTCAATTGTCTTTAACGTACAAAAAATTCGAATTTTGTGTTTTGACAATCAATTGTGGCTTTGTGACAATCGATTTGGCTCAATATTTCCAAAGTATCGGGTTGACTGTTGACTGTGGTCATGCTACAGTCGTTTGTCCAAACTTATTGTCCATTTTTGGACACATACAATCGACTGCACAATATTATAATTGATTGTAAAAAATTTATGTTTGATCTTTCTGTCTTATTCCTACCGTCCACTATCCTTGATCAAAATCGTTTTTTTGGGTCCTTTTTTCCCCCTATTTTCCTTTGATTTTCTAAATCATTATAAACTTAAAACCATGTTTTATTTTGAAAATCATATACAGTTTATAACCCCTTGTTCACGTATATTCAATCTTCAACCTATGGACTGCATGGTACGCTCCCGACTAGAATTTTTCAACTACCAAATCTAGAATATCTCTTATTACTAAACAACTAAAATCTCAGGGTTATCTGCCTGAATTTCGATAGAGCACTCCTTTCAAGACATTGAGACTTTGGTAGACAATTTTTTTTGGTGGGTTACTCGAATCTATAGGAAACCCTAATTCTTTATTAGAATTTGACATCATGCTCAATATGGTCTTAGGGTTGCTTCCATCTTCACTTGATAACCTCACCAAGCTCACACATCTTGGCCTTTCATCAAACAACTTCAAAGAGGAAATACCTCATTTGTTGGAAAACCTCACAGAGCTCACCCACATGGCAACTGATCCCAATAATTTCAGTCGTGGGAATTTGGCTTGGCGAAGTAGTCTGACTAAACTTACTTATTAGTACTTTTCATAAATCAATTTAGCTGGTGGCATTCCATATTTTCTTAAAATCTTTACCCAACTTCAATATTTATCACTTGGGTGCAATCAGTTTAGTCAGTTAAATTTATTTTTGGCTCTCAAACCTTACCTAACTATTTTAGAAACCAACTATACGGTCCAATCCGGTAGTCAATTTCTAAAGATATAAATCTTGAAACTCTTTGCTTAGGTTTTAATAATTTAAGTGCACAACGAAATTTGACATATTCTTTAAGCTCAAAATTCTCGAAACACTACACATATCAAGTAAAAGATTCTCATTACTTACAACAGTTAATAGAAATTTCGTTCTTCCAAAGTATAAGTTGTTGGGATTGGGTATATGCAATTTGAATGGGTTTCCTTATTTCCTTCAATACCAAGATGAGTTGCAGGCATTGAAACTTGGTGGAAACAATATTCATGCCCAGATACCGGAATGGATTAGAAAATATATAGATATTCTCTCCATTATATTTGGAATCACAGTTGAAGAGTCTACAGATCTTGGAACTTAAAGGTAACAAGTAGCAATGACGAATCTCGATTCCATCATCTTCACTATTTTACTATGTTGTATAAAAAAACACTTTACAAAGATATTCCAGTTTTGATCTGCAATCTAAACTTTATTAAAATCTTTGAATTGTCCAAATATAACTTGAGTGGCATTATTCCACAATGTTTGAGGAATTTTACTGATTGTTTAGAGATGTTGAGTTTGAAAAACAACTATTTTCATGGTAGCATTCCTTAGACATTCCCAACAAGAAAAACATTCCGAATGAATGATCTGACTCAGAATTAGTTAGATGGTAACCTAGCAAGATCTTTAGCTAACTGTGCAAGGCTAGAAAGTCTTGATGTTAGTGACAATCATATTAGCGATACATTTTCTTTATGGTTAGGGAGGCTCCCCAACTTGCAGATCCTTGGTTTGTAACAAAGCAAATTCCACGTCATAATATGAAGGCCTCTTACTGATTTTGATTTTCCAATGTTGTGCCTCATAGCTCTTTCTCACAATGATTTCAATGTCAATTTGCTATATGGATACTTTCAAATTTGGAATAGCATGAAATTTCTTGAGGTATACCACTTAACATATATGGAGTATAACATAGACTTCTAAATGTCAAATATTCCTTGCAAGGATAATCTTTTTATAAAATCATTTTGAAAAAGGCAGGCGTGGAGATTGCATATTCGAAGAGTTCAAAATTTATCGCAGCCATTGATCTCTCTAGCAACAAATTTAATGGAGAGATTTTAGAATCCAATGGGGGCTGAAAATGCTTCTTCTGCTGAACATTTTTGACAATTACTCACAAGTCATATCTTATCATCCTTGGGGAACTTAATAAGGCTTGAGTCAGCATACCTTTCACTTAAGAATCTCACTGAAGAGATTCATCTACAGTTGACACAACTCACATTCCTTGCATTTCTTAATGTCATTTACAATCATTTTTGGGTCTTATCTCACAAAGAAATCAATTTGATACATTAAGGACAATTCATTTGAAAAGAATTCAAGATTGTTCGGGAAACTTCTATTGAAGATATGTGGAAATTCTGAGACTTAACATCTGCCACTTTGACCTTTGAAGAAGATTATGACTTAAGTTCTTTGATCTATTTTAACTGGATGATAATTTTGATGGGACATGCAACTGGGCTTGTTGTTGGAGTTCTGATTGGACACACATTCACCATAAGGAAGCATGAATGGTTTATGAAGACTTTTGGTAGGAGGCAACCAAGAAGGGGAATGTAGAGAAGGAAGGGGCATAAAGATTGAATTTGGTAAGGTAAGTTGTCCTTAAATTTCTACAATTCAATTCTCACTTCAGTTTTCTTCTCTATTTCTCATGATTTTAAGGACAAAATCCAGTTTGTTACCTGATATGTTGTAACGAGATTGATAAAGGTAACCAAAATATTTTAGGTTGGGTCGGGTCTTTGGGTTGAAACGGAATGCAAGACATCTCAGCAAATCTCCACCTTGGCTTGTATTCCTAAGTAGCTAAAACCAAAATGAATAATCTCTGCTGCTATCTCAACAAATTCTCCTCAAGACCATTAATCAAACACTAAGAACACTATCCAAGTCCAAGTGATGCTTGAACTCATTAACCAAAACATGATTAGTAAATATATCAATTTGATTCTCTGTAGTAACCATTTTCTTCACTATGATGACTCCCTGAGAAACAACATCTCCAAGAAAATGATACCTGACATCAACGTGTTTGATTCTCTTATGATACATATGATTTTTTTTCAAATGTATAACAATATGGCTATTTCAGAACACATCAGAAACATTCTACTACAAGCCAAGATCACCAACCAAAGCTCTTAACCAAATAATTCAATGCCTTTGTTACTACCATATATTCTACCTCAGTTGTAAACAAAGCAACTGTCAACTATGAAGTTGTTCTCTAACTAATAGCACAACCTGAGAAAGTGAAGACATAGTATGTTGAGCATCTTCTTCTATCTAGATCACCAGCATAATCTGAATCCACATAACCAGTATAGAAGAACCTGAGCCACTACCTCTACCAAGGATCAAATCTACATTTGTTGTGCCTTTAAGAGACTGAAATATCTACTTCACAACTTGCCAATGAACCTTTCCCAGATGGGCCATATATCTGCTCACAACGCTGATTGTGAAATGTATGAACAAGTGCAAACTATAGTATACATAATACTCCCAACCACACTAAAATATGGAACATGTTACATAGGCTCTTCCTTTCCCCCTCACTTTGAGATGATTATGAAGTTGAAAGCCTGAAGTGTGATGCAAGTGGAGTACTCACTGGTTTGAAATCATGCATACCAAAGAGTTCAAGCACCTTCTTAATATACCTCTTCTATGACAAGAACAACTTTCCCCATTTCTTATCTCTATGAATCTCTCTATCCCCAAAATCTTCTTCGCAACACTCAAGTCTTTCATATCAAATTACTTATCAAGTTTCCTTTTCAAACTATCAATCCTAAATATGATTTTTGCAACAATAAGCATATCATCCATATAAAACAATAAATAAACAAAAGAACCATTTGAAAACTGTCTATGGAACACACAATTGTTATAATTACTCCTTGGTAATCATAACCAATCATGAAATTCTCAAACCTCTAGTACCACTGTCTAAAGGACTGTTTTAGACCATACAAAGACTTCTTCAACTTGCAAACATAATTTTATTTTTCCTCAATTATGAACACATCTGGGTGATTCATATAGATAGTCTCATCATGCTCACCATGCAAAAAAGTAGTCTTGGTATCAAGTCGCTCAAGCTGTAAATCATACAAAGCAACCATGGTAAGTAACAAATGAATCAAGCTATGCTTTACCATTGAAGAAAACATTTCATTAAAGTTTATTCTTATCTTCTGACTGTAGCCCTTTGCAATTAAGTGTTCCTTATATATAGCATCTTCAAAACCTGGGATTATTTCCTTTTTCTTGAAAAATCATTTGCACCCCAAAATCTTCTTGCCTTTATACAATTTCACCAAGTCTCAAGTCTGGTTCTTTTGAAGAGAGTCAATCTCTTCAATCATGGCAACAACCCATTGGGCAGATTCATTACAAGTAGGAGCATCTGAATAAGTGGAAGGTTCTTAAATACTAAAACACTCTACTAAAATAAGTGTATATGCTACCAAATCTACATATTTTTAATATGGCCTTATCTTCCTTCTTGGTCTGTCAAGATCAATTCTATAAGGTTGTTCCTCCTTATCTGAATTAGAATCTTATACATCAACTATCTTGGATTGATCACGAGTACCATTTGGCACTTTATATAAAGCCTCCACCTCAAGCTCCATTTTCTTACTGATCCTCTCTCCATTATCTCTAGACTCAACAACTTATTTCCTAGAATTAAGAATGTCTGACTCATCAAAAGTAACATCTCTACTGACTATGAACTTAGGTGACTTAGGATCAAGACACCACAATCTATATCCCTTCACCCCATTTTGATATCCTATAAACAAGCATTTATTTGCTCTAACTTCAAGCTTTCCATTATTCATATGATAATAAGCAGAACAACAAATATCTTCAAATCAGAATAATCAGAGGGCTTACTTAACCATATCTCTTATAGAGTCTTACATTTAGTGACGGTGGAAAGAAAACGGTTCACTAAGTGATATGCAGTGTTAACAGCCTCAACCTAAAATTCTCTACCAAAACTAGTATTAGAGAGCATGAACCATGCTCTCTTCGAGAGTGTCATAATCATATGCTCTACAACTCCATTCTACTTAGGGTTTTCATGACTGCCCTATGCTGAACAGTCTCTTAATCTACGCATCTATTATGAAAGGCTTGATCTTATTTCTTGTTTGGTTTTCAATCAAAACTTTCTATCTCTTGAAAGTTGGAAATTGTCATGATCGAGCACATACTACTGCGCCAAAAGCTATAGCTGATAGCTCGCATAGCAGCACAAACACCACGTTTCGACTGTGACTTAGTTCCAACCTGGACCTTCACCATGGGACAATTGTTGCCAAAACCGGGCCCAACAATATCCTCCTCAACAAATGCACCGCTGGGAATCGAACTAGTGACCTTAGCTTTGATACCGATTGTCAGGATTGAGCTCCTACCACTGTGCCAAAAGTTATAGCTGATAGCCAGAATGCAAGTCAATCACTTAAATCTCATAGCAACACAAGCGCCACATTTCGACTATGACTTGGGCTCAACCTGGGCCTCCGCCATGAGATAATTGTTGCCAACACATGGCTCAATAGAAAACATCACTTTTTTACTTTAGAAAATAAACTTAGACATTTCTTAAAAAGTCATCAATGAAAGTCAGAATATATTGTACATCTTTTTTTAGATAGCACCCTGAATGACCCCAAAGATTTGAATGAATGAATGTAATCTAATGTACTCTTGGTCATGTGGCTGGCTGTACAGAATTTAACTCTGCACTGTTTCCCAAAGACACAATGCTAACAGAAACCAAGTGTACCGGTGTTTTGCCCACATAACAAACTGTGTTTGCTCATAATTGGTATGCCTCTCTCCTTCATGTGACCTAACTACATATGCCACAATTTGGTAATGTCTGAATCTGTAGAGGATGACACATCTACATAACCCATAACTGTAGTCCCTCTAAAACATAAAGGCCATTGATCTTGTTTCCTCTCATCATAACCAAAGAACCCTTTTGTGCCTCTAAGAGCTCCATCTCCACCTAAATACTTACAACCGATGGAATCTAAAATGCCTAGAGAAAATTGGTTTTTCTTGAAATTTGGTATATGGTGTACCTCTATCAAAGTCCTTACAATCCCATAATGACACCTGATTCGAATTATGTCAATTCTCACTGTTTTGCATGCTATGTTATTTCCCATGAAAATAGAGCCACCATTCATTGACTCATAAGTAGTGAATCAAGCCTTTTTAGGGTATGAAAAAGCCGAATACAAAATCCACTAGTGATAGGTGCTTAAATATTCATATTTAAGCCCCCTAATTTACATTCGTTAAGCTCTTTGTCTATATGTTTTAGTCTATTTTACTTCACTTTTGTGTTTTACACGTTTTTATAGGGTCTTGGAGAAAAAGAAGCATTTTTGGCACTTAAAGGAAGAAATCTGGAAATCCTGGAGCAGCTGTTGGCTAAAGTGCGATCGAGCGCAACCCTCAGTGCGATCGAGCGCATCAGTGCTCGTGTGTATGCAAAGAAGGATTGAGCACAGCATTGCGATCGAGCGCACTACGTATGCGATTGAGCGCACATGTACAAGCGTAAACAGTAAAGAGGCAGAACCAGTTTTGGAAATAAAGGAGTTTTATGTTTTAGGAAAGTTTAGGGTTCCTGAGCCTTCTAGGATTATTCAACCCCTATAAATACACCTATAAAACACACACAATAGACATCATCTAATCCTTTCTTTTATCTTTTGCTTTAGCTTGGAGAAGGAAACTGTAGAGGAGAATTGACGACTCTTCTCTCGGGTTTTTTCTTTCCTTTATTTTTATTATGTATACTTAAACTTTTAGTAAGGGCTTGGTTGAAGCCCTAATTATGTTTATTCAATAATCAAGTATTGGTGTCTTTGCTATATTCATGTTGTGTTGCTTAACTTGATTAATACCTGTTTTTATTTAAATTCCTCATGTGTGTGTGTCTGATCAACTTATGCATGTGGTATGGATTAGTTAGTTGAATCAATTTGGATGACCGAGTCCTGGGTTCAACAAAAGTAACAAAAGATATCCACACCGGATTCTTGGGTTAATCAACATGGGAAACCGGGAGTAGATACCATGCCCTAGGTCCCGTGTGGTTGTCGATTTCCACAGATCCTATGCTCTTTTAAGGAATAACTCAGCAGATACCATGCTGAATCCTTTAAGAAAGAAAAAAGTTAGAGTAGATACCATGCCTAACTCATTGCTTAGGGAAATCAATAGCTTAAGGAGTATATACCATGCCCTTAGGTTGACAAACATTAGGTATTCATAACATGAGTAAAGCATTGGCATACTGTTTTATTGTGGTAACATGATTAGTGGTGGATATCAAGTTCCTACGCTTTTATCTTTATTATTTTATCTTTATCAAAATCAACTCTTTTATTATTTCTATCTTTTTACATTGCGAATATAATTCTAATCTGAATTTACCAATCCCTGTGGAGATGATCTTACATTTGCACACTATACTACTAAGTTTACCTTGTGCACTTGCAAGTAAAACTGTACGATTATTTGCTTATTTATTTAGGTAGATAAACGCACAACAGGTTTTTGGCGCCGTTGCCAGGGATTGTGTTAAATTTCTTTTAAGAATTATTTTCGTTAGTTTTTTTCTATTTTATTTTATTCTGTTCCGTTTTATTTTTATTTTTATCAAAAATTAGATTTATTCCTTCTTTTTGTTTTCTATTTTTGTTAAGGTGTGCAGAGGAGGAGTTTTATGTCCTCATTGCGATCGAGTGCACTCCTTGGTGCGATCGAGCGCAAAGCCAGTGCGATCGAGCACTGTTCTTGGTGCGCTCGAGTGCAAAAGCTCCAAAGAGTACCCGAGAAGCAGTACTGAAACTGCTACACTGAAGTTTTTCAACTAATTCAATCGAGGGAGAAGCACCAATGACGGAAGCTAGATATGCTTGTAGAAGTCATGATTGCTTGGATTGCCTCACCTAGGCCACAAGCTACACCACTCCAGGTATGTGCTATTTGTAGTCGTTTTGATCACACTACTGAAATTTGCCATTTATATTCATCTGCAGATCGAGAACAAGCAAACTATGTGGGACCAAACAACTACAATCCATATGCAAATCCCTATAATTCAGAATGGCGAAACCACCCCAACTTCTCATGGAGCAACGATCAAAATGCATGGAACCTTCAAGGGCAACAAAGAAACTTCCAACTAGCAGCCCAATCAGTTCCGGAAGCAAATGAGAGCGACCTAGAGAGCATTGTGAGGCAACTAGCAGTTCAACAACAGCAGCTGGTGACCTCACAAGAGCAGTCCATAGCAGAGGCAAGACAATTTTGGACTGAACAAAACCAAATAAATGCAAGGCATGAGCAAGCTATTCAAAGACTAGAAGTACAAGTGGGGCACATAGCTAAGGAGCTAAGTAAACAAAAGCAAAGTGTTGTTAAACAAGTTTTTCATGACCATCACGTTGATCCATTAGAAACTGCTCTTACATATAGTCTCACAAGATCAAGTATAGTGCCAGAATCTGAGGATGTTACTGATGACATCATCGAAACTATGCACCTCATTGAAGCCTCTCCAAAGCATCCAAGTAAGTACACCGATCCATTTGATATTCATATGCCTACTAATACAACTTTTTTCCATTTTATTGTCCAGAAACCAAAATTGGAGTTGAAGCAATTGCCGAAGTACTTGACTTATGCTTATATGGGAGAGAATAAGACACCACCTGTGCTAGTTGCTGAAAATCTTAGTTTTAGGGAAGACTAAGGCTTAGTCTGGCTGAAAATGTTAAACTTAGCGCTCATGGGAGGCACCCCAGAATTATTCTTTTCATTTTAGTATTTTTCTTTTGTTTACATTTATATTTCCATATCGAGTATTTATATTTCTTGTTTTCAGAACAATGTTTATTTTTATTTGTCAGGTACTCAGTGTGTGCATCCAATTCAAGTTTGGGGGCGTGTTACAAGCAAAGCAAGCAACCTAGTTCTCCATATCCCAGGTCAGATCTTTCCATGCCACACACACATTGGGGACAATGTTTATTTTAAGTTTGGGAGTAGTAGGAGATACTAGATACTATCACACACGCACTTTAAACACATGCACACACTAAGTCCCAGTTTTTTTTAGGAAGATAAATGCATGTTCTTTTGGTAAATAAAAGTTTTGGTTGATTTAAAAAATTTGATAACACTTCATTAGTTACTTATTAAAAGCTAGAACACATAGTCTTGCAATGGGAATTTTACAAAGTTTAGTTACCTACCTCAAGGCACCTAAGAATTCACGAATTTGATCCAAATTTGCACGAGCACATTTAACACGCATTTGTGTGGGGTATGACATATAATTCTCTTGTATATGTTTCCATAATCTAACTGTAATCGGATAACTTGTTGAAAAGAACACTTTGGCATAAGAAAAATAAATAAAAATGTTCATCATGCAAAAAGTGATCAAAAAGCTTTCCACTGAGTAACTGGGCCTCTTGCCTCAGTAAGCATTGAGTGTTCACGTCAAAAGGTGAGAAGTAAGCCTTTAATAATCATAATAACAAATTTCCACTAAGTAACTGGGCCTCTTGCCTCAGTAAGCATTGAGTGTTCATGTCAAAAGGTGGGAATTTCATTTAGAAGCATTAAAACTTGTTAGTTCCGTAGCCTTTTTGATTTGAGTTAGTAAGTCCTTAGGGGTGTCTTTACACCTGATGCCCTAAAATCATCTGGTTTGGGAGTCATTGGCTAAACACTCGTTACAAGGGTCAAATAGAAAGCTCAATGGAACTCAACATGGCAAAGATCGCATGATGAAAGAAAAAGAAAGAAGAAGCAAGTATTATGTCATTTTTGTTCTCTTTGATAAGGAATTCAATAAAGGTTTGGGCATCGAAACCCTAAACACTAAAGTTATGTGGAAGCCCATCTTATATGTGCTAATTCATCACACACAAATCAAACTTGCGATGCCTTAAGCCAACCTTAGGTAAGTAACATGAACTTTTGAAAATCCTTTTTCAATACAAAAATGTGTTTTTATTATAAGCTTACTCATGAATGGTTATCATAGTTTTATGCACAACCCAAATCTTTGAGTATCATGGAAACGAATTTATCTTTAATTTTTTTTCATTTAGTTTTTAGTTTTGTATTGCTAAGGGACTAGCAATATGTAAGTTTGGGGGTGTAATAGGTGCTTAAATATTCATAATTAATCCCTTTAATTTACATTTGTTAAGCTCTTTGTCTATATGTTTTAGTCTATTTTACTTCACTTTTGTGTTTTACACGTTTTTATAGGGTCTTGGAGAAAAAGAAGCATTTTTGGCACTTAAAGGAAGAAATCTGGAAATCCTGGAGCAGCTGCTGGCTAAAGTGCGATCGAGTGCAACCTTCGGTGCGATCGAGCTCATCAGTGCTCGTGCGCGTGCAAAGAAGGATCGAGCGCAGCATTGCGATCGAGTGCACTAAGTATGCGATCGAGCGCGCATGTATAAGCGTAAACAGTGAAGAGGCAGAACCAGTTTTGGAAATAAAGGAGTTTTATGTTTTAGGAAAGTTTAGGATTCCTGAACCTTCTAGGATTATTCAACCCCTATAAATACACCTATAAAACACACATAATAGACATCATCTAATCCCTTCTTTTATCTTTTGCTTTAGCTTGGAGAAGGAAACTGTGGAGGAGAATTGATGACTCTTCTCTCGAGTTTCTTCTTTCCTTTATTTTTATTATGTGTACTTAAACTTTTAGTAAGGGCTTGGTTGAAGCCCTAATTATGTTTATTCAATAATCAAGTATTGGCATCTTTGCTATATTCATGTTGTGTTGCTTAACTTGATTAATACCTGTTTTTATTTAAATTCCTCATATGTGTGTGTCTGATCAACTTATGCATGTAGTATGGATTAGTTAGTTGAATCAATTTGGATGATCGAGTCCTGGGTTCAACAAAAGTAACAAAAGATATCCACACCGAATTCTTGGGTTAATCAACATGGGAAATCAGGAGTAGATACCATGCCCTAGGTCCCGTGTGGTTGTCGATTTCCACAAATCCTATGCTCTTTTAAGGAATAACTCAGCAGATACCATGCTGAATCCCTTAAGAAAGAAAAGAGTTAGAGTAGATACCATGCCTAAATCATTGCTTAGGGAAATCAATAGCTTAAGGAATAGATACCATGCCCTTAGGTTGACAAACATTAGGTATTCATGACATGAGTAAAGCATTGGCATACTGTTTTATTTTGGTAACATGATTAGTGGTGGATATCAAGTCCCTACGCCTTTATCTTTATTATTTTATCTTTGTCAAAATCAACTCTTTTATTATTTCTATCTTTTTACATTGCGAATATAATTCTAATATGAATTTACCAATCCCTGTGGAGATGATCTTGCATTCGCACACTATACTACTAAGTTGACCTTGTGCACTTCCAAGTAAAACTGTACGATTATTTGCTTATTTATTTAGGTAGATAAATGCATAACAACTAGTCTGTAGGATGGCCATCAGAAGTAGAAACTGTAGGGACATTTTTATGAATCATCAAACTTGTTGTCTTCAACAACTTAAGTAATATCAAAATTTTGTTGATTCATTTTACCCTTTTTCTCGAGTATTGGGCACTCATCTTATAATGCCCTTTCTTGTGACAGTAGAAACATTCAACATGGCTCTTGTCAGAGCTTGACTAGACTGTGACCAATCTCTAGGTTCTCCCTTATGTTTACTAGAATCCTTCTTAGAAGATCAACCCATCAAAACTAGGCCATCTGACTGTTCATCACTATTCTTGCCAGTTAATTTTGTTCTTAATTCAGCAAAATTCAAAGAGACATTAACATTCTCTAATGTAATGAACTCCCTTCCATACCACATAGAACTAACAAAATTCTCACGAGATGTAGGCAAAGAAAACAATATAATAAGGGCTTGATCTTCATTATCGAGTTTGGTATCTATACTCTTCATATCCAAAACAATTTTATTAAACTCATCAAGATGTTCTTAAATAAGCATATCTTATTTCATATTCAGAGTATACAACCACTACTTCAAATATAATCGAGTTGCAAAAGATGTTTTCATGTACATAACCTCTAATTTATTCCATAAACTTGTAGTGGTCTCTTCTCGAAGAACTTTGTCTGACAATGACAACATAATATCACTACGTGCTTTCTCTTTGATGAAACCCTTGCAATATAACAGAGTGCGCATCTTGATCTTCCAGAACCGAAATTGTTTTTACCATTAAATGAAAGTACTTTAAACTTCATCGATACCATCTCAAAACCCTAACCAAAGCTCTGATACCAATTTGTTGCAACGAGTTCGACAAAGGTAACCAAAAGAAATATTGAAACAATAATAAAAACAATCACATAAAAATAAAAAGACATAATTTATATGGTTCGGCCTACGTCCATGAGAGAGAAAAGAGAAATTCACTATCAAATATGAAGAATACAAAAGTTATCTGTGAAGTTTGTCTTCCAAACTCTAACAAACGCCTTTATATAGTCTATAAAATGGGTCAAAAAATTGGCCCATCATGTAGCAAGTGAACTAAATCTCGATTTTATTTCCCTTCAAAACTGCTCCAAAATATTTTTGGTCAAACTGGGTCTTCGAGTCGAACCAGAATGCAAAACATCTCAACATGATATAATCAAGTCTCTACTTGAAGGTTATTAACTTGTTGGCCAAGTCGAATAATATTTATCATTTTTCTCCGCATTTTCTTGATCATGAATATTTTTTTTCTCCTTGGTTCTTGCTTTTTTGCATTCAATAGCCTAGCATCTTCTAGTTATTTCCCAAGTTGTGTTTGCGTTTGTGTTCTCTGAATTGCCCCATTAAACTATTCTGGTCTCTCTGCATTTTCTTGTTGAACAATTTTTCCTAGTGTGCATGTGAGAGTCTGGGTGAACGCATGAGAGTGCCTGAGTTGGGTTTAGGGCTACAAATTCATCTCAATGACTTTGGCAAACACAAAGTGTTTAATGGAACTTGGGGTCCAGTTGCAAGTATACATGCAAATATTGTTTCTGTGAGACTTTAATAGAGGTTTCAGAGTTCATCATCTCAGTAATGAGTAAGGCAATGGCATGCTTTCAGGCAAGTGTAGCGTTTGCTTGGGGTGTCAATTTATGGGTTAAGCCTTTCGTAGTTCATGTGCATTCCTTATCATATAATAAAAAATGAAATAAAAAAATGCTTTCAAGGATGAGCTTTCTTTCAGAAAATAAAACATAATAATTTGATGGAAAATCTTATAAGATTTCATTCTATCTGAATTGATCATTGGAAAGTTGCAGAAGTACGCACGGTCAAGTGAATCTAAGCAATATATTGGAGTTATTATTATCAAACACTTTTATATTTTGCCTTGTATTTCAATGTCCTCTTTGCATTTTAAAAACGATAAATTTACTCCTTGCATTTTAAACGTGTCTAATCTTGATCAAAGTTGATACCGATTCACACAAAAATCTTGACAAAATAAATTGTCTTGTTTAACAGTCAAGATTTTTGTGTACGACGATATTAATTTTGTTGGAATTATCACTAGAAGAGTTTATTGGACACATATCTAAAATGCAATGGGTAAATTGATCGTTTTTAAAATGTAAGGGAAACATTGAAACACAATATTAAATGTAAGGGTGTTTGATGATAATAACCTATAATACTTAGTTTAGTATTTCAATGCAAGTTCAAATTAATGCCCTTTTAGTTCTAATTAATTTTTGTATACTCAATATATAATTCTATTACTTCATTTTTTTTCCATTCCGTACCAAAAATTCTATTATTAACTTGCGGACTGATCTACAGGCTGATGCAATTTTTTTTTCCACAAACATCAAATTTGTAAGAACATTACTTTTCACAAAAATTCGTACTTTTCTTTTATTTGACAAAAAATTCTAATAATTAGGTATTCTTTCTCATTTGTCAAACACAGTTTGAATGCCAAATTCCTTTTTTCTTACTTAGATTTCTGCATACGCGACAAGTAATCCTTATAAATTTTTATCAGCAATAAAATTTTTCAATTATATCTGAGGACGTAGCCGAACCACTTAATCTTTGTGTGATTTTGATTTTTCCTTAAATTTGCGCTTTTTTTTTTTTTTTTTTTAACTTTGAAATTTAGCTCTTTGTAGATTTATTGATAATGGCGACCCTATCCAATTTGTAAACGAATCAAGTTCACAATCAACAAAGCCATACACTGTATACAAATTCGAAAAACACCGAAATGAAAACCACAAAACCCAGCAAAACCTACAAGTACCAAAACCTAACCACCAATCTCAGCAAAGGAAATAGGCCTCAAAAAAATTAGTTTAGAATGAACAACTTAAATGGCACGTACCCCAGCACACAAATCCATGGTAATATATATCTTAAATCTAATACATAGCGTTTGCTTATTATCAAAATAAAATCATTGTAGAAATGATTATTGACTTTTATCATTGAGCAATGGCCAAACGTAAGAGACGGGGTGAAATATTAATATTATCGTCTTTGTTCCGTACGTAAAAGTGTCTGTCCTCTGCTTCGCAGAAGTCTTTAGTCATTACAAGAGCTGAGGCATAAGTCCATATTAATATTTTTCTTCAGTGGTTGCATAAGTCAGCATTATGCAATTATATGAGTCGTTTTCTTTATAAACCATTGATCACGACTAGGTAAAGCATGATAATTACTCCCATCCTACTAATATAATTTCATAGGTCTGATTCCTATATAACTGCTCCTCTCCATTTCTTTTGTACCTGCAACTGCTAAAGAGAAAACTAAATTCTGAATCATGGCCTCACCACTCTCTCCCTTACAGTTTTTACACATCTTCTTTTCAGTTTCAATGCTTCTTGTGATAAGCATCTCATCTCCCTTGAAACCACTTTGTCCTAATGATGAGAGCTACGCGTTGTTGCAATTCAAGCGTAGCTTTCTGATAAAAAAAGAAGCTTCGAGTGATCCTTTAGCTTATCCAAAGGTTATTTCCTGGAGGCAAGAAAGGGATTGTTGCTCATGGAATGGTGTGGAGTGTGATGAGGGAACAGGCCATGTGATCGGCCTTGACCTCAGCAGTAGCTACCTCCACGGTTCTATCAACTCTAACAGCAGTCTCTTCCACCTTGTTCACCTTCAAAGACTGAACCTCGCAGACAACAACTTCAATTATTCTCAAATCCTCTCTGCAGTTCATCATCTTTCAAGGCTAAGGTATCTCAACCTCTCCCGTTCCTCATTTTATGGCCAAATTCCTTTAGAAATATCGGAGTTATCCAAGTTTGATTCCCTTGATCTATCCCTCAATATAGACTATTATCGTAATAGTCTCTTGAAGCTTAAAAGACCCAATCTGAGGAGGTTAGTTCAAAACCTTACTAGTCTTGAGAAACTTCAACTTAGTTATGTGGATATATCGTCTGTAGTACCTGATATATTGGCAAATTTTTCTTTGAGATCTCTCACTCTTGGAAATTGTGGAATGCATGGTACGTTCCCAACCAAAATTTTCCAGCTACCAAATCTAGAATTTCTCAGCTTGAAGGAAAGCGAAAATCTCAGTGGTTATCTTCCTAAATTTCCACAAAGCACTTCTCTCAAGATATTGAGACTTTGGAACACAAATTTTTCAGGGTTGATTCCATCTTCATTTGGTAATCTCACCAAGCTCACTTATCTAAACCTTGCCTCAAACAATTTCATGGGTGAAATCCCTTCTGTTAGTAACCTTACCCAACTTCAATATTTATCATTTGAGCACAATCAATTTACTGGTCAAATTCCTTCTTGGCTCTCAAACCTTACCCAACTAACTTTTGTAAGCCTTCAGTATAACTACCTGCACGGTCCAATCCCAGAATCAATTTTCCAACTTATAAATCTTGAAGCTCTTTACTTAAATTTCAATTATCATTTGAATGGCACAGTTAAATTCGACACGTTCCTTAACCTCACAAATCTCAAAATCTTGGACCTATCAATTCACGAATTCTCAGTTCTTACAAAAGTCGATAGAAATGCCACTCTTCCAAAATATAAGTTTTTGGGATTGAATGGTTGCAATTTGAATAGGTTTCCAGATTTCCTTCAATACCAAGATGAGTTGGAGTTTCTGGAACTTGATGGAAACAATATTCAAGGCCAAATACCAGAATGGATATGGAACATTTCTAGAGATTCTCTCCAGTATATTGGGCTTTCTGGAAATTCTTTAACAGGTTTTGTTCTATCTGTAATGGTATCAGAGTTGAAGAATCTACACGTCCTGCACCTCAACGGAAACCAGCTGAAATGATCAATCCCGATTCCGTCATCTTCATTGATTTACTATAGTGCCTCAAGCAACTTTTTTTCTGGAGAAATTTCATCGTTGATCTGCAAGTGGCATTCTCTTGAAATCCTTAACTTGGCATTCAACAAGTTGAGTGGCACACTTCCACAATGTTTGGGAAACTTTAGTGATTCTTTACAGATGTTGAATCTGAAAAATAACTTCATTCAGGGTACTATTCCTCGTACTTTCTCAAAAGGAAATGCATTGAGGATGCTTGATTTGAGTCAGAATCAGTTAGAAGGCAGTCTACCAAGATCCTTAGCTAACTGTAAAGGGCTGGAGAGTCTTGATCTCAGTGACAATCATATTAACGATAAATTTCCGTTTTGATTGGGGAGTCTTCCGTTGTTGCAGGTCCTTGGTTTGAGAAGCAACAAATTCAATGGTGCAATAGGGAGCCCTCCAACTCATTTTGAGTTTCCCATGTTGCGCATCATTGATTTGTCTCACAATGATTTTGAGGGAAAATTGCCATACAGATATTTTCAAATTTGGAATAGCATGAAATTCTTGGAGGTAGATGGCCACTTAACATACATGGAGTTTGACATGCACTTCAATCTTCCATACTATTCATTTTCCCTACCATTTTTTTTCTCTATAAAAATGACAAAGTCAGGTGTGAATATTTCATATTCAAAGATTTCAACAATTGTTGTAGCCATTGATCTCTCAATCAACGAATTCAGTGGAGAGATTCCAGAATCTATGGGGGGTCTAAAGATGCTTGGTTCGCTGAATCTTTCCAATAATTACCTCACAGGTCGCATCTCATCATCTTTGGGGAACTTAACAAGTATTGATTCATTAGACCTTTCACTCAACAATCTCACGGGAGAGATTCCTCAACAATTGACACAACTCACATCCCTTGGATTTCTTAATGTTTCCCATAATCATCTCTCTGGTCCTATCCCTCAAGGAAAACAATTTGATACATTTGAAAACAGTTCATACGAGGGGAACTTAAGATTGTGCGGAAAGCCTTTATCAAAGATGTGTGGAAATTCTGAGGCTCCACACCAAGTTCCTGGCTCAAGTGAAGAAGATCATGGCTCAAGTTCTACCCTTGATTTTAACTGGATGATTATTTCGATGGGTTATGTAAGTGGGCTTGTTGTTGGAGTTGTGATTAGACAAACCTTCACCACATGGAAGCGTAAATGGTTTATGAAGGCATCTGGTTCGTGGCAATCAAGAAGGAGAAGGAGGTGGCATTGAGATTGAATGCGGTAAGGTAAGCTGTTCTTAAATTTCTTCAATTCGATTTTCTCTCTTTAGTTATCTTCTCTGTTTCTCTTCAGAACAATGACTAAATGTAGTTTGCATGGACCAAAACCAATTGCAGAGAATACTGAAGTCCGGCTTCTACCTGATACAATAAAGTCCCCACTTGAAGGCTATTCGCGTGTCGCTCAAGTTGAATAATGTGTATCATATTTCTCCGCATTTTCTCATTCAGTAGCCTAACACGTTCCAGTTATTTGCCAAATTGTCTGTGTTTGTGTACTCTGAATCTTATTAGACTATTTTGTGTTCTCTGAATCTTATTAGACTATTTTGGTCTTCATTTTCTTGTTGAGCAACTTCTTCAAGTTTTGTATGTGAGTCCGTGTAAATGCTTCCCCAAGAAAAGACTACAAAATTCAAGATCATATTTTTTACATTCACAAATTTTATAACTCTTACCACAAAATAAGAACCGATCAAATTTGCTAATGCTCCCCTGACGCAAAGGCAAATCAGAGCTGAAGTTTTAACTTTAGGCAAACACCAAAAATCAAGACCTCCCCTTCTAACTTAACAGAGTAACAAAACTGTTAAAATAATTAGCAAGAAATAAGAGCAAACACCTTGAGTGCGTCTTAACTACTACTCCATGGAGAAACACTGATATTCCCAGAAAACCAAAGGCAAAACCAATACTATAAGAAGCCAACCACTTTTTTTCCATTGGGGAACGAATGCATATAGAATATTAAATTATAACATTGTGGTAGACACATTAATTCCACATTAATGGATGTTTAAAATTTATAGACCTTCTTTGTTAATAATGATTATGGTTAATTCATGAGACGGTCGGGATTTTGTTTTTTTTTTATCCTGTTGTTGAAATCATTTCTTTATAAGGGGTTTTTGGTTCATGTCTCCCCTCTTTCTTTGTATTATCTATTTTACTTTCGATAAACTGGTAGGAGTCTACCTAATCCTCCATCAAGTCATGCAGAATAAAGAGATGTAGCTATTAGGAAAGAAGGGATGTTCCACTTGAATAATCTTTGGTCATGATTGCTGAATTTTCTTCATCTGTAATATGAGTGGATAAAAAAAGTTTCCATGGAACCAAGTTAGTGTACTAAAAACGGAGAAAGATAGAATTTATCTCGAAAGAAGGCACAAAATCGATTGTTTTGAGACCAAATCCAAGCAATTTATAAAGTTTCGAGATGAGGCATGTGTTGAACAAGAAATTACTATAGAAACGAATATTAACTCTAGTTATAAAATCACCTAACATTATGGAATTAACTTGGATTATGCCATGAAATAAGAAGAATGCGATTAGCCATTAGTTTCACTTTAAAAATCAAGAGAAATCCACTCACAAAGAAAGCATAATACAGTATCAGTTTCATGTGATCACATATCGTTTTCCACCTCTCTAATACTTTTTTTATTAAAATTTATATCTTAAGCCTAATTAAATAAAGAACGATAATGAAATATTAATATGTTTTGTTTGTTTGTGTTAGATGAAACACCATGAACTAAAGTGCTAAATTATTATTTTCGACAATAGAGATATGTGAAATATCCTATTTTATGTATAGACCTGAAATAGTGCTTAGATACCCTTCTAAAAAGTCACAATAATCCGTATGTGTAATTAATTAATACACATTTTTCTAAAGGGTATAAATTCAGGAGACATATCTTCCAATATGCACTTTCTAAAGACATGTCTCTTCATTCAAGTAACTACTTTTTGCATTCGTTTAAAAGGTTATAATAAAACAATACATTCTTTCATTCTTCCTCTTATCTTTGATTTTTATATTGCAATCTAATTCTAAAATTTCAACAATCCCCCGCAAGATTGTCATATTAAGTTAACATTAGTTTTTAATGATATAATCATGCATACGAGAAGGTATCTCAAAGCTTTAATGAAGTAGATTAAATCAAAACTTGATACAAGAAGGTATCAATTCTAAAACATGCATACTTGTTACCTTAGGAAGATGAGGGTGGTTGATTTGATTGCATCAGTGGCTAATATGATTCTAAGGGTCCACTTGGCTGCTGCCATCTACAACATTTGGAGGGAAAGGAATAACATGAGATTTTCTGCTCAATGCTCATATGAGAATTTTATTATCACTACTATTACATTCAGTAATTAATAGTTATTTTTATATTCCTTTCTTTTCATACTTTTTTATTAAAATAAAAATGTTTCATCATGAACCATGAGGTTGGAAACTATTATAACAGTTACTCCCTTCGTCCCAATTTATATGTCACAATGCACTATTTATCTAATTAAATGATTAATTTTTTTAAAACTTTAAATTAATAAAGCGATTAAAATTTTTACAAATATAAGTTCATAAAGTTCACAAGTATTCAAAAATTATTTTTTTATAATTTAAAATCAATAACATATTCAATAGATTTGGAGTCAAAATTGACTCAAAAATTCAAGTGTTATATATAAATTGGGACAGAGGGAATAATTATTTTATACGTAATTATTTTTAAGATTTGATTTGCAATTTGTTTCACTAAACTTAAGTTACTATTAACTCATGATTTTATAAGTCTAATATCTTTTTTTTATTTAGATTTTATATCTTTGCACGTAGTTATATAACATAATCAATATTATTATAATTATTATATATTTTTATAATTATTTTTATGAATCAAATGTTCGATCATTAATTCACTGATTGGACTAATGACTCAGTACACTGATGCTCAAAAGTAAAGGAGTTTTTTGATTTAGAGGTAGACTGAATTACATTAAACTCAAACAACTAATTGAGCAAGTTTCATAGGCATTATAGCATAAATAATAATTTATAATATAAACAAATAATAGAATTTATAGAAGGCAAAACTTATATGTAGTTTGTAAAGTTTCTTTCAAAATTTTCATATTTATAACAATAAAATTAATTAACGTGATTTATTATCTAAAATATATTCATGAGAGTTTTATGTTTAAAAAAACCAACATACTTTGATAAATTTTAGTTTATAATCTAAGCTCTAATTTTTTCATATTAAATTTGATCAATTTTAAACCATTAATGAAATTTAGGTTAAATCATAAACTAAAATGATGATTTTTGTTTATTTTTTTAAAATTATAATTAATCTATTATGTGATTTTTATTGCATTGTAAATTTTAACTTTTAAAATTAATTTTTTAAAGCTAACTCATGTAAGAAACTTCACCTAAATTTTATCCTTTAGAAAAGGTAACCTTATTTCCAGAAACATAAAAGCTGTTTCCACCCTTGCATACCTGCCACTAGATCTTATTTCAATTTTTCCATCAACTAATGACGTGGAATCGTAGATACAACCATTACCCAGTGAAAATTACCCCATCATTTTACAGAACCAAATAAAGTACGATTATATTAGTAGATTAAATCAAAACTTCTATATATTATAACCGGGAACATCACACACGATTATATCAAGCTTCAATGAGAAGTTCATATAACACTTTAGCACTAATATGTTCATGTGCTTTTTGTCTTCATGAATATTTACACGAGTAAACCTTGAACTCTTTGCTAGAAACAACATTACTTTTAAATTTATATAGGTAGAATTCTTTCCATAATGCGTCCTTGTTACTAAATACACTTAAAACTTTTGTTGCAGATTTCATTAAGAGTAAAACCTCATCGTCTATAGTAACCATCAACTTTGATTTCCTTCTTGGGCTCAACAAATGTTCAGTGCTATTCAGTCACATAACGGTAACTTGTTATTACCGTTTAAACTTTAGAACTAGTTTTTGCTATAACTAGTTTGAGTTCCCATTAAGGATGACTAATATAGGATTTTAGCCCCATTTTTTAGAAATTTAACTTAATCCAATTATCTTGATAATTCCTATTTAGTGGATTTGCCAAATTACTATTTGATAGTCATAATGCAAGGAAATAGATAGCACCCGTTGTGAAAACAACTTTATCTCTCTAATAACAAATTTCTCAGCCATTCTTCTTCCTTGCTTGCAACAGTGTGCAAATACTAAAAATTAATTTGAATTTTTATGGTTAAGTGATAAGCATACTGCTTCTTAGAGGCTCAAATTATTGTTCTACCTCCAAGCATAAAATCCATCTAAATATCGACTTATCATCACTTGTACGTACTTGTGATCCAACTGACATTAATGGATCCTTCTAGAACAACCAGATAATCAAAACAAAACAATCTCGATTAAACAATTTTCTTGAGATCTCCAAAGATTCTATTTATTGGTTTGTAGAAATTAGATACTTCTAATTAATTGGCTTCTTATATTTATTATAAATTAGTTGTATAAATTAACAAGTCATTCACATAAAGACAAATGATTACACTATTACTCTCAGTAAACTTTGAGTAAATTCATTTATTAATATTGTTATATGTGTGAATTCATTTGTCAAAATTATATATTAAACTTTTCACACCATTACTTTGTTGGTTGCTTCAACCATAGAATGACTTACCAATTTAAAAACTTTCTTTACATTTTCACGTAGAACTTAATTCTTATAGTTGTTTCATATAGAGCTCTTGATTGATATCACCATTCACAAATAATGTTTAACATTTGTTCTTACACATAGTATAAAGGCTTAAGTTTTAAATGTGCTCATCTAGCATATCATGATGAACAAGAATTAAGAAGGCTACCACCAATCTCTTTGGCCATAAAAGAATAGTGAAGGTAATAAGGTGGATACAAAATCTCTTTTGTCCAACAATGAAAAAGGTGTATCAATCTTGCCATTAAAAAAAAATTGTAACTTGAAGACTGCATGTCCCATAAAACTAATTGGACCGATGCTTTGTTTATGAACAATTAACTTTTGCCCCAAAAGACACTGCTACAAACTTCAAAGAATTTTATCCACCACAAGACAAATCGTTTTGAGTCATCTTCTTTGGCAACAACATGAAACGACTTCAGATTTTCATCACTTTTCTAAACCATTGTTTTCTCACTCATGAAGAACAACACAATAGCAGTTAGTTAATTAGTACGATCAATAAAAAGAAATTGATGGACTAATGAACCAATTAGCCTTTAGTAAAATGAAAATATGAAACCTTGTTTGACAATCCCACATCGCGCGAACAATTGTCCAATTGTTACAAAGATTGGTCCAACAACGGGTTAATCCAATTTACAATCGCTATCAACAGTGGTCCCATGCAGCGCTAAATCTTTCATCATTTTTCATAAATATAAATATATTCACAATATTCTATACTCAATAAATTATGCATACCTTATTTTTCCAGTGAAATATATTATTTTTTCAAATGCTTTTCGAATATCTCACATAGACTTAAGAAAAACTTTATATATATGCCCCATCTTGGAGTGTAATTAAAATTTGGTCTCCATAATCAAATTTATTAATTTCTAGTTTCTTTTGAACTTTTATATTTTGCTGTCATTCCAACTACCACTTAAAAATTGTTGAAGATTTTGGGTTAAAGTCGCAAAAAATATGGATTTAAATATTTATAAAAATATGGGTTGCAACAAGAAGAATAATAAAAAGAGAACAAAGCGGTTTAAGGTTCTGAGGAGCATAATGTAACAACCCATCCCGGGTTGGCCACCCCCGATACGGTGTCATTACATTTTGAAAATCTCAGCACGACACATATTCAACAATAAAGCAAAATAAAACTAACAAGAATTTTTTTTTTTTTTAACTGTAACCCTTAACCCTCAACAGGGAAGGTATATCAATCTGATATAATTTAAACATAATATACAACTTAACATGCATGAATATTTACAAATAAATTTTTGTTTCTCATTTTTTCATTTGCTTGAGGATATTGACACGTACGTGGCTTACAGTAAATGATTTCGTCTGACTTTCAACCCACCAGACTACTAGTCCTATCTGCTACCTAAAATCATTGTACAATGAGAGGTGAGCTTCACAAGCTCAGTGAATTAACTTTACTAAAAGTATTCCAATTTCGTAAATAGCTCTTTAATATTTAATCATTTATTTATCTTATAATTGGATAACAGCAAAAAGTCTAATATTTAAATAATTCTCATATGATCATATTTTTATGTTTTTTCTCTTTTTCTCACTGTAACTTTCTCTCACTGCGAGACTCATCCATCTCTAATTATATTCACAATAAATACACCACATCTCATCATTTCAATAATGGAAGCAATAATTAAAACAGATGCAATACATGAATGATTATGATGGGAACGTCTTCCCACCTGTCGACAGGTTATTATTATCTTAGACCGGCCCCTTTCCGGTTCTTTACAACTTATCCCGGCTGTTACGGAATTTATCTCCAGCATATACCGACTGTGACGGTGCCCCTTTTATTTCCAGCATATACCGGCTGTCACGGTTGTTCAATTAGAACAGCCCCTTCCTGGTTCTTTCAGTTATCTTATTTAATGCATATGCATATGATCAACGATATGAAATATGCCTATGAACAGTAATATAACAAAAATATGTATAAAAATATTTAAATTAACTAGCATAATCATTCTCAATTTATCATTGAAATAAATTCCTCAAAATTTCTCTCCTCATATATCACATCTATTAATTAAACATAACTCATCAATAATTTTACTTATCTCTTTTATTATTAAATCAACTTATTATTTCATTAATTTCTTCTCCTTATATATCACATAAATTTATTTACCCAAACTCGTACCAAATTTTATTTATCCCCTTTACTATTAAATTAACTCATTATTATAATAATATTTCTTTTTACATAATAATTTTCTACGTGTCCAATATGTATATCATACCTACCAAATATTTATCTACCACCAAAGCATACGCTAATAATTAAATTTAATATTATCACTAGATATTTGATTTTTATTTAGACTACTTAAAGTAAATCCAACTCACCATGTAGCACTTAAAGCTACCCGTGGATCATCTCCTTGCCTTTCTCATTCTTCTTTGAAACTTCTCCCGATTGTTGACCACCAACACTTGACATAATATTTGTATTCAATTTCTAATTATTTCTTCATTTCTTCGTAAGCCACACCCTTTGAAAATTTCCATTTTGAATTCGGGGAAATTTCAGAAATGTTAAAAATTCAAAAATAAACACTAGATTATTACCTTCTGCTTTTCTGATAGCTATTCGTGACTCTCTATGAAATTCCGCAGTAAACTCATTTAAAAAAAATTTGTTCCAACTTTTCTTTAAATTCCCAAGTGTCTAAGGAAAACGAGTAATTTAAAGAAACTATGAAATCAGTTAAGAATTTTTACAATTGCAATATATATATATATATATAGACACACACACACACACAAAAACCAAATTTGCCTTTTTAAAAAAAATCTACAGCCCCCCATCCAAAGTCTTCCATGTTTTGTGGTGTTAGAGGGCACTTGTAAGTTTCGCATCAAATTGGGCAGCAGGTGCTGCCAACTGCTATCACACTACATTTTTTTTTTGTTTCTTCCTTCTTCTAACGTCCCAGAATTTTTTTTATTATTATTATTTTAAACTTTTTATTTATTTTTTATTTTTCTTCTTCTTTCTTTAGTAGCTCTTTGAACGTTCTGGATATTTTTTTTAAAACAAATTTTATTATTATTTATTTTCTTTTCTTTTCTTCTGTTGCTGACGTTATGGAAGATTTTTTTTTGTCTTTTTCTATTTGGGACATAAATGTCTTTTTTTTTATTCTGGGACATAAACATTTTTTTTTACATTTAAAATATATGTAGTATTTGAACTCTATGCCTTATTTATTAAATTACTTATTTACCCTTATTTTACAAATACAGGTATTACAATTCTACCCACCTTACAAAAATTTCGTCCCTTGAAATTTTCTTACTAAAATCAAGAAAAGAGTTGGGGGAAATCCTTTCTCATTCTTGCTTCATGCTCCCACGTGACTTCTTCGACATCTCTATTTCGTCATAATACTTGAATCAAGGGAATGACTTTATTGCGCAAGACTTGATCCTTTCTATCTAAGATTTTGATTGGTTCTTGCGTAAAAGTCAAATCTTCCTGAAATTCTATCGCCTGATTCTAGATACTATGGGATTCATCGTGTAAGTACTTTCTCAACAGTAACACGTGAAATACATTATGTAGTTGCTTTAATTTCGGAGGCAAATCCAAATGGTATGCTATGGGCCCAATTCTCTCAATCACCTCATAGGGCCCCACAAATCTCGGGCTCAACTTTCCCTTCTTTTTAAATCTCAACACTCTTTTCCACGGAGATATCTTCAAAAATACCCAATCACCAACTTGGAACTCGAGAGGTCGTCTTCTTTTATCAGCATATCCCTTCTGTCTGTTCTGGGCTGCTCAGAGGTTCTCCCTAACCAGTTTGATCATCTCAGTAGTCAACTCTATCATTTCTGGACCATATATCTTTCTCTCTCCAACTTATTTCCAGCATACAAGAGTTCTACACCTTCTACCATATAAGGCCTCGAAGGGTGCCATCCCAATACTAGTTTGATGCTGATTATTGTATGCAAACTCAATCAAAGGCAAATAAGCATCCTAGCTCGCTGAGAAACTCAATACACTTGCCCTTAGCATATCTTCTAGTATTATGATGATTCTCTCTGTCTGCCCATCTGTTTGTGGATGAAAGGCCGTACTAAATTGTAATTGCGTACCCATAGCTTCTTGGAAACCCCTCCAAATTCTAGAGGTAAATCTAGAATCTCTATCCGAAACAATGCTCCAGGGTACTCCATGTAATTTTTCTATATCAGCTACATACAATTCAGCCAACTTTTCTGGACCCCAGGTAGTTTTAATAAGAAGAAAATGTGAAGACTTAAAAAGTCTATCCACTATAACCCACACGGTGTCATGCCCTCTCTGGGTACGGGGAAAACCAGAGACAAAATTCATACTCACATTTTCCCATGGTCACTCAGGTATTGGAAGAGGTTGTGATAAACCTGCTGGATGCGTATTCTCAGACTTTACCTGTTGACAAGTCAAACATCTAGTAATATATTATGCTACATCTTTCTTTCATCCCTAACCACCAATAATTCTGTTTCAATCCCCTATACATCTTATTATTACCTGGGTGCATGGAATATACAGAATCATGAGCTTCCCTTAGTATCTCCTTACTCATCTCCACATCATTGGGAACACAAACTCTATGCCCCAATACTACCATGCCATCTTCTCTAATTCTAAACTTAGTTGACTTCCCACTCAATACTTCCCGCCTAATCTTCTCTATCCCTTCATCTCTACCTTGCATCTGTAATAAACAATCAATAATAGGAGATTGTATCATCATATTTGCCATTAATACTCCTCTATCATTGACACTCAACTGCATCCTCATTCTTCTTAACTCTATTATCAAGCTAGTATTATGACTCCCAATAGCAGCTAATCTCCCTGTAGTCTTTCTACTCAATGCATTAGTTACTACTTTAGCTTTTCCTGGATGATAGTGAATCGTACAGTCATAATCACATATCAGCTCCATCAACCTCTTATGCCTTAAACTCAACTCCTTCTGGGTCGGTAAATGCGTTAAACTTTTATGATCAGTAAAAATTTCACAATTGGCTCCATATAGATGATGTCTCCAAATCTTCAATGCAAAAACTATGGCAGCCAATTCTAAATCATGGGTTGGGTAATTCTTCTCATGGTTCTTTAGTTGCTTAGATGCATAGGCTATAAATCTCTCATGTTGTATCAACACACATTCCAACCCTTGATGTGACACATCACTATAGACTACAAATCATTCATCACCAGAAAGAAGCACTAACATCGAGGTAGTTATCAATTTCTCTTTCAACAGTTGGAAACTTCTTTCACATTCCTCTGACCATCTGAACTTCACATCCTTCCTGGTCAATTTAGTCAATGGTCCAGCAATCATAGAAAATTTTTGGCTAAATCTTCTATAATAACCAGCCAACCCCAAAAAGCTTCTAATTTTAGTTACACTCGTGGGTCTTTCCTAATTCAACATTGCTTCTACTTTCTGTGGGTCAACTACTATCCCCTCTCCCGACATAACGTACCCCAAGAAAGATATCTCGCTCAACCAAAACTCACCTTTAGAGAACTTCACATATCATTTCTCTCTCCTCAGAATATCCAACACTATCTCTAAATGTTGCATATGCTCATCTTCATTCTTAGAATATACCAAGATATCATCCTATAAACACAATCACAAATCTTCCCAAGAATGGTTTTAACACCCGATTCATTAGGTCCATAAATGTTGCAGGAGCATTAGTTAACCAAAATGGCATCACCAGGAACTCATAATGGCCATAACGTGTCCTAAAAGCAGTCTTAGGCACGTCCTCATCCTTTATCCTCAACTGATGATAATCTGACCTCAGGTCTATCTTAGAAAACACTCTAGCTCCCTGTAACTGCTCGAATAAGTCATCTATCATGGGCAAAGGATATTTATTTTTTATGGTGATCTTATTCAGCTGTCTATAATCAATACACAACCTCATTGTCTCATCCTTCTTCTTGACAAATAATATAGGGGCTCCCCTAGGTGATATACTAGGTCGAATAAAATGTTTATCTAGCAACTCCTGAAGCTGAACTTTCAACTCTTTCAATTCAACTGGTGCCATTCTATAGGGTGCTATGGATATAGGTGCAAATCTTAGAATCACCTCAATAGAAAACTCAATTTCTCTATTGGGAGGCAAACCAGACAACTCATCAGGGAAGACATCAAGAAAATCTTTCACTACTAATATTTCTTCTAACTTCCTACTATCTTTGCTAAAATCCAACACATTTCTAAAATCCAACACATTTGTCAAATACTCCTCACAACCCTTCTTCAACCATTTACTAGCAATTAAAGCAGAAATAAGACAATTAGCAAGTATATTACGTTCTCCCTAAAAATTAAACTCTTCTTGCCTGGGTTTCTTGAACACCAGATTTTTCTTAAAACAATCTACCCAAGCATGATATACAGATAACCAATTCATCCACAGAATTAAATCAAAATCTATCATATCTAAAGGAAATAAATCAATTTCAAATTCTCTATCAGCAATATCAATCACACAACCTCGATAGATTTTCTTGATAATAACTCTATCTCCAGTAGGAACCTCAACAACAATATCATGCATCAAAGGACTAACACTAGCATTAATAGATTTCATATAAATACTAGATGCAAAAGAATCACTTACACCAGGATCAATTAATAATCTAGGAGGCCTACCAATGATAGATATCATACCCATAACAACATCAGGAGTGGCTTGTGCATCCTGTTGGGTCAATGCATAGACTCTGCTATGTCTGGACTGAAATTGACTGCCACGTCCTCGCTCAGTGACAAATCTTCGCCCTCTGCCCCGCATGCTTCCTGATCCATCGCCTCTCCATTGGTCTTCTCCTAACACTTCCAACGCTTACGTCAGCAGATTTCCCCGCTTGACAATCTGCAGCAACATGTCCTCCGCCACCACAGACAAAGCATATCTGTGTAGGGCAATACCGAGACAGATGTCTCGTCTGATTACATTTAAAACAAACTCTTGCCTCTCGACCATACATCAGATTACTACTTCCCCCGGGTGGCATACTCATTCCTCTACCATAACTCCCAAATCTAGGGGTCCCACCAGTATTACTCTGAGCTACAGAAGCAACAGATCCTGCTTGCCTCTGATTTTGCATTACATTTCCTTGTGACAAGGAATGCCCCCTCTGGGGTGGTCTTCCACCCTGTACGCCCATACTACTACCACCTCTAGGTCCATCAAATCTAGACCTCTTCAGCCAATCCCTCATACCCCTCAACTCTATCAGATCCTTCTCAATCTGCAATACTTTATCCACCAACACCGCATAATTCGCTATGCCCATATAAGAGAGTTTAGTAAGAACATCATAGTGTAATTCATCTAAAAATTTCTTACATTTTCTCACCTCCATATTCACCAATTCAGGTAAAAACCTTGACAAGGCTATAAATCTGCTATCATATTCAGCCATCGGTAAATTTCCCTGTCTTAGATGAATAAAATCTCTCTCCTGTTCTGCCTGAAATGTATCTGGGAAATATTTCGCAGAGAACTCATCCTTAAACTTACTCCAAGTTGAAGGTTGTCCTACATGTGTACTTACCCTGGGCAAAACATCCTCCCACCATTGAGAAGCCTTACCCTCCAGCATTGGGAAGTAAAAGTCACCCTCTGTCTATCTGACATCGATAAAACCTCAAAATATTTCTCCATGTGCCTAATCCATTGCTCAGCTTCCACCGGATTTGCTGCTCCCTCTAAAATACTGAGGTTTAAACTTAAGAAACCCCACAAAACAATCTATTTTGCATCTCATTTGTAAATACCTCCCCACAGGAACCTCTTGCCTCACCACATTTGATTCTCTTCTATCCCTCTCCTCTAATCTTCTTTGCAAATTAGCAGCCATTTCTTCAGCTGCATTCACCTTCTCTAAAGTACAATTAAGAGCCTCTCTCAATTCATCATTCCTATCTTCAGATACTCTCCCAGCTCGACTCGTACTAGCTGCACTATCACCATGTTCCCTTGCGGGAATCACCGACTCAACTTCCTCCTCCACTTCAGTCCTCCTAAAAATTAGGAATCTACCACGTCCCTTTTGATTTTGAACTCTACCTCTAGCTCTCGCATGACCACATGTCATCCTCAGACTTTGCATTTAAAAAATAGTTTATTTAGAATCTTCCACTTTTTAGGTTCTCATGCAGTCTACAGAATCTTAAAACCTAATCGTCAGATACCAAAATTGTAATGACTCATCCCGGGTTAGCCACCCCCGAGACGGTGTCATTACATTTTGAAAATCCCAACACGATACATATATGCAACAATAAAGCAAAATAAAACTAACAAAATTTTTTTTTTTTATTGTGGCCCTTAATCCTCAATAGGGGAGATACATCAATCAGATATAATTTAAACATAATATACAACTTAACATGCATGAATATTTACAAATAAATTTTTTTTCTTATTTTCTCATTTGTTTGAGGATATTGACACGTACGTGGCTTACAACAAATGATTTCGTTTGACATTCATTCCACCATACTACTAGTCCTATCTGCTACATAAAATCATTGTACAATGAGGGGTGAGCTTCACAAGCTCAGTGAATTAACTTTACTAAAAGTATTCCAATTTCGTAAATAGCTCTTTAATATTTAATCATTTATTTATCCTATAACTGGATAATAGCAAAAAGTCTAATATTTAAATAATTCTCATATGATCATATTTCTATGTCTTTTTCTCTTTTTCTCATTGTAACTATCTCTCGCTGGGAGACTCATCCATCTCTAATTATATTCACAATAAATACACCACATCTCATCATTTCAATAATGGAAGCAATAATTAAAATAGATGCAATGCATGAATTATTATGATGGGAACGTCTTCCCACCTGTCGACAGGTTATTATTATCTTAGACCGACCCCTTCCCGGTTCTTTACAGCTTATCCCGGCTATTACGAAATTTATTTCCAGCATATACCGGTTGTGACGGTGCTCCTTTTATTTCTAGCATATACCGACTGTCACGGTTGTTCCATTAGACCAGCCCCTTCCCGGTTCTTTCGGTTATCTTATTTAATGCATATGCATATGATCAACGATATGAAATATGCCTATGAACAGTAATATAACAAGAACATGTATAAAAATATTTAAATTAACTACCATGATCATTCTCAATTTATCATTGAAATAAATTCCTCAAAATTTCTCTCCTCATATATCGCATCTACTAATTAAACATAACTCATCAATAATTTTACTTATCTCTTTTATTATTAAATTAGCTTATTATTTCATTAATTTCTTCTCCTCATATATCACATAAATTTATTTACCCAGACTTGTACCGAATTTTATTTATCCCCTCTACTATTAAATTAACTCATTATTCTAATAATGTTTCTTTTTACATAATAATTTTCTACGTGTCCAATATGTATATCATACCTATCAACCAAATATTTATCTACCACCAAAGCATACACTAATAATTAAATTTAATATTATCACTAGATATTTGATTTTTATTTAGACTACTTAAAGTAAATCCAACTCACCACGTAGCACTTAAAGCTACCCGTGGATCATCTCCTTGCCTTCCTCGTTCTTCTCCGAAACTTCTCGCGATTGCTGACCACCAATACCTGACATAATATTTGTATTCAATTTCTAATTATTTCTTCATTTCTTCGTAAACCACACCCTTTGAAAATTCTCACTTTGAATTCGGAGTTCAGAAATGCTAAAAATTCAAAAATAAACACTATGTTATTACCTTCTGCTTTTCTGATAGCTATTCGTGACTCTGTATGAAATTCCATAGTAACCTCTTTAAAAAATTTTCTGTTCCAACTTTTCTTTAAATTCCCAAGTGTCTAAGGAAAAAGAGTAATTTAAAGGAACTATGAAATCGGTTAAGAATTTTTACAATTACAATATATATAGACACACACACACACACACAAAAACCAAATTTATCTTTTTAAAGAAAATTTATAGCCCCTCATCCAAAGTCTTCCACGTTTTGTGGTGCTGGAGGGCACTTGTAAGTTTGGCATCAAATTGGGCAGCAGGTGGTAAGTTTGGCATCAAATTGGGCAACAGGTGTTGCCACCTGCTGCCACACATGTGTACATTTTTTTTCTTCTTTCTTCTTTCTTCTGGGACGTTTGCGTCCTAGATTTTTTTATTTTTTTATTTTATTATTATTATTTTAAACTTTTTATTTATTTTTTATTTTTCTTCTTCTTTCTTCTGCCGCTCATTGAACGTTCTGGATATTTTTTTTAAAACAACTTTTATTATTATTATTATTATTTATTTATTTTCTTTTCTTCTTTTGTTGCTAACGTTATGGAAGATTTTTTTTTTTGTTGTCTTTTTCTATTTGGGACATAAACGTCTTTTTTTTTTATTATGGGCCATAAACATCTTTTTTTTACATTTAAAATACATGTAGTATTTAAACTCTATGCCTTATTTACTAAATTACTTCTTTACCCTTATTTTACAAATACGAGTATTACACATAAATTTCTCTTTTTAAAGTGATAATTGCACCCACTTCAAAAAGTTTGTAAACGGGTTCCTTGCAAATTCACCTTCTAGATACCATAAAGCCTTGTGAAATTCTGCGGATAACAATTCCAAAGAGATTCCCAAAAAACTCTCTATAAAACTGTTTAGAAACTAAATAATTGTAATGACATAGGTCGTGCATAGAAAAAGAACATAGGAGAATTAAAAATGAGTAAAAACGTTATCAGTCTGATCATGTGAAATACCCTCTTCTATTTATAGACTTAGAAAATGACAACCATCCAAACTTATTTGTAGTTTATACATATTTTTCTAAAGGGTACAAATTCAAGAGATATATCTTTCAATATGCACTTTCTAAAAGCATGTCCTTTATCTAAGTATGTTGGAATTTTGGCTCAATTCCCCCAAAAAGATACTTTTAATTGGTTTAGGAAAAGTTGTTTTCTATTTTATAGTTGTTTGTTTTAATAGGATTAGTAGTAGTTTCTTATTAGATATTGCTTGTCTTAGTAGTATTAGAAGTTAATTTCTTCATTGTTATTTTTTTCTATTAGTATTAAAAAAATCACTTCTATATAAAGAGGGTTCAAAGATGGTTTGAAGCACACTTATAATTCCTATTAGTACATAGCATTACAATGTCTTATGTAAAATGTTATTGTGTTTTACAATTATTGACTGATGCAGTTTGATTATTTATATATATTAAAAGTTAGAGGGAATGAAAATTAAAAAAATAAATAAACAAGTCTTTAAAGGTGGTGCAGATCATGATTCAATTGTGTCCCAGTATTTTCTGTATGAACAATCTTCTTCCATCTGGATCCTGTATTTTCTTGTGAAACAATCCATTAACTTTGGCAATATCCCCTTTCTGTTTGTGTGCTCAAGCATGGATGTGACTACGTTTTGCATGCCTGCTCATGCAAATTCCAGTTTCTCAATGTGAAATGTGTATTTTGTTGCTGCATAGTCAAATAAGTTCTAAGTTGTGGCATAAAAACTATTTCAGGCCTCAATTCAGCAAGACAGTAAGAAAAGGCTTTTTCGATTAGTCAACAAAAATAGAGTGTTGATACCATGGACCAGATTTCGTGAGAGTTACCATGAAACATAGAAAAACTACTAGTAATTACGGAAAAATTAAATAATAATTTTGATATTTAAATTTTTTGAAACAATTACTATTTAATTTATTTGTGATTAGTAGGGGATTTTTTTGTTTCTATAGTAACTTCCACATAATTGAATCGTGGAATCACCCCTCACGAAAATATAATTATGGATACAGATATTTCAGCAACCTTTCATAATTATGATAATGAAACAGCACTGAGATGGGCCTGTTGTACAAATTTAAGAGTAAGACCTTGACACAAATTTTTATATCAGAACAACAAATTTCTAAGGTCAATAAAATTTGGATATCTCAGTACCAATTTAAGTGGTTGAGTCAGTCTGCTCAGTGGTTCCAATGTCTCATTATTCTCACATAAAGTGGAAAATGATATATAGCAAATAAGGGAAAAAGTTGTTTCCCAGCAAACACAGTAAAAGTATTGATGCAAAACAGTAAAAGGAAAATGAATAATCTGATTTTTATTAACTGCAAGTTAATTGAAAATTAACATAAAGATTTTTCTTATATAAAAATCTTTAATAATCCTATACTATAAAGTAATTAAATTCTAATAGACATCTAATTGTTTAAATATTAAATATCTACTTACTTTAAAAAATGTAAGTACTAATTAAAAAATCTCCATGGAGCCAAATTAGTGTACTGAAAAGGGACGAAGATAGAATTTATCTCGAAAGAAGGCACCGAATCGATTGTTTTGAGACCAAATCCAAGCAATTTCTAAACAGTTTCGAGACGAGGCATGTGTTGAACAAGAAATGATTATAGAAACTAATATTAACTCAAAAGTCATATAATCATCTAACAATATGAACATGGTACCAAAAGTCACAAAATAGTCAAGACAAATGAACAATCATTTTCAGCCGTTCACATTCTTCATAAGTCTTCTAACTATACGATCTGTATGTCAGTGATTGGCTTTCCCATCGTTAATGTTGTAATTCATTCTAGCATTGAAGTCAACAAATCTACAGTCTTTAAAACCCTTGGATTCATTAGAAGACTTGAGACTATTTAGTCTTACTCAGGGAATTGAGAAAGGGATGTAGCAAACAAAAAGAAAGGAATTTTCTTCTACAATAATATTTTTCATGATTCCTGAAATTTCTTTTTCAGTAATATGAGTGGACAAAAAATTCTCCATGATGTGGTGCCAAATCTTGCACTAAAATTGGAGAAATAGAATTTATCTCAAAAGCCTGTAGAAATAGGAAATTATTAGGTAGGACGGTCGTACTACGTCATCTGTACGACTATCCAATAATGATTGTACACGTTAGATTTAAATCAACGGGTTTCTTCTTTCAAATTCATAGGATGATGGTGGTATTATTAGATGACGTGAATTAGTAATCCAATGTGGACAATCATTATTGGGTGTTCGTACGGATGATGTCGTACAACCATTCCTATCTAATTAATTTTTTTGTCTGTAGAGAATCAATTGTTTTATGTTCCAGAAAAAGAAAACTATTAGATAGGTAGTGACCACCACGTAAACGTAAACTAAACAAGTGAGAAAGTAACACACACTAATTACCCGCTTTAACAAAGGTTAACCAAACAAATACATATGTAGGCATGTAGTACTTTCTTCTTGGTTTGGTCAATTTCTAACTTCGTAGACAATGTTTACCTAATGATTTCTTCCCAAAAAGGGGCTATGGGTCAATTTATGTTGAAGAAATTTGAGAGGGCTTGTTTATCAAAGTGACAAGAATTAACTTCAAGGTACAAGCATGTCGTTATAGTTAAGGTTTAATTTGTCTCTCTACAGTGTTAGAAACGTCTTATGGACTGCATGGTACGCTTTCGACTAGAATTTTCACAGAAGAGACTTTGGTTCAATGTTCAATTGTCTTTTAACGTACAAAAAATTCAGATGCTTTTGTTATTTCACAGAAATTTCCTAGCAGATAACTATTCTGAATCAGACAAAATATTTATTATTTCGACAATAGAGAGAAAGAGAGTGCTGGAAGTTAATTGACTCAAATAAAGACAGAAAATAGTGTCATATTCTTTTCTTAACCCCCAGATTTATTAGAAGATGATCAGTCAATTTCACTCCAAGTTTGCCTCATTTCCTTGGAATAGCAATGGAGAAGCGAGACATCATTGGTTCTTCTGACTATTTTCCTCTTCTAACTATACGATCTGTATGTCAATGATTGGCTTTCCCATTGTTAAAGTTGTAATTCATTCTAGCATTGAAGTCAACAAATCTGCAGAGTCTTTAAAACCCTTTGATTCATTAGAAGACTTGAGACTATTTAGTCTTACTCAGGGAATTGAGAAAGGGATGTAGCAAACAAAAAGAAAGGAATTTTCTTCTACAATAATATTTTTCATTTCTTTTTCAGTAATATGAGTGGACAAAAAATTTTCATGATGTGGTGCCAAATCTTGCACTAAAATTGGAGAAATAAAATTTATCTCAAAAGCTTGTAATAGGAAATTATTAGGTAGGACGGTCGTACTACGGGCGACTACCCAATAATGATTGTACACGTTAGATCAACGGATTTCATCCTTCAAATTCATAGGATGGTGGTTGAAAGTTGATGAAGTACGCACGGTCGACCGACTCTAAGCAATATATTGAGGTTATTATTATTAAACACTTTTATATTTTGCCTTGTATTTCAATGTCCTCTTTGCATTTAACAAACGATAAATTTACCCCTTGCATTTTAAACGTGTCCAATCTTAATCAAAGTTGATATTGGATCACACAAAAATCTTGACAAAAAAATCTATCTTGTTTAACAATCAAGATTTTTGTGATCATTAGAAAAGTTTATTGAACACATGTCTAAAATGCAATGAGTAAATTGATCGTTTTTAAAATGTAAGAGAGACATTGAAACACAAAATTAAATGTAATGGTGTTTGATGATAATAACCTATATTACTTAGTTCAGTATTTCAGTATAAGTTCAAATTAATGCCCTGTTAGTTCTAATTAATTTTTGTACACTCAATATATATAGGAGAGTATCTTAAGCTTCCATATCATCAAATTCTATTACTTCATTTTTTTTTAGAAATTCTATTACTTCATTTTTTCCATTCTGTACCAAAAATTCTATTATTAACTTGCGGACTGATCTACAGGCTGATGCAATTTTTTTTCCACAAACATCAAATTTGTAAGAACAGTACTTTTCACAAAAATTCGTACTTTTCCTTTATTTGACAAAAAATTCTAATAATTAGGTTTTCTTTCTCATTTGTCAAACACTGTTTGAGTGCCAAGTTCTTCTTTTCTTACTTCAATTTTTGCACATGCGAGAAGTAATCCTTATAATTTTTTATCAGCAATAAAACTTTTCAATTATATTTGAGGACTTAGCCAAACCACTTAATCTTGGTGCGATTTTGATTTTTCCTTAAATTTGCGCTCCTTTTTTTTTTTTTACTTTGAAATTTAATTCTTTGACAGTATTTGAAATCAAATACTGCATGTTTTCAGGTTCGGTTCCATACTCGATTGGTAATCTCACCAAGCTCACATATCTACGCCTTGCCTTAAACAATTTCATGGGTGAAATCCCTTCTTCGTTGGAAAACCTCACGAAGCTCACCTACATGTCAATTGGCTTCAATAATTTCAGCAATGGGAATTTGGCTTGGCTAGGTGGGCTGACCAAACTTACCATGCTGTTCCTTCCATCTTCCAATTTGATCGGTGAAATCCCATCTTCTGTTAGTAACCTTACCCAACTTCAATATTTGTCATTTGAGCACAATCAATTTACAGGTCAAATTCCTTCTTGGCTCTCAAACCTTACCCAACTAAATTTTGTAAGCCTTCAGTATAACTACCTGCACGGTCCAATCTCAGAATCAATTTTCCAACTTATAAATCTTGAAGCTCTTTACTTAAATTTCAATTATTATTTGAATGGCACAGTGAAATTCGACATGTTCTTTAACCTCACAAATCTCAAAATCCTGGACCTATCAGTTAACCAATTCTCAGTTCTTACAAAAGTCTATGGAAATGCCACTCTTCCAAAATATAAGTTTTTGGGATTGAATGGTTGCAATTTGAATAGGTTTCCAGATTTCCTTCAATACCAAAATGAGTTGGAGTTTCTGGAACTTGATGGAAACAATATTCATGGCCAAATACCAGAATGGATATGGAACATTTCTAGAGATTCTCTCCAGTATATTGGGCTTTCTGGAAATTCTTTAACTGGTTTTGTTCCATCTGTAATGGTATCACAGTTGAAGAATCTACACGTCCTGCACCTCAACGGAAACCAGCTGAAAGGATCAATCCCGATTCCATCATCTTCATTGATTTACTATAGTGCCTCAAGCAACTTCTTTTCTGGAGAAATTTCATCGTTGATCTGCAAGTGGCATTCTCTTGAAATCCTTAACTTGGCATTCAACAAGTTGAGTGGCACACTTCCACAATGTTTAGGCAACTTTAGTGATTCTTTACAGATGTTGAATCTGAAAAATAACTTCATTCAGGGTACTATTCCTCGTACTTTCTCAAAAGGAAATGCATTGAGGATGCTTGACTTGAGTCAGAATCAGTTAGAAGGCAGTCTACCAAGATCCTTAGCTAACTGTAAAGAGCTGGAGAGTCTTGATCTCAGTGACAATCATATTAACGATAAATTTCCGTTTTGGTTGGGGAGTCTTCCGTTGTTGCAGGTCCTTGGTTTGAGAAGCAACAAATTCAATGGTGCAATAGGGAGCCCTCCAACTCATTTTGAGTTTCCCATGTTGCGCATCATTGACTTGTCTCACAATGATTTTGAGGGAAAATTGCCATATGGATACTTTAATATTTGGAATAGCATGAAATTCTTGGAGTTAGATGGCCAATTAACATACATGGAGTTTGACATGCACTTCAATTTTCCATACTATTCATTTTCCATAACATTTTTTTTCTCTATAAAAATGACAAAATCAGGTGTGAATATTTCATATTCAAAGATTTCAACAATTGTTGTAGCCATTGATCTCTCAAGCAACAAATTCAGTGGAGAGATTCCAGAATCTATGGGGGGTCTGAAGATGCTTGGTTCGCTGAATCTTTCCAACAATTACCTCACAGGTCGCATCCCATCATCTTTGGGGAACTTAACAGGTATTGATTCATCAGACCTTTCACTCAACAATCTCACAGGAGAGATTCCTCAACAGTTGACACAACTCACATCCCTTGGATTTCTTAATGTCTCCAATAATCATCTCTCTGGTCCTATCCCTCAAGGAAAACAATTCGATACATTTGAAAATAGTTCATACGAGGGGAACTTAGGATTGTGCGGAAAGCCTTTATCGAAGATGTGTGGAAATTCTGAGGCTCCACACCATGTTCCTGGCTCAAGTGAAGAAGATCATGGCTCAAGTTCTACCCTTGATTTTAACTGGATGATTATTTCGATGGGATATGTAAGTGGGCGTGTTGTTGGAGTTGTGATTGGACAAACCTTCACCACATGGAAGTATAAATGGTTTATGAAGGCATCTGGTTCGTGGCAATCAAGAAGGAGAAGGAGGTGGCATTGAGATTGAATTGGGTAAGGTAAGCTGTTCTTAAATTTCTTCAATTCAATTTTCTCTATTTAGTTATCTTCTCTGTTTCTCTTCAGAACAATGACTAAATGTAGTTTGCATGGACCAAAACCAATTGCAGAGAATATTGAAGTCCGGCTTCTACCTGATACAATAAAGTCCCCACTTGAAGGCTATTCACGTGTTGCTCAAGTTGAATAATGTTTATCATATTTCTCCGCATTTTCTCATTCAGTAGCCTAATACGTTCCAGTTATTTGCCAAATTGTCTGTGTTTGTGTACTCTGAATCTTATTAGACTATTTTGGTCTTCATTTTCTTGTTGAGCAACTTCTCCAAGTTTTGTATGTGAGTCCGTGTAAATGTTTTACATTCACAAATTTTCTAACGCTTACCACAAAATAAGAACCGATCAAATTTGCTAATGCTCCCCTGACGTAAAGGCAAATCAGAGCTGAAGTTTTAACTTTAGGCAAACACCAAAAATCAAGACCTCCCCTTCTAACTTAACAGAGTAACAAAACTGCTAAAAATAATTAGCAAGAAATAAGAGCAAACACCTTGAATGCGTCTTAACTACTACTCCATGGAGAAACACTGATATTCTTGATAGAGAAACATATTAGCATATTCTTATCATTGTTTTAAGGCTTACTTTAGGCCATGTTTTTATCCATGTTTTAAGGATTACTTTAGGCCATGTTTTTATCCTTGTTTTAAGGATTACTTTAGGCCATGTTTTTATCCTTGTTTTAAGGATCACTTTAGGCCATGTTTTCATCCATGTTTTAAGGATGACATTTTTCCTTTAACAACCTATATATACCCTTAATTGTATAGAAGAAATCAAGCAAGCATTTGTACAACTCTTTACTCTCTTCAATTCTCACTTCTCTTCACTCTCTTCAATTCTCACATGGTATCAGAGCGCTCAAGCCACCAAGCTTAAAAACCGATCCTCATATCTTCCTTATATCTCCCTCTCTTTTTTTCTTTTTTTTCTCTTCTCTTTCCCTACAATGTCATCTCCAATCAACTCATCAGATTCATCAAACTCCTCCATTCGAAAAAATATTTCACAAACAACCAAATTATCACAAACTAAAAGTATTTGGCTATCTGTGCTACCCTTGGCTCTGTCCCTATTCCACTCATAAGCTAGCTCCACGATCAAAACCATGCATATTTATTGGTTATTCACTCTCTCACAATTCCTATATCTGTCTTGATCCATCCACATAAAAAACCTTTATTACACGTCATATCATTTTTATTGAGTCTCAATTTCCCTTTCAAAAACTTTCCATAAATGAACCACGAATTAACATAGAATCTCTACATCAATGGTGTCCCTCAAATCTCTCTAATCCTCTCACAAATCTCGAGTCAATATCTCAGGAATATGTCACTCACAATCAGACACCTTTATATCCTTCCCTATCTACATTAAATCACATACAATCAAGTTCTCCTCCACCAGCTGCTCCCACTAATACACACTCCTCAAATCATGGTGTTGATGAACAAGTGGATCCTCATGTCACGCTGCCTGCCTCTGCCTTGCACCAATCACACTCCCTGGACTCCTCTACAAATCGGGTAAGTCATGATTCTTCTCCTCATTCATCTCCCTCACAGACTGCTCCATCCAAATCGCCCACACCACCAAAAATAACTACTAGGTCCCAACATAATATCTTCAAGCCACGCAAAATACTTGACCTTCACACCACAACCTCCAAAACCGATGAACCTCCTGAACCCACAACATATCGCCAAGCCGAAAAATTCCCTCAATGGCGTAAGGCGATGAGTGATGAGTATGACGCCCTTCTTAAAAACTCCACATGGACTCTCGTACCCCATCACTACACACAAAACATCATTGGGTGCAAATGGATATTTAAGATTAAGTGGAACCCCAACGGTATTGTTGCCCGCCATAAGGCTCTTTTGGTTGCTAAGGGATTCCATCAACGTCTCAGAATTGATTACACAGATACTTTCAGTCTCGTTGTAAAACCTACAACAATTCGCCTTATTTTAAGTTTAGCGGTCTCCTATGGATGGGACTTGCACCAACTGGACGTTAACAATGCTTTTTTTCAAGACACACTTTCTGACAATGTTTACATGCAGCAACCTCAAGGCTTCACTCATCCACAGTTTCCTACTTATGTCTGCAAGTTGCGCAAGGCCATCTATAGTCTTCTCCAAGCTCCCCGTGCATGGTATCATGAATTACGTGGCTTCCTACTCCTTCACAAATTTGTGAACTCTAAATCAGATAGTTCTCTGTTTATCTTTCACCATGGACAGACCACACTCTACTTGCTTGTGTACGTTGATGACATCATCATTACAGGCAACAATTTCGTCTCTGTCCAGCAGTTCATTGATCAGTTGGTCAATCGATTCTCCTTGAAGGATCTCGGCCCCTTGTCATATTTTCTAGGTGTTGAGGCTCGCACAACTCCAACTGGTTTGTTCTTGTCGCAGTGAAAGTATGTACTTGACATCCTGCACAAGACGAATATGGCTGATGCTAAAGAGGTTAGCACTCCTCTATCCACAACTGAGTCTCTAACACTCAACAACGGCACCCTTCACCATGACGCTACTCAATTTCGACAGGTCTTGGGATCACTACAGTACCTGTCTTTAACACGGCCTGATATCTCATTTGCAGTCAATAGACTGTCACAGTTCATGCATTGTCCTACCTCACATCATTGGGCCACTGTCAAACGTCTGCTGCGGTACCTCAAGGGAACTTTCAATCATGGAATCTTTCTTCACAAAGAATCACATCCGCAACTCCATGCCTTCTCTGACTCTGATTGGGTAGGAAACACTAACGATCGTACATCCACATCTGCATATGTTGTGTTTCTAGGTGCCTCACCAATCGGTTGGGCTTCCAAAAAGCAACGCACCGTTGCTCTCTCATCTACTGAAGCTGAGTACCGTGCCATAGCTTCGACTGCTACTGAACTAAATTGAATAACTAATCTGCTCCAAGAACTACATGCTCCACCTACAGTTGTACCTACAATTTACTGCGATAATATTGGTGTCACATACTTATGTAAAAATCTGGTGTTCCACTCACGTATGAAGCACATTGCCATTGACTTTCACTTTGTTCATGACCAAGTTGTTAATCATCGGTCACGTATTTCTCATGTTCATACTAATGATCAATTGGCGGACTCACTCACCAAAGCACTTCCTCGAAAACAGTTCTTGCATCATCGGTTCAAGATTGGCATCCGAGATGGATGCTCCATCTTGCGGGGGCATGATAGAGAAACATATTAGTGTATTCTCATCCTTATTTTAAGGCTTACTTTATGCCATGTTTTCATCCATGTTTTAAGGATTACTTTAGGTCATGCTTTTATCCTTGTTTTAAGGATCACTTTAGGCCATGTTTTCATCCATGTTTTAAGGATGACATTTTTCCTTTAACAACCTATATATACCCTTAATTGTATAGAAGAAATCAAGCAAGCATTTGTACAACTCTTTACTCTCTTCAATTTTCACTTCTCTTCACTCTCTTCAATTCTCACAATTCCCAGAAAACCAAAGGTAAAACCAATACTATAAGAAGCCAACCACTTTTTTTCCATTGGGGAACGAATGCGTATAGAATATTAAATTATAACATTGTGGTAGACACATTAATTCCACATTAATGGATGTTTAAAATTTATAGACCTTCTTAGTTAATAATGATTATGGTTTATTCATGAGACGGTCATGATTTTGTTTTTTTTTATCCTGTTGTTGAAATCATTTCTTTATGAGGGGTTTCTGGTTCATGTCTCCCCTCTTTCTTTGTATTATCTATTTTACTTTCGATAAACTGGTAGGAGTCTACCTAATCCTCCATCAAGTCATGCAGAATAAAGAGATGTAGCTATTAGGAAGGAAGAGATGTTCCACTTGAATAATCTTTGGTCATGATTGCTGAATTTTCTTAATCGGTAATACGAGTGGATAAAAAAAGTTTCCATGGAGCCAAGTTAGTGTACTAAAAACGGAGAAAGATAGAATTTATCTCGAAAGAAGGCACAAAATCGATTGTTTTGAGACCAAAATTCAAGCAATTTATAAACAGTTTCGAGATGAGGCATGTGTTGAACAAGAAATTACTATAGAAACGAATATGAACTTGGATTATGCCATGAAATAAGAAGAATGCGATTAGCCATTAGTTTCACTTTAAAAATCAAGAGAAATCTACTAAGAAAGAAGGCATAATTCACGATCAGTTTCATGTGATCACAGATCGTTTTCTACCTCTCTAGTACTTTTTCCATTAAAATTTCTATCTTAAGCCTAATTAAATAAAGAACGATAATGAAATATTAATATGTTTTGTTTGTTTGTGTTAGATGAAACACCATGAACTAAAGGTGCTAAATTACTTCTTTTGACAATAGAGATAAGAGAATGAAAAATGATTAGAAAAGTTATCAATATGATCATGTGAAATATCTTCTTTTATCTATAGACTTGAAATAGTGCTTAGATACCCTTCTAAAAGGTCACAATAATCCGTATGTGTAATTAATTAATACACATTTTTCTAAAGGGTATAAATTAATGAGACATGTCTTCCAATACGCATTTTCTAAATGCATGTCTCTTCATTCAAGTAACTACCACTTGCATTCGTTTGAAAGGTTATAATAAAACAATACATTCTTTCATTATTCCTCTTATCTTTGATTTTAATATTGCAATCTAATTCTAAAATTTCAAAAATCCCCCACAAGATTGTCATATTAAGTTATCATTAGTTTTTATTGGTATAATCATGCATACAAGAAGGTATCTCAAAGCTTTAATGAAGTAGATTAAATCAAAACTTGATGCAAGAAGGTATCAATTCTAAAACATGCATACTTATTACCTTAGGAAGATGAGGTTGGTTGATTTGATTGCATCAGTGGCTAATATGATTCTAAGGGTCTGCTTGGCTGCTGCCATCTACAACATTTGGAGGGAAAGGAATAATATGAGATTTTCTGCTCAATGCTCATATGAGAATTCTATTATCACTAATATTACATTCAATAATTAATAGTTATTTTTATATTCCTTTCTTTTCATATTTTTTTATTAAAATAAAAATGTTTCATCATGAACCGTGCGGTTGGAAACTATTATAACAGTTACTCCCTTCGTCCCAATTTATATGTCACAATGCACTATTCATCTAATTAAATGATTAATTTTTTTAAAACTTTAAATTAATAAAGCGATTAAAATTTTTACAAATATAAGTTCATAAAGTTCACAAGTATTCAAAAATTATTTTTTTATAATTTAAAATCAATAACATATTCAATAGATTTGGAGTCAAAATTGACTCAAAAATTAAGTGTTATATATAAATTGGGACAGAGGGAATAATTATTTTATACGTAATTATTTTTAAGATTTGATTTGCAATTTGTTTTACTAAACTTAAGTTACTATTAACTCATGATTTTATAAGTCTAATATCTTTTTTTTTATTTAGATTTTATATCTTTGCATGTAGTTATATAACATAATCAATATTATTATAATTATTATATATTTTTATAATTATTTTTATGAATCAATTGTTCGATCATTGATTCACTGATTGGACTAATGACTCAGTACACTGATACTAAAAAGTAAAGGAGTTTTTTGATTTAGAGGTAGACTGAATTACATTAAACTCAAACAACTAATTGAGCAAGTTTCATAGGCATTATAGCATAAATAATAATTTATAATATAAACAAATAATAGAATTTATAGAAGGCAAAACTTATATGTAGTTTGTAAAGTTTCTTTCAAAATTTTCATATTTATAACAATAAAATTAATTAACGTGATGTATTATCTAAAATATATTCATGAGAGTTTTATGTTTAGAAAAACCAACATACTTTGATAAATTTTAGTTTATAATCTAAGCTCTAATTTTTTCATATTAAATTTGATAAACCATTAATGAAATTTAGGTTAAATCATAAACTAAAATGATGATTTTTGTTTTTTTTAATTATAATTAATCTATTATGTGATTTTTATTGCATTGTAAATTTTCACTTCTAAAATTAATTTTTTAAAGCTAACTCATGTAAGAAACTTCACCTAAATTTTATCCTTTAGAAAAGGTAACCTTATTTCCAGAAACATAAAAGCTGTTTCCACCCCTGCATACCTGCCACTAGATCTTATTTCAATTTTTCCATCAACTAATGACATGGAATCGTAGATTCAACCATTACCCAGTGAAAATTACCCCATCATTTTACAGAACCAAATAAAGTACGATTATATTAGTAGATTAAATCAAAACTTCTATATATTATAACCGGGAACATCACACACGATTATATCAAGCTTCAATGAGAAGTTCATATAACACTTTAGCACTAATATGTTCATGTGCTTTTTGTCTTCATGAATATTTACACGAGTAAACCTTGAACTCTTTGCTAGAAACAACATTACTTTTAAATTTATATAGGTAGAATTCTTTCCATAATGGGTCCTTGTTACTAAATACACTTAAAACTTTTGTTGCAGATTTCATTAAGAGTAAAACCTCATCGTCTATAGTAACCATCAACTTTGATTTCCTTCTTGGGCTCAACAAATGTTCAGTGCTATTCAGTCACATAACGGTAACTTGTTATTACTGTTTAAACTTTAGAACTAGTTTTTGCTATAACTAGTTTGAGTTCCCATTAAGGATGACTAATATAGGATTTTAGCCCCATTTTTTAGAAATTTAACTTAATCCAATTATCTTGATAATTCCTATTTAGTGGATATGCCAAATTACTATTTGATCATAAGTGATGGCCACAATTCCATCCACTATTTAATTTTCTAACATAATTATTTCTTCAATTTAGAAGTCTAGATTTACCATTAATAACTTTGTTATGTATTTCATACATAGTTTCTTTCATAGTCATAATGCAAGGAAATAGATAGCACCCGTTGTGAAAACAACTTTATCTCTCTAATAACAAATTTCTCAGCCATTCTTCTTCCTTGCTTGCAACAGTGTGCAAATACTAAAAATTAATTTGAATTTTTATGGTTAAGTGATAAGCATACTGCTTCTTAGAGGCTCAAATTATTGTTCTACCTCCAAGCATAAAATCCATCTAAATATCGACTTATCATCACTTGTACGTACTTGTGATCCAACTGACATTAATGGATCCTTCTAGAACAACCAGATAATCAAAACAAAACAATCTCGATTAAACAATTTTCTTGAGATCTCCAAAGATTCTATTTATTGGTTTGTAGAAATTAGATACTTCTAATTAATTGGCTTCTTATATTTATTATAAATTAGTTGTATAAATTAACAAGTCATTCACATAAAGACAAATGATTACACTATTACTCTCAGTAAACTTTGAGTAAATTCATTTATTAATATTGTTATATGTGTGAATTCATTTGTCAAAATTATATATTAAACTTTTCACACCATTACTTTGTTGGTTGCTTCAACCATAGAATGACTTACCAATTTAAAAACTTTCTTTACATTTTCACGTAGAACTTAATTCTTATAGTTGTTTCATATAGAGCTCTTGATTGATATCACCATTCACAAATAATGTTTAACATTTGTTCTTACACATAGTATAAAGGCTTAAGTTTTAAATGTGCTCATCTAGCATATCATGATGAACAAGAATTAAGAAGGCTACCACCAATCTCTTTGGCCATAAAAGAATAGTGAAGGTAATAAGGTGGATACAAAATCTCTTTTGTCCAACAATGAAAAAGGTGTATCAATCTTGCCATTAAAAAAAAATTGTAACTCGAAGACTGCATGTCCCATAAAACTAATTGGACCGATGCTTTGTTTATGAACAATTAACTTTTGCCCCAAAAGACACTGCTACAAACTTCAAAGAATTTTATCCACCACAAGACAAATCGTTTTGAGTCATCTTCTTTGGCAACAACATGAAACGACTTCAGATTTTCATCACTTTTCTAAACCATTGTTTTCTCACTCATGAAGAACAACACAATAGCAGTTAGTTAATTAGTACGATCAATAAAAAGAAATTGATGGACTAATGAACCAATTAGCCTTTAGTAAAATGAAAATATGAAACCTTGTTTGACAATCCCACATCGCGCGAACAATTGTCCAATTGTTACAAAGATTGGTCCAACAACGGGTTAATCCAATTTACAATCGCTATCAACAGTGGTCCCATGCAGCGCTAAATCTTTCATCATTTTTCATAAATATAAATATATTCACAATATTCTATACTCAATAAATTATGCATACCTTATTTTTCCAGTGAAATATATTATTTTTTCAAATGCTTTTCGAATATCTCACATAGACTTAAGAAAAACTTTATATATATGCCCCATCTTGGAGTGTAATTAAAATTTGGTCTCCATAATCAAATTTATTAATTTCTAGTTTCTTTCGAACTTTTATATTTTGCTGTCATTCCAACTACCACTTAAAAATTGTTGAAGATTTTGGGTTAAAGTCGCAAAAAATATGGATTTAAATATTTATAAAAATATGGGTTGCAACAAGAAGAATAATAAAAAGAGAACAAAGCGGTTTAAGGTTCTGAGGAGCATAATGTAACAACCCATCCCGGGTTGGCCACCCCCGATACGGTGTCATTACATTTTGAAAATCTCAGCACGACACATATTCAACAATAAAGCAAAATAAAACTAACAAGAATTTTTTTTTTTTTAACTGTAACCCTTAACCCTCAACAGGGAAGGTATATCAATCTGATATAATTTAAACATAATATACAACTTAACATGCATGAATATTTACAAATAAATTTTTGTTTCTCATTTTTTCATTTGCTTGAGGATATTGACACGTACGTGGCTTACAGTAAATGATTTCGTCTGACTTTCAACCCACCAGACTACTAGTCCTATCTGCTACCTAAAATCATTGTACAATGAGAGGTGAGCTTCACAAGCTCAGTGAATTAACTTTACTAAAAGTATTCCAATTTCGTAAATAGCTCTTTAATATTTAATCATTTATTTATCTTATAATTGGATAACAGCAAAAAGTCTAATATTTAAATAATTCTCATATGATCATATTTTTATGTTTTTTCTCTTTTTCTCACTGTAACTTTCTCTCACTGCGAGACTCATCCATCTCTAATTATATTCACAATAAATACACCACATCTCATCATTTCAATAATGGAAGCAATAATTAAAACAGATGCAATACATGAATGATTATGATGGGAACGTCTTCCCACCTGTCGACAGGTTATTATTATCTTAGACCGGCCCCTTTCCGGTTCTTTACAACTTATCCCGGCTGTTACGGAATTTATCTCCAGCATATACCGACTGTGACGGTGCCCCTTTTATTTCCAGCATATACCGGCTGTCACGGTTGTTCAATTAGAACAGCCCCTTCCCGGTTCTTTCAGTTATCTTATTTAATGCATATGCATATGATCAACGATATGAAATATGCCTATGAACAGTAATATAACAAAAATATGTATAAAAATATTTAAATTAACTAGCATAATCATTCTCAATTTATCATTGAAATAAATTCCTCAAAATTTCTCTCCTCATATATCACATCTATTAATTAAACATAACTCATCAATAATTTTACTTATCTCTTTTATTATTAAATCAACTTATTATTTCATTAATTTCTTCTCCTTATATATCACATAAATTTATTTACCCAAACTCGTACCAAATTTTATTTATCCCCTTTACTATTAAATTAACTCATTATTATAATAATATTTCTTTTTACATAATAATTTTCTACGTGTCCAATATGTATATCATACCTACCAAATATTTATCTACCACCAAAGCATACGCTAATAATTAAATTTAATATTATCACTAGATATTTGATTTTTATTTAGACTACTTAAAGTAAATCCAACTCACCATGTAGCACTTAAAGCTACCCGTGGATCATCTCCTTGCCTTTCTCATTCTTCTTTGAAACTTCTCCCGATTGTTGACCACCAACACTTGACATAATATTTGTATTCAATTTCTAATTATTTCTTCATTTCTTCGTAAGCCACACCCTTTGAAAATTTCCATTTTGAATTCGGGGAAATTTCAGAAATGTTAAAAATTCAAAAATAAACACTAGATTATTACCTTCTGCTTTTCTGATAGCTATTCGTGACTCTCTATGAAATTCCGCAGTAAACTCATTTAAAAAAAATTTGTTCCAACTTTTCTTTAAATTCCCAAGTGTCTAAGGAAAACGAGTAATTTAAAGAAACTATGAAATCAGTTAAGAATTTTTACAATTGCAATATATATATATATATATATAGACACACACACACACAAAAACCAAATTTGCCTTTTTTAAAAAAATCTACAGCCCCCCATCCAAAGTCTTCCATGTTTTGTGGTGTTGGAGGGCACTTGTAAGTTTGGCATCAAATTGGGCAGCAGGTGCTGCCAACTGCTATCACACTACATTTTTTTTTGTTTCTTCCTTCTTCTAACGTCCCAGAATTTTTTTTTTTATTATTATTTTAAACTTTTTATTTATTTTTTATTTTTCTTCTTCTTTCTTTAGTAGCTCTTTGAACGTTCTGGATATTTTTTTTAAAACAAATTTTATTATTATTTATTTTCTTTTCTTTTCTTCTGTTGCTGACGTTATGGAAGATTTTTTTTTTGTCTTTTTCTATTTGGGACATAAATGTCTTTTTTTTTTATTCTGGGACATAAACATTTTTTTTTACATTTAAAATATATGTAGGATTTGAACTCTATGCCTTATTTATTAAATTACTTCTTTACCCTTATTTTACAAATACAGGTATTACAATTCTACCCACCTTACAAAAATTTCGTCCCCTGAAATTTTCTTACTAAAATCAAGAAAAGAGTTGGGGGAAATCCTTTCTCATTCTTGCTTCATGCTCCCACGTGACTTCTTCGACATCTCTATTTCGTCATAATACTTGAATCAAGGGAATGACTTTATTGCGCAAGACTTGATCCTTTCTATCTAAGATTTTGATTGGTTCTTGCGTAAAAGTCAAATCTTCCTGAAATTCTATCGCCTGATTCTAGATACTATGGGATTCATCGTGTAAGTACTTTCTCAACAGTAACACGTGAAATACATTATGTAGTTGCTTTAATTTCGGAGGCAAATCCAAATGGTATGCTATGGGCCCAATTCTCTCAATCACCTCATAGGGCCCCACAAATCTCGGGCTCAACTTTCCCTTCTTTTTAAATCTCAACACTCTTTTCCACGGAGATATCTTCAAAAATACCCAATCACCAACTTGGAACTCGAGAGGTCGTCTTCTTTTATCAGCATATCCCTTCTGTCTGTTCTGGGCTGCTCAGAGGTTCTCCCTAACCAGTTTGATCCTCTCAGTAGTCAACTCTATCATTTCTGGACCATATATCTTTCTCTCTCCAACTTATTTCCAGCATACAAGAGTTCTACACCTTCTACCATATAAGGCCTCGAAGGGTGCCATCCCAATACTAGTTTGATGCTGATTATTGTATGCAAACTCAATCAAAGGCAAATAAACATCCTAGCTCACTAAGAAACTCAATACACTTGCCCTTAGCATATCTTCTAGTATTATGATGATTCTCTCTGTCTGCCCATCTGTTTGTGGATGAAAGGCCGTACTAAATTGTAATTGCGTACCCATAGCTTCTTGGAAACCCCTCCAAATTCTAGAGGTAAATCTAGAATCTCTATCCGAAACAATGCTCCAGGGTACTCCATGTAATTTTACTATATCAGCTACATACAATTCAGCCAACTTTTCTGGACCCCGGGTAGTTTTAATAAGAAGAAAATGTGAAGACTTAAAAAGTCTATCCACTATAACCCACACGGTGTCATGCCCTCTCTGGGTACGGGGAAAACTAGAGACAAAATCCATACTCACATTTTCCCATGGTCACTCAGGTATTGGAAGAGGTTGTAATAAACCTGCTGGATGTGTATTCTCAGACTTTACCTGTTGACAAGTCAAACATCTAGCAATATATTATGCTACATCTTTCTTTCATCCCTAACCACCAATAATTCTGTTTCAATCCCCTATACATCTTATTATTACCTGGGTGCATGGAATATACAGAATCATGAGCTTCCCTTAGTATCTCCTTACTCATCTCCACATCATTGGGAACACAAACTCTATGCCCCAATACTACCATGCCATCTTCTCTAATTCTAAACTTAGTTGACTTCCCACTCAATACTTCCCGCCTAATCTTCTCTATCCCTTCATCTCTACCTTGCATCTGTAATAAACAATCAATAATAGGAGATTGTATCATCATATTTGCCATTAATACTCCTCTATCATTGACACTCAACTGCATCCTCATTCTTCTTAGCCATTATTCTTCCTTGCTTGCAACAGTGTGCAAATACTAAAAATTAATTTGAATTTTTATGGTTAAGTGATAAACATACTGCTTCTTAGAGGCTCAAATTATTGTTCTACCTCCAAGCATAAAATCAATCTAAATATCGACTTATCATCACTTGTACATACTTGTGATCCAACTGAAATTAATGGATCCTTCTAGAACAACCGGATAATCAAAATAAAACAATCTTGATTAAACAATTTTCTTGAGATCTCCAAAGATTCTATTTATTGGTTTGTAGAAATTAGATACTTCTAAATAATAGGCTTCTTATATTTATTATAAATTAGTCGTATAAATTAACAAGTCATTCACATAAAGACAAATGATTACACTATTACTCTCAGTAAACTTTGAGTAAATTCATTTATTAATATTGTTATATGTGTGAATTCATTTGTCAAAATTATATATTAAACTTTTCACACCATTACTTTGTTGGTTGCTTCAACCATAGAATGACTTAACAATTTAAAAACTTTCTTTACATTTTCACATAGAACTTAATTCTTATAGTTGTTTCATATAGAGCTCTTGATTGATATCACCATTCACAAATAATGTTTAACATTCATTCTTACACATAGTATAGAGGCTTAAGTTTTAAATGTGCTCATCTAGCATATCATGACGAACAAGAATTAAGAAGGCTACCACCAATCGCTACCCTCTTTGGCCATAAAAGAATAGTGAAGGTAATAAGGTGGACACAAAATCTCTTTTGTCCAAGAATGAAAAAGGTGTATCAGTCTTGCCATTAAAAGAAAATTGTAACTTAAAGACTGCATGTCCCATAAAACTAATTGGACCGATGCTTTGTTTATGAACAATTAACTTTTGCCCCAAAAGACACTGCTACAAACTTCGAAGAATTTTATCCACCACAAGACAAATCGTTTTGAGTCATCTTCTTTGGCAACAACATGAAACGACCTCACATTTTCATCACTTTTCTAAACCATTGTTTTCTCACTCATGAAGAACAACACAATAGCAGTGAGTTAATTAGTACGATCAATAAAAAAAAAATTGATGGACTAATGAACGAATTAGCCTTTAGTAAAAAGAAAATATGAAACCTTGTTTGACAATCCCACATCGCGCCAACAATTGTCCAATTGTTACAAAGATTGGTCCAACTACGGGTTAAACCAATTTACAATCACTATCAACAGTGGTCTGTACTTTGTGCAGTGTCATGAACTCCAGTCCCATGCAGCGCTAAATCTTTCATCATTTTTCATAAATATAAATATATTCACAATATTCCATACTAAATAAATTATGCATACCTTATTTTCTATATATGCACCATCTTGGAGTGTACTTAGAATTTGGTATCGATAATCAAATAAATTATTTTCTAGTTTCTTTCAAACTTCTATATTTTGCTGCCATTCCGACTACCACTCTAAAATTGTTGGAGATTTTGGGTTAAAGTCGCAAAAAATATGGATTTAAATATAATAAAAATATGGGTTGCAACAAGAAGAATAATAAGAAAAGTACAAAGTGCTTAAAGGTTCTGAGGTGCGTAAATTGCTCTTTTTAAGGTGATAGTTGCACTCACTTCAAAGAGTTTGTTAACGGGTTCTTTGCAAATTCAAGCCTTATGGAATTCTGTGGATAACAATTCCAAAAAGATTCCCAAAAACTCTATAAAACTGTTTAGAAACTAAATAATTGTAATGACATAGGGCGTGCGTAGAAAAAAGAACATAGGAGAATTAAAAATGAGTAAAAACGTTATCAATCTGATCATGTGAAATACTCTCTTCTATTTATAGACTTAGAAACTGACAACCATCCAGACGTATGAGTAGTTAATACATGTTTTTCTAAAGGGTACAAATTCAAAGAGATACATCTTTCAATATATACTTTCTAAAGGCACGTCCTTTATCCAAGTATGTTGGGATTTTGGCTCAATTCCTTCAAAAAGATGACTTCCAATTGGTTTGGAAAAAGTTGTTTCTTATTTTATAATTGTTTGTTCTAATAGGAGTGATAATAGTTTTCTATTAGATATTGTTTGTCTTAGTAGTAATAGAAGTTGTTTTCTTCATTGTTGTTTTTTTTTCTTCTATTAGTATTAAAAAAATCCCCTCTATATAAAGGGCGTTTAGAGAATATTTGAAGCACACTTATAATTCTTATTAGTATGTAGCATTATAATGTCTTATGTGAAATGTTATTGTGTTTTACAATTATTGACTAATGCAGTTTGCTTATTTATATATTAAAAGTTAGAGGGAATGAAAATTTAAAAATAAATAAACAAGTCTGTAAAGGTGGTGCAGATCATGATTCAATTGTGTCTCAGCATTTTCTGTATGAACAATCTTCTTCCATCTGGGTCCTGTATTTTCTTGTGAAACAATCCATTAAGTTTTGCAATTTCCCCTTTCTGTTTGTGTGCTCAAGCAAGGATGTGACTACATTTTGCACGCCTGCTCATGCTAATTCCGGTTTCTTAATGTGAAATGTGTATTTTGTTGCTGCATAGTCAAATAAGTTCAAGAGCCTGCCAAGTTGTGGCATAAAAACTATTTCAGGCCTCAATTCTGCAAGAAAAGGCTTTTTCGATGTCAACAAAAATAGTGTTGATACCATGAACCCGGTTTCGTGAGAGTTACCACGAAACCGAAAAAATCTACTAGTAATTACCAAAAAATTGAATAATAATTTTGATATTTATTTTTTTTAAATAATCATTATTCAATTTTCTTGTGATTATTAGTGAACTTTCTTGATTCTATAGTAATTCCCATGAAATCGATCCGTGGGATCATCACTCATGAAAATATAATTATAGATATATTTCAGCAACCTTTCATAATTATGATAATTAAATAGCAATGAGATGGGCCAATTGTACAAATTTAAGTGGAAGACCTTGGCGCAAATTTTTATCTCAGAACATCAAATTTCTAAGAACAATATAATTTAGATATCTCAGTACCAATTTAAGTGGTTGACAGAGTTCTCTCTGTCAGCGAAACTACAAAAATCAATGAGTTCTGTTTCAATCGTATAAGATACTTTCACTATTTCGCAGAAGCCTCCTAGCAGATATTATTCTTTATCGACAAAAGAAAGAAAAGAGAGTGGTGGAGCCATATTTCTTTAAAACCTTTGGATTCATTAGAAGACTTGAGACTATTAAGTCATACTAGCCCTAACACCAGGGAATTGATAAAGGGATGTTGCAAACAAAAAGAAAGGGATTTTCTTCTACAATAATATTTTTTATGATTCCTGAAATTTCTTTTTCAGTAATATGAGTGGACAAAAAATTCTCCATGATGTGGTGCCAAATCTTGCACTAAAATTGGAGAAATAGAATTTATCTCAAAAACCTGTAAAAATAGGAAATTATTAGGTAGGACGGTCGTACTACGTCATCCTTACGACTATCCAATAATGATTGTACACGTTAGATCAACGGGTTTCGTCTTTCAAATTCATAGGATGATGGTGGTATTATTAGATGTCGTGAATTAGTAATCCAATGTGGACAATCATTATTGGATGTTTGTACGGATGATGTGGTATAACCATTCCTATCTAATTAATTTTTTTTGCCTGTAGAGAATCAATTGTTTTATGTTCCAGAAAAAGAAAACTCTTAGGTAGGTAGTGACCACCACGTAGACGTAAACTAAACAAGTGAGAAAGTAACACACGCTAATTACCCGCTTTAACAAAGGTTAACCAAACAAATACATATGTAGGCATGTAGTACTTTCTTCTTGGTTTGGTCAATTGCTAACTCCGTAGACAATGTTTACCTAATGATTTCTTCCCAAAAAGGGGCTATGGGTCATTTTAAGTTGGAGAAATTTGAGAGGGCTTGTTTATCAAAGTGACAAGAATTGGTTTCAAGGTACAACCATGTCGTTATAGTTAAGGTTTAATTCGCCTCTCTACAGTGTTAGAAACGTCCTATGGACTGTATGGTACCCTCCCGACTAGAATTTTCACAGAAGAGACTTTGGTTCAGTGTTCAATTGTCTTTAACGTACAAAAAATTCAGATGCTTTTGTTATTTCACAGAAGTTTCCTAGCAGATAACTATTCTGAATCAGGCAAAATATTTATTATTTCGACAATAGAGAGAAAGAGAGTGATGGAAGTTAATTGACTCAAATAAAGACAGAAAATAGTGTCATGTTCTTTTCTTAACCCCCGGATTTATTAGAAGATGATCGATCAGTCAATTTCACTCTAAGTTTGCCTCATTTCCTTGGAATAGCAATGGAGAATCGAGACATCGTTGGTTCTTCTAACTATTTTCCTCTTATAATTATCATAAGTCTTCTAACTATACGATCTGTATGTCAATGATTGGCTTTCCCATTGTTAAAGTTGTTATTCATTCTAGCATTGAAGTCAACAAATCTACAGTCTCTTTAAAACCCTTGGACTCTTTAGAAGACTTGAGACTGTTTAGTCTTTCTAGCCCTAACACCAGGGAATTGAGAAAGGGATGAAGCAAACAAAAAGAAAGGAATTTTCTTCTACAATAATATTTTTCATGATTCCTGAAATTTCTTTTTCAGTAAAATGAGTGGACAAAAAATTCCCAATGATGTAGTACCAAATCTTGCACTAAAAATGGAGAAATAGAATTTATCTCAAAAGCATGTAGAAATAGGAAATTATTAGGTAGGACGGTTGTAGTGCGTCATCCATACGATTGCCCAATAATGATTGTACACGTTAGATTAGCAGGTTTCGTCCTTCAAATTCATAGGATGATGGTGGTATTATTAGATGACGTGAATTAGTAATCCAATGTGGACAATCATTATTGGGTGTTCGTACGGATGATGTGGTACAACCATTCCTATCTAATTAAATTTTTTTTTTGTGTGTAGAGAATTAATTGTTTTATGTTCCAGAAAAAGAAAACTATTAGGTAGGTAGTGACAACCACGTAGACGTAAACTAAACAAGTGAGAAAATAACACACACTAATGACCTGCTTTAACAAAGGTTAACTAAACAAATACATATGTAGGCATGTAGTACTTTTTTCTTGGTTTGGTCAATTGCTAACTTTGTAGACAATGTTTACCTAATAATTTCTTCCCAAAAAGGGGCTATGGGTCATTTTATGTTGGGGAAATTTGAGAGGGCTTGTTTATCAAAGTGACAAGAATTGGCTTCAAGGCACAACCATGTCGTTGTAGTTAAGGTTTAATTCGTCTCTCTACAGTGTTAGAAACGTTCATCCAATGCATCCATTATGGTTATTTCGTATCCCCTTTTTTCTTTTCGTAGAATTTTGCTTACTATACCGCTGCAATACATTATAAATTGTACTGTTACTTTTGCCCCCATCGAGATAAATCTGACCCCTTCTCCTGCTCCCGCCTACGTATATGGGATATTTTAAGAAGTGAACATCCTTGCTACTAAATGTCTCTTCACAAGAGACTTTGGTTCAGTGTTCAGTTGTCTTTAACGAACAAAAAATTTGAATTTTGTGTTTTGACAATCAATTTGGCTCAATATTTCCAAAGTATCGGGTTGACTGTTGATTGTGGTCATGCTAAAGTCGTTTGTCCAAACTTATTGTCCATTTCTGGACACATAAAGCGACTGCACAATATTATAATTGATTGTAAAAAAATTATGTTCAATCTTTCTGTCTTATTCCTACTGTCCACTATCCTTGATCAAAATCATTTTTTCCCCCTCTTTTCCTTTGATTTTCTAAATCATTATAAACTTAAAACAATGTTTTATTTTGAAAATCATATACAGTTTATAACCCCTTCTTGTTCATGTATATTCAATCTTCAACCTATGGACTGCATGGTACGCTCCCGACTAGAATTTTTCAACTACCAAATCTAGAATATCTCTTATTACTAAACAACTAAAATCTCAGGGGTCATCTGCCTGAATTTCGACAGAGCACTCCTTTAAGGACATTGAGACTTTGGTAGACAATTTTTTTTTGGTAGGTTACTCGAATCAATAGGAAACCTTAATTCTTTGATAGAATTTGACATCATTCTCATTATGGTCTTTGGGTTGCTTCCATCTTCACTTGATAACCTCACGAAGCTCACACATCTTGGCCTTTCAGGAAAAATATCTCATTAGTTGGAAAACCTCACAGAGCTCACCCACATGGCAATTGATCCTAATAATTTCAGTCGTGGGAATTTGGCTTGGCGAAGTAATCTAACCAAACTTACTTATTAGTACTTTTCAGAAATCAATTTAGCTGGTGGCATTCCATATTTTCTTAAAATCTTTACCCAACTTCAATATTTATCGCTTGGGTGCTGATTACGCCCAAAACAGTAATACGGTAGTTGTAGCACAGCATTGGGGTGTCGATTCCACAGGAAAACAAGTTAACTATAAAGAAAGATGTAAACTTTAATATGAGACGATATAATAAAAATAAGTAGAGAATCTGAAATTGATGATGAAGTAATTGTGTAGGTTGTAAAATCTAATAGAGAGACAACAAGGATCCAGGAGTCCTCCCTAGGTTCGTTGCCCTAATCCTAACTTGATTAAGTTGTTTTTATCTCGATTGCACGTTTCACATCCCAAATATACAATCGACAAATATTCAATGAGAACATGTATAAACTCTAATTTGATTGTTATGAAATATTTTTTATTTTCGATTCATGCACACATGATCTATCCTATAGGTTTATCAAGAAACGACAATATATCTTTTATGACAATATTGTAGTAATGGACAAGCCTAAAGGATAAACCTACCAGACTCAATCATACCCAAACAATCTTGACATAAGGAAAGCATGACTAAATTTATATAAGGAGAAAGATGCAATCACCGGATTAGATGAAATCTTATAATTAGATTAAAAAGTAAATCATAACAATGTCTTAATGATAAAGCTCTATTACAACTGAATCAAATAAAGGAAAATAGGAACAACTACACCTAGGGTTTCATCACTTCGCCTTGCTTGGAGATTAGTTAGCTATGGGCTCATGGTTGACCACTTTGATGGAGGAGAAATTGCTGCTTCCTTGAGTTTTCCAAGCTTAATGCGTCACCAATATCAAACCCTAAGTGATCTATTTATAATACAAGGGTCCAAGGGTGTTTTAGGGTTTTAAACAATCATTAAAGACCTAATTACATCATAACTCGGAGAACAAAGTTCGTGTGCGCGCCTAGGCTTGGATTTTCTTGCGCCTAAGCTTGGTTTTAGGCTAGCTTTGTGAACTTAATGGAAGGTGCGGCGCAGCTCCATCCAAGGTGCACCTCAGCCCTTCAGGGCACACCCTAGATTAATCCAGGATGCACCTCACTCCTCAGGGCGCGGCACTCCTTGGTCCAAGGCGCACCCTGACCTGATGGCCTTCTTTGCTTACTTTGGCCTTTGTTCTGGAGGGTGCAGCCCAACTGGTTCCAAGGCGCGGTGCATATGCTTGGATCTCTTTGTTTAGCCTTTCCGAAAGCACTCCTTTACTTCGGTATACATGTAATCTTTGTGCTTCATTCAAAAATAGCTTTTCCATCTCTTTAAGACTCAAAATACCTGAAAATGCATCAACACAAATTAGTGATCCAAAGATGACACTTTAGAGTTGTTAACATATAAAAGTGCAATTAAAACCTAGATCAACTCTAAAATGCTAACAATTAAGTACTATTAAGATGCATTTTATAGCTCTCATCACAACCCCCAACTAGCTTATTGCTAGTCCCTAGCAATTCAAACGAAAACAAGAGATGAATTCTACAGTGGTAATTAAAGTAAAGTAAAGCAATACTAGTGTTAACATTGCACTTAACATATAGCATATAGAATTATTAAATTCCACCCAAGTCCAAAAAGTAATCCAAACATCAATCTTAAAATCGTTATTGACTCTTAACATCCATCTTACCACAATCAGTTAATCCGATCATCCGGATGATTTTATGCATAACACTTGTGAATACAAGTCTTGGCCTCTAAAACATGATAAACTGTGTGACATCAACAACAGGCTCCATAGGCTTACATTTCAAACCACTCTCCACTATTGTAGAAAAATCACATTACATTGGATCAATAGGTCTTTAATTAGCTTGTAACGTTAGGCTAAGGTAAAGGTTGAGAAAGAATGGGAAGGATTCATAAGTAAAAGAACTCAATCTCTTAGCTTTGAACACAACCACTTTTAAGCATTAGATAACCTTTCCTCAACACCCAACTTTTTCAACCATTTTTCGAGCATCTTTCTCAAATCACCACTTTTCTTTTCTTTTCTTCTTTCTTTGCCATAATTCGCTTCTCCTTTTCTTTTGTTTTCTTTTTTATTTTGGCATAAAACCATTCACCTTCTTTTCATTTTTCTTTTCTTTTCCATAACCCCCAACTTATCTCCTTTAATGTGCTTGGGTTATGGTAGTGATATTTTCTCATATTCCCATCCTTACTCCTTTTAAGTGCTTCTCAACAAATGTATATAGCTAAGTTCTTCAAAGGTAAGAATAAAATATTTTTAAGCTCATAAAAATGAGTAAATGGGCTATTGAAAGAAACAAGGCTCAAATTCTTTTTTTTTTTTTAAAGAAAAAAGCTCAAATAGGTGACTAGGGGTAAATATTGTAATGGTAGGTTTGATAGGCTCAAACGGTCCAAAAATGGCCTATATCATATCTTAAGTAATGTACATTCTAGGAATTCACCTCAAGTGGTTATTAAGTAAGTTCTAGAGCTTGTTGAGACTGCAAAAGTATTCACAAAATAAACACACATAAAACTTCTCTAAATGTTTAAGACTAATCATACAATCTTACCACAAACTAGAGTCTCAAACCAAATGAAGATTGACACTTAAATTATTCTCAAACCGAAGCAAGATTTAACTTCTTCTAAATTCTATCTGCTATCTCAATTAAGTTTATATCATTGACATGTGAATTAACTCTAAGGCAAACACAAAGCATGCTAAACAAAAACAAAAAGGAAAATGACACCAAGCAGTTTAATGAAAGCAAAAATAATATGTTTCCTCCACCCCCAACTGAAAAATTACATTGACCTCAATGCAAAAGAGAAAGTAAAGGAAACTCCGTTTGTAAGTACAAGCGCATAGCAGCTAAAAATTGTGCACCTTTATTTGAACTGCATGCTATACTTTTTGTTAAAAGGCTGATCTTCAAGATAGAATAAACAAAAAGAAAGCAACTGTGGTGTACTATTAAGATTCCCACCATATGTTAGCACATGAAATGGAAAGAAACAATTAAAAATGAAAATAAAGTACGAAAAATAGTGAAAAAGAAAACACAAATAAAGATAGAATAGTGAGCCGATAAAAATAAAAGAAAAGGAGACAAGCAAGATAGAACCCAAATTTAATCATCGATATCTGCAGCCTCTTCTCATTCTCTTCCTCATTCTCATTCTCTTCACCTTCCCCTTGAGTTGGATCAAAAAATGAACCCGGATAGGGTGGCATAGTAGGAAAGTGATCCATATTACAACCAGTAACGGAGGCAAGGTGGTGGTACATTTGACCAAAAGAAGAGTATACCCCCACTTGATAAGCAGCTTGCCTAGCCAAGAATCGTTCTTGACCATCTAACCTATCAAATAACAGTTTTTGGTTCTCGTCAAAACGACTCTCTAGACACTCAAGGCGCTCTACAACAGCGAAATTCCTAGAGGGAGGAGGGGGGGGGCAGTAATCCCTGCCTGCTCTCCCAGAATTGGTCGCCTTGAGGCTCTAATTAGAGTGAGCAGGCCATCATCGATGGGTTTCTTGGGTGGTTGGATTTCCTCAATACTACTAAAAGGGACATCAAATTGGATGCAAAGATGGGTAATCAAAGAAGGAAAGTATAATCTAAGCTTATGTCACACAGTGTGTAAGATAGATTTGAATATTACTGCGCCCACATCTATGGTCATACCCATCAAAATGGCATATATCAAAACAGCTCTCTCAACAGTCAGGTCACTATAATGTAAAGCAAGTATCATTATTTGACATATAAAATATTGCCAAGCCCGAGCATTGACATTCAAAGATGCACCGAGCAAGGTTTTATGTGTATTACCCGTCATTTTCCAAGTTGTACCCGGAATACAGAGAGTATTGCAAATCTCATCATAATCAATATTAGATACATATACAAGATACTCATTGTTTTCTATATTGGGTAACCCATAGAACCTATTAATGGATGAGCGGCTAAAAGAGACTATTTGTCCTTGTACCAAGACCTTACCATTCCTATGTTCGTTGGCATTGGCATAGAACTCTTGAACTATATTTGGAAGAGAATTAGGTGGTTGTCTTGAAAAGGTACCCCAATTTCTATCAATAATCATTCTAAATAAGAATGGGTTTCCCCTCTCAGTGACATTGAATCCTCTCTCAGAAATGATTTTCTTAGCATTTAACAAGTTATTATATCTCTCACTAGCCTCAAAACTAACAAATTTGCTCTCATCGTATTCTTGAGGTTGTTTCCCTCTTGGTCTCTTGGATTTGGGTGCCATTTGAATCAAGTGTATAGAATAATAAAATAAAGTCAAAATCAACCACCCAAATAGCACAAGTGAACAATAAAGGGAAGAATTTTTGCTTACTTGATACTCAAAATTTGAGAGAAGAAGACTAACCACCAACTTGAAGTTTTCCTTGATGAACACCAAAAGCTTCTTAGAACCAAGTTGATTGGAGAAATTTCCAGCAAAAGTTGCAAGATTAGCGCAAAATTCTACAATAAATGAAGTTAAAATTAAGAAATTTTTTAGGAAAAGGGAGGAGGGAGGTTAGGGTTTGGAGAGAGAAAGTGAAAGAGAGGCCGAGTTCATGTGTTTGAAATAAAGTGGAGAGGTGCAGAAAAGGGTTTTAATTGTGTGCAGGTACAGGTGGCAAAACAGGGCAAGCCGCGGCTTGGCAGAAGGTGCGCCTCAGCTTGAGCTGTGTGGTGTGGGTTGCATTCTGTGGGGTGGGGCGCGACGCGGGCTAAGGCAAATTGGGCTGGTTCTGTGGGGTGCGGTGCGGCGTTACCTGAAAAAAAAACTTGTTTGTTTTCCAAAAGAAAGAGAAAAATAAAATAAAATCAGCTAAAATAATATTTTAAAAAAATCAGATTAAACTAGAAACTAAAAATTAAAAATAAATTTACAAAACAAAAAGACAAAAGAAAAGTAAAAATAAAAACGTACCTTTGTTGTGTGGTCAAGTTAATGTAGATAGACCAAATCCATAAGTGGAATGTCTTCCACCTCTGGATCTGGCCTATTAATTAAGATCTTAAGGCGCTGACCATTCACTTTAAAAATCCGACCGTCCTTAGTGTCCTCAATTTCCACCGCTCTATTTTCAAAAACATTTTTTACTATGAAAGGATCGGTCCATCTTGACCAAAGTTTTCTAGGATGCTTATGGAGTCTATAATCGTATAAGAACACTCGATCATTAGGTTTAAATGTTTTCCTCAAAATGTTAGTATCATGGAATGCTTTCATCTTGGTCTTATAGATTCTAGAGTTCTCATAAGCATCGTTTCTTAATTCCTCTAACTCGGTCAATTGATACTTCCTAAGCTTACCCGCTTCTCCTATGTCAAAATTAAAAGACTTGATGGCCCAATAAGCTCTATGCTCGAGCTCCATGGGTAAGTGGCAAGGCTTTCCAAAAACAAGCCGATAGGGTGACATACCTAATGGAGTTTTAAAAGCTGTATGGTAAGCCCAAAGCGCATCAACTAGTCTCAAAGACCAATCCTTGCGATCCGGGTTAACTGTTTTTTCTAAAATTTGTTTAATTTCCCTATTAGCAAGCTCTACTTGTCCACTAGTCTGAGGATGATAAGCAGTAGAAATTTTATGTAACATCCCATATTTTCGCATCAAAGCTTCAAAAGAACGGTTGCAAAAATGTGTACCTCGATCACTAATTATAGCACGTGGTGTACCAAATCGAGATAACACATTTTCTTTAAGAAATTTTATTACCGTTCTATTATCATTACTTCGGCAAGTTGCTGCCTCTACCCACTTAGATACATAATCTATTACCACGATGATATATTGGTATCCAAAGGAAGGAGGAAAGGGTCCCATAAAATCAATGCCCCAACAATCAAAGATTTCAATTACTAAAATAGGGTTTAAGGGCATCATATTTCGACGAGACACAGCTCCTTACCTTTGGCACTTTTCATATGAGTGACAATAGGTGTTTGTATCTTTAAACAAAGTGGGCCAATAAAATCCGCACTACAAAATTTCCACAGCAGTTTTTTTCATTGAAAAGTGCCCTCCACAAGCTTAGGAGTGACAAAATTCCAAGACGCTGGCAATCTCTTCATTTGGGATGCAACACCTTAGAATTTAGCTAGGGCAGTACTTGAAAAGATAGGGGTCATCCCAATAGAAATCACATACCTCATAAAAGAATTTCCTCTTGTCTTGAGCGCTCCAATCCATTGGTATCTCACCTGTAGCCAAATAATTCACGATGTGAGCACACCAAGGTAAAGAAGTAACGAAGAGTAAATACTCATCGGGAAAGTCATCTTTGATTGGTATGTCATCGCAAGTGTCCTCAAAAGTGAGCCTTGATAGATGATCAACCACTACATTCTCCACTCCTTTTTTGTCTTTGATGGTGATGTCGAATTCTTATAGGAGTAGGATCCATCGTATTAGGCGTGCTTTAGCATCCTTCTTTGTAAGAAGGTACTTGAGGGCTGCATGATCTATAAAAATAAGAATAGGGGAACCAATTAAATAAGCACGAAATTTATCTAAAGCAAATACTACAGCTAGTAATTATTTTTCAGTTGTGGAGTAATTCATTTGAGCACTATTTAAAGTCTTACTAGCATAGTAAATGACAAATGGTTTTCCCTCTCTTCACTGTCCAAGAACAGCTCCTACAGCGTAGTCACTAGCATCACACATAATCTCAAAAGGTAAAGTCCAATCTGGTGACTGCATTATGGGTTCGGAAGCAAGCTTACCAATCAATGTTTTAAAGGCCTCTTGACAAGCTTGAGTCCATTCAAAGGGTAGGAGGGCAAATAGTGGTCTAAATATGTTCAAAATTTTTTGTATGAACCTCCTATAAAAACCAGCATGACCAAGGAAAGATCTCACATCCTTTATTGTCTTAGGTGTAGGCAATTTAGAGATTAATTCAATCTTAGATTGATCAACCTCTATTCCTTTAGAAGAGACAATATGCCCTAAGACAATATCGGATGGTACCATGAAATGACATTTTTCCCAATTTAAGACCAATTCTTTTTCCTCACAACGAATTAATACTCTTTCTAAATTCATTAAGCATGCATCAAATGAAGATCTAAAAACAGTTAGGTCATCCATAAAAACCTCCATGCAATTTTCAACCATATCACTAAAAATACTCATCATGCAACGTTGAAAATTGGTAGGGGCATTACATAATCCAAATGGTATTCTACGAAAAGCGTAGGTGCCAAAGGGACAAGTAAAAGTGGTTTTTTCTTAGTCTTCTAATGCAATTGCAATTACAGCACATTACTTGTCTTAATTTTTTGCTGCTTATACATTTTTATAAACTTGCATTAATTCCGCAAAAAGTTTTAAAAACCCAATTCACCCCCCTCTTGGGTTGAAACCTTAGTCTACACAAAGTTTTCTAAATTTTCTGTGGGGTGTACACTAGAGTTTGATTCACTAACAGACGTGGAAGGGAAAGGTATCTTTATTTTGGGGAAGGTATCTTTATTTTGGGTCCTTTAATGAATCGCCCTTGCGAATCTGTCAGTCTAAGCATACACCAACTGATTTTAAAAAAAATAAATAGAATAGAACACAAAAATAATAAAAAAAATCAAAAAATCAAAAACTTAAAGAAAAGAAAGATAGTACCGTCTTGTCTTAGAGTTGACAAACTTTCTTGTATGTAAACGTGTTTCCTCGGCAATGGCGCCAAAATTTGATTACTCCCAAAACAATAATGTGGTAGTTGTAGTGTAGCTTTGGGGTGTCGGTTCCATAGGAAAACAAGTTAACTATAAAAAAAATATGTAAACTTTAATATAAGACAATATAATCAAAATAAGTAGAGAATCTGAAATTGATGATGAAATAATTGTGTAGGTTGTAAAATATAATAGAGGGACAATAAGGATCCGGGAATCCTTCCTAGGTTCGTTGCCCTAATCCTAACTTGATTCAGTTGTTTTTATCTCGATTGCACGTTTCACATCCCAAACATGCAATCGACAAATATTCAATGAGAACATATATAAACCCTAATTTGATTGTTATGAAATACTTTTTATTTTCGATTCATGCACACATGATCTATCATATAGGTTTATCAAGAAACGACAATATATCTTTTATGACAACATTGCAGTAATGGACAAGCCTAAAAGATAAACCTACCGGACTCAATCATACCTAAACAATCTTGACATAAGGAAAGCATGACTAAATTTATATCAAGGAGAAAGATACAATCACCGGATTAGATGAAATCTTATAATTAGATTAAAAAGTAAATCATAACAATGTCTTAATGATAAAGCTCTATTACAACTGAATCAAATAAAGAAAAATAGGAACAACTACTCCTAGGGATTCATCCCTTCACCTTACTTGGAGATTAGTTAGCTATGGGTCTCATGGTTGAACACTTTGATGGAGGAGAAATTGCCGCTTCCTTGAGTTTTCCAGGCTTAATGCGTCCCCAATATCAAACCTTAAGTGATCTATTTATAATACAAGGGTCCAAGGGTGTTTTAGGGATTTAAATAATCATTAAAGACCCAATTACATCATAACTCGGAGAACAAAGTTCGTGTGCGCGCTTAGGTTTGGATTTTCTCGTGCCTAGGCTTGGTTTAAAGCCAACTTTGTGAACTTGCTGGAAGGTGCGGCGCAGCCCCATCCAAGGTGCACCTTAGCCCTTCAGGGCACACCCTAGATTAATCCAGGGCACACCTCACTCGTCAGGGCGCATCGCCCCTTGGTCCAAGGCGCACCCTGACTTGATGGCCTTCTTTGCTTGCTTTGGCCTCTGTTATGGAGGGTGCGGCCTAGCTGGTTCCAGGGCGCGGCGCACATGCTTGGATCTCTTTGTTTAGCCTTTTTGAAAGCACTCCTTTACTCTGGTATATATGGAATCTTTGTGCTTCATTCAACAATAGCTTTTCCATCTCTTTAAGACTCAAAATATCTGAAAATGAATCAAAACAAATTAGTGATCCAAAGATGACACTTTAGAGTTGTTAACATATAAAAGTGAAATTAAAACCTATATCAACTTTAAAATGCTAACAATTAAGTACTATTAAGATACATTTTATAGCTCTCATCAGGTGCAATCAATTTAGTCAGTCAAATTTATTTTTGGCTCTCAAACCTTACCTAACTAACTATTTTAGAAACCAACTACACGGTCCAATCCGGTAGTCAATTTCTAAACTTATAAATCTTGAAACTCTTTGCTTAGGTTTTAATAATTTAAGTGCACAACGAAATTTGACATATTCTTTAAGCTCAAAATTCCCGAAACACTACACATATCAAGTAAAAGATTCTCATTACTTACAACAGTTAATAGAAATGTCGTTCTTCCAAAGTGTAAGTCGTTGGGATTGGGTATATGCAATTTGAATGGGTTTCCTTATTTCCTTCAATACCAAGATGAGTTGCAGGCATTGGAACTTGGTGGAAACAATATTCATGCCCAGATACCGGAATGGATTAGAAAATATCTAGATATTCTCTCTAATATATTTGGTATCACAGTTGAAGAGTCTACAGATCTTGGAACTTAAAGGTAACAAGTAGCAATGATGAATCCCGATTCCATCATCTTCACTATTTTACTACGTTGTCTAAAAAAACACTTTATAATTATATTCCAGTTTTGATCTGCAATCTAAACTCTATTAAAATCCTTGAATTGTCCAATAATAATTTGAGTGGCATTATTCCACAATGTTTGGGGAATTTTACTGATTCTTTAGAGATGTTGAGTTTGAAAAATAACTATTTTCATGGTAGCATTCCTTAGACATTCCCAACAAGAAGCACATTCAGAATGAATGATCTGAGTCAGAATCAGTTAGATGGTAACCTAGCAAGATCTTTAGCTAACTGTACAAGGCTAGAGAGTCTTGATGTTAGTGACAATCATATTAGCTATACATTTTCTTTATGGTTAGGGAATCTCCCTAACTTACAGATCCCTGGTTTGCAACACAACAAATTCCACGTCATAATATGAAGGCCTCTTACTGATTTTGATTTTCTAATGTTGTGCCTCATAGCCCTTTCTCACAATGATTTCAATGTCAATTTGCTATATGGATACTTTCAAATTTGGAATAGCATGAAATTCTTAAAGTATACCACCTACATATATGGAGTATAACATAGACTTATAAATGTCAAATATTTCTTGCAAGGATAATCTTTTTATAAAATCATTTTGACAAAGGTAAGCGTGGAGATTACATATTCGAAGAGTTCAAAATTTATCGCAGCCATTGATCTCTCTAGCAACAAATTCAATGGAGAGATTTTAGAATCCAATGGGGGCTGAAAATGCTTCTTCTGCTGAACATTTTCGACAATTACTCACAGGTCACATCCTATCATCCTTGGGGAACTTAATAAGGCTTGAGTCATTATACCTTTCACTTAAGAATCTCACTGAAGAGATTCATCTATAGTTGACACAACTCACATTCCTTACATTTCTTAATTTCATTTATAATCATTTTTTGGGTCTTATCTCACAAAGAAACCAATTTGATACGTTAAGGATAATTCATTTGAAAGGAATTCAAGATTGTGCGGGAAACTTCTATTGAAGATATGTGGAAATTCTGAGACTTAACATCAAGAAGATTATGACTTAAGTTCTTTGATCTATTTTAACTGGATGATAATTTTGATGGGATATGCAAGTGGGCTTGTTGTTGGAGTTCTGATTGGACACACATTCACCATAAGGAAGCATGAATGGTTTATGAAGTCTTTTGGTAGGAGGCAACCAAGAAGGACTGAAGCAGAATGGAGAGAATGAAGGGGCATAAAGATTAAATTCGGTAAGGTAAGTTGTCCTTAAATTTCTACAATTCAATTCTCACTTCAGTTTTCTTCTTTATTTCTCATGATTGTAAAGACAAAATCCAGTTTGTTACCTGATATGTTGTAACAAGATTGATAAAGGTAACCAAAATATTTTAGGCTGGGCCAGGTCTTTGGGTTGAAACGGGATGCAAGACATCTCAATACCTTGGCTTGTATTCCCATGTCGCAAAACCAAAATGAATCATCTCTGCTGTTATCTCAACAAATGCCCCTCAGGACGATTAATCAAACACTAAGAACACTATCCAAGTCCAAGCGATGCTTGAACTCATTAACCAGAACATGATTAGTCAATATATCAATTGGATTCTTTGTAGTAACCATTTTGTTCACTATGATGACTCCCAGAGAAACAACATCTCAAAGAAAATGATACCTGACATCAATATGTTTAATTCTCTTATGATACATATGATTTTTAGTCAAACGTATAACCCTATGACTATCTCAGAATACATTAGAAACATTCTACTGCAAACCAAGATCACCAACCAAAGCTCTCACCCAAATAACTTCCTTAAATGCCTTTGTTACTACCATATATTCTACCTCAGTTGTAAACAAAGCAACTGTCAACTATAAAGTTGCTCTCCAACTAATAGCACGACTTGAGAAAGTGAAGGCATAGCATGTTAAACATCTTCTTCTATCTATATCACCAGCATAATCTAAATCCACATAACCAGTATAGAAGAACCTGAGCCACTACCTCTACCAAGGATCAAATCTACATCTGTTATGCCTTTAAGAGACCGAAGTATCTACTTCACAGCTTGCCAATGAACCTTTCCCAGAAGGGCTATATATCTACTCATAACACTGATTGTGAAATGTATGAACAAGTGCAAACTATAGTATACATAATACTCCCAACTACACTAAAATATGGAACACGTTACATAGGCTCTTCCTTTCCCCCTCACTTTGAGATGATTATGAAATTGAAAGCCTGAAGTGTGATGCAAATGGAGTACTCACTGGTTTGAAATCATGTATACCAAAGAGATTAAGCACCTTCTTAATATACCTCTTCTATGACAAGTACAACTTTCCCCCTTTCTTATCTTTACGAATCTCTATCCCTAAAATCTTCTTCGCAGCACTTAAGTCTTTCATATCAAATTCTTTATTAAGTTGCCTTTTCAAACTATCAATCCCAAATATAATTTTGGCAGCAATAAGCATATCATCCAAATAAAACAATAAATAAACAAAAGAACCATTTGAAAACTGTCTATGGAACACACAACTGTTATAATTACTCCTACGTAATCGTGACCAATCATGAAATTCTCAAACCTCTAGTACCACTGTCTAAAGGACTGTTTTAGACCATACAAAGACTTCTTCAGCTTGCAAACATAATTTTATTTTTCCTCAATTATGAACACCTCTGGGTGATTCATGTAGATAGTCTCATCATGCTCACCATGCAGAAAAGTAGTCTTGGTATCAAGCTGCTTAAGCTGTAAATCATACAAAGCAACCATGGTAAGTAACACACGAATCGAGCTATGCTTTGCCATTGAAGAAAACATTTCATTAAAGTCTATTATTGTCTTCTGATTGTAGCCCTTTGTAATTAAGTGTTCCTTGTATATAGCATCTTCAAAATATGAGATTATTTCCTTTTTCTTGAAAAATCATTTGCACCCAAAAATCTTCTCCCCCTTATACAGTTTCACCAAGTCTCAAGTCTAGTTCTTTTGAAGAGATTCAATCTCTTCAATCATGGCAACAACCCATTGGGCAGATTCACTATAAGTAGGAGCATCTGAATAAGTGGAAGGTTCTTAAATAACAAAACACTCTACTAAAATAAGTGTATATGCCACCAAATCTACATATTTTTAATGTGGCGTTATCTTCCTTCTTGGTCTGTCAAGATCAATACTGTAAGGTCATTCCTCCTTATCTGAATTAGAATATTATACATTAACTATCTCAGATTGATCATGAGTACCTTTTGGCACTCTATATAAAGCCTCCACCTCAAGCTCTATCTTCTCACTGATCCTCTCTCCATTATCTCGTGACTTAACAACATATTTCCTAGAATTAAGTATGTCTGACTCATCAAAAGTAACATCTTTGCTGACTATGAACATAGGTGACTTAGGATCTAGACACCACAAAATACATCCCTTCACCCCACTTTGATATCCCATAAACAAGCATTTATTTGCTCTAACTTCAAGCTTTCCATTATTCATATGATAATAAGCAGGACAACAAATATCTTCAAATCAGAATAATCAGAGGGCTTACCTGACCATATCTCTTATGGAGTCTTACATTTAGTGACAGTCAAAAGAAAACAATTCACTAAATGACATGCGGTGTTAACAGCCTTAACCTAAAATTCTCTACCAAAACTAGCATTAGAGAGCATGAACTGTGCTCTCTTCGAGAGTGTCATAATCATATGCTCTGCAACTCCATTCTACTTAGGGTTTTCATGACTGCCCTATGCTGAATAGTCTCTTAATCTACGTAGAACTCATTAAATTGACCCCCACAAAACTCTAAACCATTATCTATTCTGAGAGACTTAATCTTATTTCTTGTATGGTTTTCAATCAAAACTTTCTATCTCTTGAAAGTTGGAAATTGGCATAAGTCCATAATTGTTGTTATTTGTCTAAGTTTCAAACATATCCAAACACGGTCTAAAGTTGGTTAATGTCCAAAAAAATTGTGGAATATCAAAGTTCAGCAAGTTATAAGGTTGCACCCAAGTGTGTGCTTCAATTTTGAGCATGGGAAGGTTAAGCACACTGCTGTGGAAGTTTCTGCCCATAGGCAGGAGGTGTGCGCATAGCATCAGGAGGCTGCAGCATCAGGTCACGCCGCAGCACACAACACCACACCAAAATGCACAGCATCACTTGGAAAGTGATGAAGGGTTGAGATTAAAGAAAGAACATGATCAAAGGGTCAAGAATGATTCACAAGATTGTCCAAGAATTAAGAGGCTATAAAAAGGGTTTCCTAGCCTCATTTCAAGTGGTGGAAAAGGTGTGTGAGAGAACCACACAGGTTGTGACATTGTGAGATCATTGTAAACACAAGAGAGAATTGTGTGAGAGACATAAACACAAGAGGGACTCTTGTAGTGAGGCTGGTTGTAAAGAAGAGAGGTTAGTAGAGAATTGATAGAAAACATTGTAATAGGTCTATCACTTTCTCGTTCTCTTCTTGGTTCTTCAAGAACTTGGATTCTTGAAGGGGATTGCTGTAACTTTGTAAGAACCATTGAGATAGTGTAGAGAGTTCGGAGGAACTCACAGGGACGTAGGCACATTGGCGAACCTCCACAACAAATTACTTGTCTTCTTTCTTTCTTTGATTTTCTGTTCTTGTGTTCGATTGCTGAAATTCTTTCTACAAGTCATTCAAGAATTGGGTGTTTGGAAGATCACCACCTGGGCATCTTGTCAAGGTGATTTCCAACAGTGGTATCAGAGCTTTGGTCAGTGGTATCAGAGCACAACAGCTAGTTATCGGAACAAGAAGTAGAAGGTACGGAGCCAAGACTCCAAGAATCAAAGATCAACTTCTTGGGTGATTCAAGAACGGAGTTAAGATCTATATCTGATCGTGTTCTTGAGGTAAATCAAGAACGGTGTTAAGATCAATATCTGATCGTGTTCTTGAGGGTGATTCAAGAACGGTGAAAAGATCAAGATCTGGTCGTGTTCTTGAGAGTGATTCAAGAACGGTTAAGATCCATCTTCGATCTGTGTTCTTGAGGTTGAAGAAAGCAGTTGTGGTTAGTGCACAAATCTGGGATCTTGTCCGCAAAGATGGCTTCAAATTTCTATGTGGAGAAGTTTGATGGAAAGGGGGACTTTGCCCTATGGAAGAGGAAGATCAAGGCGGTTCTCATGCAGCAGAAAGTGGACTTGGCTATTGGAGAAGATGATGCTTTTCCAGCTAGTGCCATGGAGGACCAGCGGACCGAGATGAAGAAGATGGCTTACAGCACCATTTTCTTGCACATGTCGGATAATGTCACAAGGGAGTGCGGAGACTCGGAGGATCCGGCTGTCATATGGAAGAAACTAGATGAGTTGTTTCTTACCAAGACTCTCCCGGATAAGAGGTATCTTCATAAACGAATCTTTGCTTTTAAATTTGATCCTAAGTAAGAGTTGCAAGATAATCTTGATGCCAAGAAAAGGAGTGCATCAAGTGGTAAAGGGCTGTTCTTTAAAAGAATGCCAGCAACTTGGTATGGCAACAACCATGGCTACTACCGAGACAGAGGTAGAGGAGAGAGCCATGGAAGAGTGCACAACAGCATGTATGGCTACTACCAGGACAGAGGTAGAGGAGAGAGCCATAGGAGAGTGCAGAACAGCATGCATGGCTACTACCAGGACAGAGGTAGAGAAGAAAGCCATGGGAGAATGCATTCCAAACTGAGATTTGGAGGGAAGTGTTGCTACTACTGCCATAAGGAGGGTCATGTCAAGAAAGATTGCTAGAAGATGACAAGGGATAGAGGAAGAAGCCATACCAAGAATGGAGAGGCTTCGGTTGCCAAAACAGAATAGCAAGATGATGATGTTCTTATTGTGTGCTCAAGTGTGAGCAAGGGGGAAGAAGGCAGCGGGAAATGGATCTTGGATACCGGGTGCACTCATCATATGAGCCCTCACAAAGAATGGTTCAAGAATTTCAAGGAGATCAATGAGGGAAGAGTCTTCTTGGGGAATGATAATTCTTACCAAGTGAGAGGGATTGGAGACATCCAATTGAGGATGTTTGATGGAGTCACAAGGCTGTTGGAAAATGTGAGGTATGTTCCAGATTTGAAGAGGAACTTGATCTCATTGGGGCAGCTGGATTCCATGGGCTATACATGCAAGATAGATGGAGGAAAGATCAAGGTGGCCAAGGGATCTTTGGTAGTGATCAAGGCAGCAAGACACGATGGACTCTATGAGATGATCAGAGAAACAGAAACCAATGATCAAGCAGCAAGCTTGATGGCTGAGCTGGACAAGGCAGCCCTTTGGCACACTTGCTTGGGACACATGAGCGAAAAGGGCCTGCAAGTGCTTAGCAATGAAGGTCTACTTGGTGGTGACAAAGTAGAAAAACTGGATTTTTGTGAAAGCTGTGCTCTTGGGCAGCAACATCGGGTCAGCTTCAACACCGGAGTGCACAAGTCTAAGGGCATTCTTGACTACAATCATGCGGACCTTTGGGGACCAGCAAGGACACCAACATAGGGAGGTAACATTTACTTTCTGTCTTTAATTGATGATTATTCAAGAAAAGTATGGGTTTATTTGGTTAAGAATAAATTAGATGCCTTCAATAAATTAGTGGTGTGGAAAGGGCTGGTTGAGACTCAAATGGGTAGAGTAGTTAAGGGGATAAGAACCGATAATGGCTTAGAAATTTTTAACCAAGAACTTGATCAATTCTGTAGGTTAAATGGCATTCTAAGACATAGGACGGTTGTGGAAACTCCTCAGCAAAATGGAGTTGCTGAGTTGATGAATAAGACCCTTATGAAAAAAGTTAGGTGCACGCTAATAGGATCCGGGTTACCAAAATATTTTTGGGTAGAAGCTGTAGCTACAGCTGCATGTTTGATTAATAGATCACCCTCTAGGATTGTGTTCCAAAAGACTCCCATGGAGATGTGGAGTGGAAAACCCCCTGAGTTGGACAACCTTAGGACTTTTGGGTGTGCTGCGTATGCACAACAAAAGGATGATGGACTTAGCCCAGGATCTAGAAAATGTGTGTTTCTAGGATATGGGGAAGGGGCTAAGGGATATAGGTTGTGGTCCTTAGAAAAAGAAGGATTAAAACTCATAATAAGTAGGGATGTTAATTTTAATGAATTGTTATTTCCCTACTTGGAGAAAACTAACCCTGCAGGGGCTAATGAGCAAACCAATTCAGAAATTGTTGAGCATAGCATCAAGAGAGATCCTGTTCAGGTAGAGCAAAGGAGGCAAGAGGGTTCAGACCAGGTAGAGCCCTCAGATGATTGCCGAGCTCAAGAAACTCAAGAAGAGGCTGAACAAGAAGTGGTTGATGCAGTAAATGACTTTCAGCTCATAAGAGACCGGGAAAGAAGGCTGATCGGACCACCTTCAAGATGTGGGTTTGCGGATACTGCGGATGCAGCAGCTCCTTGGAAAGAAAGAGGGATAGCTAAACCAGAAACTTACACAGATGCCATGGAGTGTAAGGATTCGTCAAAGTGGCAGCTAGCTATGGAGGAAGAAATGGATTCTTTGAAGGAGAACAACTTTTGGGAATTGGTGAAAATTCCAGGAAAGCAGAAAGTTGTGGAATGTAAGTGCACTTACAAGATCAAAGAAGGGTGCCCTTCCAAGAGATGAAGTTCGGAACAAGGCTAGGCTGGTGGCGAATGGGTTCACAAGAAGAGGAGACATAGGTTTCACAATAACTTTCTCACCTGGACACAAGGTGGAGAAGATGGTGAGTATCCTCACCTATGTCATTGATGGGCTGTTAGTTTGGAACAGCAGGAAGAGGATGGAAAGGTTTAAATCTCAACTCAGTGAGGAGTTCGAGAGGAAGGATCTCAGCCTTACACAAAAGATCCTTGGGATGAGGAGAATCATCCGGGAAAGGAAGAGAAACAGGTCAAGTGTTTCTTGGGCAATGGATGTTTTCAGCAAATGTGTGAGCAATCCCGGAAAAGAGCGTTGTCTTGGGATGAAGTGGTTGCTGAGGTACATGGAGGCTCAGTGGCAGCCAGTTGTAGCACTCATAACAACAAGGGCAGAATGCATAGCGGCTACAGAAGCCATAAAGGAGGCTATGGGGTGCAAAGGGTTGTTGGACGAGTGGGAGGTCCTAAAAGAGCAGGTGGTGGTATCTTTGGATAGCCAAAGTGCGGGGCACTTGTGGAGGTATCTAGTGTTCCATGAGGGGATGGAGTATATGGATGTTCGGTATCATTACATTCTGGAAAATGGTACAGAAGGAAGCATTCATGTTGACAAGAAGACCACGGAGAAAAGTCCTGCAGATTTAGGCACCAAGTTTCTACCTCTAAGTAAGTTCAATCATTGCCTTGAATTACTTAGGATTGGAGTCAGTTGATTGATGACTCAAGATGAGTTTGGATCCCGAAGCTTTCTGCACAATGGTTCAGGTTTTTTGAACTCTTAGACAAAGGTAGAGATTGTTGTTATTTGTCTAAGTTTCAAACATATCCAAACATGGTCTAAAGTTGGTTAATGTCCAAAACAATTGTGGAATATCAAAGTTCAGAAAGTTATAAGGTTGCACACATGTGTGTGCTTCAATTTTGAGCATGGGAAGGTCAGGCACACCGCTGTGGAAGTTTCTGCCCACAGGCAGGAGGTGTGCGCACAGCATCAGGAGGCTGCAGCATCAGGTCACGCCGCAGCACACAGCATCACTTGGAGAGTGATGAAGGGCTGAGATTAAAGGAAGAACATGATCAAAGGGTCAAGAATGATTCACAAGATTGTCCAAGAATTAAGAGGCTATAAAAATGGTTTCCTAGCCTCATTTCAAGTTGTGGAAAAGGTGTGTGAGAGAACCACACAGGTTGTGACATTGTGAGATCATTGTAAACACAAGAGAGAATTGTGTGAGAGACATAAACACAAGAGGGACTCTTGTAGTGAGGCTGGTTGTAAAGAAGAGAGGTTAGTAGAGAATTGATAGAAAACATTGTAATAGGTCTATCACTTTCTCGTTCTCTTCTTGGTTCTTCAAGAACTTGGATTCTTGAAGGGGATTGCTGTAACTTTGTAAGAACCATTGAGATAGTGCAGAGAGTTCGGAGGAACTCACAGGGACGTAGGCACATTGGCGAACCTCGACAACAAATTACTTGTCTTCTTTCTTTCTTTGATTTTCTGTTCTTGTGTTCGATTGCTGAAATTCTTTCTACAAGTCATTCAAGACTTGGGTGTTTGGAAGATCACCACCTGGGCATCTTGTCAAGGTGATTTCCAACAATAATAATATTTTTCTTTAGTGGTTGCATAAGTCAGTATTATGCAATTATATGAGTGGTTATGGGTCGTTTTCTTTATAAACCATTAATCACGACTAGGTAAAGCATGATAATTACTCCCATCCTACTAATATAATTCATAGGTCTGATTCCTATATAACTGCTCCTCTCCATTTCTTTCGTACCTGCAACTGCTAAAGAAAAAACTAAATACTGAATCATGGCCTCACCACTCTCTCCCTTACAGTTTTTACATATCTTCTTTTCAGTTTCAATGCTTCTTGTGAAAAGCATCTCATCTCCCTTGAAACCACTTTGTCCTAATGATGAGAGCTACGCATTGTTGCAATTCAAGCGTAGCTTTCTGATAAAAAAGGAAGCTTCGAGTGATCCTTTCGCTTATCCAAAGGTTACTTCTTGGAGGCAAGAAAAGGATTGTTGCTCATGGAATGGTGTGGAGTGTGATGAGGGAATAGGCCATGTGATCGGCCTTGACCTCAGCAGTAGCTACCTCCACGGTTCTATCAACTCCAACAGCAGTCTCTTCCGCCTTGTTCACCTTCAAAGACTGAACCTCGCGGACAACGACTTCAATTATTCTCAAATCCCCTCTGCAGTTCATCATCTTTCAAGGCTAAGTTATCTCAACCTCTCTTGTTCCTCATTTTATGGCCAAATTCCTTTAGAAATATCGGAGTTATCCAAGTTGGATTCCCTTGATCTATCCCTCAATATAGACTATTATGGTAATAGCCTCTTGAAGCTTAAAAGACCCAATATGAGGAGGTTAGTTCAAAACCTTACTAGCCTTGAGAATCTTCAACTTAGTTATGTGGATATATCGTCTGTAGTACCTGATATATTGGCAAATTTTTCTTTGAGATCTCTCTCTCTTGGAAATTGTGGAATGCATGGTATGTTCCCAACCAAAATTCTCCAGCTACCAAATCTAGAATTTCTCAACTTGATGAAAAACAAAAATCTCACTGGTTATCTTCCTGAATTTCGACAAAGCACTCCTCCTCTCAAGACATTGAGACTTGGGTATACGAATTTTTCTGGTGGTTTACCCAAATCAATCGGAAACCTTAATTCTTTGACAGTATTTGACATCGAATACTGCATGTTTTCAGGTTCAGTTCCACATTCCATTGGTAATCTCACCATGCTCACATATCTAAGCCTTGCCTCAAACAATTTCATGGGTGAAATCCCTTCTTCGTTGGCAAACCTCACGAAGCTCACCTACATGTCAATTGGCTCCAATAATTTCAGCCATGGGAATTTGGCTTGGCTAGGTGGGCTGACCAAACTTACTATGTTGTTCCTTCCATCTTCCAATTTGATTGGTGAAATCCCATCTTCTGTTAGTAACCTTACCCAACTTCAATATTTATCATTTGAGTACAATCAATTTACTGGTCAAATTCCTTCTTGGCTCTCAAACCTTACCCAACTAACTTTTGTAAGCCTTCATCATAACTACCTGCACGGTCCAATCCCAGAATCAATTTTCCAACTTATAAATCTTGAAGCTCTTTACTTACATTTCAATTATTATTTGAATGGCACAGTGAAATTTGACATGTTCCTTAACCTCACAAATCTCAAAATGCTGGACCTGTCAATTAACAAATTCTCAGTTCTTACAAAAGTCGATAGAAATGCCACTCTTCCAAAATATAAGTTTTTGGGATTGAATGGTTGCAATTTGAATAAGTTTCCAGATTTCCTTCAACACCAAGATGAGTTGGAGTTTCTGGAACTTGGTGGAAACAATATTCATGGCCAAATACCAGAATGGATATGGAACATTTCTAGAGATTCTCTCCAGTATATTGGGCTTTCTGAAAATTCTTTAACAGGTTTTGTTCCATCTGCAATGGTATCACAGTTGAAGAATCTGCACATCCTGCGCCTCAACGGAAACCAGTTGCAAGGATCAATCCCGATTCCGTCTTCTTCATTGATTTACTATAATATCTCAAGCAACTTGTTTTCTGGAGAAATTTCATCGTTGATCTGCAAGTGGCATTCTCTTGCAATCCTTAACTTGGCATTCAACAATTTGAGTGGCATACTTCCACAATGTTTGGGCAACTTTAGTGATTCTTTACAGATGTTGAATCTGAAAAATAACTTCATTCATGGTACTATTCCTCGTACTTTCGCAAAAGGAAATGAATTGAGGATGCTTGATTTGAGTCAGAATCAGTTAGAAGGCAGTCTACCAAGATCCTTAGCTAACTGTAAATGGCTAGAGAGTCTTGATCTCAGTGAGAATCATATTAAAGATAAATTTCCGTTTTGGTTGGGGAGTCTTCCATTGTTGCAGGTCCTTGGTTTGAGAAGCAACAAATTCAATGGTGCAATAGGGAGCCCTCCAACTAATTTTGAGTTTCCTATGTTGCGCATCATTGACTTGTCTCACAATGATTTTGAGGGAAAATTGCCATATGGATACTTTCATATTTGGAGTAGCATGAAATTCTTGGAGGTAGATGGCCACTTAACATATATGGAGTTTGACATTCACTACAATCTTCCATACTTTTCATTTGCCATACCATTTTTTTCCTCTATAAAAATGAAAAAGTCAGGTGTGAATATTACATATTCAAAGATTTCAAAAATTGTTGTAGCCATTGATCTCTCAACCAACAAATTCAGTGGAGAGATTCCAGAATCTATGGGGGGTCTGAAGATGCTTGTTTCGCTGAATCTTTCCAACAATTACCTCACAGGTCGCATCCCATCATCTTTGGGGAACTTAACAAGTATTGATTCATTAGACCTTTCACTCAACAATCTCACAGGAGAGATTCCTCCACAGTTGACACAACTCACATTCCTTGGATTTCTTAATGTCTCCCATAATCATCTCTCTGGTCCTATCCCTCAAGGAAAACAATTTGATACATTTGAAAACAGTTCATACGAGAGGAACTTAGGATTATGCGGAAAGCCTTTATCGAAGATGTGTGGAAATTCTGAGGCTTCACACCAAGTTCCTGGCTCAAGTGAAGAAGATCATGGCTCAAGTTCTACCCTTGATTTTGACTGGATGATTATTTCGATCGGATATGTAAGTGGGCTTGTTGGTGGAATTGTTATTGGACAAACCTTCACCACATGGAAGCATAAATGGTTTATGAAGGCATCTGGTTCGTGGCAATCAAGAAGGAGAAGGAGGTGGCACTGAGATTGAATTGGGTAAGGGAAGCTGTTCTTAAATTTCTGCAATTCAATTTTCTCTCTTTAGTTATCTTCTCTGTTTCTCTTCAGAACAATGACTAAATGTAGTTTGCATGGACCAAAACCAATTGCAGAGAATATTAAAGTCCGGCTTCTACCTGATACAACAAAGTCCCCACTTGAAGGCTATTCACGTGTTGCTCAAGTTGAATAATGTGTATCACATTTCTCCGCATTTTCTCATTCAGTATCCTAATACGTTCTAGTTATTTGCCAAATTGTCTGTGTTTGTGTACTCTGAATCTTATTAGACTATTTTGGTCTTCATTTTCTTGTTGAGCAACTTCTTCAAGTTTTGTATGTGAGTCCGTGTAAATGCTTCCCCAAGAAAAGACTACAAAATTCAAGATCATATTTTTTACATTCACAAATTTTCTAACGCTTACCACAAAATAAGAACTGATCAAATCTGCTAATGCTCCCCTGACGCAAAGGCAAATCAGAGCTGAAGTTTTAACTTTAGGCAAACACCAAAAATCAAGACCTCCCTTTCTAACTTAATAGAGTAAAAAAACTGCTAAAAATAATTAGCAAGAAATAAGAGCAAACACCTTGAGGGCGTCCTAACTACTACTCCATGGAGAAACACTGATATTCCCAGAAAACCAAAGGCAAAACCAATACTATAAGAAGCCAACCAAAGGCAAAACCAATACTATAAGAAACCAATTCCCAGAATATTAAATTATAACATTGTGGTAGACACATTAATTCCATATTAATGGATGTTTAAAATTTAGTTTTTTAAAATTAAAACTGTTTTTTTGAGATAGCAGGTGTAGCATTTGCTTGGGTTATTTGTGGATTTAGCCTTTAGTAGTTCATGCGCATTCCTTTTCATATAATCAAAAATAAGAAAAAAATTAATTTTATATGCAAAGATGTTTCTGTGTGATTGTAGCTGCAAAGTTTCACTTACTAAATTAGCTCATCATTTCAAGGAGGCATGGCATCAAAACGTAAAATAAAATAAGAAATAAGGAACCACTATCCTTGTGGATGTGATGTTTTTCAAAAACATCAAATTTCCATGAAAACTATTTTAGTGTGATCGTGTACTTAGCGCAGTGATTATGCCTCCCTCTTTGTGGGGGCAATGTTTCAATTCACTTAACATTTACAATCTAAAAAATAGAAAAATAAGAACAGCATTTCAGACATCATGAGTCTTATATTCTAAATATCCTTACTTGCATTAGGCTATTCTATAATCCCTGTTTGGCCAGTTTTGTCTTCATAAAGGGATTCATGTTTAGTTCCTTGAAAATTTTAAGCATTTTTAATCGGCTCACATTGTCCATTATTATATTTTAGGTATCTGGTTCTCTTCTTCAAAATACTGAGAAAAAATGAACTTTTTATTTAAAAATTAAAAAAGTTCTCCATCCAGTTTTCTCTTTCTTTGAATCAACTCTGAAGAGAATTCGACAACTGTGTATCTATGGTGCAGAAAAGGGGGAGCATATGCTTGTGTATATCTTCACAAGTAAAGGCTGCTTGGCTTCCCATTGATAAAGTTATAATTCATTCTAGAGCATTGATATTTAGATTAACACATTGCCTCATTTCCTTGGAATAGCAATGGAGAATCGAGACATCGTTGGGTCTCTTGGGATCAAATCACTCAACCAGTTCAAGAAGGGGGTTTGGGAATTAGGAGTTTGGATCAGGTTCAACAATCCCTTCAAGCCACATTGGGTTAGGATTATTTGGTTGGTACCTCTCTATGGGTTGGTTTACTAAAAAGTATGGTCATCCTCATCACGTTTTGGATCAGGTTGTACCAGCTTATGCTTCGCACTATTGGCGTGACATTGTTGCCATCTTACCTCATTCGGTTCAACATTCTCAATGCTTTATTGGTCGAGGTGAGATTTCCATTGCTTATGATTCTTGGCACTCTTCCCTTTCATCTTCTACCCCATCTTTACTGCCCAATATCACCATTGCTCAAGCATTCTACCCCAACTTTGTTTTCTCCTTGGTTCCTGCTTTTTCGCATTCAGTAGCCTAGCATCTTCTAGTTATTTCCCAAGTTGTGTCTGTGTTGTGTCGGTGTTTGTGTTCTCTGAATTGCCCCATTAAACTATTCTGGTGTCTCTGCATTTTCTTGTTGAGCAATTTTTCCTAGTGTGCATGTGAGAGTCTGCGTGAACGCATGAGCGTGCCTGAGTTGGGTTTAGGGCTACAAATTCGTCTCAATGACTTTGGCAAACACAGTGTTTAATGGCATTTGGTGTCCAGTTGCAAGTATACATGCAAATATTGTTTCTATGAGACTTTAATAGAAGTTACAGAGTTCATCATCTCAGTAATGAGTAAGGCAATGGCATGCTTTCAGGCAAGTGTAGCGTTTGCTTGGGGTGTCAATTTGTGGGTTAAGCCTTTCGTAGTTCATGTGCATTCCTTATCATATAATAAAAAATGAAATAAAAAAAAGCTTACATATATGATGAGCTTTCTTTCAGAAAATCCAACATAATAATTTGATGGAAAATCTTATAAGATTTCATTCTATCTAAATTGATCATTGGAAAGTTGATGAAGTGCGCACGGTCAAGCGAATCCAAGCAATATATTGGGGTTATTATTATCAAACACTTTTATATTTTGCCTTGTGTTTCAATGTCCTCTTTGCATTCTAAAAATGATAAATTTACTCTTTGCATTTTAAACGCGTCCAATAGATGTGTCCAATCTTGATCAAAGTTGATATTAGTTCATACAAAAATCTTGATTAAAAAAATTGTCTTGTTTAATAGTCAAGAATGGAAAATACATGAGTCGACTGGATGTCTGATACCTGATTGACTTTGGAAAATACATAAGTTGAAAAATTGACTGTAAAATGGACTCAGTTGACTGAAAAGTCGAAATTTGAATTTTTCTGAACGTAAAATGACAGTTGATCTTGAACTAAAATTTCTCTCATAAAGAAACACCACTTAAGTTAGTTTCCTACTCAACTAAAGTATTTCTTTTGAAAAGGAATTAATTAAACTCTACGAATAGAGTAATTAACTGTCATAATTTACATATTTTGAATAATCCTTTCTTCTTCTTCTTGTTCTTCTGCTTCCTCAAAACTGATCTTCTTATGTTTAGAAATCCTACAAATTTCCAAACATAAGTACTATTTATCCATCAACTCCTAGAAGCTATTGTAGGTTGTTCTTCACAAGTGCAAAGTGTAGAACAATAATAAAGTTTTTTCATAACTAGAGTATGCTAGAGCAATTGGTGGTTTAATGTATGCCATGACTTGTACAAGGCCCGATATATCTTTTGTTGTAGGAAAGCTAAGTAGATTCACTAGTTGTTCTAGCAATGATCATTGGGAGGTTGTACATAGGGTCTTTAGATATTCGAAAAAGACCATGAATTATAGTATAAGTGTAATACCCATGTTTTTAAAGTATGGATAAAGAAGTAATTTGATAATTATGGCATGACATGGTTTAACATAAGATTTAGATAAAGAGAGGTAGCAGCTGCATCAAAATGTAAAATAAAATACGAATTAAAGAACCTCTATCCTTGTGGATGTGATGTTTTTCACAAACATCAAATTTCCATGAAAAGTATTTGTGTAGTGATTATGCCTCCCACTTTGTGGGGGCAAAGTTTCAATTCACTTAACATTGTCTGAAAAATAGAAAAATAAGAACAGCATTTCAGACATCATGAGTCTTATAATCTAAATATCCTTACTTGCATTAGGCTATTCTATAATCCCTGTTTGGCCAGTTTTGTCTTCATCAAGGGATTCATGTTTAGTTCCTTTAAAATTTTAAGCATTTTCAATCGGCTCACATTGTCCATTATTATATTTTAGGTATCTGGTTGTCTTCTTCAAAATACTGAGAAAAAATGAACTTTTTATTTAAAAATTAAAAAAGTTCTCCATCAAGTTTACTCTTTCTTTGAATCAACTCTGAAGAGAATTCGACAATTGTGTATCTAAGGTGCAGAAAAGGGGGAGCATATGCTTAAGTATATCTTCATAATTAAAGGCTGCTTGGCTTCCCATTGATAAAGTTATAATACATTCTATAGCATTGATATTTAGATTAACACAAAGCAGTATTTAAGCCAAAAAGAGCTCCACAATAATTCTACAGTGTCACATCTCTCCAATACATTTTATATTAGAAAATTGAAATGATAAGCGTTATTTAATTTGTTTTGCACCATAACAATAACCAAAGATTCTAAATTGGTCAAGTTGAAGGAATTCAGCTTCTTTTGTTATTTCACAAAAGTTTCCTAGCAGATAACTATTCTGAATCAAACAAAATATTTATTATTTCGACAATAGAGAGAAAGAGAGAGTGATGGAAGTTAATTGACTCAAATAAAGACAGAAAATAATGTCATGTTCTTTTCTTAACCCCCCGATTTATTAGAAGATGATCAGTCAATTTCACTTTAAGTTTACCTCATTTCCTTGGAATAGCAATGGAGAATCGAGAAATCGTTGGGTCTCTTGGGATCGAATCCTCAACCAGTTCAAGAAGGGGGTTTGGGAATTAGGAGTTTGGATCAGGTTCGACAATCCCTTCAAGCTACATTGGGTTGGGATTATTTGGTTGGTACCTCTCTATGGGTCAGTTTACTAAAAATATGGTCATCCTCATCACGTTTTGGATCAGGTTGTACCAGCTTATGCTTCGCACTATTGGCATGACATTGTTGCCATCTTACCTCATTCGGTTCAACATTCTCAATGCTTTATTGGTCGAGGTGAGATTTCCATTGGTTACGATTCTTGGCACTCTTCCCTTTCATCTTCTACCCCATCTTTACTGCCCAATATCACCATTGCTCAAGCATTATCTACAGGTGTTGTACCGCGTCACATAGCTACTGACTTAACTGAGGAACAGCTTGATTTTTTTTTTAATTTAGTGATTCTTGATGATAGTCCTGATTGCTTGATCTGGCGTCCTAGTAGCTCTGGTAATTTCTCAAGTAAGTCTTTCTGGAATCAGATTCGTCCTAGTAATATTTTATTCAGATGACACAAGTTCATTTGGATTAAATGGTTGCCACCTAAAATTGGCTTCATTATTTGGCGTTTATTAAATAATGTTATGCATCTGGATAGTAGAGTTGCAGCTCTAGGAATTCCCATGGCTTCTCACTGAGTATGTTGTAATTCTCTTTCTAAGGAGATGCTGGATCATTTGTTTCTCACAGGTGACTTAGCTACAGCTACATGGGTGCATTTTGCCCTCTGGTTGGTATGGCTCACACATTTGATTCCTTGCAAGGTTTGTTATTGACTTTGTTTTCACTCTTTTCATCTCAGTATCAGTTGGGGTTCATGCGAGTTATTTTAGCTTGTTTAATTTGTTGGGAAAAATTTGGCTTGCTAGAAACAAATGTTTACATGAGGACGCTCCTTATGTTGCGAGGGACATTATCAAGTAGGTCTGTAAGTTGGCACAAGAAATTATTCTGATCTTCTCACCTGGTTCAGCGCCCAATTTTCATGACTCGATTGCCCTTCAAGCTTTGAATGTATTAATTAAATATGCCTTTGTCAAACGTGGAATATTGGTTAGCTGGGAATCACCCCATATTGGTTCTCTAAAGCTGAATATAGATGGTCCTAGCAGGAATGGTATTTGTACTGGTGGTGGCTTAATTCGTGATTACAAGGTGCAGTTCTTTTAGCTTTCTCTCATTATTTTAGTAAGGTTCTAATATGGAAAGAGGCTAAAGTACTTCTCACTGTCTTCGCTTATGTAAAGATCATGGTTTGGTTGTCACATCCCTTGAATGTCGATGATTTTCAAAATAAACTTGAATTTAAGTTTGGGGTGATTTAGAAAATAAAAGGAAAGGAAAAAAGAGAGAAAAATTCATCTTGGCTCATGGGCGACTGTAAGGTCAATACAGTCGACAATATGATAAGAAAAAAACTTTCTGTGGATTTGTCCAATCGGCCAGAAGATGGACCTAGTCGACTGGATGTCTAATACTTGATTCACTTTGGAAAATACATGAGGCACAATTGACTATAAAATGGACTCAGTCGACTGAAAAGTCGAAATTTATATTTTTTTTTAACGTTAAATGACAGTTGGTGTTGAACTAAAATGTCTCTTGTAAAGAGACACTCATTTAAGTTAGCTTACTACTGAACTAAAGTATTTCTTTTGAAAATATATTAATTAAACTCTATGAATAGACTAATTAACTGTCATAATTTACATATTTTGAATAATCCTTTCTTCTTCTTCTTTTTCTTTTTCTTCTTTTGTTTCCTCAAAACTGATCTCCTTATGTTTAGAAATCCTACAAATTTCCAAACATAAGTGTTATTTATCCATAAACTCATAGAAGCTGTTGTGGATTGTTCTTCACAAGTACAAAGTGCAGAACAACAATAAAGCTTTTTCACAACTAGAGTGTGCTAGAGCAATTGGTGGTTTAATGTATGGCATGACTTGTACAAGGCCTGATATATCTTTTGTTGTAAGAAAGCTAAGTAGATTTACTAGTTGTCCTAGCATTGATCATTTGGGGGTTGTACATAAGGTCTTTAGATAGTTGAAAAAGACCATGAATTATGGTATAAGTTACAAAAGTATCAAACAGTTTTAGAAGTATACACTGATGCTAGTTGGGTAACAAACTGAGATGAAGACCACTCATCCACAAGTGGACTTTGTTTTAAATGGATGTCAAAAATGCGTTTGTCAATGGGGATCTTCTTGAGGAAGTCTATATGCATACCCCCCCGGGTTGGATGCCCCTCGAAATAAAGTTTGTTGCCTTCGTCGTGCCCTATATGGTTTGAAACAAGCTCCACGTGCCTGGTTTGCCAAATTCATCACTACCATTCATCAGTTTGGGTTCACACCGAGTGTTCATGATTCGGCTCTGTTTATCCGCCATACTGCCAACGGTATTATCCTTCTTTTACTGTACGTGGATGATACGGTTATTACTGGAGATGATCTACATGGTATTTCTGAACTCAAAAAGTTTCTCAGTGGCTAATTCAAGATGAAAGATCTTGGTGTGCTCACCTATTTTCTTGGTCTCGAAGTCTCATCTAGTTCTGATGGATTTTTTCTCTCTCAGGCCAAATATACCTCGGATCTCTTTTCCAAGGCTGGGATCATTGACTCAACCACTACCACTACTCCTCTCAAGTCGAACGTCAGACTTACCCCACTTGATGGTTCACCTCTTCAAGATGCCACTCTATATCGCCAACTGGTTGGAAGTCTTGTATAGCTTACTATCACTCGCCCTGACATTGCATATGCCATTCATTAGGTCAACCAATTCTTGTCCGCTCCTCGGACTACCCATTACTCGGCTGTTCTTCGCATTCTTCGGTATGTCAAGGGTACTTTATTTCATTGGCTTCATTTCTCAGCACAGTCTGCCTCCGTCTTACAAGCCTATTCGGATGCCGATTGGGCTGGAGACCCCACCGACAGACGTTCAACCACTGGTTACTATTTCTTTTTGGGCAATTCTCTCATTTCCTAGCATAGTAAGAAAAAAACTGTGGTTGCTCGCTCCAGTACTGAAGCTGAATATCGTGCTATGGCTGATGCAACTCAAGAACTTCTCTGGCTTCAATGGCTACTCGCTGACATGGGTATCTCTTCTCCTGCTGCCACTATCCTACACTGTGAAAACAGGAGTGCGATTCAGATCGCTCACAATGATGTCTTCCATGAGCGTACAAAACAAATCGAGAATGATTGCCACTTCATCCGTCATCACATTCTCCAGAATACGGTTCGTCTATAATCCGTCAGTTCGGCCGATTAGATAGCTGATATTTTCACTAAGGCTCATCCACCCAGACACTTTCACTTTTTGGTTTCCAAACTCAAGTTCACCTCCCACTTACCGCTTTAAGTTTGAGGGGGGGGATGTTAATGTATTATATGGGCTTAGTTAGTTTAGTCTCACATTGGTTGTGTATAGATTTGCCTTTCCTATTAGCTTGTATAAATAGGATAACTCCCTTGTAAGTAAATCACACCATTCAATACAATTCTCCTCTTTGTATTGTCTCACTTCCTCTCTTAAATTCAACATGTACAATGCTAGAGAGTCTTGATCTTAGTGACAATCAGTTTAGCGATACATTTCCTTTCTGGTTGGGGGGTCTCCCCAAATTATAGGTCCTTGGTTTAAGATATAACAAATTCCACGGTGCAATACGAAGCCCTCCTACTGATTTTGAGTTTCCGATGTTGCATGTCATCGACCTTTCTCACAATGATTTCAAGGGCAATTTACCATATGGATACTTTCAAATTTGGAACATCATGAAATTCTTTGAGGTATACCACTTAACATGCATGAAGTTTGATATATTATTCTCAGGGTTAAGCTATTCAATGCATGCATCATTTTCTTACACAATGATTTTGATAAAGGCGGGCATGGAGCTTACATATTCAAAGATTTCAAAATTTCTCACAACCATTGATCTCTCTAGCAACAAATTCAATGGAGAGATTTCAGGATCCATTGGGGGCCTGAAAATGCTTCTTCTGCTCAACATTTCCAACAATTGCCTCACAGGTCGCATCCCCTCATCCTTGGGCAACTTAAGAAGGCTTAAGTCATTAGACCTTTCACTCAACAATCTCACGGGAGAGATTCCTCTACAGTTGACACAATTCGCATTCCTTGCATTTCTTAATGTCTCTTATAATCATCTATTGGGCCCTATTCCACAAGGAAACCAATTCGATATGTTTCAGGACAATTCATTTGAGGGGAATTTAGGATTGTATGGGAAGCCTCTATTGAAGATGTGTGGAAATTCTGAGACATCACATCCGCCAATTTCGACCTTTGAGAAAGTTGTTCTATAATCGATTTTAACTGGATGATAATTTTGATGGGATATGTAAGTGGGCTTGTTGTTGGAGTTGTGATTGGATATGCATTCACCACAAGGAAGCATGAATGGTTTATGAAGACTTTTGGTAGGAGGCAACCAAGAAGGAGAAGGGAGAGAAGGAGAGTGTTGTGAAACATGCAACAATTATGATGAATAATACGAAAAACAGAGAGAGAGAGAGAGAGAGAAAGCAATTAAACACACAGATTTAACGTGGTTCGGCAGTATGCCTACGTCCACGAGAGCGAGCAGTCACTAAATTTCACTATATCAAAGTAGGGTTATATCATATGTATTTACACTAACCCTAGCCGTATAGAGGTATTAGAAATTCCTCAAATACCCCTGTACCGTAATGCAGGGGCATTGCCCCCCCCCCACCCCCAACCTATTAATCGTCCCTACCAATAAAATAATAAATTCCAAGCCCAAAAGGGCCGATGCCATCGTTCCACTCGATACACTACGCTCCCCTCGCTCCACTCCGCTTCACTCCGGCATCAACCTAATTTCTCTGTAAATATGTTCCACTCGATATGAGCCACATACTACAACAGATGGGGCATAGAGTTTGATTTTGGTAAGGTAAGCTGTCTTCAAATTTCTGCAATTTTATTTTCTCGCCTTAGTTCTCTTCTCTGTTTCTCTTGATAACAAGGACTAAATGCAGTTTGCTTGGACCAAAACAAATTGCAGGTGGGTATTAAAGGGCATTAAACCCTGGCTGCTACCGGATACAATCAAGTCCCTTCTTGAAGGTTATTCACCTGTTGTCCAAGTTGAACAACGTGTATCATCTTTCTCAACATTTTCTTGATCATGAATATTTTTTTCACCTTAATTGGTATCTTCTAGTTAATTTCTAAGTTGTAACCATGTTTGTGTTCTCTTTGAATTGCCTCATAATTAAACTATTCTGGTCTCTCTGCATTTTTTTCTTTTCGTAGAATTTTGGTTACAATACCCGCCGCCGTAGCATTATAAATTGTACTGTTACTTTTGCCCCCATTGAGATAAATCTGACCCCTTCCCTTGTTCCCGTCCACGTATATGGGATATTTTAAGAAGTGAACATCCTTACTAAAAAATCGATCATTGTTTACCAACCACACATTGTCTAACCAAATTGGTATCTTCCATTTAATTTCTAAGTTGTAACCGTTTGTGTTCTCTGAATTGCCTCATAATTAAACTATTTGGTCTCTCTGCATTTTCTTGTTGAGCAATTTCTCCAAGTCTTGTGTGAACGCATGAGCCTGCCTCAGTTGGTTGTAGGGCTACATATCCGTCTCAATGACTTTAGCAAACGCCAAGTTTTTAATGACACTTGGGGCCCAAGTGCAAGTATAAATGCAAAAACAGTTTCTGTGAGACTTGAACGGAAGTTACAAACTCCATGGAAAATTCTATTAACTCCATTCTTTTTTCCTCTGTATCAGAAATTCTGTTATTAACTTGCGGACTGACCTACAGGGCGTCGGGCCTAGATGCAAATATTTTTTCCACAAACATCAAATTTGTAAGAACAGTACTTTTCACAAAAATTCGTACTTCTCTTTATTTGATAAGAAATTATAATAATTAGATATCCTTACTTGGTCACTTTTGGAGGGTAGTTTTGTCTTCATCAAGGCTTTGCTCCATTATATTTTAGGTATCTGGTGGTCTTTTTTTATTTTTTTATTTTAATGTTGTAAGAAAGAGTGAGCTTTCTTTATTGAGAAATTCGATATGTATGAATATGAAGAGAATTCGAGGTTTTAAAATATTTATAATTATTTCCTTTTTAAATTTGAGTAATTATTTTTCAAGCTCCTAACTCAAACATAAGTCAAAGATGATGACTACTCACCTAGAGTTTCGCCTACAAGTGGGCAAAGCCTCACTGAACCTAAGCAAAGCTAAAATTTCCATGAGTTTCAGATTCTTTGGAGACTAGCTTATGAACCATATCTGAAAGAAGCCTCGAATATACCAAGGATATTGAACATAAATTCGTCAAGTCCTGACATTCATTCCCTAGTATCTCCACACACGTGCAAAAATATCAATCTTCCAAAAGACAATCTTTCTCTTATTCGGGTCTAAGCATGCATTAAAATAAAATATTGATCATAATTTCACAATGAAATATAATATAACAAAATCTAGATTGTGGCTGGAGTTTTCAAATAACAGCATAATGCAATTTCTTGCAAGGTAAAGTCTCAGAATTTTCAAAGACACAAGATGTGGATAAACAAAACTTTATTGTTATATATAACTTATCATCACAAAACTTAGTTTTCACAAATCCATATACATGTACAAACTCATTAAGTCCGGTGGTAAGAGTTACAAATTGGGCATATATAGCAGACAGCACGATGCCATTACTAATTCCTTATCACATTTCACCCCACTAGAATCACATATCACAACTTGGTTTACTAGAAGATACAAAATTATAATTTTTGCAAGTACAAATATCAATCATTTGTAAACGAATATGAAAGCACCTACGGTCAATAACGAAATAACACAATACATAAGTTTGGTATGATCGACCCTATTTTATCAAAACAAGTGTATCCTAAAATAAAAGTTTCTTTTGTTAATATCACGAAACTAAGCTGTTAATATACCAAGGTAGTTTTGAACAAATATACTAAAGGAAAGAAGTTACATTTCATGCAATCAACTTCACTATTCACTATGAGACTAATTAATAGGATTCGGTTCCCAAAAGAAGAAACCCAATCAGCTCATCTTTAAAGAACCAAAGCAGATAAAGCAAGAACTCAATAAAACCTGCAAGCCATAACTTTTCAGCTTAATTTTCATTCTTCTATTCTGATTTTTACATTTTTACAACATCTCCAATTTCAAGCAGTTACACCACAAGTACAACTCCCTTGGCTATGCGCCCAATTTTCTTTTCAATCTCTACAAGAACTGAGATACCCATAGCATAAATCATTAGTTACCATAAATTTTTTTTTTTAAAAACAACAGTCAACATTTAATAGTCAAGTATCTTCAAGACACATTCGGATAGATAAAACAAAATTTATATTCACTTACATAATTTATCTAACACAATCAATCCAACCCTTGATTTTAGTATAAAAAACAAGATTTAGAGATTACCAAACTTGGAGCTGAATCAAACAATTTCTTCGTGCTTAGGGTTTTGCGCCATAATTTGGGCTTATGGGTCAACGATTTTTGGGTCCAGTTTAAAATCAACTTTAACTTTGAATTTATTTTTTAAAATTTATCAAAAATTTAATCAAATTGAATCAAATTTCATTGAGTAACAACTAAACATCACTTAATATATGGTTTGATTTAATTTGATTAAGTTTTTGACAATTTTTTTTTTATAAAAAAAGCTCTAACGTAAAGTTGGCTTTAATTTTGACCCAAACATGATTGTGGCGTCATCCATCTTAATTAGTTTATGTTCTTGTGAAACTAGAGTGTAAGAGATGATCCCAGAGAGAGAGAGAGTCCTTTTGTTAGGGCAAAATCTGGAAGCACTGGAACATGGTGCTAGAAGCTACAAAACACAGACATGCAGGAAATTGAAAGAAAACTAATCTCACTCCCCTTTTTTTTTGTTTTTTTCCCCTTCTTTCTTTCTTTCTTTTTTTCATTATCTTGTACCTAGCATGCATTATGTCCAACAATTTTTTTTTCTTTACTCAAGTCTCATATCAGATCGTTTTGTTCTGGATTTCAAAGCTTTTCTAAAGAGTTCTCTCCAATGGGTCTTGAGCTAAGAAAATAATTGAATTGGACTCCAATAAAAATGAATTTAAATCAATGATGGAAGAGAAAATTAATAAAACAAATTTTCATGGACCCATTTTCCTCATAATTTCATACGACAAAAATAATATATTAATTTCTCTTATTCAACCCTTAATCTCATAGTGAAATATCAAAAATATCAAAAGGTAATATTATCCCCTCCTAAAAAGAATTTCGTCTTTGAAATTCATATAGAAACCTCCTCTATGCCATTTTATATGTCAACTTTCTATGGGAACAACTTTTAAGATTTTGTTTTAATTTATTATAATATTTTTTATTCATGTGGGAAGAATAAAAGTGAGGGAGTTCACCAACCATTGTCAAGTGCGTGATATTTGTATTCTACTTTTGGAAAATGATAAACAATTTGAGATATTTGCATTTCTTAAACCATTCAAATAAAACAATAAATACTATGATACCATTAAATATTTGCATTTCTTAAACCATTGGAATTGGAAAATGTTACAAAATGAAAAAGGAAGAAACAAATCTACCAGTGATTTCTGAGATAAATTTTAGCTTTATCTATTTATTCAAAGGATAGACTTCAGTATTATAAGTAATTCTATCAAGTATAAATTCAGTAGCTTTGTATTTTTTTAACTTTTTTTTTGTAATTTTTCTTTATTGGGTATTATAGTTTAATGAAGGATTATTCCATGAAATGCGAAGAAAAGAAGTCAATTGATCTCAAGTCTCGTAGCCTTTACAGACGTGAAACATGTCGGAGATTTTGGGTCAGCCTTTACAAACGTGAAACATGTTGGAAATTTCTATGATCAATATAATTTGGATATCTCAGTACCAATTTAAGTGGCTAACATCAGTTTGTTCCAGAAAACTTTGAGCATTTGCTTCCTTTTTTTAATTTTTTTTTTAACTAATTAAGTCCATAACTACAGTCTGCTCAATGGTTCACATGTCTCATGACATTCAGATAAAGTGGAAAATGATATAAAGCCAACAAAGAAAAAATTGTTTCCCACCAAATACAGTAAAAGTATCATGGACAAAATGTTAAACTTAGGAGAAACTTGTGATTAACGGAGGAATTCTTAGCTGGTTCGAGTCTAAATCATTGGGTTTAGATCAGTTGGAAACTTCACTAGTAATTTTAATAATTTTATTGATACTATTAATTTTTAGATCTCACACCTATATTGACTTTATCAATGAAGCTCTTTAAAATTACCAGTAAAGTTTTCAACTGATATAAACCATTGGGTTTAGACACGAGCCAACCAAGAATTTTTTATGATTCACATAGATTACTAAGACTTGATAAAGTTTCATTTTCACCACTTTATTGCAATCAGCAAATGGTGACTTAGAGAGGAGCATTACAAATTCAAGACTTGTTTGAAATATGCATCACTGCCCCGTTAACCAGAAATTATGCAAAAAGCTAGTTGGTAAATGGCAATTTAAAATAATTGCATAGATCCATCTTCTATATAAATTCTCCTCATTCCATTTTTTTCTTACCTTCAACTGCCAGAACGACTCTAATTAAATGACAAAACTAATTAAAAAAAACGAATTAATAAGTTAACGAAACTAATTAAATATTTAAATTTATATCAAAAAATGAGTTAATAGGCTATTTCTATATAAAAAAACCTGATCACAATTTAAAAAGTTAAAACAATTTCTCTTTTATTTCCATAATAAAATCAAAAGTAAAAAAATTTAAAAGAAGCAGGCCTATACGGCCAAATCTAAATCTGTAATAAGTACAACGTTTGTAAAAACACTATAAAATAAACTCCTTTTCCTCGTCCAGATCTAACATCACTTGGTTCTTTTTTCTCTCTGTTTTTCATTAACTAATATTAATGTTACATAAACCATTTATTAGTGTTGTCATGTTTGAGCGATGATATATAAAAAATACTAACATTTTAAAAATAAAATAATATTAATTATTTCTAAGTATTTGGTGTGTGCTTAAAAAAATTGTATTTAATAAATATGAGAAATAAAATTAATTTTAGATATTAAAATTTAAACTGAACACTGAAAACTGAAAGCTGAAAACAATTACAAGAAAGTGTAATCCAAACAATTTTCTATTTTCAAAACAGTTTTCGAAAACTAATCATCCAAACAACATTTCACTGAAAACTGTTTTGGAAACAGTTTTCGAAAACTGTTATCCAAACATGCTTTCGAACACTGAAAACTGAAAATTGTTTTCAGAAACTCTTTTCAAAAACAATTTTCGAATACTGAAAACTAAAAACTGTTACCAAACATGCCCGAGATTTTCGGCTCAATGCTCATATGAGAATTCTATTATCACTAATATTACATTCAATAATTAATAGTTATTTTTATATTCCTTTCTTTTCATACCTTTTTATTAAAATAAAAATGTTTCATCATGAACCGTGAGGTTGAAAACTATTATAACAGTTACTCCCTTCGTCCCAATTTATATGTCACAATGCACTATTGATCTAATTAAATGATTAATTTTTTTAAAACTTCAAATTAATAAAGCGATTAAAATTTTACAAATATAGGTTCATAAAGTTCACAAGTATTCAAAAATTATTTTTTTTATAATTTAAAATCAATAACATATTCAATCGAATTTGGAGTGAAAATTGGCTCAAAAATTCAAGTGTTATATATAAATTGGGACAGAGGGAATAATTATTTTATATGTAATTATTTTTAAGATTTGATTTGCAATTAGTTTTACTAAACTTAAGTTCCTATTAACTCATGATTTTATAAGTCTAATATCTTTTTTTTATTTAGATTTTATATCTTTGCATGTAGTTATATAACATAATCAATATTATTATAATTATTATATATTTTTATAATTATTTTTATGAATCAATTGTTCGATCATTGATTCACTTATTGGACTAATGACTCAGTACACTGATACTCAAAAGTAAAAGAGTGTTTTGATTTAGAGGTAGACTGAGCACTCTTCTAGTCAATCCAATCTGAATTACTTAAACTCAAACAACTAATTGAGCAAGTTTCATAGGCATTATAGCATAAATAATAATTTATTATATAAACAAATAATAGAATTTATAGAAGGTAAAACTTATATGAAGTTTCTTTCAAAATTTTCATATTTACAAAAATAAAATTAATTAATGTGATTTATCATATAAAATATATTTGAGAGTTTTATATTTAGAAAAACCAACATACTTTGATAAATTTTAGTTTATAATCTAAGCTCTAAATTTTTTTATTAAATTTGATAAATTTTAAATTATTGATGAAATTTAGGTTAAATCGTAAACTAATATGATGATTTTTGTTTTTTTTTTAAATTATAATTAATCTATTATGTGATTTTTATTGAATTGTAAAATTTAATTTCTAAAATTATTTTTTTAAAGCTAACTCATGTAAGAAACTTCACCTAAATTTTATCCTTTAGAAATGGTAACCTTATTTCCAGAAACATAAAAGCTATTTCCACCCCTGCATACCTGCCACTAGATCTTATTTCAATTTTTCCATCAACTAATGACGTGGAATCGTAGATACAACCATTACCCAGTGAAAATTACCCCGTCATTTTACAGAACCAAATAAACTACGATTATGTTCGTAGATTAAATCAAAACTTCTATATATTATAACCGGGAACATCATACACACGATTATATCAAGTTTCTCATATAACACTTTAGCACTAATATGTTCATGTGCTTTTTGTCTTCATGAATATTTACACGAGTAAACCTTGAACTCTTTGTTAGAAACGGCACTACTTTTAAATTTATATAGGTAAAATTCTTTTCATTTGGTGTCCTTGTTACCACATACACTTAAAACTTTTGTTGCAGATTCCATTAAGAGTAAAACCTCATCCTCTAAATATAATAACCGTCAACTTTGATTTCCTCCTACGGCTCAAGAAATGTTCAGTGCTATTCAGTCACATAACGGTAACTTGTTATTACCCTTTAAGGGTGACTAATATAGGATTTTAGCCCCATTTTTGAGAAATTTAACTTCTACCAATTATCTTGACAATTCCTATTTAGTCGATTTGCCAAATTACTATTTGATCATAAGTGATGGCCACAATTCCATCCACTATTTAATTTTCTAACATAATTATTTCTTCAATTTAGAAGTCTAGATTTACCATTAATAACTTTGTTATGTACTTCATACATAGTTTCTTTATAGTCATAGTGCAAGGAAATAGATGGCACCCGTTGTGAAAACAACTTTATCTCTCTAATAACAAATTTCTTAGCCATTATTCTTCCTTGCTTGCAACAGTGTGCAAATACTAAAAATTAATTTGAATTTTTATGGTTAAGTGATAAACATACTGCTTCTTAGAGGCTCAAATTATTGTTCTACCTCCAAGCATAAAATCCATCTAAATATCGACTTATCATCACTTGTACGTATTTGTGATCCAACTGAAATTAATGGATCCTTCTAGAACAACCAGATAATCAAAATAAAACAATCTTGATTAAACAATTTTCTTGAGATCTCCAAAGATTCTATTTATTGGTTTGTAGAAATTAGATACTTCTAAATAATAGGCTTCTTATATTTATTATAAATTAGTCGTATAAATTAACAAGTCATTCACATAAAGACAAATGATTACACTATTACTCTCAGTAAACTTTGAGTAAATTCATTTATTAATATTGTTATATGTGTGAATTCATTTGTCAAAATTATATATTAAACTTTTCACACCATTACTTTGTTGGTTGCTTCAACCATAGAATGACTTACCAATTTAAAAACTTTCTTTACATTTTCACGTAGAACTTAATTCTTATAGTTGTTTCATATAGAGCTCTTGATTGATATCACCATTCACAAATAATGTTTAACATTTGTTCTTACACATAGTATAAAGGCTTAAGTTTTAAATGTGCTCATCTAGCATATCATGATGAACAAGAATTAAGAAGGCTACCACCAATCTCTTTGGCCATAAAAGAATAGTGAAGGTAATAAGGTGGATACAAAATCTCTTTTGTCCAACAATGAAAAAGGTGTATCAATCTTGCCATTAAAAAAAAATTGTAACTCAAAGACTGCATGTCCCATAAAACTAATTGGACCGATGCTCTGTTTATGAACAATTAACTTTTGCCCCAAAGGACACTGCTACAAACTTCAAAGAATTTTATCCACCACAAGACAAATCGTTTTGAGTCATCTTCTTTGGCAACAACATGAAACGACTTCAGATTTTCATCACTTTTCTAAACCATTGTTTTCTCACTCATGAAGAACAACACAATAGCGGTTAGTTAATTAGTACGATCAATAAAAAGAAATTGATGGACTAATGAACCAATTAGCCTTTAGTAAAATGAAAATATGAAACCTTGTTTGACAATCCCACATCGCGCCAACAATTGTCCAATTGTTACAAAGATTGGTCCAACAATGGGTTAAACCAATTTACAATCGCTATCAACAGTGGTCCCATGCAGCGCTAAATCTTTCATCATTTTTCATAAATATAAATATATTCACAATATTCTATACTCAATAAATTATGCATACCTTATTTTTCCAGTGAAATATATTATTTTTTCAAATGCTTTTCGAATATCTCACATAGACTTAAGAAAAACTTTAGATATATGCTGTCATTCCAAATTTATTATTTTCGAACTTTTATATTTTGCTGTCATTCCAACTACCACTTAAAAATTGTTGAAGATTTTGGGTTAAAGTCGCAAAAAATATGGATTTAAATATAATAAAAATATGGGTTGCAACAAGAAGAATAATAAAAAGAGAACAAAGCGGTTTAAGGTTCTGAGGAGCATAATATAATGGCCCATCCCGGGTCGGCCACCCCTGATACGGTGTCATTACATTTTGAAAATCTTAGCACGACACATATTCAACAATAAAGCAAAATAAAACTAACAAGATTTTTTTTTTTTTTACTGTAACCCTTAACTCTCAACAGGGAAGGTACATCAATCTGATATAATTTAAACATAATATACAACTTAACATGCATGAATATTTACAAATAAATTTTTGTTTCTCATTTATTAATATTGTTATATGTGTGAATTCATTTGTCAAAATTATATATTAAACTTTTCATACCATTACTTTGTTGGTTGCTTCAACCATAGAATGACTTAACAATTTAAAAACTTTCTTTACATTTTCACGTAGAACTTAATTCTTATAGTTGTTTCATATAGAGCTCTTGATTGATATCACCATTCACAAATAATGTTTAACATTCATTCTTACACATAGTATAAAGGCTTAAGTTTTAAATGTGCTCATCTAGCATATCATGATGAACAAGAATTAAGAAGGCTACCACCAATCGCTACCCTCTTTGGCCATAAAAGAATAGTGAAGGTATCAGTCTTGCAATTAAAAGAAAATTGTAACTTAAAGACTGCATGTCCCATAAAACTAATTGGACCGATGCTTTGTTTATGAACAATTAACTTTTGCCCCAAAAGACACTGCTACAAACTTCGAAGAATTTTATCCACCCCAAGACAAATCGTTTTGAGTCATCTTCTTTGGCAAAAACATGAAACGACCTCACATTTTCATCACTTTTCTAAACCATTGTTTTCTCACTCATGAAGAACAACACAATAGCAGTGAGTTAATTAGTACGATCAATAAAAAAAAAAATTGATGGACTAATGAACGAATTAGCCTTTAGTAAAAAGAAAATATGAAACCTTGCTTGACAATCCCACATCGCGCCAACAATTGTCCAATTGTTACAAAGATTGGTCCAACTACGGGTTAAACCAATTTACAATCACTATCAACAGTGGTCTGTACTTTGTGCAGTGTCATGAACTCCAGTCCCATGCAGCGCTAAATCTTTCATCATTTTTCATAAATATAAATATATTCACAATATTCCACACTAAATAAATTATGCATACCTTATTTTCTATATATGCACCATCTTGGAGTGTACTTAGAATTTGGTATCGATAATCAAATAAATTATTTTCTAGTTTCTTTCAAACTTCTATATTTTGCTGCCATTCCGACTACCACTTTAAAATTGTTGGAGATTTTGGGTTAAAGTCGCAAAAAATATGGATTTAAATATAATAAAAATATGGGTTGCAACAAGAAGAATAATAAGAAAAGTACAAAGTGCTTAAAGGTTCTGAGGTGCGTAAATTGCTCTTTTTAAGGTGATAGTTGCACCCACTTCAAAGAGTTTGTTAACAGGTTCCTCGCAAATTCAAGACTTATGGAATTCTGTGGATAACAATTCCAAAGAGATTCCCAAAAACTCTATAAAACTGTTTAGAAACTAAATAATTGTAATGACATAGGGTGTGCGTAGAAAAAGAACATAGGAGAATTAAAAATGAGTAAGAACGTTATCAATCTGATCATGTGAAATACTCTCTTCTATTTATAAACTTGGAAACTGACAACCATCCAGACGTATGAGTAGTTAATACATGTTTTTCTAAAGGGTACAAATTCAAAGAGATACATCTTTCAGTATATACTTTCTAAAGGCACGTCCTTTATCCAAGTATGTTGGGATTTTGGCTCAATTCCTTCAAAAAGATGACTTCCAATTGGTTTGGAAAAAGTTGTTTCCTATTTTATAATTGTTTGTTCTAATAGGAGTGATAATAGTTTTCTATTAGATATTGTTTGTCTTAGTAGTAATAGAAGTTGTTTTCTTCATTGTTGTTTTTTTTTTCTTCTATTAGTATTAAGAAAATCTCCTCTATATAAAGGGTGTTTAGAGAAGATTTGAAACACACTTATAATTCCTATTAGTATGTAGCATTATAATGTCTTATGTGAAATGTTATTGTGTTTTACAATTATTGACTAACGCAGTTTGCTTATTTATATATTAAAAGTTAGAGGGAATGAAAATTTAAAAATAAATAAACAAGTCTGTAAAGGTGGTGCAGATCATGATTCAATTGTGTCTCAGCATTTTCTGTATGAACAATCTTCTTCCATCTGGGTCCTGTATTTTCTTGTGAAACAATCCATTAAGTTTGGCAATTTCCCCTTTCTGTTTGTGTGCTCAAGCAAGGATGTGACTACATTTTGCATGCCTGCTCATGCTTATTCCGGTTTCTTAATGTGAAATGTGTATTTTGTTGCTGCATAGTCAAATAAGTTCAAGAACCTGCCAAGTTGTGGCATAAAAACTATTTCAGGCCTCAATTCAGCAAGAAAAGGCTTTTTCGATGTCAACAAAAATAGTGTTGATACCATGAACCCGTGAACCCGGTTTCGTGAGAGTTACCACGAAACCGAAAAAATCCACTAGTAATTACAAAAAAAATTGAATAATAATTTTGATATTTATTTATTTTTAAATAATCACTATTCAATTTTTTTGTGATTATCAGTGAACTTTCTTGATTCTATAGTAATTCCCACGAAATCGATCCGTGGGATCATCACTCATGAAAATATAATTATAGATATATTTCAGAAACCTTTCATAATTATGATAATGAAATAGCACTGAGATGGGCCAATTGTGCAAATTTAAGTGGAAGACCTTGGCGCAAATTTTTATCTCAGAACATCAAATATCTAAGAACAATATAATTTAGATATCTCAGTACCAATTTAAGTGGTTGACAGAGTTCTGTCTCTGTCAGTGAAACTACAAAAATCAATGAGTTCTGTTTCAATCGTATGAGATACTTTCAGTATTTCGCAGAAGCCTCTTAGTAGATATTATTCTTTATCGACAAAAGAAAGAAAAGAGAGTGGTGGAGCCATATTTCTTTAAAACCTTTGGATTCATTAGAAGACTTGAGACTATTAAGTCATACTAGCCCTAACACCAGGGAATTGAGAAAGGGATGTTGCAAACAAAAAGAAAGGGGTTTTCTTCTACAATAATATTTTTTATGATTCCTGAAATTTCTTTTTCAGTAATATGAGTGGACAAAAAATTCTCCATGATGTGGTGCCAAATCTTGCACTAAAATTGGAGAAATAGAATTTATCTCAAAAACCTGTAAAAATAGGAAATTATTAGGTAGGACGGTCGTACTACGTCATCCGTACGATTATCTAATAATGATTGTACACGTTAGATCAACGGGTTTCGTCTTTCAAATTCATAGGATGATGGTGGTATTATTAGATGTCGTGAATTAGTAATCCAATGTGGACAATCATTATTGGATGTTTGTACGGACGATGTGGTACAACCATTCCTATCTAATTAATTTTTTTTGCCTGTAGAGAATCAATTGTTTTATGTTCCAGAAAAAGAAAACTCTTAGGTAGGTTGTGACCACCACGTAGACGTAAACTAAACAAGTGAGAAAGTAACACACGCTAATTACCCGCTTTAACAAAGGTTAACCAAACAAATACATATGTAGGCATGTAGTACTTTCTTCTTAGTTTGGTCAATTGATAACTCCGTAGACAATGTTTACCTAATGATTTCTTCCCAAAAAGGGGCTATGGGTCATTTTAAGTTGGAGAAATTTGAGAGGGCTTGTTTATCAAAGTGACAAGAATTGGCTTCAAGGTACAACCATGTCGTTATAGTTAAGGTTTAATTCGCCTCTCTACAGTGTTAGAAACGTCCTATGGACTCATGGTACCCTCCCGACTAGAATTTTCACAGAAGAGACTTTGGTTCAGTGTTCAATTGTCTTTAACGTACAAAAAATTCAGATGCTTTTGTTATTTCACAGAAGTTTCCTAGCAGATAATTATTCTGAATCAGACAAAATATTTATTATTTCGACAATAGAGAGAAAGAGAGTGATGTGCTTTTCTTAACCCCCGGATTTATTAGAAGATGATCGATCAGTCAATTTCACTCTAAGTTTGCCTCATTTCCTTGGAATAGCAATGGAGAATCGAGACATCGTTGGTTCTTCTAACTATTTTCCTCTTATAATTATCATAAGTCTTCTAACTATACGATCTGTATGTCAATGATTGGCTTTCCCATTGTTAAAGTTGTTATTCATTCTAGCATTGAAGTCAACAAATCTACAGAGTCTTTAAAACCCTTGGACTCATTAGAAGACTTGAGACTGTTTAGTCTTTCTAGCCCTAACACCAGGGAATTGAGAAAGGGATGAAGCAAACAAAAAGAAAGGAATTTTCTTCTACAATAATATTTTTCATGATTCCTGAAATTTCTTTTTCAGTAAAATGAGTGGACAAAAAATTCCCAATGATGTGGTACCAAATCTTGCACTAAAAATGGAGAAATAGAATTTATCTCAAAAGCCTGTAGAAATAGGAAATTATTAGGTAGGACAGTTGTACTATGTCATCCATACGATTGCCCAATAATGATTGTACACGTTAGATCAGCAGGTTTCGTCCTTCAAATTCATAGGATGATGGTGGTATTATTAGATGACGTGAATTAGTAATCCAATGTGGACAATCATTATTGGATGTTTGTACGGACGATGTGGTACAACCATTCCTATCTAATTAATTTTTTTTGCCTGTAGAGAATCAATTGTTTTATGTTCCAGAAAAAGAAAACTATTAGGTAGGTAGTGACAACCACGTAGACGTAAACTAAACAAGTGAGAAAATAGCACACGCTAATGACCTGCTTTAACAAAGGTTAACTAAACAAATACATATGTAGGCATGTAGTGCTTTTTTCTTGGTTTGGTCAATTGCTAACTTTGTAGACAATGTTTACCTAATAATTTCTTCCCAAAAAGGGGCTATGGGTCATTTTATGTTGGGGAAATTTGAGAGGGCTTGTTTATCAAAGTGACAAAAATTGGCTTCAAGGCACAACCATGTCGTTGTAGTTAAGGTTTAATTCGTCTCTCTACAGTGTTAGAAATGTCCATCCAATGCATCCATTATGGTTATTTCGTATCCCCTTTTTTCTTTTCGTAGAATTTTGCTTACTATACCGCTGCAATACATTATAAATTGTACTGTTACTTTTGCCCCCATCGAGATAAATCCGACCCCTTCTCCTGTTCCCGCCTACGTATATGGGATATTTTAAGAAGTGAACATGCTACTAAATGTCTCTTCACAAGAGACTTTGGTTCAGTGTTCAGTTGTCTTTAATGTACAAAAAATTCGAATTTTGTGTTTTGACAATCGATTGTAGCTTTGTGACAATCAATTTGGCTCAATATTTCCAAAGTATCGGGTTGACTGTTGATTGTGGTCATGCTACAGTCGTTTGTCCAAACTTATTGTCCATTTCTGGACATATAAAGCGACTGCACAATATTATAATTGATTGTAAAAAAATTATGTTCAATCTTTCTGTCTTATTCCTACTGTCCACTATCCTTGATCAAAATCATTTTTTTCCTTTTTCCCCCTCTTTTCCTTTGATTTTCTAAATCATTATAAACTTAAAACCATGTTTTATTTTGAAAATCATATACAGTTTATAACCCCTTCTTGTTCATGTATATTCAATCTTCAACCTATGGACTGCATGGTACGCTCCCGACTAGAATTTTTCAACTACCAAATCTAGAATATCTCTTATTACTAAACAACTAAAATCTCAGGGGTCATCTGCCTGAATTTCGACAGAGCACTCCTTTCAGGACATTGAGACTTTGGTAGATAATTTTTTTTGGTAGGTTACTCGAATCAATAGGAAACCTTAATTCTTTGATAGAATTTGACGTCATTCTCATTATGGTCTTTGGGTTGCTTCCATCTTCACTTGATAACCTCACCAAGCTCACACATCTTGGCCTTTCAGGAAAAATACCTCATTAGTTGGAAAACCTCACAGAGCTCACCCACATGGCAATTGATCCTAATAATTTCAGTCGTGGGAATTTGGCTTGGCGAAGTAATCTAACCAAACTTACTTATTAGTACTTTTCAGAAATCAATTTAACTGGTGGCATTCCATATTTTCTTAAAATCTTTACCCAACTTCAATATTTATCGCTTGGGTGCTGATTACGCCCAAAACAGTAATACGGTAGTTGTAGCACAGCATTGGGGTGTCGATTCTACAGGAAAACAAGTTAACTATAAAGAAAGATGTAAACTTTAATATGAGACGATATAATCAAAATAAGTAGAGAATCTGAAATTGATGATGAAGTAATTGTGTAGGTTGTAAAATCTAATAGAGAGACAACAAGGATCCGGGAGTCCTCCCTAGGTTCGTTGCCCTAATCCTAACTTGATTCAGTTGTTTTTATCTCGATTGCACGTTTCACATCCCAAACATACAATCGACAAATATTCAATGAGAACATGTATAAACCCTAATTTGATTGTTATGAAATAGTTTTTATTTTCGATTCATGCACACATGATCTATCCTATAGATTTATCAAGAAACGACAATATATCTTTTATGACAATATTGTAGTAATGGACAAGCCTAAAGGATAAACCTACCAGACTCAATCATACCCAAACAATCTTGACATAAGGAAAGCATGACTAAATTTATATAAGGAGAAAGATGCAATCACCGAATTAGATAAAATCTTATAATTAGATTAAAAAGTAAATCATAACAATGTCTTAATGATAAAGCTCTATTACAACTGAATCAAATAAAGGAAAATAGGAACAACTACACCTAGGGTTTCATCCCTTCGCCTTGCTTGGAGATTAGTTAGCCATGGGCTCATGGTTGACCACTTTGATGGAGGAGAAATTGCTGCTTCCTTGAGTTTTCCGGGCTTAATGCATCCCCAATATCAAACCCTAAGTGATCTATTTATAATACAAGGGTCCAAGAGTGTTTTAGGGTTTTAAACAATCATTAAAGACCTAATTACATCATAACTCGGAGAACAAAGTTCGTGTGCGCGCCTAGGCTTGGATTTTCTTGCGCCTAGGCTTGGTTTTAGGCCAGCTTTGTGAACTTGCTGGAAGGTGCGGCGCAGCTCCATCCAAGGTGCACCTCAGCCCTTCAGGGCACACCCTAGATTAATCCGGGATGCACCTCACTCCTCAGGGCGCGGCGCTCCTTGGTCTAAGGCGCACCCTGACCTGATGGCCTTCTTTGCTTGCTTTGGCCTTTGTTCTGGAGGGTGCAACCCAACTGGTTCCAAGGCGCGGTGCATATGCTTGGATCTCTTTGTTTAACCTTTCCAAAAGTACTCCTTTACTTCGGTATACATGTAATCTTTGTGCTTCATTCAAAAATAGCTTTTCCATCTCTTTAAGACTCAAAATACCTGAAAATGCATCAACACAAATTAGTGATCCAAAGATGACACTTTAGAGTTGTTAACATATAAAAGTGCAATTAAAACCTAGATCAACTCTAAAATGCTAACAATTAAGTACTATTAAGATGCATTTTATAGCTCTCATCACAACCCCCAACTAGCTTATTGCTAGTCTCTAGCAATTCAAGCGAAAACAAGAGATGAATTCTACGGTGGTAATTAAAGTAAAGTAAAGCAATACTATTGTTAACCAAGAGTAATTCACTTTTTGTCTCAAAAATTGCACTTAACATATAGCATATAGAATTATTAAATTCCACCCAAGTCCAAAAAGTAATCTAAACATCAATCTTAAAATCGTTATTGACTCTTAACATCCATCTTACCACAATCCATTAATCCGATCATCCGGATGATTTTATGCATAACACTTGTGAATACAAGTCTTGGCCTCTAAAACATGATAAACTGTGTGACATCAACAACAGGCTCCATAGGCTTACATTTCAAACCACTCTCCACTATTGTAGAAAAATCACATTACATTGGATCAATAGGTCTTTAATTAGCTTGTAACGTTAGGCTAAGGTAAAGGTTAAGAAGGAATAGGAAGGATTCATAAGTAAAAGAACTCAATCTCTTAGCTTTGAACACAACCACTTTTAAGCATTAGATAACCTTTCCTCAACACCCAACTTTTTCAACCATTTTTCGAGCATCTTTCTCAAATCACTACTTTTCTTTTCTTTTCTTCTTTCTTTGCCATAATTCGCTTCTCTTTTTCTTTTGTTTTCTTTTGTATTTTGGCATGAAACCATTCACCTTCTTTTCATTTTTCTTTTCTTTTCCGTAACCCCCAACTTATCTCCTTTAATGTGCTTGGGTTATGGTAGTGATATTTTCTCATATTCCCATCCTTACTCCTTTTAAGGGCTTCTCAACAAATGTACATAGCTAAGTTCTTCAAAGATAAGAATAAAATATTTTTAAGCTCATAAAAATGAGTAAATGGGCTATTGAAAGAAACAAGGCTCAAATTCTTTTTTTTTTAAAAGAAAAAAGCTCAAATAGGTGATTAGTGGTAAATATTGCAATGGTAGGTTTGATAGGCTCAAACGGTCCAAAAATGGCCTATATCATATCCTAAGTAATGTGCATTCTAGGAATTCACCTCAAGTGGTTATTAAGTAAGTTCTAGAGCTTGTTGAGACTGAAAAAGTATTCACAAAATAAGCACACATAAAACTTCTCTAAATGTTTAAGACTAATCATACAATCTTACCACAAACTAGAGTCTCAAACCAAATGAAGATTGACACTTAAATTATTCTCAAACCGAAGCAAGATTTAACTTCTTCTAAATTCTATCTGCTATCTCAATTAAGTTTATATCATTGATATGTGAATTAACTCTAAGGCAAACACAAAGCATGCTAAACAAAAACAAAAAGGAAAATGACACCAAGCAGTTTAATGAAAGCAAAAATAATATGTTTCCTTCACCCCCAACTGAAAAATTACATTGACCTCAATGTGAAAGAGAAAGTAAAGGAAACTCCCTTTGTAAGTACAAGCGCATAGCAGCTAAAAATTGTGCACCTTTATTTGAACTGTATGCTATACTTTTTGTTAAAAGGCTGATCTGCAAGATAGAATAAACAAAAAGAAAGCAACTGCGGTGTACTATTAAGATTCCCACCATATGTTAGCATATGAAATGGAAAGAAACAACTAAAAATGAAAATAAAATATGAAAAATAGTGAAAAAGAAAACACAAATAAAGATAGAATAGTGAGCCTATAAAAATAAAAGAAAAGGAGACAAGCAAGATAGACCCCAAATTTAATCATCGATATCTGCAGCCTCTTCTCATTCTCTTCCTCTTTCTCATTCTCTTCACCTTCCCCTTGAGTTGGATCAAAAAATGAACCCGGATAGGGTGGCATAGTAGGAAAGTGATCCATATTACAACCAGTAGCGGAGGCAAGGTGGTGGTACATTTGACCAAAAGAAGAGTATACCCCCGCTTGATAATCAACTTGCCTAGCCAAGAATCGTTCTTGACAATCTAACCTATCAAATAATAGTTTTTGGTTCTCGTCAAAACGACTCTCTAGACACTCAAGGCGCTCTACAACAGTGAAATTCCTAGAGGGAGGAGGGGGGGGCAGTAATCACTGCCTGCTCTCCCAGAATTGGTGGCCTTGAGGCTCTAATTAGAGTGAGCAGGCCATCATCGATGGGTTTCTTGGGTGGTTGGTTTTCCACAATACTACTAAAAGGGACATCAACTTGGATGCAAAGATGGGTAATCAAAGAAGGAAAGTATAATCTAAGCTTATGTCACACAGTGTGTAAGATAGATTTGAATATTACTGCGCCCACATCTATGGTCATACCCATCAAAATGGCATATATCAAAACAGCTCTCTCAACAGCCTGGTCACTATAATGTAAAGCAGGTATCATTATTTGACATATAAAATATTGCCAAGCCCGAGCATTGACATTCAAAGATGCACCGAGCAAGGTTTTATGTGTATTACCCGTCATTTTCCAAGTTGTGCCCGGAATACAGAGAGTATTGCAAATCTCATCATAATCAATATTAGATACATATACAAGATACTCATTGTTTTCTATGTTGGGTAACCCATAAAACCTATTAATGGATGAGCGGCTAAAAGAGACTGTTTGTCCTTGTACCAAGACCTTACCATTCCTATGTTCGTTGGCATTGGCATAGAACTCTCAAACTATATTTGGAAGAGAATTAGGTGGTTGTCTTGAAAAGGTACCCCAATTTCTATCAATAATCATTCTAAATAAGAATGGGTTTCTCCTCTCAGTGATATTGAATCCTCTCTCAAGAATGATTTTCCTAGCATTTAACAAGTTATTATATCTCTCACTAGCCTCAAAACTAACAAATTTGCTCTCATCATATTCTTGAGGTTGTTTCCCTCTTGGTCTCTTAGATTTGGGTGCCATTTGAATCAAGTGTATAGAATAATAAAATAAAGTCAAAATCAACCACCCAAATAGCACAAGTGAAAAATAATAAGTTGATGAAACTAATAACTAATAAAAAATGACAAAACTAAAAAAAAAACGAATTAATAAGTTAACAAAACTAATTAAATATTTAAATTGATATCAAAAAATGAATTAATAGGCTATTTCTATATAAAAAAAACCTGATCACAATTTAAAAAGTAAAAACAATTTCTCTTTTATTTCCATAATAAAATCAAAAGTAAAAAAATTTAAAAGAAGCAGGCCTATATGGCCAAATCTAAATCTGTAATAAGTACAACGTTTGTAAAAACACTATAAAATAAACTCCTTTTCCTCGTCCAGATCTAACATCACTTGGTTCTTTTTTCTCTCTGTTTTTCATTAACTAATATTAATGTTACATAAACCATTTATTAGTGTTGTCATGTTTGAGCGATGATATATAAAAAATACTAACATTTTAAAAATAAAATAATATTTATTATTTCTAAGTATTTGATGTGTGCTTAAAAAAATTGTATTTAATAAATATGAGAAATAAAATTAATTTTAGATATTAAAATTTAAACTGAACACTGAAAACTGAAAGCTGAAAACAATTACAAGAAAGTGTAATCCAAACAATTTTCTATTTTCAAAACAGTTTTCGAAAACTGATCATCCAAACAACATTTCACTGAAAACTGTTTTGGAAACAGTTTTCGAAAACTATTATCCAAACATGTTTTCGAAGACTGAAAACTGAAAATTGTTTTCAGAAACTCTTTTCGAAAACAATTTTCGAATACTGAAAACTAAAAACTGTTACCAAACATGCCCGAGATTTTCGGCTCAATGCTCATATGAGAATTCTATTATCACTAATATTACATTCAATAATTAATAGCTATTTTTATATTCCTTTCTTTTCATACCTTTTTATTAAAATAAAAATGTTTCATCATGAACCGTGAGGTTGAAAACTATTATAACAGTTACTCCCTTCGTCCCAATTTATATGTCACAATGCACTATTAATCTAATTAAATGATTAATTTTTTTGAAACTTTAAATTAATAAAGCGATTAAAATTTTACAAATATAGGTTCATAAAGTTCACAAGTATTCAAAAATTATTTTTTTTATAATTTAAAATCAATAACATATTCAATAGAATTTGGAGTGAAAATAGGCTCAAAAATTCAACTGTTATATATAAATTGGGACAGAGGGAATAATTATTTTATATGTAATTATTTTTAAGATTTGATTTGCAATAAGTTTTACTAAACTTAAGTTACTATTAACTCATGATTTTATAAGTCTAATATCTTTTTTTTATTTAGATTTTATATCTTTGCATGTAGTTATATAACATAATCAATATTATTATAATTATTATATATTTTTATAATTATTTTTATGAATCAATTGTTCGATCATTGATTCACTTATTGGACTAATGACTCAGTACACTGATACTCAAAAGTAAAAGAGTGTTTTGATTTAGAGGTAGACTGAGCACTCTTCTAGTCAATCCAATCTGAATTACTTAAACTCAAACAACTAATTGAGCAAGTTTCATAGGCATTATAGCATAAATAATAATTTATTATATAAACAAATAATAGAATTTATAGAAGGTAAAACTTATATGAAGTTTCTTTCAAAATTTTCATATTTACAAAAATAAAATTAATTAATGTGATTTATCATATAAAATATATTTGAGAGTTTTATATTTAGAAAAACCAACATACTTTGATAAATTTTAGTTTATAATCTAAGCTCTAAATTTTTTTATTAAATTTGATAAATTTTAAATTATTGATGAAATTTAGGTTAAATCGTAAACTAATATGATGATTTTTGTTTTTTTTTTAAATTATAATTAATCTATTATGTGATTTTTATTGAATTGTAAAATTTAATTTCTAAAATTATTTTTTTAAAGCTAACTCATGTAAGAAACTTCACCTAAATTTTATCCTTTAGAAATGGTAACCTTATTTCCAGAAACATAAAAGCTATTTCCACCCCTGCATACCTGCCACTAGATCTTATTTCAATTTTTCCATCAACTAATGACGTGGAATCGTAGATACAACCATTACCCAGTGAAAATTACCCCGTCATTTTACAGAACCAAATAAACTACGATTATGTTCGTAGATTAAATCAAAACTTCTATATATTATAACCGGGAACATCATACACACGATTATATCAAGTTTCTCATATAACACTTTAGCACTAATATGTTCATGTGCTTTTTGTCTTCATGAATATTTACACGAGTAAACCTTGAACTCTTTGTTAGAAACGGCACTACTTTTAAATTTATATAGGTAAAATTCTTTTCATTTGGTGTCCTTGTTACCACATACACTTAAAACTTTTGTTGCAGATTCCATTAAGAGTAAAACCTCATCCTCTAAATATAATAACCGTCAACTTTGATTTCCTCCTACGGCTCAAGAAATGTTCAGTGCTATTCAGTCACATAACGGTAACTTGTTATTACCCTTTAAGGGTGACTAATATAGGATTTTAGCCCCATTTTTGAGAAATTTAACTTCTACCAATTATCTTGACAATTCCTATTTAGTCGATTTGCCAAATTACTATTTGATCATAAGTGATGGCCACAATTCCATCCACTATTTAATTTTCTAACATAATTATTTCTTCAATTTAGAAGTCTAGATTTACCATTAATAACTTTGTTATGTACTTCATACATAGTTTCTTTATAGTCATAGTGCAAGGAAATAGATGGCACCCGTTGTGAAAACAACTTTATCTCTCTAATAACAAATTTCTTAGCCATTATTCTTCCTTGCTTGCAACAGTGTGCAAATACTAAAAATTAATTTGAATTTTTATGGTTAAGTGATAAACATACTGCTTCTTAGAGGCTCAAATTATTGTTCTACCTCCAAGCATAAAATCCATCTAAATATCGACTTATCATCACTTGTACGTATTTGTGATCCAACTGAAATTAATGGATCCTTCTAGAACAACCAGATAATCAAAATAAAACAATCTTGATTAAACAATTTTCTTGAGATCTCCAAAGATTCTATTTATTGGTTTGTAGAAATTAGATACTTCTAAATAATAGGCTTCTTATATTTATTATAAATTAGTCGTATAAATTAACAAGTCATTCACATAAAGACAAATGATTACACTATTACTCTCAGTAAACTTTGAGTAAATTCATTTATTAATATTGTTATATGTGTGAATTCATTTGTCAAAATTATATATTAAACTTTTCACACCATTACTTTGTTGGTTGCTTCAACCATAGAATGACTTACCAATTTAAAAACTTTCTTTACATTTTCACGTAGAACTTAATTCTTATAGTTGTTTCATATAGAGCTCTTGATTGATATCACCATTCACAAATAATGTTTAACATTTGTTCTTACACATAGTATAAAGGCTTAAGTTTTAAATGTGCTCATCTAGCATATCATGATGAACAAGAATTAAGAAGGCTACCACCAATCTCTTTGGCCATAAAAGAATAGTGAAGGTAATAAGGTGGATACAAAATCTCTTTTGTCCAACAATGAAAAAGGTGTATCAATCTTGCCATTAAAAAAAAATTGTAACTCAAAGACTGCATGTCCCATAAAACTAATTGGACCGATGCTCTGTTTATGAACAATTAACTTTTGCCCCAAAGGACACTGCTACAAACTTCAAAGAATTTTATCCACCACAAGACAAATCGTTTTGAGTCATCTTCTTTGGCAACAACATGAAACGACTTCAGATTTTCATCACTTTTCTAAACCATTGTTTTCTCACTCATGAAGAACAACACAATAGCGGTTAGTTAATTAGTACGATCAATAAAAAGAAATTGATGGACTAATGAACCAATTAGCCTTTAGTAAAATGAAAATATGAAACCTTGTTTGACAATCCCACATCGCGCCAACAATTGTCCAATTGTTACAAAGATTGGTCCAACAATGGGTTAAACCAATTTACAATCGCTATCAACAGTGGTCCCATGCAGCGCTAAATCTTTCATCATTTTTCATAAATATAAATATATTCACAATATTCTATACTCAATAAATTATGCATACCTTATTTTTCCAGTGAAATATATTATTTTTTCAAATGCTTTTCGAATATCTCACATAGACTTAAGAAAAACTTTAGATATATGCTGTCATTCCAAATTTATTATTTTCGAACTTTTATATTTTGCTGTCATTCCAACTACCACTTAAAAATTGTTGAAGATTTTGGGTTAAAGTCGCAAAAAATATGGATTTAAATATAATAAAAATATGGGTTGCAACAAGAAGAATAATAAAAAGAGAACAAAGCGGTTTAAGGTTCTGAGGAGCATAATATAATGGCCCATCCCGGGTCGGCCACCCCTGATACGGTGTCATTACATTTTGAAAATCTTAGCACGACACATATTCAACAATAAAGCAAAATAAAACTAACAAGATTTTTTTTTTTTTTACTGTAACCCTTAACTCTCAACAGGGAAGGTACATCAATCTGATATAATTTAAACATAATATACAACTTAACATGCATGAATATTTACAAATAAATTTTTGTTTCTCATTTTTTCATTTGTTTGAGGATATTGACACGTACGTGGCTTACAGCAAATGATTTCGTCTGACTTTCAACCCACCAGACTACTAGTCCTATCTGCTACCTAAAATCATTGTACAATGAGAGGTGAGCTTCACAAGCTCAGTGAATTAACTTTACTAAAAGTATTCCAATTTCATAAATAGCTCTTTAATATTTAATCATTTATTTCTCCTATAACTGGATAACAGCAAAAAGTCTAATATTTAAATAATTCTCATATGATCATATTTTTATGTCTTTTTCTCTTTTCCTCACTGTAACTGTCTCTCATTGGGAGACTCATCCATCTCTAATTATATTCACAATAAATACACCACATCTCATCGTTTCAATAATGGAAGCAATAATTAAAACATATGCAATACATGAATGATTATGATGGGAACGTCTTCCCACCTGTCGACAGGTTATTATTATCTTAGACCAGCCCCTTCCCGGTTCTTTACAACTTATCCCGGCTGTTACGGAATTTATCTCCAGCATATACCGGCTGTGACGGTGCCCCTTTTATTTCCAGCATATACCGGCTGTCACGGTTGTTCAATTAGAACAGCCCCTTCCCGGTTCTTTCAGTTATCTTATTTAATGCATATGCATATGATCAATGATATGAAATATGCCTATGAACAGTAATATAACAAAAATATGTATAAAAATATTTAAATTAACTAGCATGATCATTCTCAATTTATCATTGAAATAAATTCCTCAAAATTTCTCACCTCATATATCACATCTACTAATTAAATATAACTCATCAATAATTTTACTTATCTCTTTTATTATTAAATCAACTTATTATTTCATTAATTTCTTCTCCTCATATATCACATAAATTTATTTACCCAGACTTGTACCAAATTTTATTTATCCCTTTACTATTAAATTAACTCATTATTATAATAATATTTCTTTTTACATAATAATTTTCTACGTGTCCAATATGTATATCATACCTACCAACCAAATATTTATCTGCCACCAAAGCATACGCTAATAATTAAATTTAATATTATCACTAGATATTTTATTTTTATTTAGACTACTTAAAGTAAATCCAACTCACCATGTAGCACTTAAAGCTACCCGTAGATCATCTCCTTGCCTTTCTCATTCTTCTTTGAAACTTCTCCTTGTTGTTGACCACCAACACTTGACATAATATTTGTATTCAATTTCTAATTATTTCTTCATTTCTTCGTAAGCCACACCCTTTGAAAATTCCCATTTTGAATTCGGGGAAATTTTAGAAATGTTAAAAATTCAAAAATAAACACTAACCTTCTGCTTTTCTGATAGCTATTCGTGACTCTCTATGAAATTCCGCAGTAAACTCCTTTAAAAAAAATTTTGTTCCAACTTTTCTTTAAATTTCCAAGTGTCTAAGGAAAACAAGTAATTTAAAGGAACTATGAAATCAGTTAAGAATTTTTACAATTGCAATATATATATAGACAACACACACACACACACAAAAACCAAATTTGCATTTTTAAAAAAAAATCTATAACCCCCATCCAAAGTCTTCCATGTTTTGTGGTGCTGGAGGGCACTTGTAAGTTTGGCATCAAATTGGGCAGTAGGTGCTGCCACCTGCTATCACGCTACATTTTTTTTGTTTCTTCCTTCTTCTAACATCCCAGATATTTTTTTTATAATTATTATTATTTTAAACTTTTTATTTATTTTTTATTTTTCTTCTTCTTTCTTTTGTAGCTCTTTGAACATTCTAGATATTTTTTTAAAACAACTTTTATTATTATTTATTTTCTTTTCTTTTCTTCTTATGTTGCTGATGTTATGGAAGATTTTTTTTTGTCTTTTTCTATTTGGGACATAAACGTCTTTTTTTTTTATTTTGGGACATAAACATTTTTTTTTACATTTAAAATACATGTAGTATTTGAACTCTATGCCTTATTTATTAAATTACTTCTTTACCCTTATTTTACAAATACAGGTATTACAATTCTACCCACCTTATAAAAATTTCATCCCTTGAAATTTCCTTACTAAAATCAAGAAAAGAGTTGGGGGAAATCCTTTCTCATTCTTGCTTCATGCTCCTACGTGACTTCTTCGACATCTCTATTTCGCCATAATACTTGAATCAAGGGAATGACTTTATTGCGCAAGACTTGATCCTTTCTATCTAAGATTTTGATTGGTTCTTGCATAAAAGTCAAATCTTCCTGAAATTCTATCGCCTGATTCTAGATACTATGGGATTCATCGTGTAAGTACTTTCTCAGCAGTAGCACGTGAAATACATTATGTAGTTGCTTTAATTTCGGAGGCAAATCCAAATGGTATGCTATGGGCCCAATTCTCTCAATCACCTCATAGGGCCCCACAAATCTCGGGCTCAACTTTCCCTTCTTTTTAAATCTCAACACTCTTTTCCACGGAGATATCTTCAAAAATACCCAATCACCAACTTGGAACTCGAGAGGTCGTCTTCTTTTATCAGCATATCCCTTCTGTCTGTTCTGGGCTGCTCAGAGGTTCTCCCTAACCAGTTTAATCCTCTCAGTAGTCAACTCTATCATTTCTGGGCCATATATCTTTCTCTCTCCAACTTATTCCCAGCATACAAGAGTTCTACACCTAAGGCCTCGAAGGGTGCCATCCCAATACTAGTTTGATTCTGATTATTGTATGCAAATCAATCAAAAGCATCCTAGCTCACTGAGAAACTCAATACACTTGCCCTCAGCATATCTTCTAGTATTATGATGATTCTCTCTGTCTGCCCATCTGTTTGTGGATGAAAGGTCGTACTAAATTGTAATTGCGTACCCATAGCTTCTTGGAAACCCCTCCAAATTCTAGAGGTAAATCTAGAATCTCTATCTGAAACAATGCTCCAGGGTACTCCATGTAATTTTACTATCTCAGCTACATACAATTTAGCCAACTTTTCTGGACCCCATGTAGTTTTAATAAGAAGAAAATGTGAAGACTTAAAAAGTCTATCCACTATAACCCACACGGTGTCATGCCCTCTCTGGGTACGGGGAAAACCAGAGACAAAATCCATACTCACATTTTCCCATGGTCACTCAGGTATTGGAAGAGGTTGTAATAAACCTGCTGGATGTGTATTCTCAGACTTTACCTGTTGACAAGTCAAACATCTAGCAATATATTATGCTACATCTTTCTTTCATCCCTAATCACCAATAATTCTGTTTCAATATCCTATACATCTTATTTTTACCTGGGTGCATGGAATATACATAATCATGAGCTTCCCTTAGTATCTCCTTACTCATCTCCACATCATTGGGAACACAAACTCTATACCCCAATACTACCATGCCATCTTCTCTAATTCTAAACTTAGTTGACTTCTCACTCAATACTTCCCGCCTAATCTTCTCTATCCCTTCATCTCTACCTTGCATCTGTAATAAACAATCAATAATAGGAGATTGTATCATCATATTTGCCATTAATACTCCTCTATCATTGACACTCAACTGCATCCTCATTCTTCTTAACTCTATTATCAAGCTAGTATTATGACTCCCAATAGCAGCTAATCTCCCTGTAGTCTTTCTACTCAATGCATCAGTTACTACTTTAGCCTTTCTTGGATGATAGTGAATCGTACAGTCATAATCACATATCAGCTCCATCAACCTCCTATGCCTTAAATTCAACTCCTTCTGGGTCGGTAAATGCGTCAAACTTTTATGATCAGTAAAAATTTCACAATTGGCTCCATATAGATGATGTCTCCAAATCTTCAAAGCAAAAACTATGGCAGCCAATTCTAAATCATGGGTTGGGTAATTCTTCTCATGGTTCTTTAGTTTCTTAGATGCATAGGCTATAAATCTCCCATGTTGTATCAACACACATTCCAACCCTTGATGTGACACATCACTATAGACTACAAATCATTCATCACCAGAAGAAAGCACTAACATCGAGGCAGTTGTCAATTTCTCTTTCAACAGTTGGAAACTTCTTTCACATTCCTCTGACCATCTGAACTTCACATCATTCCTGGTCAATTTAGTCAATGGTCCAGCAATCATAGAAAAATTTTGGCTAAATCTTCTATAATAACCAGCCAACCCCAAAAAGCTTCTAATTTCAGTTACACTCGTGGGTCTTTCCTAATTCAACATTGCTTCTACTTTCTGTGGGTCAACTGCTATCCCCTCTCCCGACAAAACATACCCCAAGAAAGATATCTCACTCAACCAAAACTCACCTTTAGAGAACTTCACATATCATTTCTCTCTCCTCAGAATATCCAACACTATCTCTAAATGTTGCATATGCTCATCTTCATTCTTAGAATATACCAAGATATCATCCAATAAACACAATCACAAATCTATCCAAGAATGGTTTAAACACCCGATTCATTAGGTCCATAAATGTTGCAGGAGCATTAGTTAACCAAAATGGCATCACCAGGAACTCATAATGGCCATAACGTGTCCTAAAAGCAGTCTTAGGCACGTCCTCATCCTTTATCCTCAACTGATGATAATCTGACCTCAGGTCTATCTTAGAAAACACTCTAGCTCCCTGTAACTGCTCGAAAAAATCATCTATCATGGGCAAAGGATATTTATTTTTTATGGTGATCTTATTCAGCTGTCTATAATCAATACACAACCTCATTGTCTCATCCTTCTTCTTGACAAATAATATAGGGGCTCCCCAGGGTGATATACTAAGTCGAATAAAATGTTTATCTAGCAACTCCTGAAGCTGAACTTTCAACTCTTTCAATTCAGCTGGTGTCATTCTATAGGGTGATATGGATATGGGTGCAAATCTTAGAATCACCTCAATAGAAAACTCAATTTCTCTATTAGGAGGCAAACCAAACAACTCATCAGGGAAGACATCAGAAAAATCTTTCACTACTAATATTTCTTCTAACTTCCTACTCTCTTTGCTAAAATCCACCACGTTTGTCAAATGCTCCTCACAACCCTTCTTCAACCATTTACTAGCAATTAAGGCAGAAATAAGACAATTAGCAAGTATTTTACGTTCTCCCTGAAAATTAAACTCTTCTTGCCTGGGTATCTTGAACACCAGATTTTTCCTAAAACAATCTACCTAAGCATGATATGCAGATAACCAATTCATCCACAAAATTAAATCAAAATCTGTCATATCTAAAGGAAATAAATCAATTTCAAATTCTCTGTCAGCAATATCAATCACATAACCTCGATAGATTTTCTTGATAATAACTCTATCTCCAGTAGGAACCTCAACAACAATATCATGCATCAAAGGACTAACACTAGCATTAATAGATTTCATATAAATACTAGATGCAAAAGAATGGCTTGCACCAGGATCAATTAATAATCTAGGAGGCCTACCAATTATAGATATCATACCCATAACAACATCAGGAGTGGCTTGTGCATCCTGTTGGGTCAATGCATAGACTCTGCTATGTCTGGACTGAAACTGACTGCCACGTCCTCGCTCAGTTACAGATCCTCGCCCTCTGCCCCGCATGCTCCCTGATCCATCGCCTCTCTCCATTGGTCTTCTCCCAACACTTCCAACGCTTACGTCAGCAGATTTCCCCGCTTGACAATCTGCAGCAACGTGTCCTCCTCCACCACAGACAAAGCATATCTGTGTAGGGCAATATCGAGACAGATGTCTCGTCTGATTACATTTAAAACAAACTCTTGCCTCTCGACCATACATCAGATTACTACTTCCCCCGGGTGGCATACCCATTCCTCTACCATAACTCCCAAATCTAGGGGTCCCACTAGTATTACTCTGAGCTACAGAAGCAACAGATCCTACTTGCCTCTGATTTTGCATTACATTTCCTTGTGACAAGGAACGCCCCCTCTGGGGTGGTTTTCCACCCTGTACGCCCATACTACTATCACCTCTAGGTCCCTCAAATCTAGACCTCTTCAGCCAATCCCTCATACCCCTCAACTCTATCAGATCCTTCTCAATCTGCAATGCTTTATCCACCAACACCGCATAATTTGCTATACCCATATAAGAGAGTTTAGTAAGAATATCATAGTGTAATTCATCTAAAAATCTCTTACATTTTCTCACCTCCATATTCACCAATTCAGGTAAAAACCTTGACAGCGCTATGAATCTGCTATCATATTCAGCCATCGATAAATTTCCCTGTCTTAGATGAATAAAATCTCTCTCCTGTTCTGCCTGAAATGTATCTGGGAAATACTTCGCAAAGAACTCATCCTTAAACTTACTCCAAGTTGAAGGTTGTCCTACATGTGTACTTACCCTGGGCAAAACATCATCCCACCATTGAGAAGCCTTACCCTCAAGCATAAAGGAAGTAAAAGTCACCCTCTGTCTATCTGACATCGGTAAAACCTCAAAATATTTCTCTATGTGCCTAATCCATTGCTCAGCTTTCACCAGATTTGTTGCTCCCTCTAAAATACTGAGGTTTAAACTTAAGAAACCTCACAAAACAATCCATTTTGCGTCTCATTTGTAAATACCTCCCCACAGGAACCTCTTGCCTCACCACATTTGGTTCTTTTCTATCCCTCTCCTCTAATCTTCTTTGCAAATTAGCAGCCCTTTCTTCAGCTGCATTCACCTTCTCTAAAGTACAATTAAGAGCCTCTCTCAATTCATCATTTCTACCTTCAGATACTCTCCCAGCTCGACTCGTACTAGCTGCACTATCACCATGTTCCCTTGCGGGAATCACCGACTCAACTTCCTCCTCCACTTCAGTCCTCTTAAAAATTAGGGATCTACCACGTCCCCTTTGATTTTGAACTCTATCTCTAGCTCTCGCACGACCACGTGTCATCCTCAGACTCTGCATTTAAAAAATAGTTTATTTAGAATCTTCCACTTTTTAGGTTCTCATGCAGTCTACAGAATCTTAAAACCTAATCATCTGATACCAAAATTGTAACGACTCATCCCATGTTAGCCACCCCCGAGACGGTGTCATTACATTTTGAAAATCCCAGCACGACACATATATGAAACAATAAAGCAAAATAAAACTAACAAGATTTTTTTTTTTATTGTAGCCCTTAACCCTCAATAGGGGAGATACATCAATCTGATATAATTTAAACATAATATACAACTTAACATGCATGAATATTTACAAATAAATTTTTTTTCTCATTTTCTCATTTGTTTGAGGATATTGACACGTACGTGGCTTACAACAAATGATTTCGTCTGACATTCATTCCACCAAACTACTAGTCCTATCTGCTACATAAAATCATTGTACAATGAGGGGTGAGTTTCACAAGCTCAGTGATTTAACTTTACTAAAAGTATTCCAATTTCGTAAATAGCTCTTTAATATTTAATCATTTATTTATCCTATAACTGGATAATAGCAAAAAGTCTAATATTTAAATAATTCTCATATGATCATATTTTTATGTCTTTTTCTCTTTTTCTCATTGTAACTGTCTCTCACTAGGAGACTCATCCATCTCTAATTATATTCACAATAAATACACCACATCTCATCATTTCAATAATGGAAGCAATAATTAAAATAGATGCAATGCATGAATGATTATGATGGGAACGTCTTCCCACCTGTCGACAGGTTATTATTATCTTAGACCGACCCCTTCCCGGTTCTTTACAGCTTATCCCGGCTATTACGGAATTTATTTCCAGCATATACCGGTTGTGACGGTGCTCCTTTTATTTCCAGCATATACCGACTGTCACGGTTGTTCCATTATACCAGCCCCTTCCTGGTTCTTTCGGTTATCTTATTTAATGCATATGCATATGATCAACGATACGAAATATGCCTATGAACAGTAATATAACAAGAACATGTATAAAAATATTTAAATTAACTACCATGATCATTCTCAATTTATCATTGAAATAAATTCCTCAAAATTTCTCTCCTCATATATCGCATCTACTAATTAAACATAACTCATCAATAATTTTACTTATCTATTTTATTATTAAATTAGCTTATTATTTCATTAATTTCTTCTCCTCATATATCACATAAATTTATTTACCCAGACTTGTACCGAATTTTATTTATCCCCTCTACTATTAAATTAACTTATTATTCTAATAATGTTTCTTTTTACATAATAATTTTCTACGTGCCCAATATGTATATCATACCTATCAACCAAATATTTATCTACCACCAAAGCATACACTAATAATTAAATTTAATATTATCACTAGATATTTGATTTTTATTTAAACTACTTAAAGTAAATCCAACTCACCACATAGCACTTAAAGCTACCCGTGGATCATCTCCTTGCCTTCCTCGTTCTTCTCCGAAACTTCTCCCTGTTGCTGACCACCAATACCTGACATAATATTTGTATTCAATTTCTAATTATTTCTTCATTTCTTCATAAACCACACCCTTTGAAAATTTCCACTTTGAATTCGGAGTTCAGAAATGCTAAAAATTCAAAAATAAACACTATGTTATTACCTTCTGCTTTTCTGATAGCTATTCGTGACTCTGTATGAAATTCCATAGTAACCCCTTTAAAAAAATTTATGTTCCAACTTTTCTTTAAATTCCTAAGTGTCTAAGGAAAAAGAGTAATTTAAAGGAACTATGAAATCGGTTAAGAATTTTTACAATTACAATATATATATATATATATAGACACACACAAAAACCAAATTTGCCTTTTTAAAAAAAAATTATAGCCCCTCATCCAAAGTCTTCCACGTTTTGTGTTGCCACCTGCTGCCACACATGTGTACATTTTTTTTCTTCCTTCTTCTTTCTTCTTTCTTCTTTCTTCTTTCTTCTTTTTTCTGGGATGTTTGCGTCCTAGATTTTATTATTATTATTTTAAACTTTTTATTTATTTTTTATTTTTCTTCTTCTTTCTTTTGCCGCTCATTGAACGTTCTGGATATTTTTTTTAAAACAACTTTTATTATTATCATTATTATTATTATTATTATTATTATTATTATTATTTATTTTCTTTTCTTCTTCTGTTGCTAACGTTATGGAAGATTTTTTTTTTGTTGTCTTTTTCTATTTGGGACATAAACATCTTTTTTTTATTATGGGCCATAAACGTCTTTTTTTTTACATTTTAAATACATGTAATATTTAAACTCTATGCCTTATTTACTAAATTACTTCTTTACCCTTATTTTACAAATACGAGTATTACACATAAATTTCTCTTTTTAAAGTGATAATTGCACCCACTTCAAAAAGTTTGTAAACGGGTTCCTTGCAAATTCACCTTCTAGATACCATAAAGCCTTGTGAAATTCTACGGATAACAATTCCAAAGAGATTCCCAAAAAAACTCTCTATAAAACTGTTTAGAAACTAAATAATTGTAATGACATAGGTCGTGCATAGAAAAAGAACATAGGAGAATTAAAAATGAGTAAAAACGTTATCAGTCTGATCATGTGAAATACCCTATTCTATTTATAGACTTAGAAAATGACAACCATCCAAACTTATGAGTAGTTTATACATATTTTTCTAAAGGGTACAAATTCAAGAGATATATCTTTCAATATGCACTTTCTAAAAGCATGTCCTTTATCTAAGTATGTTGGAATTTTGGCTCAATTCCCCCAAAAAGATACTTTTAATTGGTTTAAGAAAAGTTGTTTTCTATTTTATAATTGTTTGTTTTAATAGGATTAGTAGTAGTTTCTTATTAGATATTGCTTGTCTTAGTAGTATTAGAAGTTAATTTCTTCATTGTTATTTTTTTCTATTAGTATTAAAAAAATCACTTCTATATAAAAAGGGTTCAAAGATGGTTTGAAGCACACTTATAATTCCTATTAGTACATAGCATTACAATGTCTTATGTAAAATGTTATTGTGTTTTACAATTATTGACTGATGCAGTTTGATTATTTATATATATTAAAAGTTAGAGGGAACGAAAATTAAAAAAATAAATAAACAAGTCTTTAAAGGTGGTGCAGATCATGATTCAATTGTGTCCCAGTATTTTCTGTATGAACAATCTTCTTCCATCTGGATCCTGTATTTTCTTGTGAAACAATCCATTAAGTTTGGCAATTTCCCCTTTCTGTTTGTGTGCTCAAGCATGGATGTGACTGCTTTGCATGCCTGCTCATGCAAATTCCAGTTTCTCAATGTGAAATGTGTATTTTGTTGCTGCATAGTCAAATAAGTTCAAGAACCTGCTAAGTTGTGGCATAAAAACTATTTCAGGCCTCAATTCAGCAAGATAGTAAGAAAAGGCTTTTTCGATTAGTCAACAAAAATAGAGTGTTGATACGATGGATCAGATTTAGTGAGAGTTACCATGAAACACAGAAAAACTACTAGTAATTACGAAAAAATTAAATAGTAATTTTGATATTTAAATTTTTTGAAATAATTACTATTTAATTTATTTGTGATTAGTAGGGGATTTTTTCGTTTCTATAGTAACTTCCACATAATTGAATAGTGGAATCACCCCTCAGGAAAATATAATTATGGGTACAGATATTTCAGCAACCTTTCATAATTATGATAATGAAACAGCACTGAGATGGGCCTGTTGTACAAATTTAAGAGTAAGACCTTGACACAAATTTTTATATCAGAACAACAAATTTCTAAGGTCAATAAAATTTGGATATCTCAGTACCAATTTAAGTGGTTGAGTCAGTCTGCTCAATGGTTCCAATGTCTCATTATTCTCACATAAAGTGGAAAATGATATATAGCAAATAAGGGAAAAAGTTTTTCCCACCAAACACAGTAAAAGTATTGATGCAAAACAGTAAAAGGAAAATGAATAATCTGATTTTTATTAACTGCAAGTTAATTGAAAATTAAAATAAAGATTTTTCTTATATAAAAATCCTTAATAGTCCTATACTATAAAGTAATTAAATTCTAATAGACATCTAATTGTTTAAATATTAAATATCTACTTACTTTAAAAAATGTAAGTACTAATTAAAAAATCTCCATGGAGCCAAATTAGTGTACTGAAAAGGGACGAAGATAGAATTTATCTCGAAAGAAGGCACCGAATCGATTGTTTTGGGACCAAATCCAAGCAATTTCTAAACAGTTTCGAGACGAGGCATGTGTTGAACAAGAAATGATTATAGAAACTAATATTAACTCAAAAGTCATATAATCATCTAACAATATGAACATGGTACCAAAAGTCACAAAATAGTCAAGACAAATGAACAATCATTTTCAGCCGTTCACATTCTTCATAAGTCTTCTAACTATACGATCTGTATGTCAGTGATTGGCTTTCCCATCGTTAATGTTGTAATTCATTCTAGCATTGAAGTCAACAAATCTACAGTCTTTAAAACCCTTGGATTCATTAGAAGACTTGAGACTATTTAGTCTTACTCAGGGAATTGAGAAAGGGATGTAGCAAACAAAAAGAAAGGAATTTTCTTCTACAATAATATTTTTCATGATTCCTGAAATTTCTTTTTCAGTAATATGAGTGGACAAAAAATTCTCCATGATGTGGTGCCAAATCTTGCACTAAAATTGGAGAAATAGAATTTATCTCAAAAGCCTGTAGAAATAGGAAATTATTAGGTAGGACGGTCGTACTACGTCATCTGTACGACTATCCAATAATGATTGTACACGTTAGATTTAGATCAACGGGTTTCGTCTTTCAAATTCATAGGATGATGGTGGTATTATTAGATGACGTGAATTAGTAATCCAATGTGGACAATCATTGTTGGGTGTTCGTATTCGTACAGATGATGTCGTACAACCATTCCTATCTAATTAATTTTTTTGTCTGTAGAGAATCAATTGTTTTATGTTCCAGAAAAAGAAAACTATTAGATAGGTAGTGACCACCACGTAGACGTAAACTAAACAAGTGAGAAAGTAACCCACACTAATTACCCGCTTTAACAAAGGTTAACCAAACAAATACATATGTAGGCATGTAGTACTTTCTTCTTGGTTTGGTCAATTTCTAACTTCGTAGACATTGTTTACCTAATGATTTCTTCCCAAAAAGGGGCTATGGGTCATTTTATGTTGAAGAAATTTGAGAGGGCTTGTTTATCAAAGTGACAAGAATTAACTTCAAGGTACAACCATGTCGCTATAGTTAAGGTTTAATTTGTCTCTCTACAGTGTTAGAAACGTCTTATGGACTGCATGGTACGCTCCCAACTAGAATTTTCACAGAAGAGACTTTGGTTCAGTGTTCAATTGTCTTTTAAGGTACAAAAAATTCAGATGCTTTTGTTATTTCACAGAAATTTCCTAGCAGATAACTATTCTGAATCAGACAAAATATTTATTATTTCGACAATAGAGAGAAAGAGAGTGCTGGAAGTTAATTGACTCAAATAAAGACAGAAAATAGTGTCATATTCGTTTCTTAACCCCCGGATTTATTAGAAGATGATCAGTCAATTTCACTCTAAGTTTGCCTCATTTCCTTGGAATAGCGATGGAGAAGCGAGACATCATTGGTTCTTCTGACTATTTTCCTCTTATAATTATCATAAGTCTTGTAACTATACGATCTGTATGTCAATGATTGGCTTTCCCATTGTTAAAGTTGTAATTCATTCTAGCACTGAAGTCAACAAATCTACAGAGTCTTTAAAACCCTTGGATTCATTAGAAGACTTGAGACTATTTAGTCTTACTCAGGGAATTGAGAAAGGGATGTAGCAAACAAAAAGAAAGGAATTTTCTTCTACAATAATATTTTTCATTTCTTTTTCAGTAATATGAGTGGACAAAAAATTCTCCATGATGTGGTGCCAAATCTTGCACTAAAATTGGAGAAATAAAATTTATCTCAAAAGCTTGTAATAGGAAATTATTAGGTAGGACGGTCGTACTACGGGCGACTACCCAATAATGATTGTACACGTTAGATCAACGGATTTCATCCTTCAAATTCATAGGATGGTGGTGGAAAGTTGATGAAGTACGCACGGTCAAGCGACTCTAAGCAATATATTGGGGTTATTATTATTAAACACTTTTATATTTTGTCTTGTATTTTAATGTCCTCTTTGCATTTAAAAAAACGATAAATTTACCTCTTGCATTTTAAACGTGTCCAATCTTGATCAAAGTTGATATTGGTTCACACAAAAATCTTGACAAAAAAAATTATCTTGTTTAACAATCAAGATTTTGTGATCACTAGAAAAGTTTATTGGACACATGTCTAAAATGCAGTGAGTAAATTGATCGTTTTTAAAATATAAGAGAGACATTGAAACACAAAATTAAATGTAATGGTGTTTGATGATAATAACCTATATTACTTAGTTCAGTATTTCAGTATAAGTTCAAATTAATGCCCTGTTAGTTCTAATTAATTTTTGTACACTCAATATATATAGGAGAGTATCTTAAGCTTCCATATCATCAAATTCTATTACTTCATTTTTTTTTAGAAATTCTATTACTTCATTTTTTCCATTCTGTACCAAAAATTCTATTATTAACTTGCGGACTGATCTACAGGCTGATGCAATTTTTTTTCCACAAACATCAAATTTGTAAGAACAGTACTTTTCACAAAAATTCGTACTTTTCCTTTATTTGACAAAAAATTCTAATAATTAGGTTTTCTTTCTCATTTGTCAAACACTGTTTGAGTGTCAAATTCTTCTTTTCTTACTTAAATTTTTGCACACGCGACAAGTAATCCTTATAATTTTTTATCAGCAAAAAAATTTTCAATTATATTTGAGGACTTAGCCAAACCACTTAATCTTGGTGCGATTTTGATTTTTCCTTAAATTTGCGCTCTTTTTTTTTTACTTTGAAATTTACTTCTTTGTGGATTTATTGATAATGGCGACCCCAACCAATTGGTAAACGAATCAAGTTCACAATCAACAAAGCCATACACTTTATACAAATTCGAAAAACACCAAAAATGAAAACCACAAAACCTGATAAGCAACAGAAACCTAACCACCAATCTCAAAAAATTAGTTTAGAATGAACAACTTAAATGGCACCCCAACACACAATCCCATGGTAATACATATCGTTTGCTTATTGTAGAAATAATTATTGATTTTTATCATCGAGCAATGGCTAAACGTAAGAGACGGGATGAAATATTAATATTATCGCCTTTGTTCCGTAAAAGTGTCTGTCCTCTGTTCCGCAGAAGTCTTTAGTCATTACAAGAGCTGAGGCATAAGTCCATATTAATATTTTTCCTTAGTGGTTATGGGTCGTTTTCTTTATAAACCATTGATCACTACTAGGTAAAGCATGATAATTACTCCCATCCTACTAATATAATTTCATAGGTCTGATTCCTATATAACTGCTCTTCTCTCCATTTCTTTCGTACCTGCAACTGCTAAAGAGAAAACTAAATACTGAATCATGGCCTCACCACTCTCTCCCTTACAGTTTTTACACATCTTCTTTTCAGTTTCAACGCTTCTTGTGATAAGCATCCCATCTCCCTTGGAACCACTTTGTCCTAATGATGAGAGCTACGCGTTGTTGCAATTCAAGCGTAGCTTTCTGATAAAAAAAGAATCTTCGAGTGATCCTTTAGCTTATCCAAAGGTGACTTCCTGGAGGCCAGAAAGGGATTGTTGCTCATGGAATGGTGTGGAGTGTGATGAGGGAACGGGCCATGTGATCGGCCTTGACCTCAGCAGTAGCTACCTCCACGGTTCTATCAACTCCAACAGCAGTCTCTTCCGCCTTGTTCACCTTCAAAGACTGAACCTCGCGGACAACAACTTCAGTTATTCTCAAATCCCCTCTGCAGTTCATCATCTTTCAAGGCTAAGGTATCTCAACCTCTCCCGTTCCTCATTTTATGGCCAAATTCCTTTAGAAATATCGGAGTTATCCAAGTTGGATTCCCTTGATCTATCCCTCAATATAGACTATTATGGTAATAGTCTCTTGCAGCTTAAAAGACCCAATCTGAGGAGGTTAGTTCAAAACCTTACTAGCCTTGAGAATCTTCAACTTAGTTATGTGGATATATCATCTGTAGTACCTGATATATTGGCAAATTTTTCTTTGAGATCTCTCTCTCTTGGCAATTGTGGAATGCATGGTACATTCCCAACCAAAATTCTCCAGCTACCAAATCTAGAATTTCTCAACTTGACGAAAAACGAAAATCTCAGTGGTTATCTTCCTGAATTTCAACAAAGAACTCCTCCTCTCAAGACATTGAGACTTGGGTATACGAATTTTTCGGGTGGTTTACCCAAATCAATCGGAAACCTTAATTCTTTGACAGTATTGGACATCAAATACTGCATGTTTTCAGGTTCGGTTCCATATTCGATTGGTAATCTCACCAAGCTCACATATCTACGCCTTGCCTTAAACAATTTCATGGGTGAAATCCCTTCTTCGTTGGCAAACCTCACGAAGCTCACCTACATGTCAATTGGCTTCAATAATTTCAGCAATGGGAATTTGGCTTGGCTAGGTGGGCTGACCAAACTTACCATGCTGTTCCTTCCATCTTCCAATTTGATCGGTGAAATCCCATCTTCTGTTAGTAACCTTACCCAACTTCAATATTTGTCATTTGAGCACAATCAATTTACAGGTCAAATTCCTTCTTGGCTCTCAAACCTTACCCAACTAAATTTTGTAAGCCTTCAGTATAACTACCTGCACGGTCCAATCCCAGAATCAATTTTCCAACTTATAAATCTTGAAGCTCTTTACTTAAATTTCAATTATTATTTGAATGGCACAGTGAAATTCGACATGTTCCTTAACCTCACAAATCTCAAAATCCTGGACCTATCAGTTAACCAATTCTCAGTTCTTACAAAAGTCTATGGAAATGCCACTCTTCCAAAATATAAGTTTTTGGGATTGAATGGTTGCAATTTGAATAGGTTTCCAGATTTCCTTCAATACCAAAATGAGTTGGAGTTTCTGGAACTTGATGGAAACAATATTCATGGCCAAATACCAGAATGGATATGGAACATTTCTAGAGATTCTCTCCAGTATATTGGGCTTTCTGGAAATTCTTTAACTGGTTTTGTTCCATCTGTAATGGTATCACAGTTGAAGAATCTACATGTCCTGCACCTCAACGGAAACCAGCTGAAAGGATCAATCCCGATTCCATCATCTTCATTGATTTACTATAGTGCCTCAAGCAACTTCTTTTCTGGAGAAATTTCATCGTTGATCTGCGAGTGGCATTCTCTTGAAATCCTTAACTTGGCATTCAACAAGTTGAGTGGCACACTTCCACAATGTTTGGGCAACTTTAGTGATTCTTTACAGATGTTGAATCTGAAAAATAACTTCATTCAGGGTACTATTCCTCGTCCTTTCTCAAAAGGAAATGCATTGAGGATGCTTGATTTGAGTCAGAATCAGTTAGAAGGCAGTCTACCAAGATCCTTAGCTAACTGTAAAGGGCTGGACAGTCTTGATCTCAGTGACAATCATATTAACGATAAATTTCCGTTTTGGTTGGGGAGTCTTCCGTTGTTGCAGGTCCTTGGTTTGAGAAGCAACAAATTCAATGGTGCAATAGGGAGCCCTCCAACTCATTTTGAGTTTCCCATGTTGCGCATCATTGACTTGTCTCACAATGATTTTGAGGGAAAATTGCCATATGGATACTTTAATATTTGGAATAGCATGAAATTCTTGGAGTTAGATGGCCAATTAACATACATGGAGTTTGACATGCACTTCAATCTTCCATACTATTCATTTTCCCTACCATTTTTTTTCTCTATAAAAATGACAAAATCAGGTGTGAATATTTCATATTCAAAGATTTCAACAATTGTTGTAGCCATTGATCTCTCAAGCAACAAATTCAGTGGAGAGATTCCAGAATCTATGGGGGGTCTGAAGATGCTTGGTTCGCTGAATCTTTCCAACAATTACCTCACAGGTCGCATCCCATCATCTTTGGGGAACTTAACAAGTATTGATTCATTAGACCTTTCACTCAACAATCTCAGGGGAGAGATTCCTCAACAGTTGACACAACTCACATCCCTTGGATTTCTTAATGTCTCCAATAATCATCTCTCTGGTCCTATCCCTCAAGGAAAACAATTCGATACATTTGAAAACAGTTCATACAAGGGGAACTTAGGATTGTGCGGAAAGCCTTTATCGAAGAAGTGTGGAAATTCTGAGGCTTCACACCAAGTTCCTGGCTCAAGTGAAGAAGATCATGGCTCAAGTTCTACCCTTGATTTTAACTGGATGATTATTTCGATGGGATATATAAGTGGGCTTGTTGTTGGAGTTGTGATTGGACAAACCTTCACCACATGGAAGCATAAATGGTTTATGAAGGCATCTGGTTCGTGGCAATCAAGAAGGAGAAGGAGGTGGCATTGAGATTGAATTGGGTAAGGTAAGCTGTTCTTAAATTTCTTCAATTCAATTTTCTCTTTTTAGTTATCTTCTCTGTTTCTCTTCAGAACAACGACTAAATGTAGTTTGCATGGACGAAAACCAATTGCAGAGAATATTGAAGTCTGGCTTCTACCTGATACAATAAAGTCCCCACTTGAAGGCTATTCACGTGTTGCTCAAGTTGAATAATGTGTATCATATTTCTCCGCATTTTCTCATTCAGTAGTCTAATACGTTCCAGTTATTTGCCAAATTGTCTGTGTTTGTGTACTCTGAATCTTATTAGACTATTTTGTGTTCTCTGAATCTTATTAGACTATTTTGGTCTTCAGTTTCTTGTTGAACAACTTCTTCAAGTTTTGTATGTGAGTCCGTGTAAATGCTTCCCCAAGAAAAGACTACAAAATTTTCTAACGCTTACCACAAAATAAGAACCGAGCAAATTTGCTAATGCTCCCCTGACGCAAAGGCAAATCAGAGCTGAATTTTTAACTTTAGGCAAACACCAAAAATCAAAACCTCCCCTTCTAACTTAACAGAGTAACAAAACTGTAAAAAATAATTAGCAAGAAATAAGAGCAAACACCTTGAGTGCGTCTTAACTACTACTCCGTGGAGAAACACTGATATTCCCAGAAAACCAAAGGCAAAACCAATACTATAACAAGCCAACCACTTTTTTTCCATTGGGGAACGAATGCATAAAGAATATTAAATTATTCTGATCTTCTCACCTGGTTCATCTCCCAATTTTCATTACTCGATTGCCCTTCAAGCTTTTGAATGTCCTAATTAAATATGCCTTTGTCAAACGTGGAATATGGGTTAGCTGGGAATCACCCCATATTGGTTCTCTAAAGCTGAATATAGATGGTCCTAGCAGGAATGGTATTTGCACTGGTGGTGGCTTAATTCGTGATTACAAGGTGCAGTTCTTTTACCATTCTCTTATTATTTTAGTAAGGCTCTAATATGGAAAGAGAGGCTAAAGTACTTCTCGCTGGTCTTCGCTTATGTAAAGATCATGGTTTGGTTGTCTCATCCATTGAATGTTAATGATTTTCAAAATAAACTTAGATTTAAGTTTGGGGTGATTTAAAAAATCAAAGGAAAAGAGAAAAGAAAGAAAAATTCATCTTGGCTCATGGGCAAGGTCAATACAGTCAACACTATGATAAGCCAAAAATTTTCTGTGGATTTGTCCAGTCGACTGGGTAAGACTGGATGTCTGATACCTGATTGACTTTGAAAAACACGTGAGTCGAAAAATTGACTGTAAAATGGACTCAGTCGACTGAAAAGTCGAAATTTGAATTTTTCTAAACGTTAAATGACAGTTGGTCTTGAACTAAAATTTCTCTTGTAAAGAAACACCCACTTAAGTCAGTTTCTTACTTAACTAAAGTATTTCTTTTGAAAAGGAATTAATTAAACTCTATGAATAGAGAAATTAACTGTCATAATATGCATATTGTTTTGCTTCTAAGCACCGGTGTATACCGAACATTTTATGTATATTACGGTCCTTTATAGTGCCGCTAAAAGTACAGTTTTAATTGTGTTTTTACATTATTTTGACTTAAATATCAACATTCACCCTTCAATAAATAAAATATACCATAAAATACAAAAGATTTCAAATGTTCTTCGATATATAAAATGCATCAAACATCCATAAAAATTTCTTCAGTCAACACAAACGTCTTATTTACACAAAAAAACAATCATAGTTCACATATAAAATTCATACAAAAACAAAGTAATGGAAATGTAGTATGAAAAATTATTTTAGCATCACTAAATCAATCATGAGGTCCTCTATTAGCCAAATGTTGTAGTAAAGACTTCAGCTCATCCATTTGGGATTGCATATTATTTATTTGATCATCGTGCCTCGCCGTTATTTGTTGAATTTGTTGCGCATGCTGTTGATTGTTTTCTTCTATTTATGCTCTCAGACTATTTATCTCTTCAGTATAGGCCCTATGGTATCCCATACATTCCTCATTTGAGCTGAAAGTCCAAACACAGCAGAGGGTGTAACTCCAAAACCCTGACCTCGGACACGACCAGAACTCTCTTCACCCATAAGCTCGGTGAAGACTTCATTTTGTAATGCTAAATTATTGCTAGCATCAGAGGATCCTGAAGCTGCAACAAGTTCAGCAACACGAGCTTCAACTGTCACCTACAATTAGGAAACAATAAAGATTAAACTCCTCCGAATATTTAGTAGCTAATTACAGCGAAATATACATAAAACAAAAGGTGCTTATCATATTTTTTAGAAAAACGGGCAGAATTTCCCCTATTTTTCCATAAAACCTCCTGCAAGAGAAAAACAAATATACAATCCAAACAATGTAGGCAATTCACAACTTAACAAGGAAACAACAAAAAAGAAACAGAGGGTAAAACAAATTCATCTAAGAGAAAATACTATCTCTAACTTTCAAATATATAAGCCAGGATCACATTGCCAAACAGATTAATCCTAAAGGCACCAGAACCAGACAGATGTATTCCAAAGGCACCAAGGGAGTACTATATATGTACAGAACAAAAGAACCATTTACAAAAACAAGAGAGTATGTCAATGAAGTCTATGAAGTCATCCTCATTTAAAAAATAAATAAATAACATCAAACTAAAACCCAAAAATATTTTATCACCCTTCCTGGATGAAAGCTATAGATTTCTTTACTTAATTGAAGGCTCTCTTATTTCTTTCATTCCACATCAATTGAAAATAGAAAGGGATAAAAAAAAATTAGGCTTTTTCCCTATTTTTAAAGATTTTCAACGTACTCCAAGCTCACATCTCTTCTTGAATGGAACCAACATTCCACCCAAAATAATCCTACCACACACTAAAAGCCATCTCCCATTACTATAGAACTGCACGTAATCAATCAAAATAACTTCTTCTTACCAATAACCTTTTGCTTGTAACTGAATATTGAAGAGAGGTCAAATTGCAATATCTTTGCAAAGAGAGCAACTCTAGAAATCCCAATTCCCATGGCCCCAACGCAGCCCTTTCACACTCTAAGCCAAGGCCTCGAGGCATTCGAGCAAAGAGCTCAGCCTAACTCAGCCTTATACACATGGGAATCATTTCATAAAACTGGAGACATTGCTCTAATTATTGAACATTTTCCTTGGAGAAGTATCATTGTAGTGCATTTTACACAACCAATTTTTTAGCCAAAAAGACAACATTCAAAATATTATTTTAGGTATAAAGAACTAGAAATCACTAAATCTTGTAAGCAGGAAAAACTTAAAGAATAGGATACAACATGAAAAATGAACTCCAAATACTCATAGCAAGTTAATCTAGAAAGACTTATCTTTGAAGCGAGAAAAATACATGCGGATGAATGGCTTTTGCAGGACACAGGAAGCATCGTTGTACAAGTCATACACATCAGATTACAGATTTTGAAGATGAGCATCAAATGTTAATATAACTAGAGTTTATCTTCATCAACAAACCAGAACCAGAAACCAGAAGTAAATTAACTCAAACCAGTAGTATAACTAGAGTAATACTCATGTCAAAGCCATATTCCAACAAATGAAATTACTGAAATCAAACAAAGATAATGAAAAATAGACAATAATCAAGGTTCAAAACCTTAATTCCCATCCTTAGAATCAGTTGATAGCAAAGTCAGATTAAATTCAATGTAATATAACTAACCCAGAATCTCCTGTAGGACCAGCCATGAGACTTAATTGAATAAATGGCTATAGATCACTAAAACGATAGCTATTTTTGTAAATATAAAGGTTCATAAGTGTGTGTGTAGAAAGGGAAACACAGAGGGAACAAATCAACAAGACTTGTGCATTTTAGTAAAGGCGAAATCAGAGATGACTAATAAAAGGTTTAGATTAAATGTATAGTGAACTTACAGTTTTTTTTTTTTAAATGAAGACGGTACCTCCAGCACTTTATTAAATAGTGGCCTAACTTATGGCGGAGGAAAACCATATACACCCGAAAATTAAAACAAACAACACAACTAGACCAAAAAAACCCAACGAGACAAAACACAACAATTAGAAACAACAATACCACCCATCCAGAAAACCAAAAAGGAAAACAGATTGATGACACCCCAGAAACATTAAGTCCTGAGAGTTGGAAGCCCCACTTTATCAAGTCTGGTAATGCCTTGGTAGATAATGGGGGCCTTCATAACTAACATTCCTTCCCATCTCACCTTGCCGTGCAAGAAAATTCGTCGCTTGGTTTCCTTCGCGATATTGGTGGACCACCCTAAACGTTAGCCCCTCAAGTGCAACCATTAAATCTTCCCAAAAATCCCAGAGATACCACAAAGTGCATCTCCCTTTCATAAGCCAATCCACTACTAGACTGGAATCACATTCAATAATCACATTAAAACAATTTAACCTTCTACACACAAAAAAAAAAAAAATCCCTTCTAAGATAGCTCTTAGTTCAGCACCATTGTTAGTACCGACACCAAAATGGGTAGAAAAAGCCCCATTCACATTATCAGCTGCATCTCTTACCATACCCTCTCCCCCTGAACTCCCCGGATTACCACGACAGCTCCCGTCACAGTTCAGCTTTACCCAACCCACAGGAGGTTTCATCCAGGCTACGAATTTCTGCCGTCTCACACTATTCCTCGGACATTCAACTTGGAGCTCAGTCAAAATCTACAAGTCATTTGAAGATAATGGACGAGATGAAATTATCTCTCCAGCTAGCAAACAAATCCAGAATTTCACATACCACCATACTTGGTCGACACTTTCATGCACCCCCTCCATACGTGCTTTGTATCTTCTCTTCCAAAGGCACCAGTAATTAGACACGGTAATAAGCCCGTTAACGTACCAGTAATGGACGACTTTTTTGCACATTGAAACCACACCGAGACCCTCGCCTTCAAAACAGTATGTCGAGTACAATGGACTCCCAAAGCAACACTTGCTCGCTTCCAAACGTTAGAAGCCAAATCTCCTGAGCAAAGAACGTGATCCAGCGTTTCCATAAATCTCCGAATACAACAATTGCATCCAAAAGCTAAAGAAACACCCCTCGTTTGCACCCTTTCATCTACTGCAAGAGAGTTAAACCATGCTTTTCCAAAGGCAGATGGACACTCATTTAGGAATCAAGCGGTGCCAAAACCAGTCCTTCCACTGCAGTAAGTCACCTCTGGATCTAACCACCTCCCATGCACTTGCTGTCGAGAAACTACCATCATGAGAAGGAGTCTAGACAAAGACATCCAAGCTAACTTTACCAGCACGCACATTCTGTAAGATTTCTGAAGTAGCCTCTACACCAACCAGATCCGTCAAGAGACCAACATCCCAAGACTGGTTTGCCAAACAGGCCTTAATTTGAAGCTGAGTGTTGGTAATATCCTCCACCTAAACAGAAAGAGGACCTGAAGCAAGCCACCTATCATACCAGAAAGAAGCATTGCCTCCTCGCACCAACACTTTAGTGTTCTCAATGACCTCAGGTAAGATTGAAACGATAGACCTCCAAAAACGAGAGCCTATAGAGCTCCCAGCAAATATATGTCCCTCTTTGAAATATTTCACTTGGAAAAAATCAGACCAAAAGTTCTTAGTCGGCAGAAGGCGATATGCAAACTTCATGTGCAAAGATCGTTGCACCTCTTTGAAGTCTCGCAAACCCAAACCACTCTCCATTGTTGGCTTATTCAGTTTCGACTAGGATCGCCAATGAACCTTCCTTTTTCCATTTACCTCCCCCCAGAAGAAATTAACCAACAGAGAATTTATACGAGAGATAGTAACCATCGGAAGACTAATCACCGACATAAGATGTATGGGCATACTCGACAAAACATGGCACAATAAAATCAACCGCCCCCCTTGAGAAAGTGATTTAAATTTCTACTCAGCCATATTCTTTCTAACTCTTTCTACTAAAGACTCAGTTATACGAGCCGTCAATCTTCTCGAAACAAGTGGCACACCCAAGTAAATAACTAGGAATTTTCCTTCCTTGAAACCCGTTAACCTCAACTTACAGTTCTAACAAGTTAGAATCACACAAATCATATCCAAATAATCAAATGTACAGTGAACTTACCATAAATTATCGTGATGCATCATCAATAAAAGTCTCATCCTTGCGTTTGTGAGTTTCACAGTGATAACAACAGATAATAAAAACTCAATTTAAACACATGATTACTAATTAAGTTCCTTTATTGATACTAACCTACGAAGGTCAGAAAGTTTATCACTATGGAGCAACACATAACGATGTGCTTGAGCCAATGACATGTCATCGAGCTCAATACTCACAATCTTTCCCATTATCCATCCACCAGAGGAAAACATGTATTCATCCGAAAAATTTACAGTATCATTGTTCCTTTGGGGGCGGTTGAATCTTATCTCTACACCTTTGAAGTATTGGGAGCAATATGTTAGACATTCTTTCCCATTGTACCCTTCAGCAATTGACCCCTCGGGTCGACTTCTATTACGTACGTAAGATTTCAAGCGCACTAAATACCTTGCAAAGCCAAAAAATTAAAGATAAATTAAGTATCCAATATATATAAAAAAAAAACAAAGTGCACAAAATAGCTTTGAACATCTAACCTCTCAACAGGATACATCCACCTGTAATGTACGGGACCCCCAAGTCTAGCCTCGGAGGCTAAGTGAATGATAAGATTAACCATAATGGTAAAGAAACCCGAGGGGAATATTTTCTCCAAATGGCAGAGTGCCAAAGCAACACGCGACAATAAGTCAAGCTCATGAGGATCAAGGGCTTTATAGCATAAAGCTTTGAAAAATGATGATAACTCAGACACAACTGCTAGAACATGTCTAGGTAAAGATGTTTTTAAGGCAATCGGAAGGATTTCTTGCATCAATATGTGACCGTCATGACTCTTTAAGTTTAACAGCTTACGATCCTTTAAGTTGACACATCTCGAGATGTTTGATGCATACCCATCAGGAATTTTAAGATTTGCCAAAACAGTCAAGAAATTCTACTTCTCCTTCGTGGACATAGTGTAGCATGCTGGAGGTGAGTGATCTTTTTCATTAGGAAGAACAACTAAATGGAGGTATTTTCTAATACAAATTTCCTCGAGATTGTGGCGTGCCTTCTTATTATCTTTAGTCTTACCATCTGTATTCAATATTTTTCCAATCAAATTATCACATACATTCTTCTCTATATGCATCACATCTAAATTATGACGCAATAGATTGTCTTTCCAATATGGTAACTCAAAAAAAATGCTTCTTTTTTTTCCACACCATATCTACAACTCCCTCATCCATGGGAATATCCTCATTATCAACATTTTCAAGCAAATCATCCACACTCTCAAAAAGGTTATCAACTTCATCCACTAGCACTTGCCCCGTAGAGGTACCAACATCCTCTCTTGCCTTCTTCTTAGAAAACTTCGAGGTTTTACCATAGCTATAGTTTCCACCCTCTAGTTGTCTTAAAACATCGTGCCCAGACGGTGGAACAGGAGCAGATTCCAACTCTATGGTGCCATCAAACTGATCCTTTTGAAAACGAAACTCATGGCTTTCTGCTAACCATCGACGATGACCCATATAACAAAACTTTCCCCCGTGCTTTAACCATACAGAATGCATAGATTCCCCACAACATTGACAAGCAACCCGCCCCTTGGTGCTCCAACCAGATAAGTTTGCATAGGCTGGAAAATCATTAATGGTCCAAAGAAGAGAAGAGCGAAGCTTAAAGCTTTGATTGGTGGACGCATCAAACGCATCAACACCATCCCATAATTGTTTCAACTCTTCAATTAGAGGCTGCAAAAAGATATCAATATCATTACCGGGGCTTCTCTCACCAGGAATCACCATTGAAAGGATGAAGGATGTTTGTTTCATGCAAAGCCATGGTGGCAAGTTATATGGGACCAACAGAACGGGTCATGTGCTATAAGTTGAACTCATTGTTCGAAAGGGATTGAACTCGTCACTAGCTAGGCCAAGCCTAACACTCCGAGGATTAGCTGCAAAATCGGGATACAATCTATCCAATTCATTCCAGGCTAATCCAGCCACAGGGTGTCTTAAAATCCCATCCTTTGTCCGATCTTTTTCATGCCGTCTCATCAACAAAGCCGTTTTAGATGACATATATATCCTCTTCAATCTCAGTATTAGCGGAAAATAACGCAATACCTTAGCTGGCTTTTTCTTTTTCAATTGACCATCCATCTCATTCAACTGATCCTTATCATCAACTGTGTTTTTGACCCACTGTGCCACTCCACACGCATGACAAAATTCATCATTCAAATACTCACCCCAATACAGTGTGCAGTCATTAGGACAAACATGAATCTTCTCATACCCAGACCCAATCCTTTGATAATCTTCATGGCTTCATAATAATTTGATGGCAATGGAGCACACATCGGAAATGTCATGTTGATAAACTCAAGCAACATTCAGAGATTTTTCAGACCACCCATTCAAACATTTGAGGTGTAGTAGATATAACATGAAACTTAACTTTGTGAAATTCTGACAACCTGGATAAAGTTCGGTATCGTAATCTTTCATCAAATTACGATACTGAGTCGTCTCATCAATAGTAGAACGAACTAGATGTTCGACGTTTGAAGGATCACCACAATTATTGAACTCAAACCCACAATGAGCTTGTTGCTCTTCACCATGCTCATTTGAAGATCCCATTTCGATTCCTAAACTTAACTGTTCATTGTTTGGGTTTTCACAAGTAACCTGGAAGGCATCTCGGAGCAAACCCAACATGTCATCTCGTCCCATGAAGCCACCTGGAACACTAGTGGGTTATGAACTAGTGTGAGTGTAGTCTATACGAGAGACTTTCTCCCCATGAAAAACCAACTCAGTGTAACCTAGACTAAACCCATTATACAATAGATGCTCCTGAACAATTTTTGGTTCGAATGAATAACAATTACCACATCTTCTACATGGACAAATAATACTACCACGACCACAAGCTTTCTAACACGCAAATCTAATGAAGTTTGCAACACCATCCATATAGGCTTTACTCGACCTCGGTTTATCTATCCAACTTTTATCCATTTTTAGATGACACCAATAGACTTTCTTAAAACAATGTTAATAAAGTCAGTATTGTAATATTTTTGGCAAAATAAGGCATAATCACAAACTTCGATTTGATTGGTAAGTGGATGAACTGAAATTGATAACAACAAATTGATACAAACTCATGTTGGCAATTGGTCTCAGTAAATAATTAATATTAATAATTATTACAGTTTAATATAAATTAGTAACATAAAAATTATTGAAATAATAATAATAATACTATAATAATAATATATATATATAAGTATTTATAATAATTGTATGATTTTATAGTAATTTATTATAAAAAAATTATTATTATTACTATTATTAAAAAATGATTATTACTAATTTCATATTATTATAATAATTTATGAAAATAATAATATATTATTTTTATTTAAATAATACTAAATATTATTACTAAATATGAAATTATAAAATTATTATTATTGTTAATAATTATTATAGTATAATAAAAACCTTATTAATTATAATAATAATTAAAAACTAATATAATAAGTAGAAATAAAATAATAATAAACATTATAATATATATGATCATAATAATACTATTACGATATAATAAGACATTTTAATATTAATATTCATAATAATTGTATTATTATAAAAATAATTATCAATTCTAAAAATTATTTAAATTAGCATAATAATAATTATTATATACTACTATTTCCTTTTAATCTTAATTGTTATCCAGAAAATGTTACTTGGAGCCAGAAGACTAATCTAGAAAAAAAAAAAATCAAAACAGCACTAAACTATGGACAACAATAACATGATATTATTATGATATTGCAACCAAAAGCATATGCACATTATCATACTGTCTTTCATGCAAGCTCCACATGATAGGGTATCAGGCCAGAGAGAGCAAATTCAGCCAAGAAAAAAAATATCTATAATGTGCTTTAGTTAGAAGTTAGGCTAGAACTAAAATTATAGAACAATAAATTATTTTCTCTATATTCACTGCTACTAAAATGGATAACCCTCTGTTTTATAAACTAGCTTTTTTTATAGGTAAATAGAATATATTTGTTCTTAAATGAAGATCTAATAATACTAACTAGAAAGGGAAAATAAGTTCTTCTAAAAAAAGTTCCTGACCAAAAGAAAAGAAAAAAAAAACAGAGAATGTAACGAGAACAAGAAACAAAAAGCAATAATCCCCACACAATTAGTCTGCTTCAAAATAGTTCCAATTTGTTAAGATGGACAAATACGGAGAGGAGAATTGCAAAATGCATCAAGGAAACCTACCATGGTAAATGTGAGATTTCCCTTGACATATACAGAAACCAAGCTTTTCAAAAATGAATCAATCTCTTATTCTGACATTCCTTTGTTTCTTCACTAATTGATAATACAATGAGCAATGGCTAGACAAGAGCTAAGACACATACACACAGAACAAACAAAGGGAGAGGGTAGTATTTAGAGAAAAACATATCATCAACAGCAGTTAAACTAAACCAAATCAGCAAATCATGCCTAAAATTTTGTTAGTTGAACTTACAAACTGCAAAAGTAGCTATTCTATAATAGTCCACACTGTTTATTATACTGCATACCCCTTCCATTCCTTGTGGTCCATAGTTGAAGATCAATCATTATTAATAGCTCAAAACTACCCCATTGGACATTCCAGACAATATTTTGCACATTAAACAAAGTTAGCCTCTCGAGAGTGGCTATGCTCGAGTCATCAATTAGATTGATGTGCAACCCTTTTTATTCAACTAAAGATATAAAGATAAATCTCTTTCAAAAATGACCAACCAAAACCATTACAACCACCAGCAGTCGGCAGAAACAAAATTAAATATAATAACATAATTTACAACTGATCACCTTACTTTGCATTATTTTTCATACACTTATGAGTTTGAGAGGGGAGCAAGTAACATCTAATTACAGTTAACAAGCAAAATATGTTTGCAAATCACTTGTTAAGAATCGCTGCAGATTTAGCCTAGAGAAAGATAATGGAAATTAAGAGTAGCATAACTCTAGAGACGAGCGACAAGAGAGTATAACCAGATCTCTCAAACACAACCCAAGCAGCTAAAGTTACTAACAATATCCACACAGTCGATTCTTTCACCTCCACAATATCATATCTGCAGCTGTTCAGAAAAAAATAAACAATGATTTCTCAGTTCCACGAACTCCAAAGCAAATGATATTTAGATCAAAGACCATAATTGCATCATATACAAGTAAAAATCTCACATTCACAATCTACCAACATTACCCACAAAAGACCATTAGTTGTAAACCCCAAAACCCTCTCTTCTCTCTGTCTTCCCTCCTTCCACCCCTCCCCAATTTCCATTCAAAGCAACAAAAACCACGATAAAAGATACATTCACATAGAAAGAGATTGCATGATTTGAAGAAACAAAGTGTGAGGAGCGTGAGGACAAAGAAAATGAACCTAAATGAATTATCACCAGCAAAATCAAAATTACCTAAAAATTAGATCAAACACCCACAAAAATCCATAATAATTTACCCACAAAATCCATAACAATTAAGCCCAAAATTAATCAAAGACAAGGTTGTGTTAACAACTATTTTGGATTCAAGCATTGAGTTAAAGTCCAAAGAAATCAACCTAAATCCATAATCTAAAACAAATTTATAGCATCCAATCTACAAAAAAAATTCACCTAATGTTTATATTTCATATCAGTAACTTCAAACAAAAAACCAATATTTTCTCATCCTAAAAAAAATTGCAAATTGAAATACCTTAAATTCAGAGAAAAACAAAGGTAAAAAAAAAATGATAGAGAAGAGATGAAACTCACCTAGGCAAATACGAATGGTGTTGTCCTAACAAAGTTCTGTTTGAATATCCACTGGAATCATTAACTGCCAAATGATAAGATGATTTTACCCAAAAATGACCATTAGTTGTAAACCCCAAATTCAGAGAAAAACAGAGGAAAAAAAGAACACAAGAGAGATGAAACTCACCGGTGCAAATCCTAGAATTTGTTTAGCTGTATAAAACACAAGAGAGATGAAACTCACCGGGGGAGCTCACAGGAGGGACGAAAATTTTTGGGGGAAACGGCGTGGTGGAGCTAAGGGCGGAGCAAAGAAAATTTTTTAGGAGAACGATGCGGTGGAGGGAAGGGCAGAAGAAAAATTTTGCGGGAAAATTCTGGCGCTATATTATTTATATTGAAAATTACTGGCGCTTTAAAGAGTCGGAATATGCCCATTCCCATATTTCGGCGCTTTTAAGCGCCGGTATATGCAGATTACCATATCCCAGCGCTTTAAAGTGCTGGTATATGCTCGAAACTCATTTCATATTCCGGCGCTTTAAAGCACCGGAATATACAGAGAGCATATTATGGCGCTTTAAAGCAAAAGCGCCGGTAAATACGAAGAGCTTATACCGGTGCTTAAACACGCCGAAATATGAAATGGGTTTCGATCATATCAAGCGCCGGTATATGCTTGAAACCCATTACATATTTCGGCGCTTAGAAGCGCCGATATATTGTGGCGCTTCTAAGTGCCACTATTTGTATTAAAATTCATGTATACCGGCGCTTTGAAGCGCCGTTATATGTTCTTTGTATATTGTGGCGCTTTCTTGAAGTGCTACAAAAGAAGCGCCGACGGTTGTTATATTGCGGCGTTTCTGTGAACCGCCCGCATATATCAATTATGTTGTAGTGTTTCTTCACAAGTGTAAAGTGCAGAACAACAATAAAACTTTTTCATAACTAGAGTATGCTAGAGCAATTGGTGGTTTAATGTTTGCTATGACTTGTACAAGGCCCGATATATCTTTTGTTGTAAGAAAACTAAGTAGATTCACTAGTTGTCCTAGCAATGATCATTGGGAGCTTGTACATAGGGTCTTTAGATATTCGAAAAAGACCATGAATTATAGTATAAGTGTAATACCCATGTTTTTAAAGTATGGATAAAGAAGTAATTTGATAAATATGACATGGAAATTAAAATAATATATATATGTGAAAGAATTATTATTGAATAAAATAATTCTTTTGAGAAAAAAATAAAAACTACAAAGGGAAAAAAATAATAAAAATAAAAAAAGGTTGGATGCGTTTGGGGACCAGAGAAAAAAATAAAGTAATAAAAAGAAAAAAAAAAGACTGGATGCGTTTAGGGACGAGGAAAAAAAGAAAGAAAGTGACAATTAGAATGTAGGGAGTAAATGTGAAGGTGTCTTGCATGTCTTGCATGCAAGACATATGAAAAGGAAAATATAGGCAAGTGGTCTTAATATAACATTTAGTTTGTTTTTTTTCTTTTGTTTTATTTTTCTTATCAAATCATGTTTGGTTTTCTTTTATCTTCAATTCAAATTACTTTATTTCTTTAAACACTTGGGGATTGAAAGAAAGGTTGGAAGAGTAAAATTTTGAATAGGTTTATGGGAGAAATTCTAAGAGAGCCGAGGAAAGCTCTAAGAAAAACCAAAGGTAACAATGTGAATTTTATTTTTGAAATTTAGTATACATGAAATTCTCCGGAATTCAATGTGGAAATTTTAAAGGGTATGAATTCTAGAGGAATTGAAGAATAAATTAGAAATTTTAATATAAATATTATGTCATGTGTTGACAAACAGCAATCGGATGAAATTGCTTAAAAAAGCAAGAAAGACAAGGAGATGATCCATGGATAGCTCTAAGTGCTACGTGGTGAGTTAGATTTACTTTAAGTAATCAAGATAAATATGATATATATAGTGATAGTATTTGAATAAATCATTAACTTATGATTTGGTGATAGATGAAAGTTGGTTGATAGGTATGATAGGAATAGTGGATGTGTAGAGAATTATTTTATGAGAAATAATATTATTGGAATAATGAGTCAATTTAATAATAAAGGCGATAAGTGAAATTCTTGATGAACTATGGTTGATGATTTGATATGATTTCTGAGGAGAGCGATTTAGTGGATTTTGACGAGATATGGTTGATAATTTGATATGATTTATGAGGAGAGGACTTTAGTGGAATTTTTCAAATAATAATTTAAGAATAATCAGGATAGCATTAGGCTATTCTTTAATCCTTGTTTGGCCAGTTTTGTCTTCATATTGAGATTCATGTTTAGTTCCTTGAAAATTTTAAGCATTTTTAATCGGCTCACATTGTCCATTATTATATTTTAGGTATCTGGTTGTCTTCTTCAAAATACTGAGAAAAAATGAACTTTTTATTTAAAAATTAAAAAAGTTCTTCATCAAGTTTACTCTCTTTGAATCAACTCTGAAGAGAATTCGCCAATTGTGTATCTAAGGTGCAGAAAAGGGGGAGCATATGCTTGTGTATATCTTCATAAGTAAAGGCTGCTTGGCTTCCCATTGATAAAGTTATAATTCATTCTACAGCATTGATATTTAGATTAACACAAAGCAGTATTTAAGCCAAAAAGAGCTCCACAGAAATCAATAATTCTGAATCATTTAATATTAGAAAATTGAAATGATAAGCTTTATTTAATTTGTTTTGCACCATAACCATAACCAAAGATTCTAAATTGGTCAAGTTGAAGGAATTCAGATGCTTTTATTATTTCACAGAAGTTTCCTAGCAGATAACTATTCTGAATCAGACAAAATATTTATTATTTCGACAATAGAGAGAAAGAGAGAGTGATGGAAGTTAACTGATTCAAATAAAGACAGAAAATAGTGTCATGTTCTTTTCTTAACCCCCGGATTTATTAGAAGATGATCAGTCAATTTCACTCTAAGTTTGCCTCATTTCCTTGGAATAGCAATGGAGAATCAAGACATCGTTGGGTCTCCTGGGATCAAATCGCTCAACCAGTTCAAGAAGGGGATTTGCAAATTAGGAGTTTGGGTTAGGTTCGACAATCCCTTCAAGCCACATTGGGTTGGTACCTCTCTATGGGTCGGTTTACTAAAAAATATGGTCATCTTCATCACGTTTTGGATCAGGTTGTACCAGCTTATGCTTCGTACTATTGGCGTGACATTGTTGCCATCTTACCTCATTCGGTTCAACATTCTCAATACTTTATTGGTCGAGGTGAGATTTCCATTGCTTATGATTCTTGGCACTCTTACCTTTCATCTTCTACCCCATCTTTACTGCCCAATATCACCATTGCTCAAGCATTATCTACTGGTGTTGTACCACATCACATAGCTACTCACTTAACTGAGGAGCAGCTTGATTTTTTTAATTTAGTGATTCTTGATGATAGTCCTGATTGCTTGATCTGGTGTCCTAGTAGCTTTGGTAATTTCTCAAGTAAGTCTTTTTGGAATCAGATTCGTCCAGGTAATATTTTATTCAGATGACACAAGTTCATTTGGATTAAATGGTTGCCACCTAAAATTGGCTTCATTATTTGGCCATTATTAAATAATGTTATGCATCTGGATAGTAGAGTTGCAGCTCTAGGAATTCCCATGGCTTCTCACTGAGTATGTTGTAATTCTCTTTCTAAGGAGATGCTGGATCATTTGTTTCTCACAGGTGACTTAGCTACAGCTACATGGGTGCATTTGCCCTCTGGTTGCTGGTATGGCTCACACATTTGATTCCTTGCAAGGTTTGTTATTGGCTTGGTTTTCATTCTCTTCATTTCAGTATCAGTTGGGGTTCATGCGAGTTATTTTAGCTTGTTTAATTTGTTGGGAAATTTGGCTTGCTAGAAACAAATGTTTACATGAGGACGCTCCTTATGCTGCGGGGGACGTTATCAAGTAGGTCTGTAAGCTGGCACAAGAAATTATTCTGATCTTCTCACCTGGTTCATCTCCCAATTTTCATGACTTGATTGCCCTTCAAGCTTTGAATGTACTAATTAAATGTGCCTTTCTCAAACGTGGAATATGGGTTAGCTGGGAATCACCCCATATTGGTTCTCTAAAGCTGAATATAGATGGTCCTAGCAGGAATGGTATTTGTACTGGCGGTGGCTTAATTCGTGATTACAAGGTGCAGTACTTTTAGCATTCTCTCATTATTTTAGTAAGGCTCTAATAGGGAAAGAGAGGCTAAAGTACTTCTCACTGGTCTTCGCTTATGTAAAGATCATGGTTTTGTTGTCTCATCCATTGAATGTCGATGATTTTCAAAATAAACTTGGATTTAAATTTGGGGTGATTTAGAAAATTAAAGGAAAGGAGAAAAGAAAGAAAAATTCATCTTAGCTCATGGGCGATTGTAAGTTCAATACAATCGACAATATGATAAGACATAAACTTTCTGTGGATTTGTCCAGTCGACTGGATGTCTGATACCTTATTGACTTTGGAAAATAATTGAGGCACAATTGTCTATACAATTGACTCAGTCGGCTGAAAAGTCGAAATTTGAATTTTTCTGAACATTAAATGACAGTTGGTCTTGAACTAAAATGGCTCTTGCAAAGAGACAACCAGTAATTAACTGTTATAATTTACATATTTTGAATAATCTCATAGAAGCTTTTGTGGGTTGTTCTTCCTCAAAACTGATATTCTTATGTTTAGAAATCCTACAAATTTCCAAACATAAGTGCTATTTATTCATAAACTCATAGAAGCTTTTGTGGGTTGTTCTTCACAAGTGCAAAGTGCATAACAACAATAGAGATTTTTCACAACTAGAGTATGCTAGAGCAGTTGGTAGTTTAATGTATGCCATGACTTGTAAAAGGTTTGATATATCTTTTGCTGTAGGAAAGCTAAGTAGATTCACTAGTTGTCCTTGCAATGATCATTGGAATGTTGTACATAGGGTCTTTAGATATTTGAAAAAGACCATGAATTATGGTATAAGTTACAAAAGGTATCAAACAGTTTTAGAAGTATACATAGCAAGTTGGGTAACAAACGGAGATGAAGACCACTCATCCACAAGTGGTTGGATATTCACTCTTGGTAGGGGTGTCGTATCTTGGGCTTCCAAGAAGAAAACATGTATCATTGATTCTGCCATGGCATATGAATTTGTGGTATTGGTAACAGGGGTAACGAGGTTGAGTGGTTAAGGAATTTATTGTTAGAAATTCCTGTGTGGCCTCAACCCATGGCTCCAATTTCAATTCGATGTGACAATGAGGCAACATTAGCAAGGGCCTATAGCAATGTCTACCGTGAAAAGTCTAGATATATCGGATTGAGACATAGCTATGTAAAGCAGTTAATTAGTGATGGAGTAATTATGATTAAATTTGTATGGTCCACGGGAAACTTGGCGGATCCATTTACCAAGGGACTTGCAAGATGGCAAGTTATTAAGATATCACAAGCGATGTGTCTCAAGCCCATATGATAGGATCACCAATGATGGAACCTCGACTGAACCCTTACTAAATCTAAGTCTTGATTTCAATGAGACAAAGTTCATAATTAGTAGTGAATGCAAGCATCAAAATTTGTATCTTCATCACCAGAGTAATGATGCTTAGAACCGTAATGTTAAAGTGTAGGTGAACTATAAGTTCGTAATAATCTTATAAAAGATTTTCTTTGGTATGTTAAGTTACGAAATATACTTGATAAGCTTACCTAGAGAGTGTGAAGTGTGGCCACTTCTCTTGAGTTCAAGGGATTAACTTTAGAGCACTCATGATATAAGATACATGACATAAGGCCTTCAAAAGTGTCGACAATTTTTATGGCAAATTCTACAAGGAGAAGTCTCATTTGTGAGACATGTCCAATTAAACAAACAAGATTTATGGTTCAAAGAATTATACTACCTTATATTCTATTTAACTTTGATGTGTTTTTACTAAGTGAAGATTCAAGTCCAGAAGACATCTTCATTTAGGCATGAACTTCAATTGATAATGAAACATTAAATTTTCAAGTTTTATCGAGTCAAATTATTTTGAAAATTGTGGAGGATTGTTGATGATTTTCAAAATAAACTTGGATTTAAGTTTGTGGTGATTTAGAAAATCAAAAGAAAGGAGAAAAGAAATAAAATTCATCTTGATTCATGGGTAGTCAACTGTAAGGTCAATACAGTCAATTGTATGATAAGACATAAACTTTTTGTGGGTTTGTCTAGTCGACTGGAAGATGAACCCAATCGACTAGATGCTTGATACTTGATTGACTTTGGAAAATACATGAGTCACAATCGATTAGAAAGTCAAAATTTTGAAATTTTCTGAATGTTAAATGACAGTTGGTCTTGAAATGAAGTGTTTTTTTGTGAAGAGACACTTGGTTAAGTCAGTTTACTACTGAATAAAACTGTTTCTTATGAAAAAAATATTAATTAAACTCTATGAATAGAGTAGTTAACTGTCATAATTTATAGATTTTGAATAATCCTTTCTTCTTCTCCTTCTCTCAAAACTAATCTTCTTATGTTTAGAAATCTTGTAAATTTTCAAACTTAAGTGTTACTTATCCATAAACCTATGTTGTGGGTTGTTTTTCACAACTGCAAAGTGCAGAACAACAATAGATTTCATTGTATCTTGGAGGAAATTTTCCAGAACAAACTTGCACCTGTTAGGGGCAAATTAAACATCACGAAAAGCGACATGGTCTTGCCCTGGAGCCATAACTCTCTTTCTCTCATGTATTTTGATAAACATCCCTTAGAAATTCTTCAACAATAATCCCCCACCATGTTCAAAATAATTTGACTCGATAAAACTTGAAAATCTAATCTTTCATTATCCATTGAAGTTCATGCCTAAATAAAGATTCCTTTTGGACTTGAATCTTCACTTAGTGAAAACACATCAAAGTTAAACAGAATATAAGTTAGTATAATACTTTGAACCATAAATCTTATTTGTTTAACTAAACATGTCTCACACATGAGACTTCTCCTTATAGAATTTGCCAGAAAAATTGCCGATAATTTTGAAGGCTTGTGTCATGTATCTTATACCATAAGTGCTTTAGAGTCAAGCCCTTGAACTCAACAGAAGCAACCTCAATTCACACTCACTAGGTAAGCTTATCAAGTATGTTCTGTAACTTAGCATACCAAAGTAAATATTTTATAAGCTTATTAAGAACTTACAGTTCACCTACACTTTAACATCAGTTCCAAGCATCATAACTCTTGGGATGTAAATACAATTTTTTATGCTTGAAATCACTACTAAAGATGAACTGTCTCATTGAACTTAATACTTAGATTTAGTAAGCATTGAGTCGAGGTTCCATCATTGGTGATCTTATTATATGGGTTTGAGACCCATCTCTTATGATGTCTTAATAACTTGCTCTCTTGCAAGTCCCTTAATTAATGGATCCGCTAAGTTTCTTGTGGACCTTATGAATTCAATCGTAATTAATCCATCACTAATTAACAACTATACATAGCTATGTCTCAATCCGATATGTCTAGAGTTTCCATTGTAGACATTGTTATAGGCCCTTGCTAGTATTGCCTCATTGTCACGTCGAATTAAAATTAGAGCCATGAGTTTAGGCTACACAAGAATTTCTAACAACAAATTCCCTAACTACTCAGCCTCTTTACCCCTGTTTCCAATACCACAAATTCATATGCCATGGTAAAATCAGTGATACATGTTTGCTTCTTGGAAAGCCAAAATACAACACTCCTACCTAGAGTGAATATCCAACCACTTGTGGATGAGTGGTCTTCCTCTCGGTTTGTTATCCATACTTCTAAAACTGTTTGATACCTTTTGAAACTTATGTCATAATTTATGGTCTTTTTGAAATATTCAAAAACCCTATGTACAACATCCCAATGATCATTGCTAGAACAACTAGTGAATCTACTTAGATTTCCTACAACAAAAGATATATGAGGCCTTGTACAAGTCATCACATTCATTAAACCACCAATTGCTCTAGCATACTCTAGTTGTGCAGTTGCTCTACCATCATTCTTATATAATATGATACTAATAGCAAATTGTGTGCTTATAGGTGTGCTATCCAAGTGACCAAATTTTTTTATAATTTTCTCAATGTAGTGAGATTGTGTTAATGTTAAGCCATCATTATTTCTTATAATTTTGATACCTAATACTACATTATTGTTGACCCTCGCCCGTATTTTAATGATGGCAAAACACAACTGTTATTTAACTAACATGTTTAAACTAAGTTGTATTAAGGATCAAACACATTCAACCAAGGAACAAAGTGCAAAAACTCGAACCAAATCAAGTATCAAGTGAAGACTGAAGATCTAGTATAGGTCTTAAGGTTTAGAACCAATGTAAGTCTCACTCATACATTGTATTAGCTTGTTCAATGGCTCAAACACAAAAGGTTTTTCTAAAACCATTATTTTTAAATGTTTTTAATGAAAAACAGAAGAAAAACTGGGTTGGAAGACAACCCAGTCGACTGGGTACATATACCAGTCGACTGGTATATGGGTCAGAAGGTACCCAGTCGACTGGATAAATTAACCCAGTCGACTGGTACATTGACCAGTAATATCCCAGTCGACTGGATGAATAAACCCAGTCGACTGGTAAAATGGACAGAAAGTCCCCAGTCGACTGGATGATATATACCAGTCGACTGGATACCCAGAAGGTCTGAAAACGTGTATTTTTCAAGTGAACCCAGTCGACTGGTATCTCGACCCAGTCGACTGGTAGTTCAAAAATATGACCGTTGGACTCCAAATCTGAACGTTTTAAAGTAAATCTTTTTCAAATTAAAGTCCAAAATGGCCATATTAATTGATTACTATATAAACCCATTCAGCAAAGCATTCAAAAACAAGCAGCACATATTCAAAAAGAGTTGATCTCATATAATCAAGTTTTTATACTCTTGAAACACAAAAAGCTTTGAAATAATCTTATTGAGCCATTTCTTCAAGTTTTACTTTGAAAGAGAGACATTTCTGTTGTAATAAGCTTTCATTTGTTGTCTCTCTACCTTTTACTTTACACCATCTTTGTAAAGGGATTACTTCCGAGAGGAAGGGGAAACGTCCGAAAGGAAGGGGATTTTTCGGTTTAAGCAATTCCTGTAAATTGCTTGTGTACGGTTTGTGCAACACCCGGCTAAGTTGTGCGACTAAGTTTTCTTAGCGGATTACTTCAAGGAGTTCCTTGAAGAGAGTGGACGTAGGGTCGGAACGAATCCGATATTGTCGAACCACTATAACTGTGTTTGCATCCTCTTTCCTTAAACTCTTTATTTACAGCTTTTCACTTGTTTTAATTATTTGTTGCTTATCAGTTTTTATAAACTTGTATAAATTCCGCAAAAGTTTTTAAAAACCCAATTCACCCCCCCTCTTGGGTTGAAACCTCGAGCTACAATTGGTATCAGAGCTTCGTTCTCTTTATAAGGCTTAAATTCCTAGAGTTGATCCAATGGCAGCAAATAGCTACTCTGAGGGACACTCTTATACTAGACCACCATTGTTCAATGGATCAAATTATAACTACTGGAAAAATAGAATGAAAATCTTCGTCGAAGGACAAGATTACAATCTATGGAGAATTATAGAAGAGGGACCTAAAATTCCCTCAAAAGAAATAGTTATTGGAGAGACTCTTCATACAATGCCTAAACTCAAAACTGAGTTTACTGACGAGGATTGTAGAACGATGTCTCTCAATAGCAGAGCAACAAGCATGCTACATTGTGCATTAGATATTTCTGAATATAACAAAATATCTGCATGTGTTTCTGCTAAAGAAATATGGGATAAATTGCAAGTCACATATGAAGGAACAAGTGAAGTAAAAAAGTCTAAAATTTACATGCTAATTTCTGAGTATGAATCTTTTAAGATGTCTCCTAACGAAACCATTTCCGAAATGCACTCACGATTCACTACTATTATAAATGGTTTAAAATTGCTTGGCAAGAATATTGAGGAAGTTGAACTAACCAGAAAAATCTTAAGATCTCTGCCACCAGAATGGAAACCAAAGAGGACAGCCATTCAGGAGGCCAAAAATCTTGACAAGCTTGATGTTGAGACGCTGCTTGGGTCATTATTGACATACGAGATGGAAGAAATGACTCCCATCGTCAATGATGATGAGAAGAATAAAAAGCAAATTGCTCTCAAAGCTTCTACGAGCAACAAAGAAAAGGAATTAGAACAAGAAGCAGAGAGCAGTGAAGAGGATGGTGAAATGGCTTTAATCACCAGACGGTTCCATAGGTTCTTGAAGAAAAGCAAGAAACCTTACTCAAAGGATCCCACCTCAAAAAGGGAACCACTTATGTGCTATGGCTGCAAGAAGCCAGGGCATATAAAAGCTGACTGTCTGGTTTCAAGCAAACCATACAAGGGCTTCAAGAAGAAAGCTATGGTAGCAACTACCTGGAGCGATGACGAAGAAGATGAGTCATCAGACAAAGAAATTGGATACGAAGAAATTGCCAACCTTTGTTTGATGGCAATCGATGATGAAAGTGAGGTAACTTCTTCTCCCTCTTCAAAAAATAATATTGTTACTAGTAGTGAAGAACTTCTAGAAGTCATAAATGAAATGCATGAAGAATTAAAGAAATTTGATTATAGAAATTCTGTTCTTAAGAAAGAAGTATCATCTCTTTCTAAAGAAATGATAGTTCTTAGAGAAGAAAAAGAAAAATTATCATCTTTACTGTATAATTCATCTCAAGATTTGCTTAAAGATGAAAATGGGAATTTGAAAAATAAAATTTCTGGATTAAACAGCACTGTATCTAGACTTATGCTTGGTAAAGAAAAACTTTATGAAGTGCTTTCTTCCCAAAGATTAAGTGGAGGAAAATCTGGTGTAGGATATTCTCCATTGGGAAAACAAAAAACAAAAGAGAGCTTATTCATGAAAGCCTCTTGTGTAGATGGAGCTTCTACTTCAAAAGCTCCTAACCTTGTTAAAAGCACTCCCTTGATAAATCCGAGGAAGTCTAGAAACTTAAATGATCATACTAAATTGAAGCATCCTAAAAATACTCATGCTTATTTGTATGCTCATTCTAGAAATGCTCATACACACCCTAGAAATAATCATCATGCTCATTCTAGGAACAATGTGTATAATCAAAGAATGCATTCTGCTCATGCTCATCCTAGGAATCACCATCATGGCTATTCTAGAAATAACTTACATACATATGCTAGCATGTATCCTAGAATGCATCATCATTCATTTTCTGGAAATGACATGCATTTTCATACCCCTTACCATAGAATCATGTATCCTAGGAACTATCATCCTAAGGATTATAGGAATGCACATGTAAAATTTCCTAGAAATTTCTATGACTATAATGCTAGGATTGTGCATCATCAACATGTTCATAGAGCACCATATATTGTTAAGAAAGTATGGGTCCCAAAAGGAACCGTATTTTCAAGGACTAACCCCAAAGGACCCAAGAAATTTTGGGTACCTAAAAATTCTATCGTATATCCTTGTGTGATGTAGATTTGCCTTCACACCAAGGAGAAACGTAACTGTTGGTACCTTGATAGCGGTTGCTCGAAGCATATGACCGGTGATAAAAGCGTATTCAATGAGCTAACTCTAAGAGATGGTGGACTTGTGACCATTGGAGACAATACTAAAATAAAGATCATCGGGCATGGAAAAGTCGGTAATGATTTCTCAACTTTAGATAATGTATTGCTAGTACAAGGCCTAAAGCCAAATTTACTTAGCATTAGTCAATTATGTGACAAAGGATATAAAGTCACATTTGAGACCTCTCATTGTCTAGTTATAGACATCAAGAGCAACAAGATCAAATTCATTGGCCATAGACATGAAAATGTCTATATAGTTGATTTGAAATCCTTACATTCCAATAATGAAAAATGTTTTCCTGCTTTTAGTGAAAATCAATGGCTATGGCATAGAAGGCTTGGTCATGTAAACATGAACTTGCTAAAAATTGTTTCAAGAAAAGATTTAGTTATTGGTCTTCCTAAAATCAATTTTGAGAAAAATAAAATTTGCAATGCTTGTCAAATGGGAAAACAATCTAGGATATCTTTCAAAGCAAAAAATGTTGTCTCAACTACTAGACCTTTGGAACTTTTGCATATGGACTTATTTGGTCCAATTAGTACCATTAGTCTAGGTGGCCATCAATATGCTCTTGTTATTGTTGATGACTATTCAAGATATACCTTTGTTATTTTTATTGCTTATAAGGATGAAGCTTTCAAAGGATTTGAAAAATTTTGCAAAAAGGTACAAAATGAAAAAGGTATTTGTATTTCAAGCATAAGAAGTGATCATGGCAAAGAATTTGAAAATCAAAGCTTTTCAAAATTTTGTGATGAAAATGGAATTAATCACAACTTTTAAGCTCCTAGAACTCCTCAACAAAATGGAGTTGTTGAGAGGAAAAATAGAGTTCTAGAAGAATTTTCAAGAACAATGCTTTGTGAAAATAATTTACCAAAATATTTTTGGGCTGAAGCTGTGAACACTTCTTGCTATATTTTAAATAGAATTTTGATAAGGCCCCTGCTTGATAAAACACCTTATGAACTATGGAAAGGGAGAAAGCCCAATATTTCCTATTTTTGTGCCTTTGGTAGTAAGTGCTTCATCTTAAATAACAATAAAACTAACTTGGGTAAATTTGATTCCAAGACCGATGAAGGGATATTTTAGGATATTCTACTACTAGTAAGGCTTATAGAGTTTTCAATAAGAGAACTCTAGTAGTAGAAGAATCTGTGCATGTAACTATTGATGAAACTAACCCAATGAGTAGTGGAGAAGTTTCCTTTAAAGATGATGCAGATTTTATTCCAAGAATGGAAACTCCTACTCCCATTGTTGACCTAAAAGAGAGTTCTACTCAAACAAATGAAGGAATGGCAACTCCTAATTTGGACCAACCATCCTCAAGTCAACAAGAGGAAAATCTACCCAAGGATTGGAGGTATGTAAATCATCATCCAATTGATCAAGTAATTGGTGATCCTTCACAAGGGGTAAGAACTCGCTCTTCCATTAGAAATATTTGCAATTTTGTAGCGTATTTGTCTCAAGTAGAACCTAAGACATTTATAGAAGCTGAAAAAGATAATGATTGGATAATTGCAATGCAGGAAGAGATAAATCAATTTAAGAGAAACAATGTTTGGGAACTAGTTCCAAGACCTAAAGATCATTCAATTATTGGAACTAAATGGGTATATAGAAATAAAATGGATGAAAATGGTATAGTAACTAGAAATAAGGCTAGACTAGTTGCTAAAGGATATAACCAAGAGGAAGGAATAGATTTTGATGAAACCTATGCTCCCGTAGCTAGATTAGAGGCTATTCGAATGTTATTAGCCTTTGCATGCTTTAATAAATTTAAACTATTTCAAATGGATGTGAAAAGTGCCTTTTTAAATGGCTTTATAGAAGAAGAGGTTTATGTTGAACAACCTCTTGGTTTTGAAAACCCTAGTCTTCCAAATCATGTCTACAAGCTTTCTAAGGCTCTATATGGGTTGAAGCAAGCTCCAAGGGCATGGTATGAAAGACTAAGTAAATTTTTGATTGATAATGATTTTGTAAGAGGAAGAATAGATACAACTCTCTTCACAAAAACTCACAAAAATTACACTTTGATAGTTCAAATATATGTTGATGATATTATATTTGGTGCTACTAATGAATCTATGTGTCAAGAGTTTGCAAAGTGCATGCAAGGTGAATTTGAAATGAGCATGATGGGAGAACTTACCTACTTCCTTGGACTGCAAATTAAGCAACTAAAAGGAGGTATCTTCATCAACCAACAAAAGTACATCAAAGATCTACTAAAGAGGTTCGGGATGGAAAGCTCAAAGCCAATTGGAACGCCTATGAGCACAACCACCAAACTTGATCTTGATGAAGGAGGTAAAACTATAGATTCTAAATATTATAGAAGCATGATAGGTGCTTTACTGTACTTGACTGCAAGTAGACCTGATATAATGTTCAGTGTATGCATGTGCGCTAGATTTCAATCTAATCCTAAGGAATCACATGTAGTTGCAGTAAAAAGAATCCTTAGATATCTACAAGGGACCCAGACCATAGGATTATGGTATTCTAGAGAATCATCCTTTGAGCTAGTAGGATATTCGGATGCTGATTTTGCTGGATGTAGGTTAGATAGAAAAAGCACAAGTGGAACATGCCAATTCTTAGGTGCTATGTTAACTTCTTGGTTCTCCAAGAAACAGAATTCAGTTGCACTATCAACCACTGAGGCGGAATATGTAGCAGCTGGCAGTTGTTGTGCCCAAGTACTATGGATGAAACAACAACTAGAAGACTATGGCATGAACCACAAAAATATTCCTATATTTTGTGATAATTCTAGTGCCATCAACCTAACCAAAAATCCTATTCAGCACTCTAGAACCAAGCATATAGAGATTAGACATCATTTCCTAAGAGATCATGCTCAAAAAGGTGATATAAGATTAGAATTTATACCTTCAGAAGATCAAATAGCTGATATTCTTACAAAACCCTTAAGTGAAGCTAGTTTTTGTAAGATTAGAATGTTGATGGGATTGCTTGATTTTGATAAATTGAATGTTTGATTGCATCTCATTTCATCATTTGCATATTTGACATTGAGTGAAAGAGTATTAATCATTGTTTAATTATTTCCCTCACTCAAAAATGTCATAGATAAACAAATTCGTGCTTAAAATACCAGACTGGAAATTTTGCTAAGAGTCCAGTCGACTGGTACATGTGACCCAGTCGACTGGTAAGTCTCTGCCAAATATTCCAGTCGACTGATAATTTTGACCCAGTCGACTGGTAACACTCTGCCAATTCAACCAGACGACTGATAAATCTTCTCCAGTCGTCTATAAAATTAAAATCCTGTTTGGAGCCATCTTTTTGAAAAACCCTTGTCCTCCAGTCGACTGGTAAAAATAGTCCAGTCGACTGGTAACTCTCTGCAAGATCACCCAGTCGACTGGTACGTTTACCCAGTCGACTGGTAAAGAAATTGTTCATATTTTCAAAGGGGCCCAGTCGACTGGTACGTTTACCCAGTCGACTGGTATCGTGATTCTATAAAAGGGACTGTTCATTTTCGCCAATTTTTACGCCATTTTCAAAGAGCCCAAGCTTTCTCTCTCTAGAAAAATTCATCTTTTTGATCTAAAAACCATCCAAATCCCTTCTAAACACACCGATATACTCATTCCTAAAGAGATTTTTAACTTTCTACAGTTAAAATCTCTCATTTTTACCAAATTTCCTTTTTCCAAAAACTTCAAATTTCTCGAAAATGAGTGACAAAATCCGTATAAAACTCACAACAAGTGGACCTAATGCGCCCAAAAAGCCAAGGTCTTCAAAACCTTCGGCTTCGGAGTCGAAAAGGAAGGGAGTAGCAGGATCATCCAGCAAGGAGCCCAGAACAGAGTTGGAGCAGGCTCTGTTTTACAGCCCAGCGGCTCATAAGAGGTATAACTCTATAATCCGTCACAAGAAAATCATGACGGGTAGAGTCGTTGATTTCGACTCCATTCGTCATGGTAATTTCGATATTCTACCAGCCTTTGAGGCAATAAATCTGACCCCACTGGTTAGAATTCATGAAAAATATTACCCGCGACTGATTCACCAGTTCTATGCGAACTTGGTTAAACCCAGTCCTCTGGCTCTGAGATTCAGAACCAGAGTTAGCGGTGTGGAGTTTGAGGTCAACACTGACCTCTTGATGAGCATTCTGAGAATCCCTATAAGGGGGGTTCAATGGAGTCTGGATGGATGGCCAGACAACTTTGAAGTTGAGGAGGCCTGTCGGATAATCAGGGGCGACCCTAACTATGTGTACAGACCCACTACATTTCACACATGTAGTGACTTGCCCCTCGACTCAAAGATGTTTCAATTGATTGTCAGTTTGACCATCCACCCGAGACTCGGGAGTCAAGGGTATCTATCTAAAATAGATACGGTATTGATTTGGTGCCTAAAATCTGGGCACCACTTCAATATATATCCTCTGCTGCTCGCCAACATGATAAACGGCGAAGCAAACGACTCCGGGTGTCTTCCTTATGGGATGCTCATTACGCTCATCCTCCAGCACTTCCGGGTACCTTTGCCTGCCTCCGAGGCTCAGGATATCGGATTGACGGATATCATCAACATCTCATCTCTGAAGAAGATGGGATGTACTGTTCGTGAAGGGTTTCTCTATCCAAAGGCCGGAAAGCGCCTAAGGATTCGAGAGGATGCGAGTGACAGTGATGAGGATGCTAATACGGCTGCTGAGATGGAGACAGATACCCGAGCACCTCCCATTGGTGGCTCGAGTACTGGTCAGACTGGATATGGTGACATCCTACGAGCTATCACGAGTCTTCAGATGACGATGGAGTCCGGTTTTCAGTCCATGCAGTCCGATTATCAGAGGCTAAGCTCCTCCATAGACCACCTACGGGATGACTTCGAGTTACATCGAGAGCACACCGAGGGTTCCCTTGCTGAGATTAGGGAACTTCTTCGTGATAGCTCGGACTCTCCCGCACCATGAGTCTCTATCTTTTATCTATTCTTAACGCTTTTCCAGTTTTTGTCACATAGCACGGACATCTCATGTATGTTTTTTTTCCTAGTTATGGCTCTGTGAGGCCCAGCTTGTATTGACTTGTTCTCTATGATGATGTAATACTATTAGCCATATTTCTTGCATTTATTTACGCTATTTGTGATATGTTAGAACTGTTTTAAATATCTGTTTGGTCACTAAAACTGCTATAAAATACTTATATGCTTGAAAAACTTTCGGTTCTTCCCGGGAAGGCTTCAGAAATTCGAATGAAGCCAAATCTTCGCGTACTTCTTTGTATTCTTATAACCTATTTAACTGTATTGGCTAAGTAGCTTATTTTTTATGTTCTACCCCCTTTGGTTGCTGTTGTCAAAATGGGGGAGAAAAATGAGAAAAACGAGAAAATCTAAGTAAAACGCAACCAATGCATAGATTTAGGGGGAGCATTATTGCTCCATATCTTTGTAAAAATGTTTATTGATTGGTTGAGTTTAATTCTGGATTGGTTGAAAGAAATATAAACTGTGTTTGCTTGTTTACAGGGTGGTTTTACTCGAAAAACAGAGGAGACTCTGTCCAAATTTTTGTAAAATCTTAACACTTAGTTTTTAAAACTGTTTTTACATTATTAGTTTTGTCATCATCAAAAAGGGGGAGATTATTGACCCTCGCCCGTATTTTAATGATGGCAAAACACAACTGTTATTTAACTAACATTTTTAAACTAAATTGTATTAAGGATCAAACACATTCAACCAAGGAACAAAGTGCAAAAACTCGAACCAAATCAAGTATCAAGTGAAGACTGAAGATCTAGTATAGGTCTTAAGGTTTAGAACCAATGTAAGTCTCACTCATACATTGTATTAGCTTGTTCAATGGCTCAAACACAAAAGGTTTTTCTAAAACCATTATTTTTAAATGTTTTTAATGAAAAACAGAAGAAAAACTGGGTTGGAAGACAACGCAGTCGACTGGGTACATATACCAGTCGACTGGTATATGGGTCAGAAGGTACCCAGTCGACTGGATGAATTAACCCAGTCGACTGGTACATTGACCAGTAATATCCCAGTCGACTGGATGAATAAACCCAGTCGACTGGTAAAATGGACAGAAAGTCCCCAGTCGACTGGATGATATATATCAGTCGACTGGATACCCAGAAGGTCTGAAAACGTGTATTTTTCAAGTGAACCCAGTAGACTGGTATCTCGACCCAGTCGACTGGTAGTTCAAAAATATGACTGTTGGACTCCAAATCTGAACGTTTTAAAGTAAATCTTTTTCAAATTAAAGTCCAAAACGGCCATATTAATTGATTACTATATAAACCCATTCAGCAAAGCATTCAAAAACAAGCAGCACATATTCAAAAAGAGTTGATCTCATATAATCAAGTTTTTATACTCTTGAAACACAAAAAGCTTTGAAATAATCTTATTGAGCCATTTCTTCAAGCTTTACTTTGAAAGAGAGACATTTCTGTTGTAATAAGCTTTCATTTGTTGTCTCTCTACCTTTTACTTTACACCATCTTTGTAAAGGGATTACTTCCGAGAGGAAGGGGAAACTTCCGAAAGGAAGGGGATTTTTCGGTTTAAGCAATTCCTGTAAATTGCTTGTGTACGGTTTGTGCAACACCCGGCTAAGTTGTGCGACTAAATTTTCTTAGTGGATTACTTCAAGGAGTTCCTTGAAGAGAGTGGACGTAGGGTCGGAACGAATCCAATATTGCCGAACCACTATAACTGTGTTTGCATCCTCTTTCCTTAAACTCTTTATTTACAGCTTTTCACTTGTATTAATTATTTGTTGCTTATCAGTTTTTATAAACTTGTATAAATTCCGCAAAAGTTTTTAAAAACCCAATTCACCCCCCCTCTTGGGTTGAAACCTCGAGCTACAATTATCAACACCCATATCTTTCGTATCAAAATTATCCGACAGAAATATCTTGGTATTTTGAACTTGTTCTAAGTCAGTACCAAATATCAACATGTCATCTAGATATAGACATATTGCGACACATTCACTATTAATGAACCTACTATACACACACTTATCAGATACATTAATTTTAAAACCATTTGATAGAATTACTTTATCAAATTTCTCGTGCCATTATTTTGGGGCTTATTTAAGTCTATCTAGAGACTTAACTAACTTACATACTTTATGCTCTTGTCACTTAACTACAAAACCTTCAAGTTAATTCATATACAACTCTTCTTCTAATTCACCATTCAAGAATGTTGTTTTGACATTCATTTGACGAATTTCAGGCTTATATATGGAAGCTAAAGCAATAAGTAATATAATTTTGACTATCCTCGCAACTGATGCATAGATGTCGAAATAATCAACACCTTCATTTTGTGTAAATCATTTAGCCACTAACCTTGCCTTTAATTTATCAAGTGTTCCATCCACTCTTAATTTCTTTTTGAAAATCCACATGCATCCAATGAGTTTGGAACCAAGTGGAAGGTCCACCAATTTCTAAGTTTTATTTCCCATTATGGAGTCCATTTCATTATTTATGGCCTCCTTCCAAAATGCAGCATCTTGAGACTTTATAGCCTCTTCATAGGTTTATAGATCAGAGTGAATATTCAAGACAATTAGAATTGAATTACTTATTTAGTTTCTAGTTCCTTCTACCAAATACATGTAGAAATCGGGTCCATAAGTCTTAGGAGTTTTAACTCTTTTGCTCCTTCTTAGTTCCAATTAATTTTCATCTACTTCCTTCCTTGAACCTTGTTCTTGTTCATTAATGTATGAAATAGCCTTAGGAAGTGACTTGAACCTATTTTCATCGAAAATAACATCCCTAGATTCAATGATCAAATTTATTGAGTAATAATTATTTGGCAAAACAACTATGAATCCATAGGCCTTACTATGAAGTGCATATCTAAGGAATATACATTCTATTCTTCTTTCACTGAAGCTCTTCCTTTTTGGTTCAGGAATTCTAACTATAGCTCTACAACCCTGCACCTTAAGGTAGTATAGATTAGGCTTCCTATTCTTTCATAACTCATAAAGTGATACTTTATCTCTTTTTATAGGGACTCTATTTAGAATGCGACAAAATGTTAAAAGGGCTTCACCCCAAAACTCATATCCTAAACCAAAGTTGGAAAGAATGACATTAATCATCACTTTTAGAGTCCTATTTTTCTTCTCTGCTGCACCATTTTGTTGTGGTGTATAAAGTGTAGTGACTTCACGAATTATTCTATGAGATTCGAATTATGAAAGATCGTAATACTCATCTCTCCTATCAGTTCTATTCTAAGACATTTAATCTTATTGTCACACTGAAGTTCTACTTCATTTTTAAACACGAAAAAATAATGCATATCATCCTTAGTGTGCAATAAATAAAAGTAACAATATCTTGTACAATCATCAATGAAAGTCACAAAATAATTTTTTCCTCCTAAAGATAGTATCATATAAATCACTATGTATTAATTCCAGAATTTATGAACTTCTTTGAACACTTGGAAATAGTTTTCTAGTGATTTCAATAAGCATACAATTAAATCTAAAATTTCAAGTATCCCCCACTAGATTGTCATATTAAGTTATCATTAGTTTTTAATGATATAATCATGCATACAGGAAAGTATCTCAAAGCTATAATGAAGTAGTTGATGTTCGTAGATTAAATCAAAATTTCTATATATTATAACCGGGATCACACATGATTATATCAAGCTTCAATGAGAAGTTCATATAACACTTTAGCACTATTACGGTCATGTGCTTTCTGTCTTCATGAATATTTACACATAATGTAAAGGCTTAAATTTTAAATATGCTCATCTAGCATATCATGATGAACAAGAATCAAGAAGGCTACCACCAATCGCTACCCTCCTTGTCTACTACGAAAAAATCACTCTATTTTCTTCTTATACGGCCTTTGGCCATAAAAGAATAGGTGAAGGCAATAAAGTGGGTATGACATCTCTTTTGTCCAAGAATGAAAAAAGTCTATCAGTCTTGCCATTAAAAAAAATGTAACTCAAAGACTGCGTGTCCCATAAAACTAATTGGACTGATGCTTTGATTATAAACAATTAACTTTTTCCCGAAAAGACACTATGCTACAAACTTCACAAAATTTTATCCACCACAAGACAAATCGTTTTGAGTCATCTTCTTTGGCAATTGTACACCACATCGCGCTAGCAATTGTCCAATTCTTACAAAGATTGGTCCAACCACGGGTTAAACCAATTTACAATCACTATCAACAGTGTTCTGTACTTTGTGCAGTTACATGAACTCCAGAGCCATGCGGCACAAAATCTTTCATGTTATTCATAAATATAAATGCATTCACAATATTCCATAATCAATAAATTATGCATACTCTATTTTTCCAGTGTAATTTTTTTTTTCTTTTCAAATGCGTGCTGAATATCTTGCATAGACTTAAGAAAAACTTAAAGATTATATATATGCACAATCTTAGAGTGTACTTAGAATTTGGCCTCGAAATCTATCATTTTTTAGTTTCTTTTGAACTTCTTATTTTGCCGCCATTGCAACTATCACTTTAAAATTGTTAGAGATTTTCGGTTAAAACTGCAGAAAATATAGATTTAAATATAAAAATATGGGCTGTAAAAAAATAATAAGAAAAAAATAAAATGGTTTAAGGTTTTGAGACGCGTAAATCACTCTCTTTAAGGTGATATATAGTTGCACCCACTCCAAAGAGTTTGTTGACGAGTTCCTAGCAAATTCACTTCATACAACAAAGCCTTAAATTCCGCAGATAACAATTTCGAAGAGATTCTCAAAAGCTTTCTAGGAAACAGTTTAGAAACTAAATAATTGCAATGACATAGGTTGTGCGTAGAGGATGAAAATAGGAGAATGAAAAATGAGTAGTAAAGTTATCAATCTTATCATGTGAAATAGTGTTTAGGCACCCTTTTAAAAAGTCATAACCATCCATACATAAAAATATTTAGTAAACATTTTTCTAAATGGTACAAATTTAAGAGACATATATTCCAATAGGCACTTTTAAATGCACGTTCCTTCATTAAAATAACTACCACTTGCATTCTTTCGAAAGGTTACAATAAAACAATACATTTTCTCACTCTTTTATCCTTAATTTTAATATTACAATATAAATGTAAAATTCCAACAAAATATATAATTTTTTTTTTTGCTTTTTTGACATTAAAAGAAAACACAGTTTTTATGTTAGGCCCTATTCCTTATTCAACAGAAGATTTTAGCCATTAGTTTCACATTGAAAATCAGGAGAAATTTATTGTATTCTTACTCCCGTTTGTGTCAAGTTCCGATCAGCATCCTCTACTATGTAAGTGGTTGATGGGCCTATTAATGGATTATAACTTATCATGGGACTCAAATTAGGCCTCTTGAAGAACATATAACATGTGAATGCCGGTGGAATGTGAATGGGAGAGTCTTTGTTGACTCCAACTGTAATCCTATATGTTAATTCCATTTAGCAGATGTAGGTTTGCTAATTGCTTATGTATGTGTCTTCCTTCATGTGATTAAAAATTAAAAAAAGTAAAATATTTTCTTTTGTTATTATATATTATAGATTTAATAAATTTTTTGGAATTTTACCTCTAAAATGCACATACTCGAATTTTAGGCAAAAACACAACCACAACAGTGCAAAATAAACAAAAAGCAAAACCAACAATAATTTATATGGTTCGGCAACTTTTTTGCATACGTCTACCAACAAACCCATTGTTTTATTAATCTTTTATTACAACTTTAGGAAGAGAAAAGTTGTTAAACTCTTATCACCTCACATCCCAAATGCCCTATAACCAAAACTCTCAATCTAGCTCTAGTTGTAGGTACTCTCTCTACTTAACAACCCAAAATATCAATACACTCAAAGCTTTCATTTTAGCTCTAGTAGTAAACCTTTCTGATTTACAATGTATATTAGAATTATGAGTGTGCTTCTAACCTTCTCTAGGGCCCATTTATATAGATGATATTTTCTAATACTATTAGGAGAAGAACAACAACATCATAGTAGACTACAACTACTACTTGTGTTGGAATTTTTCCTCTAAAATCCACCTACTTAAATTTTAGACAAAATCACAACCACAATAATGAAATAGGCAAATAAAGGAAAGAGTAATAACACCAAAAATTAATATGGTTCGACAACCTCTTTGCCTACATCTACCAACAACTCCACTATTTTATTAACCTTCAACTACAACAGTAGGAAGAGCAAAGTTGTCAAACTCTCACCCTAAAGTCCCAATATAACAATAGCTCTTAACCTAACTCTAGTTGTAAGTGTCCTATGTACTTGACAACCGAAAGCCCCAATACACCTAAAGCTCTAAACCTAGCTCCAGTAGTAAACTCCTCTAGTTTACAATGTATATAGAATTATGAGTGTGTCTCAAATCTTCTTTGGGACCCTTTTTATATAGAATAGATTTTCCTAATACTAATAGAAAAAAAAATAACAACAAAGAAAACAACTTCTACTAGCAATATCGAATAGGAAACTACTACCATTCCTATTAAAACAAGCAACTATAAAATAAAAAACCACTTTTCTTAAGCCAATTAAAAGTCTTCTTTGTGAGGAATGGAGCCAAAATCCTAACAAATCTTCACATTGGCTCAAATTCTCCACTTCATCATCAAATTTGAGTTTCTTTTTTGGATATTGTGATCATTCCTTTTGATCTTCCCATCTCATCCGCTTACTCTTCAAAGCAATCATCCTCTCATTCAACACGTACAAATTTTCTTTGCTCACGGTTTATGTCGTCACTACCTTTGAAGCATCAAGAACCTACATCTCATCATCCTCATTAGCCTTTCCAATATCACTCTGCTTCATTATACTTAACTCCTCCAAGTCCTTCATCGTGGCTGTAAACTGACGTTTCAACACAAAAGGGGGGTGAATTGGGTTAATAACTTTCGCAGAATAAGCACAACTTTATAAAAACATATAACCAACAAGCAATTAAACAAGTAATATGTTGAAAATAAAGAGTTTAAGGAGTAGAGAATGCAAACTCAGTTTATAGTGGTTCGGCAATATCGGATTCGTTCCGACCCTACGTCCACTCTCTTCAAGGAACCTCCTTAAAGTAATCCACTAAGAAATTTAGTCGTGCAACTTCACGGATGTTGCACAAACCGAACACAAGCAACTTACGGGTGTTGCTCAAATCGTACAATCCCCTTCCTTTCGGAAGTAATCCCCTTCCTCTCGAAAGTAATCCATTTACAATAAATGTTGTAAAGTAAATGGTAGAGAGACAGCAAATGAAAGCTTACAAAACTGAATAATGTCTCTCTTTCAAAGTAAAGCTTGAAGAATGGCTCAACATGAATATTTCAAAGCTTTTTGAGTTTCAAAGAGTAAAAGACTTGATTGAATGTGTTCTTCTCTTTTTTTGAATGTATTCTCCACTCATTGAATGCTCAATAGAGTGGGTTTATATAGTCATGTATTAATATGGCCGTTGGACTTTAATTTGAAAAGTTTGTTGCTTTAAAAGCTCAGATTTCGAGTCACAACTGTCATATTTTTTGAACTACCAGTCAACTAGATCTTGATACCAATCGACTGGGTCCACTTTAAAAATCACATTTTTAAGACTATAGTGGTACCAGTCGACTAGGGACTATCTGTCCATTTTACCAGTCGACTGGTATGATTCACCCAGTCGACTGGGGACAAACTGTCCTATATACCAGTCTTCTGGTATATGTACCCAGTCGACTTGGTTGTCTTCCAACCCAGTTTTTATCTTAAAACCGTTTGATTAAAAGGTTCTGTTTAAAAAAACCTTTTGAGTGCGAACCATTGGACAAGCTTTTCAATGTACAAGTGAGACTTACACTTTGTTTTAATACCTTAGACCTATACTAGTTCTTCCGTCTTCACTTGAAAGTTTGATTCGGTTTGAGTTCTTTCACCTTGATCCTTGGTTGAATGCTTTTTGTTGCTTACTACACTTAGATTGCATTGTTAGTTTAATCACAGTTGTGTTTTGTCATCATTAAAATATAGGTGAGGGTCAACAATCTCCCCATTTTTTATGATGACAAAACTAATTAAGATAAAACAGTTTAAAAACTAAGTGTAAGGTTTTTTTAGAAAAATCGGGCAAAGTTTCCTCTGTTTTTTTAGTAAAACCAACCTGTAAATAAGTAAACAGTAATTTATATACAACCCAACCAATCAATACAAAATATATGAGCATATCCAATATTTTTGGAGCAATGCTCCCCTTAAATCTATGCATTGGTTTCTGTTTACTTTGTTTTTCTTGTTTTCTCATATTTTTTCCCCCCGTTTTGACAACAGCAACAAAAGGGGCTATAAACTAAAAAATAAGCTATTTAGCTACCATAGTCATCTAGAGTATGCATAAAAAAAACTTGCACATGAAAATTTGGCTCATTCGGAGTTCGAAAACTTTCTCGAGAAGAACCGAAAGTTTTTATACAGGCAGAAACAGTTTCAAAGCATAACTCCGAATATAAGCAGTTATAAAGCATGCAACCACATCACAAATAATTAATACAGGTGCATAAAATAGGCTAAGCATGAAACATCATCATATACATAAAAAGTCTATACATGAGCAGGCTTCGTAGAGTCGAAACATAAGTAATAATACACTAATATATGTCCGTGCTACGAACTAAGAACTAAAAATACTAAGTACATCAAAAAGTAGTGATGATGACTCATAGAGCAGGAGAGTTAGAGCTGTCACGAATGACATCCTGTATCTCAGCTAGGAAACTCTCAGTGTGCTCTCAATGTAGCTCGAAATCATCCCGGAGGTGCTCAATGGAGGAGCTCAACGTCTGGAATCCGAACTACATGGTCAGCTGGAGGCTCGTGATAGCCTGAAGTAGATCGTCATATCTAGCCCGACCAGCACTAGAGTCACCCATGGGAGATGCTCGGGTATCCGTATCCATATCAGCAGCAGCAGCAGCATCCTCGTCCTCATCATCACTACTCTTATCCTCCCAAATCCGTATGTGTTTCCCAGCCTTCGAATAGATGAAGCCATCACGGACTGTGCATCCCATCTTCTTCAGTGAGGAGATGTTGATGATGTCCTTTGGCCCGATATCCTGAGCCTCGGAGGAAGGGAGAGGCACCCGGAAGTGTTAGAGAATGAGCGTGATGAGCATCCCATAGGGAAGACACCCGGAGTCCTTCACTTCGTCATTAATCATGTTGACGAGCAGCAGGGGGTATACATTGAAGTGGTGCCCAGTTTTAAGGCACCAAATCAATACTGTATCTATCTTAGATAGATACCCCCGACTCCCTAGTCTAGGGTGGATAGTCCAACTCACTATGAGATTGAACAATTTCGAGTCTAGGGATATATCACTACATGTGTGAAATGTAGTGGGTCTGTACACATAGTTAGGGTCGCCCCTGACTATCTGATAAGCCTCCTCAACATCGAAATTATCTGGCCATCCATCCAGACTCCATTGGATCCCTCCCATAGGGATCCTCAAAATGCTCATTAGGAGGTTAGTGTTGACCTCAAACTCTATTCCCATGACACTGGTTCTGAATTTTAGAGCCAATGGACTGGGTTTCACCAAGTTTGCATAGAACTGGTGAATCAGTTACGGGTAATATTTTTCATGCACCCTGACCAGTGGGGTCAGGTGGATTGCCTCGAAGGTTAGCAAAATATTGAAGTTACCATGACGAATAGAGTCGAAGTCGACAACTCTACTTGTCATGATCTTCTTGTGGCGAATTATAGAATTATACCTCGCTTTTGCCGTAGGATTGGAAAACAGAGACTCATCAAGCTCTGTTCTGGGCTTCTTGCTTGATGAGCCCGCCACGCCCTTCCCCCGTGACTCCGGATCCATAGGTTTGGTGGACCTAGGCCTAGTAGGCGCATTTGGTCCCCCGGTACTGTATTTCACATGGATTCTATTTGACATTTTGGGAAAAAAGTGGGTTTTTTGGAAAAAAGGGTTTTTCGTGGAAATGGGAGATTTTAACCGTAGAAAGTTGAAAATAAGGTTTTGGATGAGTAGATCATTAGGTTTAGGTATTGTTTTGATGGTTTTTGGATCAAAATGGTGAAATTTTGTAGAGAGAGAAAGCTAGGGTTTTTGAAAATGGCGTAAAAATCTGGAAAAAATGAAGAGCCTATTTATAGAATCGCGATACCAGTCGATTGGGTAAGGATACCAGTTGACTGGGTCCTTTTGTAAAGATGAACATTTTTCATACCAGTCGATTGGGTCAGTGTACCAGTCGACTGGATAAATGGGCAGTAAGATACCAGTCGACTAGGTAGTTTTTACCAGTCGACTGGGTGATAACTGAATTTCAAAAAATTGGCTCCAAACAAGGTCTTAATGCACTAATCGACTGAATAGGACCTACCAGTCGACTGGACCCTTAATAAAATTTTCAGTCTTGAGTTTTAGCATGAAATTTGTTTATCTATGACATCTTTGAGTGAGGGAGATATTAAACAAGGATTAATACTCTTTCACTAGATGTCAAGTATGCAAATGATGAATGATGAAGCAATAAGTCATTCAGTTTATCATAATCCAGCAATCCCATTAACATTCTAATCTTACAAAAACTAGCTTCACTTAGAGGTTTTGTAAGAATGTCAGTTATTTGATCTTCTGAAGGTATGAATTCTAGTCTTATATCACTTTTTTTAGCATGGTCTCTTAAGAAATGATGTATACTTTCTATGTGTTTAGTTCTAGAGTGCTGAATAGGGTTCTTGGTTAGGTTGATAGCACTAGTATTATCACAAAATATCGGGATTCCTTTGAGGTTCATGCCATAGTCTTCTAGTTGTTGTTTCATCCATAACACTTGGGCACAACAACTTCCAACTGCTACATATTCCACCTCGGCGGTTGATAGTGCAACGGAGTTTTGTTTCTTGGAAAATCAAGAGGTTAACATTACACCTAAGAATTTGCATGTTCCACTTGTGCTTTTTCTATCTAACCTACATCCAACAAAATCAGCATCTGAGTATCCTACAAGCTCAAAAGATGAATATCTAGAGTATCATAATCCTATGGTTTGGGTTCCTTGTAGATATCTAAGGATTCTTTTTACTGCAACTACATATAACTCCTTAGGATTAGACTAAAATCTAGCACACATGCATACACTGAATATAATATCAGGTCTACTTGCAGTTAAATAAAGTAAAGCACCTATCATGCATCTATAATATTTAGTACCTACACATTTACCTCCTTTATCAAGATCAAGTTTTGTAGAAGTGCTCATAGATGTTCCAAGTGGCTTTGAGCTTTCCATCCCGAACCTCTTTAATAGGTCCTTAGTGTACTTTGATTGATTGATGAAGATGCCTCCTTTTAGTTGTTTTATTTGAAGTCTAAGGAAGTACGTAAGCTCTCCCATCATGCTTATTTCAAATTCATCTTGCATGCACTTTGCAAACTCTTGACATATAGATTCATTAGTAGCACCAAATATAATATCATTAACATATATTTAGACTATCAAATTGTCATTTTTGTGAGTTTTTGTGAAGAGAGTTGTGTCTATTCTACCTCCACCTTCCTTGAAGTGCTCCACTTGTTCAGTCTATCTAGCTCTTCTCTTGATATAATCACGAACAATTCTCCAACCTCGAACACACTTGACCTCTTCAACTTATCTCTCTCTAGATGTACCACAGGAATCTCTCCATCCATCCAAACTTCCTTGCCCATCATTAACATCATAACTTCATCTTCCGGTGACAAATACTTCTTCTCTGTTAATATACTCCTCAACAAATTAGTGATAATGAAATTGAAAAAGTTAATATTCATCATACCTTCTTCCTTTTTCAATTCATCAAATAACTCAATATTAATCATGCATATTTTTTGTATTTATGCCATCAAAACCATAGCTCTGATACCACTTGTTAAGATTTTTCCTCCAAAATTCACTACTCAAATTTTAGGCAAAAACACAACCATAACAATTAAATAGATAAATAAAAGAAAGAGTAATAGCACCAAGAATTAATGTGGTTCTACCAACAACTCTACTATTTTATTAATCTTCAACTACAACTTAAGGAAGAGAAAAGTTGTCAAACTCTCACCCCGAAGTCCTAATACAACAAAAGCTCTTAACCTAGCTCTAGTTGTAAGTGTCATCTCTACTTGACAAGCCAATACACCCAAAGCTCTCATCCTAGCTCAAGTAGTAAACCCCTCTACTTTACAATGTATATGAGAATTATGAGTATGTCTCAAATATTCTTTGGGATCCCCTTTATATAAAGGAGATTTTCCTAATACTAATAGGAAAAGAACAACAATAAAGAAAACAACTTCTACTACCAGGTGATAGGTGCTTAAATATTCATATTTAAGCCCCCTTATTTACACTTGTTAGGTCCTTTGTTATGTTATTTTAGTCCATTTTACTTCATTTGTGTGTTTTACATGTGTTTATAGGATCTTGGAAGAAAAGAAGCAGTTTTGGCACTTAAAAGAAGAAGCTTGGAAATCCTAGAGCAGCCTCTGGTCAAGCTGCGATCGATCGCACCATGCAATGCGATCGTGCGCACACAAGAAGGATCGAGCGCACACTGCGATCGAGCGCAAGACGCGTGCGATCGAGCGCACATGTACGGGCTTGAACAGTAAACTGCAGAACCCTATTTTGGAAATAAGAGAGTTTTTACGGTTTAGGAAGTTTAGGGTTTCCTGCACCTTCTAGGACTTCCCAAGCCCTATAAATACACCTGTAAAGCACACACAAAAAAGAAAAACTTAGAGAACACTTCTCTTATCTTTTACTTGGAGTTGTAAGCTTTGGGAGAGAATTGACGCCTCTTCTCTCAGGTTTATTCTTCTCTTTATGTTTAGTTTATATATGATGTTTATTTTAGACAGCATGTGTAACTAACTTTCTTATAGGGCTCGACTGAAGCCTTAGTTATGCTTTCTCATATATTTATTCATTGATAAATCTTTGCCAATATCCTTTATTATGTTGCTTAACTTGATTAATGCCTGTGCTTATTTAAATTCCTCATATGTATGTGTATGGCCAACGTATGCATGCGGTATGGATTGGTTAGTTAGATCAATTTGGATGACCGAGTCCTGGGTCTAACATTTGTAACAAAAGATATCCACACCGGATTCTTGGATTAATCAACATGGGAAACCGGGAGTAGATACCATGCCCTAGGTCTCATGTGGTTGTCGATTTCCATAGTACTTATGCTTTCTTAAGGAACAACTCAAGCAGATACCATGTTGAATCCCTTAAGGAAGAAAAGAGTTAGAGTAGATACCATGCCTAACTCGTTGCTTAGGGAAATCAATAGCTTAAGGACTAGATACCATGCCCTTAGGTTGGCGACCAGTAGGTATACATGATAAGGCTAGTGCACTGATATGTTATACAATTGGGAAAGTATGACTAGTGGTGGATATCAAAGCCCTATGTCTTTATTATCATCAAATCACATACAACAGTTATTTATTTCTTTTTATTCTAAAGAAACTATTTCTAAAAACCGAACTTTACCAATCCCTGTGGCGATGACCTTGCTTTCGCACACTATACTATATTGTTGACCTTGTGCACTTGCAAGTAAAACTAATACGATTATCTACTTATTTATTTAGGTATATTTTCGCACAACAAGTTTTTGGCGCCGTTGCCGGGGATTGCACTAAAGTTTCTTTTAGAATTACTTTCGTTTAATCATTATTATTACTCTATTTTCTGTTTTTTTAAAACCTAATCGATTTGTTTTCTGTTTCAGGCACATCAAACTCTAAATCACACCTTCTGTGATACTTACGATCGATCGCAGCCTTCTGTGCGATCGAGTGCAATTAGGGCAGAGAGCTACCCGAGCAGTAGAGTTACACTACTGCACTGAAACTGTTCTACCTAATTTATGCACGGACTTCGATCCTAACATCCAACATTCTTTCCTCTTAATCTCGAGCTTGAACGGACCATCCGACAAAGGCTTAGGGATAACTTCGAGGAGAACGAAGAAGAAGTCGAGAACGAAACACTAATGGCGGAATAGCTCGAAAACCAGCAACCACCTGCACGAGTACCAATGAAGCACTCCTTCATCCCATGGAACATTGATCAACCATCATGCATTGCATATCAACCTGAGGCGGCAGGAAACTATTACATATCTCCGCAAATATTGAATGCCTTGTGTTGTGAGTTTTAATTTACTCGCAAGTGCACGAGTCATTTGCAGTATAGTGTTGTGCAAGTGCGAGGTCGAATCCACAGGAAATTGCGTTGTGAAGATATAATTTTTAATCTAAATTAACTCTATCTTAACCTAGTTCCGAATTGTGAATGATATTTTAGAAAACAAATTAAAACTAAACTAAGTTGATTTAAAAACTAATAATTAAAAGCACTAAGGTTTCCGAATCCACCCCACCGAAGTTAAGCATACATGTTCTAAAAATATAGCCTATCAAAACATTCAATGAATCCAACTATAAGACAAAAAACAAAGAATATCCCAACTAAACCAAAAGCACCCGATGTATCCGCACTTAACAAATCACAAAGGGAATCCAATTTAATCGAAAAGCATTCAATGTATCCATCAGATGAAACACAAACAAAATCCAACAGACAATTTAAACTCAATCAATTATAAGATTAACTCAAATAATTGACAGAACATTTATACAAAAAAAATTGTCAGATTTGTACAAGCAAATCTGAACTACTACGCCAAACAACGGCGGGGCTTCATCTTCAACCTTAGCTGAAGAGTCTAGCCACTCATAATTATAAAACTATAATAAAAAGTGCTAAACATTTAAACTAAAACAATTGAATATAAAGAAATAAATAAACAACTTTACATGGGAGAAATTCCACTCGCTTACAGGTGGCGCTTCCCATCGTGGTAGCAATGCCTTCGGGATCCACCAGAATGCTAGCGGACGTCCACCGGTAAACACCAAAGTGGCTTAGGAATTGTACATTGGATTATGAAGCCAAATGGTGCTTATATAGGGGAAGACCCGGAGCAAAATAGGTTGCAGATTCGATGTGGGATACTGCCCGTGTGCGCTCGATCGCAGTGTGGTGCGATCGATCGCAAGTACGATCGATCGCATGTCTCGTGCGCACGATCGCGTGTGCGCTCGATCGCGTGTCTGGTGCGCTCGAGCGCAGGTGCGATGCACTGCAAACATTTCGATGTGGGATAGACGACCTTGCGCTCGTTCAAAGGCAGGTGCACTCGAACACAGGTGCGCTCGATCGCATATATCGCGCGATCGAGCGCAATGTCTCCAGAAGCTTCAAATCTCCTGAAATGCTTCATTTTCTCCACAAAGCTGTAAAAACACACAAAACACAAGAAAAACGTAAAATGAAGTAAAATACTACTAACTAAGAGCATAAAAAATGTAAGTTAAGGGTCTAAAATATGCAATATTTAAGACTCATCAAATACCCCCAAACTTATATTTTGCTAGTCCCTTAGCAAAACAAAATAAAAGACTCAATGAAAAACAAAGAACATAAAGATAAAGTCATCACTCATGGTATCCAAAAATTTAAGGAGCACACATCACCATGATATTCATTCATAAGCAAGCTTAAAAAGGTAAACCCATCTTCGCAATGAATAGAAATGTTAAAATCTAATTACTTACAAAAGGCAGGATAAGGCATCACAAGCTTGAATCAGTGTAAGGTGAATTAGTACATAAAAATGAAGCTTCCAAGTAACTCTAATGTGTAAGGTCTCCATGTCTCAAGATTCACCGAATTTCCCATCAAAAATGAACGAAAAGGCATAGTTTTTATTTTATTCTCTTTTATTTATTTATTTTTTTTTTAATAAGGCACGGCTATGTTTAGTTCCCTTAAGCTTTCTAATTGACCCATGTAGCGAGTGTTAAGTCAATGACTCCCAAACCAGGTGGTTTTAGGGCATTAGGTGTAAAGACACCCCTAAGGACTTACTAACTCGAGTCAAAAAGGCTACGAAATTAAACCGACCTTAATATTACCAAGCAAAATTCCACCTTTTGACGTGAACACTCAATGCTTACTGAGGCAAGAGGTCCAGTTACTCAGCGAAAAGTTTATTGATAATTTTTTTTTTATATTTTTCTATGCCCAAGAGTTCATCCAACAAGTCATCCAGTTTCAGTTAAGATATGGAAAAATACACATTAAAATCACGTGTCATACCTCACATAATTTGTGCTAATGTGCTCGTGTTAGATTAGATCAAACATGTGAATTCTCAAAATGCCAAAAGTAAGTAACTGAATTTTAAAAATTTATCACCAGATCATGTGTTCAAAATGTTAAGCTCACCAATGACATCACATCACAGAAAATGTTTAGATCAACCAAAATTTCACGATAACATGAGCATGCATTTATCTCTATGATGAAAAGACAACAAATTAGGACAAAGTGTGTGATGTGTCTCCCATACCCCCAAACTTAAATTACACATTGACCCCAATGTGTGACTAATATGGAAAGAGCTGACCTGAGATATGGAGAACTATCTGGACTGGTATGGCTCATAGCATACCCCCAAACTTGAACTGAAGTACGTTTTGTCCCTGAAAAATAAAAACTGGAAAACAAAAAAAAAATACTGGAAACAAACATTAATCATAAAAATGCGAAATAATAAATAAACAAAAGAAAAGATAAGCTGTGGGGTGCCTCCCATGAGCGCTAAGTTTTACATCTTCAGCCAGACTCTCCCTAGAATACTACACTCAATCTGAGTAACTAGGATCCTCCAATAGTATCGTCTCAATGTCCGGACTCCTCAACTCTAAGAATGGTTTTAGTCTCTGTCCATTTACCTTGAAAGTATTACCATTCTTAGGATCCTCAATCTCGATGGCCCCATGAGGAAAAACCGATCGAATAATGAATGGGCCTGACCATCGGGATTTGAGCTTGCCTGGAAAAAGATGCAGGCGCGAATTATAAAGAAGAACTCTCTGACCCGGCTCAAAAGCTCGTCTCAAAATATTTTGGTCATGAGTCTTCTTCATTTGTGCTTTGTATGATCGGGCACACTCATATGCATCATTCCGCAGCTCCTCCAATTCATTGAGTTGGAGCTTTCGTTGTGAGCCAGCCTTGGAAAGATTAAAATTTAGTTGCTTGACAGCCCAATACGCACGATGCTCTAATTCAACCGGAAGGTGACATGCCTTTCCGTATACAATGCGATAGGGAGACATGCCAATTGGCGTCTTGAAGGCTGACCGATATGCCCACAGTGCATCTGTCAATCGCAGAGACCAATCCTTTCTGGTAGGGTTTACAGTCTTTTCCAAAATATGTTTGATCTCGCAATTTGAAATTCCCACTTGACCACTCGTCTGTGGGTGATATGGGGTGGCAACTTTGTGCGTGATACAATATTTCTTCATCAACTGCTCAAAGATCTTGTTGCAAAAGTGCTTACCTCCATCACTTATGATTGCTCGAGGCGTACCAAAACGAGCAAAAATAGTGTCTTTCAAGAACTGGACCACAACTCTGTGGTCATTGGTCTTGTACACAACAGCCTCCACCCACTTGGACAGATAGTCCACAGCAACTAGAATGTATAGGTAGCCAAAGGAGTTTGGGAATGGTCCTATGAAATCAATGCCCCACACAGCAAAAATCTCAACAATCAGAATAGGGTTGAGGGGCATCATATTTCTCCTAGAAAGACTCTCTAGCTTTTGGCAACGCTCACAAGATATACAGTAGGTGTGAGAGTCCCGGAACAGGGTAGGCCAATAAAATCCACACTGCAAAATCTTTGCAACGGTCTTTTTAGCACTAAAATGGCCTCCACATGCATGATCATGACAAAAGGCGATGACATTAGATTGGTCATGCTCAGGAATACATCGTCTAATGATCTGATCAGGACAATACTTGAACAGGTAATGATCGTCCCAGAAAAAGTGTTTTACCATGGCCAAAAATTTTGATTTATCTTGTTTCCCCCAATGCAAGGGCATGTGTCCGGTGACAAGATAGTTCACTATGTCAGCAAACCATGGTGAGGGACTGTGAGCAATGTGCATCAATTGCTCATCAGGAAAGGTCTCAGAAATGGGAGTGGCAGCCTCACTGAATTCCACAATCAATCTAGACAAATGGTCCGCCACCACATTTTCCGAACCTTTCTTATCCCGAATCTCAATGTCGAACTCTTGAAGTAGCAAGATCCATCGGATAAGACGAGATTTAGCATCTTTTTTAGAGAAAAGACTTCAATGCAGCATGGTCCGAGTAGATAATGACTTTAGATCCTAACAAGTAGGATCTGAACTTGTCTAATGCAAAAACGACTGCAAGCAACTCCTTCTCAGTGGTAGAGTAATTGAGTTGTGCGTCGTTTAGAGTTCGACTTGCATAATAGATAGCATGGGGAAGTTTATCAACACGCTGCCCCAAAACAGCTCCAACAGCATAGTCTGATGCGTCACACATAATCTCAAAAGGCACAACCCAGTTAGGTGGCTGAATAATGGGTGTGGACGTCAGAATTTTCTTCAGATCCCCAAATGCTTTCTTACAATCCTCATCAAATAGAAATGGGGCATCTTTTTGCAACAACTTGCACAAGGGCCTGGCGATCTTGCTGAAATTCTGGATAAATCGCCTATAGAAACCTGCATGGCCCAGAAAAGATCGAACCTCTTTCACCGTACGTGGGGGTGGAAGGCTGGAAATCAAATCCACCTTCGCTTTATAGACCTCAATCCCTCGATGAGATACGATATGCCCCAGTACAATTCCTTGCTTAACCATAAAATAGCACTTCTCCCAATTAAGCACCAGGTTCTTCTCCTTGCACCGTACCAAAACCAAAGAGAGACGGTGCAGGCACTCCTCAAATGTTGAACCGAAGATGGAGAAGTCGTCCATGAAAATCTCCAAGAACCGCTCTACCATGTCAGAGAATATACTGACCATGCACCGCTGAAAAGTGGCGGGTGCATTGCATAACCCAAAGGGCATGCGACGGTAGGCGAAGGTCCCAAAAAGACAGGTAAATGTCGTCTTCTCCTGATCTTCGGGGTCCACGGGGACCTGGTTATATCCAGAATAACCATCCAAAAAACAATAATACTCGTGCCCAGCCAAACGCTCCACCATCTGATCAATAAATGGAAGTGAAAAGTGATCCTTCCTTGTGGCACTGTTCAGCTTACGGTAGTCTATACACACTCTCCACCCAGACTGCACACGAGTTGGCATCAACTCATCGTCCTTATTCTTTACTACCGTTAACCCAGCTCGCTTGGGCACGACATGAATGGGGCTCACCCACTTGCTATCAGAGATGGGATAAATGATCCCTGCATCTAACAGCTTAATAACCTCTGCCCTCACAACCTCTTGCATAGCAGGGTTGAGCCTTCTTTGCGGCTCCCTCGATGGCTTAGTATCTTCCTCCAAATGTATCCTGTGCATCACCACCGAGGGGCTGATTCCCTTAATATCCTCAATGGTCCAGCCGATAGCTTCCTTGTGCTCTCTTAAAACATCTAATAATTTCTCCTCTTGAGCCTCTCCCAAATCTGAAGCTATTATCACAGGCAAACAGTATGCTGGACCCAGGAACTTATACTTAAGATTATCCGGTAAAGGCTTAAATTCCTTCTTTTGAGATTCTGGTGAGACCTTCTCCTCCTCCTCCTTGCTTTCTTGAGGATCAGACTCCAAAATGGCATTTACTTCCTCGAGTAACTTATCTAAACCCAAGTCCTCTCCAAAGTGAGCAAAGCATGCCTCCATGGGATCCTCAATGCTTGATTCATCCACAGTATCCTCAAGAATCTCCTCTATCAAGCACACATCTCTCATTTCATCATATTCCAGTGGTTGCCTAGTGATATCAAAAATGTTCAACTCCACTGTCATATTTCCGAAGGAGATCTTCATCACCCCTGTCCTACAATTGATTAGGGCGTTAGCCGTGGCTAAGAATGGTCGCCCTAGAATCACCGGTATTTGAATCCCTACATTCTGAACCGGCTCTGTGTCAAGCACAATAAAATCCACGGGAAAATAGAACTTATCCACTTTTATCAAAACGTCCTCAACTATCCCCCGTGGTCTTTTCACTGACCTGTCAGCCAATTGAAGCGTCGTGGATGTGGGCTTCAATTCTCCTAACCCCAACTGCACATAGACTGAGTAGGGTAGAAGATTCACACTCGCCCCTAGATCCAAAAGGGCCTTATCAATATGGCTGACTCCTATCGTGCAAGAGATGGTAGGACACCCCGGGTCCTTATACTTGATGGGTAGCTTGCACTGAAGGATTGAACTGACCTGCTCGGTCAAAAATGCCTTCTTTGGGACATTCGTCCTCCTCTTAATAGTGACCAAGTCCTTTAAAAACTTGGCATATGATGGCACTCGATGGATGGCATCCAAAAATGGGATATTGATTTGGACTTGCTTGAATACCTCCAGAATTTCCTCATACTTCCCTCCTTTCTTGGGCGCCTGTAATCTCTCGGGGTAGGGCGCTCTAGGTACAAACGACCTAGGAGGGTCTTTCTTAGTAGGTGTTGCTGTAGATGGCTCAGCATCTCTCTTCTCTGTGTTGCCACTCCCTTGCCCTTGCTGCATAGCAGGGCTCTCTTCCACTCGATTGTCCACTTGTCTCACAGACCTCAGTGTGACAATCGACTGTACTTGTTCCTCCCCGTGCGTAGGAGTTGATGAACTCTCAACCATAAATTGTCCTTTTGGGTTTTGCACGGGCTGACTGGGGAACTTTCCTTTCTCTCTCTCACCCAAGTGACTTGCAATTTGCCTTATTTGACTCTCTAGCTTGGCAATTACTTGGGTGTTTACCATTGTTGCACTCCTCACATTGCTCATATTTTGGCTAGTCGCCTTCATGAATTCCTTAAGGGTGTCCTCTAGCGACTGTGAAACTGGCGCTGGTGTTTGAGCGGGTGCATGGTAAGCAGGTGAAGGTGCTGGATGGGCAGAACGACCATGATTAGGAATTTGTGGGGCAAATCCGAGAGGATATTGATTTTGAGCATGATGAGAGGATCCTCCCTGATTCATTAGTTGGTTCTGCCTCCATGAAAAATTTGGGTGGTTCCGTCACCCTGGATTGTACGTCTCGGAGTACGATCCATTTGACTGCCTTCGAAAGTCATTAAAAGTGTTTACTTGTTCCATAAGATACTCGGCACAAGCCGGCATTGATGGGAAATTCTGTGCTAGATGCATGGAACTAGCACAGATGGAACAGCTTTCAACATTGAATGTGTTGGCAGCATTGATGGATTAGCTCACAGTGAGAGCGTCAATCTTCTTGGTGAGGGCATCTAACTTTATCCTCAAATCAGTGTCCTCTCTGACCTCATAGATGCCTCCCCTCTTAGGAGCACGAATGGACTTATCTCGACAGCTTGAAAAATCCCACTGCTGTGAGTTGTCGGACAACTTGTCCAACGCCACATATGCTTCGTCTCCTGTCAGACTCAAGAATGCCCCCCCATTCATAGACTCGATCATACTACGGTTGGGTTGAGTCAACCCTTGGTAGAAGAATTGAACGAGTCTCCACTTCTCATATCCATGTGGAGGGCATCTGATCAGTAACTCTTTAAAGCGCTCCCAGCTTTCAGAGAACTTTTCATCCTCGTCCTGAGTGAAAGAGCTAATCTCCTTTCGGCACTCATTCACTCTAGACATTGGGAAAAACTTATGGTAAAATTTGCTAAGCAGGTTTTCCCAAGATGTAATAGACCCGGACGTGTTGGAGTCCAACCACGCCCTAGCTCTATCGTGAAGGGAGAAAGGGAAGAGTCGAAGATGGACTGACTCCTCAGAGAAGTTCTGGAATTTGAATGTAGCACAAATGTCTTTGAACTTCTTCACATGACTATAAGGATTTTCAAGATCTAAGCCATGGAATGAGGGTAGGAGTTGGATAACATGTGGCTTCAAATCAAAGTGTGTGGCATTGGTTGGTGACAACACTATGCAGGAAGATGAGTTAGTCGCAACGGGTGCGAACAAATCCCTAAGGGATGTAGTGGAGTCCACGTTCCAAGCTCTAGGTTGCTCTACATGTTCAGGATGATTAAAATTTTCTCCCATCTCAACAATCTCTCTCTCAACTAGTGCTCTTTTCTGCCTCCTAAGAGTTCTTTCTAAGTTGGGATCTAAATGTGTCAAATCTAAGTTCAAGGATCTCCGACCAAGCATACACTAGCAGAAAAATAATGAGATACTAACCAGCAGAAGCAACAGAATAAAGTAAATTTTTTTTTTAATTAAATTAACTAGTAGAAAAATAAAATCAATTCAGATCAAAAATTTTCACAAACAAAACAGCTCCCCGGAAACGGCGCCAAAAACTTGTTGTGAGTTTTAATTTACTCGCAAGTGCACGAGTCGTTTGCAGTATAGCGTTGTGCAAGTGCGAGGTCGAATCCACAGGGAATTGCGTTGTGAAGATATAATTTTTAATCTAAATTAACTCTATCTTAACCTAGTTCCGAATTGTGAATGATATTTTAGAAAACAAATTAAAACTAAACTAAGTTGATTTAAAAACTAATAATTAAAAGCACTAAGGTTTCCGAATCCACCCCACCGAAGTTAAGCATACATGTTCTAAAAATATAGCCTATCAAAACTTTCAATGAATCCAACTATAAGACAAAAAACAAAGAATATCCCAACTAAACCAAAAGTACCCGATGTATCCGCACTTAACAAATCACAAAGGGAATCCAATTTAATCGAAAAGCGTTCAATGTATCCATCAGATGAAACACAAACAAAATCCAACAGACAATTTAAACTCAATCAATTATAAGATTAACTCAAATAATTGACAGAACATTTATACAAAAAAAATTGTCAGATTTGTACAAGCAAATCTGAACTACTACGCCAAACAACGGCGGGGCTTCATCTTCAACCTTAGCTGAAGAGTCTTGCCACTCATAATTATAAAACTATAATAAAAAGTTCTAAACATTTAAACTAAAACAATTGAATATAAAGAAATAAATAAACAACTTTACATGGGAGAAATTCCACTCACTGACGGGCGGCGCTTCCCCTCGTGGTAGCAATGCCTTCGGGATCCACTAGAATGCTAGCGGACGTCCACCGGTAAACACCAAAGTGGCTTAGGAATTGTACATTGGATTATGAAGCCAAATGGTGCTTATATAGGGGAAGACCCGGAGCAAAATAGGTTGCAGATTCGATGTGGGATACTGCCCGTGTGCGCTCGATCGCAGTGTGGTGCGATCGATCGCAAGTACGATCGATCGCATGTCTTGTGCGCACGATCGCATGTGCGCTCGATCGCGTGTCTGGTGCGCTCGAGCGCAGGTGCGATGCACTGCAAACATTTCGATGTGGGATAGATGACCTTGCGCTCGTTCAAAGGCAGGTGCGCTCGATCGCATATATCGTGCGATCGAGCGCAATGTCTCCAGAAGCTTCAAATCTCCTGAAATGCTTCATTTTCTCCACAAAGCTGTAAAAACACACAAAACACAAGAAAAACGTAAAATGAAGTAAAATACTACTAACTAAGAGCATAAAAAAATGTAAGTTAAGGGTCTAAAATATGCAATATTTAAGACTCATCACTTTGACTCACTTTAGGGGCACTCCTAATGAAGATCCACACTTGCACCTCTGAGAATTTTTCGATCTTTGCAAGTTCCAGCACATACAAGGCCTAGACCAAGCCTTTTTCCTTGAAAGATAATGCTAAACTATGGTATAATTCTTTGCCTGCAGTTTCCATCCACACTTGGGAGGAGTTGGCAAGCAACTTCCTCAGGAAGTTTTTCCCAGCCCAAAAGACAAGGCAAATGAGGAAAGAGATCCAATCCTTCCAACAAAAGGATGGGGACCTCTTCTTCGTAGCATAGGGACACTTCAACGAGCTGCTACTCAAATGCCCACATCACAACCTGCCTCAAGATGAACTGGTACAAGCCTTTTATGAAGGTTTGAACGACACTAATAAAAGTATTGTTGATTCAGGTTATGGAGGAGTGTTGATGGAGAAAAGCAGTGAAGAAGCAATGGAGCTCTTCGAAACCCTCAACGAACACACTAAGCAGTTCTCCTCTTGAGGTAGACATGTAACCAAAGGTAAAGGTGTGTATGAGGTAAATCTAAATGGAGGATCTTCCCCTCAAATAACAACATTGGAAAGAAAAATAGACTTATTGGTAAAAGCCATAGCTACTCAAAATACCTCATCCAGCCTACCATCTACCCCACTACAGGTATGTGCAATATGTTCCTAATACGACCATAATACTGATACTTGTCCTTTGTATTCACCTGCAGATACAGAACAAGCAATTATGTGGGACCTAATAACTATCCGCCGAAGAACAACCCTTATGCAAACACATACAACCCTGGATGGCGGAATCACCCGAATTTCACATGGAACAACAATCAGAACAATCAAGGACAGCAACGAAACCCGGAGCCCACTGCTCATGCTATTCCCGAACCAAAGAAAAACGACCCCGAAAGTCTTATGAGACAACTGGCCACTCAGCAGCAGCAATTGATGACGTCACAGGAATAGTTCATGACTCAGCAAAGACAAACCACTGCAAAACATGAGCAAGCAATTCAAAGACTAGAGGTACAAATGGGACAATTGGCTAAAGAGCTCAGTGGCAGAAAGCAAGGAGAGCTCCCAGCTCAAACACTACCCAACCCTGGGGGGTATCAACAACTAAATGCTGTGACCACCCTGAGAAGTGGAAAGATCATAGGCATCGATGAGCCTGCACGAGCATCTCCTAACAAAGCATCCGCTTCTAAGGTAAGTGAGATGGAAAAGGTAAATACACCCCCACCATTTCCTCAAAGGTTGGTGAAACCTAAGAAGGAGACCATATTGATTGATATTTTTGAAACCTTGAAAAAGGTAGAGATTAACATTCTTTTGTTAAATGCCATTAAGCAAATTCCTGCATATGCTAAATTTCTGAAAGATTATTGCACTAACAAAAAAAGGTTTCAGAAACATGAGATGGTTGCCTTAACAGAAGAGGTAAGTGTTGTACTTTTAAGAAAATTACACCTAAACTGAAATATCCGGGTAGTTTTACTATTCCTTGCAGGCTAAGTGACCAGTTGTTCGAGCATGCACTATTGGATCTAGGAGCGACTGTCAACCTGCTGCCATACAGTGTATACGAGACACTAGGTTTGGGGTAGCTTCAACCAACCTCCGTCACTTTACAACTAGCTGACAAAAGCATCAAACGACCAAGAGGTATCCTTGAGGATGTGTTGGTAAGAGTAGGAAAATTCACTATACCTGCTGATTTTATAGTATTAGATATGGAAGAATGTACTCTGCCATTGCCTTTTCCCATCATCCTAAGACGCCCCTTTATGATAACTGCTGACACTAATATTAGTGTAAAACGGGGCATTGTCACAATGAGGGTACAGGATGAGGAGATAGAATTTCAAATATTTAATACATTAAAATCCACCAATAATGATAATGAATATTCTAATATGAGCTTCATGCAAAGTCTTGTTAAGAAAGCTTCTCAGGTTCATCACACTACTACATTGGAGACTATCCCCAATCATGAGGACACAAGAGTGGATATTAGGCCCAATGAGGACAACGTGATTAAAGACGTCAAAACAGCTGCACATCTCTTCAAGAACACACCACAGCTGTCAAGCACCAAGACTTAAGATGCAGTAGTTGTCAAGGGCACTTAAACCACCTGATGTGGGCTCTTAGTGCCCCCTTCTAACCAACTAGCACTGAAGCACGAGAATGCTTGAGCAAGTTCGTTTTCGATTACTCATACAGCTCAAGCATCTCTACGGAGGTTAGTGGTACTGAGGCCACTAACACATGGTAAGGTTGTATTGCTCCAAATTTGACATTTTTAAGCTAAAGGTAAGTTTTTATTTTTTCCTATGCACATTGCTTGCGATCGATCACACCATTCCATGCGATCGAGCGCAGGAATGCGATCGAGCGCATCCCGCGTGTGATCGAGCGCACTCATGGCAGAAGGTTTAGATATAAATCTGAAAATTTTCACTCACTCTCTCTCACTGTTCACTCGCACCCTCACACTCTCTCTCACTCGCACTCTCCCGTCTACCAACATCCTCACACTCACACTCTACCACCATCATTCACCATCACTTCCATTATTCACCATCACCACCGCCATCCATCATCACCACCACATTCTACCATCACCGCCATATACCAAATCCCCAGTCCACATCCCTTCCACTGCACGAGGTACCCAATTTTTTGTTTACACGCACGGATTTTTCATTTTATTGTAAATTTCCTATATATAACTCATCATGTGAATGATTAGGTGTTATTGTTCTGCTTGCAGGAGGATATGATCGATTTCAAACCCTCAAGACCAGTGCTTGGGTTTTTGGTGCACACCACCTATTCGAGGAAACGTCTGACCGTGTGTGATCGAGCGCACGGCTATTGCGATCGAGTGCATAGACCAGTGTGCGATCGAGCGCACTCATTTGAGATCGATCATAAATTAGGTAGAGGCAAACCACAGTATTCCAAGCCATCTGCTTCCACCTCTGGTGCATCCAGCAGCCGTGCCTCATCATCCCGGCCCAGCATCGAGCAACGAGAGCTCTTATTCGAGGCCGCCTTCACCATCGATGACGTATTCAAGCACATGGACACCACTCAATGGGCCGTCCAGGCATTTAAACATCGAGGGTTAAATAGGCTTTTTAAGCCGGTGTGTTCGACTGCTTACTCCTAGCTCGTTGTCCAATTCTATACGAGCCTATCCTTTGACTGCAGCAGACCGGAGGTACTGACTTCTTCAGTCCAGGGCACACCTATTGAGGTGACTAATGCTGATATAACTGCTGCTCTTCATTGCACTGACCAGTCCCTTCTGGACGACACCAATATCGAGGAGCAGCCGGAGTCCTTTGCTTTAGCTGAGATTATTACGGATATGTATGCTGGACAGTATGCTGACCGACACAACAATGCAGCCAGTCGGTCAAAGTTGCCTCCACGACTTTGGCTTGTTGACATGATCCTTCAGTGCAATGTGTGTCCATTGGGGTACAAGACACAACAGAGAGACCAGTTTCTACAGACCCTATATACCTTCCACAAAAGTCACTGGTACTCTATTCCGGCGGTTATATGGAGCCAGCTGCACAAATTCTAGGATCATGTCCATGGCCGGCAGACCACCATGGCCAATGCATGGGGCCTCCCTTTCCCGTTCCTACTCTCCTACATACTTAAGAAGAAAGGGATTAAGGGGACCACCAACGATGGACCAGTGCGAGAGCATCCCTTCTTTGGGAATGCTTAATGGACACATAGCCTCTCGCACATGCCTAGAGGACTCCCAGCACCTGCTCCAGCAGCTAAGAGAGTTGAGAAGGACCGTATGAAGACCGAGACCCCTGTCATTAGCCCAGTACAAGAAGAGGACCATTCGGACATGGGACCCACCGAGTCCCAACACTTTCTAGCTGAGCTGTCCTCCTTCCGAGGCGAAGTCTCTGCCGCTACCACACTCGTGCATCAGCGCATAGATAGTTTGGAGGCACAGTTTGCACGGCAGGAGGCTATGCTGCAGGCTATCCTTGATCGCCTACCTCCGGCACCCGGTACCTCTTCCACTGCACCACCTGATGATCAGCAGTGAGAGGATACCACGTCTGGCTGAAGATGTTAAACTTAGCGCTCATGAGAGGCACCCTAAAGCATATCCTTTTTATTAGTTTATTTTATTTTATTATTTGTATTTCCTAGTTTATTTTTCTATAGCTGTTTATTATTACTTGTTTTCCATTTTATGTTTGTTTTTTTTTTCTTTTTCGAGGACAGTGTGAGTGCATCCAGTTGAAGTTTGGGGGCGTGCTACGAGCCATGCCAGCCATCAGTTCTCTATCTCCCAGGTCAGCTCCTTCCATGCTATTCACGCATTGGGGACAATGTGCAATTTAAGTTTGGGGGTATGGGGACACATTCACACACTCACTATGGCCCTTTTTTTGTGTTGTTGTTTTTATAGATAAATGCATGTTCATACTGTTCTAAAAAAATTTTGGTGATCTAAACAAATAATATGATTTGACTTCATACGTGAGCTTAACACCTCGAACATATAGGCCAATAATTAAGTTTTGAACATAGATCACCTCCTTTTAGGCATTTAAGGATTCACAAGTTTGACCTAAACAATCACAAGCACATTAGCACATAATTGTGTGGGGTATAACATGTAATTTTGATTTGTATGTTTCTTTTACTCGACTGTGAACCAAATGGCCTATAAGACTAACATTGTGGCATAAGAAAATAGAAACAAAGTGTTAGTACTCAAAAAGAAAAGAAATGCTCCTAATGATCAATAAAAAGAACTTCCACTGAGTAACTGGCCCTCTTGCCTCAGTAAGTAGTGAGTATCACGTCAAAAGCTGGAAATTCTGATTGGTAGCATTGAGACCAGTTAGTTTCATAGCCTTTTTTACTCGAGTTAGTAAGTCCTTAAGGGTGTCTTTACACCTAATACCCTAAAACCATCTGGTTGGGAGTCATTGGCTAAACACTGGTTACATGAGTCAAATAGAAAGCTTAAGGGAACTAACTTGACAAAAAAAAATCGTAAACAAAAGAAAAGAAGAATTATGCCATCTTTGTTGATTCTAATAGGAAATTTGGTGAATCTTGAGACATTGAAACATACACATTAGAATTATTTGGAAACTTAATCTTTTATGTGCTAGTTCACCACACACCAAAGTTGAACTTGTGATGTCTTAAATTGCCTCATGAAAGTGATTTGCGTTCAAAACTCTTATTCATTGTAAAAATATGTTTGTATCTGTTAAGCTTGCTCATGAATGCACATCATAGTTGTGTGTTAAGACTTAAACTTTTTTTGTACACTATGAACATTGGATCTATCTGTGTGTTGTTATTTTTCATTTTAGTTTTGTTAGTATTGCTAAGGGACTAGCAATATGTAAACTTGGAGGTGTGATAGGTGCTTAAATATTCATATTTAAGCCCCCTTATTTACACTTGTTAGGTCCTTAGTTATGTTATTTTAGTCTATTTTACTTCATTTGTGTGTTTTACATGTGTTTATAGGATCTTGGAAGAAAAGAAGCAGTTTTGGCACTTAAAGGAATAAGCCTGGAAATCCTGGAGCACCCTCTGGTCAAGCTGCGATCGATCGCACCATGCAATGCGATCGTGCGCACACAAGAAGGATCAAGCGCACACTGCAATCGAACACAAGACGCTTGCGATCAAGTGCACATGTACAGGCGTGAACAGTAAACTGCAGAACCCTATTTTGGAAATAAGAAAGTTTTTACGGTTTAGGAAGTTTAGGGTTTCTTGCACCTTCTAGGACTTATCAAGCCCTATAAATACACCTGTAAAGCACACATAAAAAAGAAGAACTTAGAGAACACTTCTCTTATCTTTTACTTGGAGTTGTAAGCTTTGGGAGAGAATTGACGCCTCCTCTCTCGGGTTTATTCTTCTCTTTATGTTTAGTTTATATATGATGTTTATTTTAGATAGCATGTGTAACTAACTTTCTTATAGGGCTCGATTGAAGCCCTAGTTATGCTTTCTCATATATTTATTCATTGATAAATCTTTGCCAATAGCCTTTATTATGTTGTTTAACTTGATTAATGTCTGTGCTTATTTAAATTCCTCATATGTATGTGTATGGCCAACGTATGCATGTGGTATAGATTGTTTAGTTAGATCAATTTGGATGACCGGGTTTTGGGTCTAACATTAGTAACAAAATATATCCACACCGGATTCTTGGATTAATCAACATGGGAAACCGGGAGTAGATACCATGCCCTAGGTCTCATGTGGTTGTCGATTTCCATAGTACTTATGCTTTCTTAAGGAACAACTCAAGCAGATACCATGCTGAATCCCTTAAGGAAGAAAAAAGTTAGAGTAGATACCATGCCTAACTCGTTACTTAGGGAAATCAATAGCTTAAGGAGTAGATACCATGCCCTTAGGTTGGCGACCAGTAGGTATACATGATAAGGCTAGTGCATTGATACATTATACAATTGGGAAAGTATGACTAGTGGTGGATACCAAAGCCCTATGTCTTTATTATCATCAAATCACATACAACAGTTATTTATTTCATTTTATTCTAAAGAAACTATTTCTAAAAACCGAACTTTACCAATCCCTGTGGAGATGACCTTTCTTTCGCACACTATACTACATTGTTGACCTTGTGCACTTGCAAGTAAAACTAGTACGATTATCTACTTATTTATTTAGGTATATTTTCGTACAACACCAGAACAAGCAATATCCACCTTGGCTTAAATTCTCCACCTTATCATCAAATTTGACTTTCTCCTTTGGTTGGTGCGATTCTTCAATTGGTATTCTTATCTCATCCGTTTACCTTTCCAAGCAACCATCCTCTTATTCAGCACGTACAAGCTCTCTTCGTTCATGGTATCTTTCATCACTACTTTTGAACCATCAATAACTTGCATCTCATCATCCTCATTAGCCTTTCCATTATCATTTTGCTTCATTCTATTCAACTCCTCCAAGTCCTTCATCGTATCCTTACTTTGCAATTATGTGTGTTCCTCTTCTTCGTTGTAAATGTACTCCTTATTTGAAAAATCTAGACTTGGATCTTGATCTCTCCTCTTCCATACTTGAAGTGTTCCACTCCCTCATTTTGTCTGGCTCATCTATTGATATAATCACAAATAATTATTCAACCTCGAACACACTTAGTCTCTTCAACTCATCTAAGGTACTGCTAGAACCTCTCAATCCATTCAAACTTCCTTGTCCACTATTAACATCATGACTATGTCATCTTCTTTCGGTGGTAAGCACTTTGTCTCTATCAATATACTACTAAACAAATTAGTGATAACTGAATTGAAAAAGCTAATATTCATCATATCTTCTTCCATCTTCAATTCATCAAATAGCTCAATATTAATTATGACTATTTTTTTGGGCATTGGAACCACAATTCTGATACCACTTGTTGAGATTTTACCTCTAAAATCCACATACTCAAATTTTAAGCAAAAGCACAACCACAATGGTTAAATAGGCAAAATAAACAAAAAGCAAAACCAACAATAATTTATATGGTTCGGTAACCTCTTTGTATACGTCCACCAATATGCCCACTGTTTTATTAATCTTTTGTTACAACTTTAGGAAGAGAAAAGTTGTTAAACTGTCATCACTTCACATCCTAAAAGCCAAAATACAACCAAAGCTCTCAATCTAACTCTAGTTGTAAGTGTTCTCTCTACTTGACAACCCAAAACCCCAATACACTCAAAGCTCTCATCTTAGCTCTAGTAGTGAACCCCATTGATTTACAATGTATATTGGAATTATAAGCATGCTTCTAACGTTCTCTAGGGCTTTCCTAATACTATTAGAAAAATAACAACAATATCATAATAGATTACAACTACTACTTGCACAAGCAACAATCTAATAGGAAACCATTACTACTCCTACTAGAACAAGCAACTACAAAATAAAAAACCATTTTTCTCAAACCAATTAGAAATCTTCCTTGTAAGATTCAAGTCAAAATCCTAACAAAATCTTATGGTCGTAATCAAGTAGCAGCAATGCATCTGTATTTTCTATGAAAAACTGTTGATGCCAAAAATGTGTTCGCCGAGTTGAAAGCCTAGCCTCGAAGGAACCTACACAAGGACGAAAAGGTAGGCTAGGGGGTCGCCGAAGGGAGTGCCTCCGATGATGCTCCGAAGCTTTTTTTAGTGTGTGATAAGAGGCATAACGACCTTTTTTTTTTCTTTTAGCTTAGAAGAAAATCCCCCTTTTGGAATGCGCACCTAAGTCTTTTTATAGGGTTTTGAGGTGGCTTTTCATCCAGGGCGGTGGTGATATAAAGGCCCAGCTAAGTGGGTAATGATGCTTAGGAGGCACAGCTGTATGGTCTTGCTGTCTCGGTTAGGGGCTATCCACGCATGAGGTGGCTCTTGTGTTAAGGGCTGTGTGACCTGGAAGGCGGTGATGACATGGAGTCCAGCTGTCCGAGCCTAAGTTATCTGCGTGTCGCCCTGTTGTCTATCATTGGGATGGTCGACGTGTCGTTTCTCTATTGGGTGTGTGTTTTTTTAGCAGTATCAGAGGCCACCCCACTTCCTTGAGTATATTTATGTGCTTAAGGAAGTATTGTAGGGTTTGGTCCTTAGTAAAAGAGGCAATATGCCGAGCTTTTTATAGTGCCGAGCAGAGCATGTGTGGAGCAATCCATATGCTCAGTCTTAGAGCTATTGGGCCGAGCATGTGTGGAGCAATCCATCTGCTCAGCCTTGAAGAACACTGGTCCGAGCATGTGTGGAGCAATCCATATGCTCGGTATGCAAAACATGGGTCCCAACATCTGTGGAGCAATCAATCTGCTCAGACTTTGAGATAGTTGGCTGAGCATTTGTGGAGCAATCCATCTACTCGGACTTGGAGCTAATGGGTCGAGCATGTGTGGAGCAATCCATCTGTTCGGCATGGAGAACATAGGTCCGAGCATTTGTGGAGCAATCCATCTGCTCGGACTTGGAGATAATTGGCCGAGCATGTGTGAAGCAATCCATCTGCTAGGCCTTGGCTAACATGGGTTCGAGTATGTGTGGAGCAATCCATCTGTTCGGACTTGGAGCTAGTGGGCCGAGCATGTGTGGAGTAATCCATCTGCTCGGTATGGAGAACATGGGTCCGAGCATGTGTGGAGCAACCCATCTGCTTAGACTTGGAGATAGTTGGTCGAGCATGTATGGAACAATCCATCTGCTCGGACTTAGAGCTAGTGGGTCGAGCATGTGTGGAGCAATCAATCTACTTGGCATGGGGAACATGGGTCCGAGCATGTGTGGAGCAATCCACCTGCTCGGACTTAGAGATAGTTGGCCAAGTATGTGTAGAGCAATCCATCTACTCGAACTTGGAGCTAGTGGGCTGAGCATGTGTGGAGCAATCCATCTACTTAGCCTTAGCGAACATGGGTCCAAGTATGTGTGAAACAATTCATCTACTCAGACTTAGAACTAGTGGGTTGAGCATGTGTGGAGCAATCCATCTGCTCAGCATGGAGAACATGGATCCGAGCATGTATAGAACAACCAATTTGCTCGGAATTAGAGCTAGTGGGTCGAGCATGTGTGGAGCAATCCATCTACTCAGCATGGAGAACATGGGTCCGAGCATGTGTCGAGCAATCCATATGCTTGGACTTGGAGACATTTTAAATTCCAAGAAGACTTTTGGGCTTCTTATTTTTTGAGCCCATGAGAAAAAGGTTTTTTTTAGGCTGCTGAAAGACCTAAGTTTTTGCCTTGTGGGTTTTTAGGCTCTCTTGGGGACCAATTCCCTTAGGTTTCTTGGACTTTATTGACACGTGGCAAGTGTCAGCCCTCATTAAATGTTTGTAGCCATTTTTGCGAGGATGACGACGCTTTTAATGATTAGATTCCTTGGGGGATGAAACGGTGCTTTTGGCAGCTGAAACGGCGCCTAGTGGAGAGGGACAACACCTAATGGAATGGGACGGTGCCTAGGGGAACAAAGAGACCCCTAGGTTTTAATCATGGGTCGCCTTCTGTGTGGCAACGAGCTCCTTAGAGAGAGTGAAAGTCACTTCATGTTTCCGAAGGGTCATTCCCCTATCCATTTCTCCATTTAATGCTCTCGCTCGTTGTGCCTTTTTTTTTCCCTATATATGGAGGCCCTTGCTTCCTTCCTTCTTCACTTCAAACCATAGTGAGCTTTGTAAAGGAAGAAAGATATCTTTGAGAGCCCTCGTCCTCATCCCCTATTTTTCGAGAGCCTTCATCCTCGTCTCAATTTCCTGAGAGTTGGCCACCCCAATCTTGAGAGTTTTCCACCCTGATCTTTCAAAGTCTCGACGTCTGGTTTTTACTGGTGGTTCAGGCTTAATTAGTGGTGTGAGTGTTTGGTTGTTGTGACATTCAGAGGGTTGTTGAGGAGGAGGTTTCCGAAGAGCTTCATTCTCGAGAGGAGTTTATAGTCCGAATCCCTCGGACTTTTGGTGAGTTACGTCCATCAATCTTTTAAATATGTCTGCATTTGATGAATATCGAGATCCACCTAGTAGTAATAGTGGTAGTGGTAGGAGTAATGATAATGGTAGTGGTAGTAGTAGTGGTAATGATAGTGTCGAGGAGACGGGGTCATCCATGTCCTCCTTTAGGAGTACGACCCCGGAAAGGGTTGTAATGAGGAAAGGGCCTTTAGCAATGGTGCCATACGTCCCCGTTGTGGAGGAGTATGAAGAGGACTCCTCCTCTGAGGATGAGTCGAACGAGTTCATGGCCAATATCAGGGGGCCCTTGACCGCGGATGAAAGGGGGTAGTGGAATTGCGTCGTCAACGAGGATCCTCGTCACTTGAAGGATGAGGACTTGGAGATAATCAGAAAAGTGTATCGCATTTTGTACTGGTACACTCTCTGGCTAGCTGGTGTTGTGGAGAGCTCTTGCGATGCCCTTCCAAACTGCGCCCTACGAATTGCGCGTGTATGAGCACCACATGAGGGCCGAGCTTCAGTTCCCCCTTCACCATTTTTTCTGTGTCGTTTTACAGTATTTTGATATTGCGCCATGTCAGCTAGTGCCGAACTCGGTACAGCTGATAATGATCTTTATCATTATTTGCTCGGAAGTGGGTGGGCTGATGAATATGGATGTGTTTACAGTCCACTTCTAGATCAGCAGACATGGCCAGGCCGGGTGGGTGGTTGTCAGCACTTGGGCCAAGAGAAGACTCCGTCCTTGATCAAGAGTTGGAAGAATAACTTTTTCTTTATCTGGTTCGCAGAAAGCTTCGGTCTTCCCCTCTCTTGGAGTATGGACCGAGTAGGGAAGCGTAAAAAGCTGAGCCTCCTTCCCCACCAGCAGGAGACCGTGGAAGTCATGGAGATGAGGAAGGCTACTGAGACCGAGAGGTAGCAAGCCTCAAGTTTGGCGCCAAGGAAGATGCCTCATGCCTCTACCCCGATCGATCTGGAGAGCCCTCCCTAACCAGAGCCTGCCCCAATGACTTACACTGCCCTGGTGGCCTCGGCTGTTCTTGGCCCCTCTATGAGTGTCGCTTCGGGGGCGGTGGTCTTTAGGCCTAACTAGGCCCTGAAGGTTGACGACTCCGTCTTCGCGCACTCACAAGTTGGCGCGGGAGCATCTGATTATGGGGATCTCTCCCTGGGATCTCCAGGAATTGTCGCAGAAGCCTATCGAGGCCCTGTGCTCGGCGATTGAGACCATCACTTCCCAGGTAATATCCGTTCCCGAGCTCTTTACTTTTCCCTTTCATTTGTACTTTTTAGTTTATTTTGACTAACACTTGTTTACCTGGTCGCAGATGGCCGTAATCCTTGGCGTCACTTCCCACCAATGCATGGAGACAGCCGAGCTGCTGGGCTGCACCCAACACCAGCTAGAGGAGAAGACCAAGGTTGTCCAGCAGTTGCAGGCTTCAGAGGATATGGCTAATCGGGCTAGGGCCGAGGTAGTCTGGGAGAGGGATGATGCTCTCTGTGCCAAAGTCGAGGTTGAGAGGGCCATGCAGCGCTTGAGGGAGAAGAGGGAGGCCCGTACTCGGGCTGCTATCAATGAGGCCCTGGCGGCTTTCCATGGCTCGGACCTCTTCTAGACGGTTGTGGACCTGGAGGGGGGAAGCAGTTTCTCGAAGGCTTCCTAGAGGCCAAGAGGAAGGTCGAGCCCATGCATCCCGAGATAGACTTTTTGGGCCTCGACCTTCTAGATCCCGAGGATAGGGAGGAGGAGGAGCCTGCTACTGCTGCTGAGGATGAGGATGAGGCCGAGGTCACAACTGGCGAGGAGACGGTTGCTGAGCCAGAGGCTGAGGCTGAGGCTGAGGCGGCCCCAACCCTAGATTAGATTTTTATTTTTTCATTTTGTATTTCAAGGCTATTAGTGCCTTTTTTGTAACTTCTTGGAAATATAATGAGAATTTTCTTCTTTTTCCAACCTTATTGTTTATAACAGTTTTCTGTTTACAATTTCTATTTCAACCGAACTTCTTTTTGAAACTTGTACGTGGGATCCGAGTCCATTGATAGAAATGTCTAAGATGTTCAGCGTTCCAAGTTCGTGGAATACGCTTTCCACTTAGTTTTTTGAGCTCGAAGGTTACAGGACAACATACCTTTTTGATGCGGTACAGACCTTCCTAGTTAGGGATCAACTTCCCTGTTTCCCGTGGATGAGATACTTCGCTCTTTTGTAGGACGAGATCATGAAGCCGAAAATGTCTCCCTCATACCCGAGAATTGTAATACCTGGCGGCTCACTGTTGATAGATGGTTAACCTAATCTGAGCTTTATCTCGTGCCTCATCGAAAAGATCGGCATTCATACGAAGTGCCTTGTCATTGCTGTTACTCTCGAAATTTTGTATTTGGAGCGAAGGCATTCCGATTTCCAAAGGGATGACGGCTTCGGAGCCGTAAGTCACGAAGAAAGGGGTTTTGCTAGTGGGGGCTCGGGCAATGGTCCGATATGCCTAGAGCATATTTGGTAAGTGGTTCGTCCACTGTAGGTCTGCCTCATCTAGTCTTCTTTTAATGCCCTGCAAGAGGGTTCTGTTAGTTACTTCGGCTTGCCTATTAGCTTACGGGTATCCGATTGAAGAGAAACGATGCTCGATATGTAGCTCGTCATAAAATGTTTTAAACCGAGTGCTATCGAATTACTTGCTGTTATTCATCACCAACACTCGGGGTACACCAAAGCGGCATAATATTGATTTCTAGATGAAGCCCCTGGCCTGATGGTCGGTGATACTAGCTAGTGGTTCGGCTTCTACCCATTTTGTGAAATAGTCTATTGCTACAATGAGGTACTTTCACTGGTCGGGCGCTCCGGTGAAAGGTTCAAGAAGGTCCATTCCCCACATGGCAAAAGGAAGCGGGCTAGTGACTGGAGTAAGGGGATTTTCCAGTCTGCAGGTGATGGTGGCATACTGCTGGTAACTTTTTCACTTCTTCACTAGTTCTATGGCTTTTCCTCGCATCCCAAGCCAATAATATCCTTGGTGACGAATCTTGAAGGCGTGGGTTCTCTCTCCTAGATGATTCCCGCATATTCATTCATGAACTTCTCGAAAAGCGTAATTTGCCTCACTCAGACCTAAGCATTTTAAATAAAGAGTTGTGAGACCCTTTTTGTATAGTTAATCGTTCAAGATTGCATACCATGCTGCTCAGGAGATAATCTTTTCGGCCTCGTTTTTTTCACTCGGGAGACACCCGTCCTGCAAATATCTGAGGATAGGATCCATCCAAATTTCCCTAGTGGCCATGAACAACACAGTTATTTTGTCGATGCTGGGTGCTACGAGTGTTTTAAGGTAGACTGCTTGTAAGGACTCGAGCTGTCGAGAGGAAACGAGTCGAGCTAAGGAGTCAGCTTTTGAGTTTTCAACCCGGGGAATTTAGTTGATTTGAAACACCTTGAACTTTGCGACGAGTTTCCTGACCTTCACTAGGTAGCAGGTGATTTTCTCTTTTCAGGTCTCAAACTCCCTATTGACCTAGTTCACCACCAATTGCGAGTCACTGAATACGTCAAGGGCCTCCACAGACAAGGGTCGGAGCTTATGGGCCGTGATTAAAGTGCGTACGCCATTTTCTCCATGGGGAGATACCATGTTTTCGCTTAATGAAGAACCTTACTTACATAGTATACGAGCTTTTGAACGCCTGCTTCCTCTCGAATTAGGACGGAGGCCACCACCTCATGCCCTGCCAAGAGGTATAGAAAAAGCTCTTTACCCACGATGGGCTTGGTAAGTAAAGGAGGCCAGCCTAAATACCTTTTTAGTTCTCTAAATGGTTCCTAGAAATCTTCGGACCAAATGAAGTTTCTGGTCTTTCTAATGGCTTTGAAGAAAGAGAGACATTTTTTTACTGATTTGGACATGAATCGGCTCAAAGCTGCTATCTACCCAGTGAATCACTGGACTTCCCTTATGGTCTGGGGTGATTTCATGTTGAGGACGACCTCTATTTTTTCGGGGTTCGCCTTGATGCCCATTTATATCACCATGAAGCCGAGGAACTTTCCTCCGGTGACCCCAAACGCACACTTGGAGGGATTTATCTTCATTTGATGGCACCTAAGGACTTTGAAGGCTTCTTTCAAGTCGTTTTCCTGGTCTTTAGCTTTGGTACTTTTCACCAGCATATCATCTATATAGACCTTCATGTTTCAGCCAATCTGTTCTCGAAAAATCTTATTTACCAATCTTTGGTAGGTGGCTCCTGCGTTCTTCAACCTGAATGGCATAACTTTATAGTAGTAGAGCCTTTATCCCATCATGAAGGCTGTTTTCTCCTAATCGGGCATATACATAAGGATTTGGTTATACCCAGAGTAGGCGTCCATAAAGGTCAACAACTCGTGCCCGGAGGTTGCATAGATGAGTTGGTCTATCCTTGGCAAAGGGAAGCTATCTTTCGGACAGGCTTTATTCAGATCCGAGAAGTCGATGCAGATCCACCATTTTCCACTGGCTCTTTTTACCATCACCATGTCAGATACCTAATCAGGATAGTCTACTTCACGAATGAAGTTGGCCGTGAGTAGCTTATCAACCTCGGCCTGGACAGCAACTTGTTGTTCGGGCACGAACTATCTCTTTTTTTGAATGACTGATTTGTGGTTTGGGTCCACATTTAACTAGTGTACGATCACCTCAAGGCTGATCCTGGCCATATATGCCGCTGACCAGGCAAAGAGATCCTGGTTCTTTCAGAAGAGGGCAAGCAAGGGCCTCCTAAGGTCCTTGGGGAGATTAGAGCCAATATGGATGCTTCAGGATACATCCTCCCTCTCCAAGGGGTATCACGGTCAACTTTTCCACCGACTGGCCTCGTGGGTTTCTTTCTTCGTCCCTAAGGTCATCCAACTCGGGTAGGAGAGCTTTCATCCTCTTGCCTTCCCTTACCACGTTGAGATAACAAGACCTAGAGATTTGTTGGTCCCCCTTAACCTTGTCCACTCCTCCTTCGGTCGAGAATTTCACTTTTAAGTGATACGAGGAGATGACCACTCAGAGCCTATTGAGGGTGGGCCGGCCTAGGATTATCTTGTAGGACGAAGGTTTCCGGACGATAAGGAAAGTAGTCTGCACGGTGGTTGCTTAGGAGGTTGTTCCCATTATTACTAAAAGAACTATGCTGCCTTCTGCAAACACCGAGCCCCTCGAGAAGCGGTAGACTGGGGTGGAGATCGGCTCTAGTTGAGATTCTCCCAGTTGCATCTATTGGAAAGTGTCATAGAATAGGATGTCAGTCGAACTCCCGTTGTCAAGTAGGACGCACCTAACCTCGTGGTTAGCCACAAGGAAAGAGATGACGACGGCATCATCATGTGGGATTTGGACTCCCTCCAGGTCCTCATCCGTAAAAGTGGTAGTCATATCCTCCTTTCATCTCTTGTGGGGTCCGATAATCTAGGCTATGGACCGGGCATAAGTTTTTTCGTGGTTCCTAGAAGTGCCCCCTGCTACGGGCCCTCAACAGATGGTTTTAATGACCTTGGCCGTAGTAACCTTTAATTTCTTTTGGCTGGGCTGTCTGTGGCTTGGCCCAGGACTCTTCTGAGTAGGTCGGACAATCCTATTCCGATTGGAAAGGGGCTCTGGACTTCTCCGGAGACGCCTCGCGAACTTCTCCGACCGGAGCCCAGTGAATTCTTTCAGCTGCCCCCTGTTGATGAGGGCTTCTATCTGGTACTTTAATGCCTGGCAATCTTCTGTGTCATGTCTGTGGTTCCTGTGGAAGTGACACTATTTCTCTCGATCCTCATTGAGGCGCAGCGGTTTGGGAGGTCAATGTAAGATCACCTAGTCCTGGATCTGCATAAAGACAGCATTTCTGGATGCGTTGAGAGGGGTAAAGCTCTCGAAGGGCTTGGGGACCCTGGGTTTGTCCTCACGGAATAGTTGCTTTACTAGTTCCCGACACGGGCTAGCAAGGCCTTTTCCTTTTTCTTTTGGGATCTCTTTCCCGTTCTCTCCAAAAGTCTTGGTCATCCTTTGCCAGCATATATTTCTCGGCTCGGGCCAAGATCTTATTCATGTCGTCGGGCGGTGGCCGGGTGAGTTTTGAGCTGAAGATCCTGGATATCAACTGGTTCTTAAATGCCAGCATTTGGACACTGGGGTCTAAGTCGGGGATCTCCCAGGCCGCTAAATTGAACCTTGATATGTAGGCTCGGAGCTTTACCCCTTTTAACTGACGATATTAAACAGGGACTCCAAGGTCTTCTTAGGGCCTTTGCTACTAAGAAAGTGTGAGGCGAAGGCATAACTTAGCTCTTTGAATGTGCGGTTACCCCCTAGTTTCAAACGAGAATACCACGTCCTGGTCGCCTTTTCAAGCATTAGGGGGAAAGCTCGACACATCACTGGATCAGAATGTCTGTGGAGCGTCATCATGGTTTTGTAGTGCTGGAGGTGGTCCATGGAGTCCATGGAATCGTCGTAAGGTTTGATCTGGGGCATTCAAAAATTTGGCTAGAGGGGGGCCTTAAAGACCTCCTGAGTGAAGGGAGAGTGCTAGACGTTGAGCTCATCTGTTGGAAATCACCTTAGCAAGATGCCCAGGTGGTGATCTTCCAAACACCCAAGTCTAGAATGACTTATAGAAAGAAATACAGCAATCAAAGACAAGAACAGGAAAAATCAAAGAAAGAAAAAAGACAAGCAATTGTTATCGAGATTTGGCAATGTGTCTACGTCCCCGTGAGTTCCTCCGAACTCTCTGCACTAATCAAATGGTTCTTACAAGTTACAGCAATCCCCTTCAAGAAACCACAAGTTCTTGAAGAAACCACGAAGAGAAGTAAGGAATAAGATAAGAACTAACAATGCTCTCTATCTAATCTACTCTCTCTTCTTTACAACCAGCCTCACTACTACAAAGAGTCCCTCTTGTGTTTGTGTCTTTGCACTCTCACACAATTCTCTCTTGTATTACAATTGATCTCACACAATGTCACACTCTAATTTTTTTCTTTGAGAATGAAGCTAGGTAACCCCTTATATAGTCACCCACTTCTTGTTCATTTTTTAGATTCAATCTTCACCCTTAGACCTTGATTACCACTTAATAATGGCCCTCCATCACTCTTAAATGGTGTTGTGCACTTTAACCTTGCACCCACGCACCTAAGAGGATGTTGAAACAGGCTGTCCATGTGTGCTGCAGTGTGCCTGGCGCCTAGGCACTCAACAGGGCGCGGTGCGGCACTGGGCAGAGTCTTCATGCAACAGCTCTGGACGGTGCGGCGCTGGGCTGTGCGCATCAAGTGTCATGCCCTCTGGATGGTGCGGCGTTGGGCTATGCGTGGTGCGGCGCTGGTGCATTTCTGGAGTCTTCATTCTGTGACGTGTGGCACTGGTGAAGGGGCAGTGCGGCGCAAACTAATGCTGCCCCTTTACCTAGCTATGCGCACACCCCTTCTACTAGTGTGTAGAAGTGCGCACACTAGTGAGCCTAGCCTTACCCTGCTCCAAAGTGATGCACACATATGTGTGCAGACCTTTAACTTACTGAACTTTAATCCTCCAACTTTGGTTTAGACTTTAACCATCTTTGAACCATGTTTAGATATGTTTAAACCTTAGACAAATACCAACAATCTCTACCTTTGTCTAAGTGTTTAAACCCAAACCATTTTGCAGAGAGCTTCGGGATCCAAACTCATCATGAGTCATCTATCAACCGACTCCAATCCTAAGAAGTCCAAGCCAATGATTGAACTTACTTAGAGGTAGAACTTTAGTGCCTAAATTTGCAGGACTTTCCTCTGTGGTCTTCTTGTCAACATGAATGCATCCTTTCGTACCATTCTCCGGAGTGTAATGATACCGAACATCCATATGCTCCATCCCCTCATGGAACATCAGATTCCTCCACAAGTGTCGCACACTTTGGCTATCCGAAGACACCACTACCTGCTCTTTTAGGACCTCCTACTCGTCCAACAACCCTTTGCACCCCATAGCCTCCTTTATGGCTTCCGTAGCCCTATGCATTCTGCCCTGGTTGTTATGAGTGCTACCACTGGTTACCATTGAGTCTTCCAATACCTCAGCAACAACTTCATCCTAAGCCAATGCTTCTTTCCGGGATTACTCACAAATCTGCTGAGAACACCCATTGCCCAAGCAACCCTTAACCAGTTTCTCTCCTTTTCTTGGATGATTCTCATGCCAAGGATCTTTTGTGTAAGGCTGAGATCTTTCCTCTCAAAATCCTCACTGAGTTGAGATGTAAACCTTTCCATCCTCTTCCTGCTGTTCCGAACCAACAGCACATCAATGACATAGATGAGGATGCTCACCATCTTCTCCACCTTGTGTCCAGGTGAAAAAGTTTCTGTGACATTTATGTCTTTTCTTCTTGTGAACCCATTCGCCACCAGCCTAGCCTTGTTCTGGACTTCATCTCCTGGAGGGTTCCCTTCTTTGATCTTGTAAGTGCACTTGCATTCCACAACTTTCTGCTTTCCTGGAATTTTCACCAATTCCCAGAAGTTGTTATTCCTCAAAGAATCTATTTCTTCATCCATTGCTAGCTGCCACTGTGACGACTCCTTACATTCCATGGCATCAATGTAAGTCTTTTGTTCACTCATCCCTCCTTTTGTCCAAGGAGTTATTGCATCTGCAGCATCCACAAACCCATATCTTGAAGGTGGCTCGACCAGCCTTCTTTCCCGGTCTCTTGTGAGCTGATAGTCCTTCCGACTTGCTGCATCATTCCCTTCTTGTTCAGCCTCCTCATGAGTATCCTGAGCTTGGCATTCATCCAAGGGCTCTATATGGTTCGAACCCTCTTGCCTCACTTGCTCTACTTGAACTGAATTCTCCTTGATGCTATGCTCCACAAATTCCAGACTGGTTTGCTCACTAGCCCCTGCAGGGTTAGCTTTCTCCAAGTAGGGAAATTACAATTCATTAAAATTAACATCCCTACTTATAATGAGTTTCAATCCTTCTTTTTCTAAGGACCACAATCTATACCTCTTAGCCCCTTCCCCATATCCTAGAAACACACATTTTCTAGATCCTGGGCTAAGTTTATCATCCTTTTGTTGTGCATATGCAGCACACCCAAAAGTCCTAAGGTTGTCCAACTCAGGGGATTTTCCACTCCACATTTCTTCGGGAGTCTTTTGGTACACAACCCTAGAGGGTTATCTATTCACCAAATATACAGCAGTAGACACTGCTTCCCCCCAAAAGCATTTGGGTAATCCGGATCCATCTAACATGTACCTAACCTTTTCCATAACGGTCTTATTCATCCATTCAGCAACTCAATTTTCCTGAGGGGTTTCCACAACCATCCTATGTCTTAGAATGCCATTTAACCCACAGAATTGATCAAGTTCTTGGTTAAAAATTTCTAAGCCATTATCGGTTCTTATCCCCTTAACTACTCTACCCATTTGAGTCTCTACCAAACCTTTCCACACCACTAATTTATTCAAAGCATCTGATTTATTTCTAACCAAATAAACCCACACTTTTCTTAAATAATCATCAATTAATGATAGAAAGTAAAAGTTACCTCCCTGTGTTGGTGTCCTTACTGGTCCCAAAAGGTCCGAATGAATGTAGTCAAGAATCTCCTTAGACTTATGCACTCCGGTGTTGAAGCTGACCCGATGTTGCTTCTCAAGAACACAACACTTGCAGAAATCAAGTTCCTCTACTTTGTCATCACTAAGTAGGCCTTCCTTGCTGAGAACTTGCAGGCCTTCTTCGCTTATATGTCCCAAGCGAGTGTGCCAAAGGGCTGCCTTGTCCATCTCAGCCATCAAGCTTGCTGCTTGATCATTGATTTTTGTCTCTCCGATCATCTCATAGAGTCTATCGTTTCTTGCTGCCTTGATCACTACCAAAGATCTCTTGGCCACCTTGATCTTTCCTCCCTCTAATTTGCATGTATACCCCATGGAATCCAACTACCCCAACGAGATCAAATTTCTCTTCAAATCTAGAAGATATCTTACATTTTCTAGTAGCCTTATCATTCCATCAAACATCCTCAATTGGATGTCTCCAATCCCCCTCACTTGGCAAGAATTGTCATTCCCTAAGAAAATTCTTTCATCACTGGCTTCCTTGAAATTCTTGAACCAATCCCGGTGAGGGTACATAGATAAGTGCACCCGGTATCCAAGATCCATTTCCCGTTGCCTTCCTGCCCCTTGCTCATATCCGAGCACACAACAAGAACATCATCACCTTGCTGTTCTCCCATGGCAACCGAAGTCTCTCCATTGTTGGTATGGCTTTTCCTCTCATCCCACATCTTCTTCTTGCAATCTTTCTTGAAATGACCCTCCTTGTTGCAGTAGAAGCATCTCCTTCCTCCTCCAAGTCTTGTCTTGGAATGAGATCTCTCATGGCTCTCTCCTCTACCTTTGTCCCGGTAGTAGCCATTGTTGCTGTCATTCCGAGTTGCTGGCCTTCCTCTTATGAACAGCCCATCTCCACTTGATGTCTCCTTCATCTTGGCTTTGAAATCATATGCCCTTATGGCATTGATCATAATCTTCTTTGTTAAACTATCCCTTCCATACTCAATAGCATTAATCAAATTATCAAAGCAATCAGGAAGTGAATGTAACAAAATAACAGCGAATTGTTCATCTGGAAAAGTAATACTACAGCTATTCAAATCTTGAACTAGCTTGTTAAAGACATCAAGATTATCTTGCAACTCTTTACTATGGTCCATTTTAAAAGCAAAGATTCTTTTAAGAAGATAAATCTTGTTAGGGAGAGTTTTGGTAAGAAACAACTCATCTAGTTTCTTCCATATGGCAGCCGGATCTTCCGAGTCCCCATACTCCCTTGTGACACTATCTGACATGTGCAAGAAAATGGTGCTGTAAGCCATCTTCTTCATCTCGGTCCGCTGGTCCTCCGTGACACTTGATGGAAAAGTATCATCTTCTCCAATAGCCAAGCCCACTTTCTGTTGCATTAGAACCGCCTTGATCTTCCGCTTCCAAAGGGCAAAGTCACCCTTTCCATCAAACTTCTCAACACAGAAATTTGAAGCCATCTTTGCGGACAAGATCCTAGATTTATGCACTACCCATAAATGCTTTCTTCAACCTCAAGAACACAGATCGAAGATGGATCTTAACACCGTTCTTGAATCACCCTCAAGAACACGATCAAATCTTGATCTTTACACCGTTCTTGAATCACCCAAGAAGTTGATCTTTGATTCTTGGAGTCTTGGCTCCGTTACTTTCTTGTTCTTACTCTAATACCCAGCTGTGCTAGCTCCTCCGACTCTGATACAACTGTTGAAAATCACCTTAACAAGATGCCCAGGTGATGATCTTCCAAACACCCAAGTCTAGAATGACTTGTAGAAAGAAATACTGCAATCAAAGGCAAGAATAGGAAAAATCAAAGAAAGAAAGAAGACAAGAAATTGGTATCGAGGTTCAGCAATGTGCCTACATCCCCGTGAGTTCTTCCGAACTCTCTGCACTAATCAAATGGTTCTTACAAGTTATAGCAATCCCCTTCAAGAAACCACAAGTTCTTGAAGAAACCAAGAAGAGAAGTAAGGAAGAAGATAAGAACTAACAATGCTCTCTATCTAATCTACTCTCTCTTCTTTACAACCAGCCTCACTACAAAGAGTCTCACTTGTGTTTGTGTCTTTGCACTCTTACACAATTCTCTCTTGTATTACAATTGATCTCACACAATGTCACACTCTATTTTTTTTTTTTTTTTGAGAATGAAGCTAGGTAACCCCTTATATAGTCACCCACTTCTTGTTCATTCTTGAGATTCAATATTCACCCTTAGATCTTGATTACCACTTAATCATGGCCTTCCATCACTCCTAAGTGGTGCTGTGTGTTTTAACCTTGCACTCACTCACCTAAGAGGATGTTAAAACAGGTTGTCCATGTGTGCTGCAGTGTGCCTGGCGCCTAGGCGCTCAACAGGGCGCGGTGCGGCGCTGGACAGAGTCTTCATGCAACAGCTCTGGGTGATGCGGCGCTGGTGTGTTTCTGGAGTCTCCATTCTGTGAGGCACAACACTGGTGAAAGGGCACTACGGCACACACTGATGCTACCCCTTCACCCAGGTGTGCGCACACCCCTTCTACTAGTGCGCAAAAGTGCGCACACTAGTGCGCCTAGCCTTACCCTGCTCCAAAGTGATGCACACACATGTGTGCAGACCTTCAACTTGCTAAACTTTAATGCTCCAACCTTGGTTTAGACTTTAACCACCTTTGAACCATGTTTCGACATGTTTAAACCTTAGACAAATACCAACATCGTCCATGACACTATGGTGACGGCCCTTGAGTGCTTCATTAATCCGTCCCTCTATGTCTTCTATCCGCTTATCGAAGCCCTCACTGCTTCTGGACAAGGGACTTTCTCTAGACTTGGCCACCCAGGGCGGGAAGGACTCCGTCGTGGAACAGTCATCGATGGGGAGACTGCGGCCGACCGAGCTGGTGTGGCTAGGGATAGGCCGTGACTGTGTAGGAGAAGGCTGGTGAGCCCCTCGGCGAACCTCAGCAGCCAAGTTAGCTACTAGCCGCGAGAGCTCTACGAACTGCGCTTAGAGCGTGGCCATGTTGGGGTGCGTGTTAGATTTAGCTGAGGAACTTGATCCAGACCGATGGCTGTGGGTACTAGCCCCTGCTGCTCCTTTACCAGCATCCCTGGCGGTGTGTTTCGGTGGCATGGCAACAGATAAGTTCTTTAAATTTCTTTGCTTTTATTGTTTAGCGAAAGATGGTGGTTTCCCACAAACGGTGCCAATCTGTTGATGGCCAAAACGTGTTTGCCGAGTTAGAGGCCTGGCCTCAAAGGAACCTACACAAGGACGAAAAGGCAAGCTAGGGGGTCGCCAAAGGAAGTGCCTCCGAGGATGCTCCGAAGCTTTTGTTAGTGTGTGATAAGAGGTATAACGACGTTTTTTTTCTTTCAGCTTAGAGGAAAATCCCCATTTTGGAATGCACACCTGAGTCTTTTTATAGGGTTTTGAGGCGGCCTTTCATCTAGGGCGGTGGTAACGTGGAGGCCCAGTTGGGTGGGTAATGATGCCCAAGAGGCCCAACTGTGTGGCCTTGCTGTCTCCGTTAAGGGCTATCCACGCATGAGGCGGCCCTTGTGTTAAGGGCGGTGTGACCTGGAGGGCGATGATGAACTAAAGTCCAGCTGTCCGAGCCTAAGTTATCCACGTGTCGCCCTGCTGTCTATCCTTGAGATGGTCCACGTATTGTTTCTCTATTAGGTGTGTGTTTTTTAGTGGTATCAAAAACAATATTATTTGTAAGTCAATCTTTGACCATTCATAAAAACTGGCAACCAAATCCAAGCATCTTATACTAAGATTCTAAACAGTTTTTAGATAAGGTCTGCGTAAGAAGAAGCAATATGGATATTCGAACAAGAAGACAATTATGAAAAGGAAGTTAGCCATATAAAATAATTAAGAACCGTTTCCTTTTTTATGACAATATTCGTTTTCTTTATTGATAATTAAGAACTGTTTCCTTTGTGTGTATCCTTCCTTTAGTTCTCTTCTTTGTTCCTCTCTAGATGGCAGAGGATGTTACCAGGACTGGTAGCATTACAATGTCTTATGTGAAATGTTATTGTGTTTTACAATTATTGACTAATGCAGTTTGCCTATATATATATATATATATTGAAGATTGGACTAATGGTTGCAAATAAACCCCAAAGAAATAACTCTGTAGTCATGTAAATCCCTAATTAATAGTCAAGAAGCCAAAACAGAGGTAACACAGGAACAAAAATTCATTCTTTTGTAACCGAAATCTCTAAGCAAAAGACAAATTAAAATAAAAAATATGGTTCCAACAAAAGAAGAGGAACTGACCTGATTTCGAAATTGACCCGATGAAATAAAAATCCTTCACCGCCAGTATACCACAGTGCCAATAACATACATAAATTGCAAGAGAAGAAGAGAATTATGAAGGATTTGAGACACCAAAGAGGATGTAACTGATTTGGGGATGTGGTTTTGAAAAGAAAACTGATTTAAGGAACGTGGGAATGAGAAGTTGCCAACTGCTTTTCACAAACCGCAAAGGAGTTGCAACTGCTGTATGGGTTTGACTCAAGTTTGTGTTTGGGCTTTTCTTTTACATTTTTATCATGATAACGCGTTAATTTTTAATTGTTAACTAAAGGGTTAAATTGAGATTTTAATGGGGAGGACACCAAATGAGTGGCTTTTCACCTGTGAAGCATGTTATGTTATTCTTAGGTTTGTCAAAATCAACTAAATATGTATTAAAAATTAGAGGGAATAAAAATTATAAAAAAATAAATATTCTGTAAAGGCCACCTGTTGATCCTAGGTGGAGGGTTTGTGCAGATCACGATTCAATTGTGTTCCAGCATTTTCTGATGAACAATCTTCTTCCATCTGGGTCCTGTATTTTCTTGTGAAACAATCCATTAAGTTGGGCAATTTCCCCTTTCTGTTTGTCTGGTCAAGCAAGGATGTGACTACGTTTTGCATGAATACTCATGCTAATTCCGGTTTCTTAATGTGAGATCTGTATTTTGTTGCTGCATAGTCAAATAGGTTCAAGAACCTGCCAAGTTGTGGCATGCATAAAAACTATTTCAGGTCTCAACTCAGCAAGAAAATGGTATTTAGATTAAGTCAACAAAAACAGAGAATACCATCGACTTGGTTTCGTAAGAGTTATCATGGAACTAGAAAATTTCACTATTAATTACGAGAAAATTAAGTAGTAATTTTGGTATTTAAATTTTTTTAAAAATTTTTTGAACCAATTACTAATAAATTTTTTCGTAATTACTAATAAATTTTTTCGATTCAATGATAACTCCCACGGAATTTGGTCTATGAGATCACCAATCACAAGAATATAATTATGATAATGAAATAGTAGTGAGATGGGATTGTTGTGCAAATTCAAGTGGAAGACTTTGATTCAAATTTTTCTCACAACATCAAATTTCTAAGGTCAATATACTTTTGGATATCTCAGTACCAATTAAATTTTACTCAATGCTTCCATGTCTCACTATTTTCGCATAAAGTGAAAAATGATATAAAGAAAATGTTGTTTTCCAACAAACATAATAAAAGTATTGATGCAAAAAAGTAAGGAGGAAAATGAATAATCTAATTTTTATTAAATCCAATCTAACTGAAAATTAACATAGGTACGTACTTCTAGTCTTACTCCAATAAAAAATACTTTAAAGTGATTAAATTCTAATAAATATCAAATTGCTTAAATATTAAATATCCAAATACTTTGAAGAATTTAAGTACTAATTAAAAAAAATCTCCATGGAGCCAAATTAATTAGTGTACTAAAAACGGAGAAAGATAGAATTTAACTCGAAAAAAGGCACAAAATCGATTGTTTTCATACCAAATCCAAGCAATTTATAAACAATTTCAAGATGAGGCATGTCTTGAACAAGAAATGACTATAGAAACTAACATTAGCTCTAGTTATATGAACAACCATTTTCAGCCTTTCAAATGAAGACAGAAAATAAAGTGTCATATTTCTTTAAAACCCTTGGATTCATTAGAAAACTTACTATTAGGTCATACTAGCCCTAACACCAAGGAATTGAGAAAGGGATATGTAGCTAACAGCAAGAAAGGGATTTTCTTCTTGAATAATATTTTCGTGATTCCTGAAATTTCTTATTAAGTAATATGTGTGGACAAAAAATTCTCCATGGTGCCAAATCAGTGCACTAAAACTTGAGAGAAATAGAATTTATCTCGAAAACAGACAGAACTGAGAAATTATTAGATAAGGCACGTCATCCATACGATCACCCAATAGGGATTGTCCACGTTGGATTATTAATCCACATTATTTACATCTTGTAGTGTGCTCTGCCTGTCAAATTCATAGGAAGGTGGAGGTATTATTAGATGATGTGAATTAGTAATCCAACGTGAACAATCATTATTGGGTGGTTGTAGGGATGACATGGAATCCAACATATTTCTTTAGCTCAAAAATCTCATTGAGACATAAGTCAATATTAAAATTTATCTTTAGTATGTCATCATTATGCAATTATATGAGTGGTTACGGGTCGTTTTCTTTATGACCCATTGATCACTACTAGGTAAAGCATGATAATTACTCCTCTCCTACTAATATAATTTCATAGGTCTGATTCCTATGACTGCTCTTCTCTCCATTTCTTTCTTACTTGCAACTGCTAAAGAGGAAACTAAATGTTGAATCATGGCCACACTATTCTCTCCCTTAAACTTTTTACACATCTTCTTTACAGTTTCAATGCTTCTTGTGACAAGCACCTCATCTCCCTTGCAGCCACTTTGTCCTAATGACGAGAGCTACATGTTGTTGCCATTCAAGTGTAGCTTTCTCATAAAAAAGAAAGCTTCAAGTGATCTTTTATGTTGAAAATCACCTTAGGAATCCTAGGTGGTGACCTTCAAACACCCAAATCCAGAATGACTTGTACTAATCAAGAATCAAACCATAAAAGATAGAACACAAGCAATTATTATCCAGGTTCGGCAATTTGCCTACGTCCCCGTGAGCTCCTCCGAGCTTTCTGCACTAAATCAATGAAGTTCTTACAATTACAGCAATACCTCCTCAAGAACCCTCTTGTTCTTGATACTTGAAAGAAGAGAAAAGAAAGAGATAAGAACTATGTGTTTCCCTGGAATTTTTCCCAAGAAAATTCCAATTACAAAGCCCTTTAACCCCACTTCTTGAATACTCTCTCTCACTTGAAACACCTCTGAAGATTTGATAGCCTATCTCTCTCAACACCAGCCACTCCTGGAATGAGACTCCTTCTTGTGTTTCTTCTCTCTTGACACTTGTGACTTTGCACTCTTGTCATGTGTTGCGTGTGTTATTACTCCTAAATAACCCTTTATATAGAGCAACAACTTCTTTAACCAATCTTGAAGTCAATCTCAACCCTTCGATCTTGAGAACCAAACAATCATGGCCCTCTAAGTGGTCATGTTCCTTTTAATCAAGTCTAACACACCATCTCAAAGTGCTAAACAAAAGGCATCAGGTGTGCCTGGAGCCACGGCCCAAAACAAGGCAGGTCGCAGTGCACAACAGGGCAGAAAACCTCTCCTTGCTGGTGGCCGCGGCGCACAAGGCCCGGGCCACGACGCACAGGATTGTGCTGCAGCGCACAGCTGGTGGAGAAAATACTAACTTTCTGGAGGCCACAGGGCACCAAGCTTGTGTCGTGGCACCAAAGCCTGCTGAAGCCTCATCTTCCATCCTTTTAATTCTTAGACAAATCCCAACAATCTCTAACTTTGTCTAAGCAATTAAACCCGAACCCATTATGCAGAGAACTCAGGATCCAAACTCAACTTGAGTCACCAAATCATCTGACTCTAATCCTAAGAAGTCCAAGGCAATGATTGAACTTGCTTAGAGGTAGAACTTTAGTGCCTAAATCTGCAGGATTTTCTTCCATGGCCACTTTGTCCACATGAATGCATCCTTCCGTAACATTTTCCCGAATGAAATGATACTGAACATCCATATACTTTGTTCTCTCATGGAACACCAGATTCTTACACAAATGCAATGCACTTTGGCTATCCGAATACACCACCACCTACTCTTTTAGGACCTTCAACTCTTCCAACAACCCTTTGCACCACATAGCCTCCTTGATGGCTTCCGTTGCTGCTATGTACTCAGCCTCAGTTGTTAAGAGTGCTACCACCGGCTGTAACTGAGCCTTCCAACTTATACAACATCTGTTTAAGTTGAAGAAGTAGGAGGTAATCGATCTTCACCCGGTCTGCTCCATAGCCCGAATCAGCATAACCTTCTAACTAGATGGACTTACCCTTCTTCTCATAAACAAGCCCCACATCTGGGCTTCCCTTCAAATACCTCAACAATCACTTCATCCCAAGCCAATGCTCCTTTCCAAGATTACTCATAAACCTGATGAGAACACTAATGGCATAACAAATGTCGGGTCTAGTGCTTACCATGGTGAACATAGCTAATCCAACCGCACTAGAGTAAAAGACCTTTTCCATTTCCTTCTTCTCCTCATCTGTTCTAGGACATTGATCGCTAGAGAACTTGAAATAACCAACAAGGGTCACTGGTTTGCTATCTTCCATAGAGAACTTAGATATCATCTTCTCTATGTAGGAAGTCTAAGAAACCTTCAACTTGTTTCTCTCCCTTTCCCGAATTATACTCATCCCAATGGTCTTTTGTGCATGACCAAGATCCTTCATCTCAAACTTCGAACTGAGTTGAGACTTCAACCTTTCTATCCTCTCCTTGTTGCTGCCAACCAACAGCATATCATCAACATAGATAAGGATAATCACCATTTCCTTCACCTTGTGACCTTTATAGTAAAAGTACAAATCATAGTAGCTCCTCATGAAACCCAAGCTAGTTACAAAGGAATCGAACCTCTTATTCCATTGTCGAGGTGATTGCTTCAGGCCATAGAGAGATTTCTTCAATTTGCACACCAAATCTTCATGCCTTCTTTCCTCATAGCTTTCGGGTTGCCTCATGTAGATGGTCTCATCAAGCTCTCTATGTAAGAACGTTGTCTTCACATACATTTTCTCAATCTCCTAATTAAATTGGACCACCATCGCTAACACTATCCTTATCATCTTGTATTTCACAACCGGTGAGAAAATTTCGGTGAAATCTATGTCTTCTCTTTGTGTGAACCCCTTCGCCACCAGCCTAGCCTTATATCAGACTTTATCCCTTGGAGTGTTCCCTTCTTTGATCTTGTAAATCCACTTACAATCCACAACTCTCTGTTTTTCTGGTTTCGACTCCAATTCCCAATAGTTGTTCTTCCTCAAAGAATGCATTTCCTCCTCCATGACTAGCTTCCATCTTAACGAATCCTTACATCCCATGACATCAATGTAAGTTTTTGGTTCACTTTTTTCTTCTGAATAAGGAGCTGGTACATTAGCATCCGCAAAACCATATCTCAAAGGTGGTCTAACCTGCCTCCTTTGCCGGTTCCTTGTGAGTTGATAATCATTCTGATTTGCTGCATCATCCCCTTCTAGTTCCGCCTCCTCTTGAGTGTCTTGAGCTTGGCCTTCATCAATAAGCTCTACCTAGTCCGAACCCTTTTGCCTTTCTTGCTCTACCTGAACCAAATTTTCTTTGATGTTATACTCCACATGAACCGGGCTGGTTTGCCCACTTTCCCCTGCAGGGTTAGTTTTCTCCAAATAAGGAAATAAATGCTCATTAAAAATGACATCCCTACTTATTATGAGTTTAGTCCCTTTTGACTCTAAGGACCACAATCTATACCCCTTAACCCCTTCACCATATTTTAGAAACACACATTTTCTAGACCTTGGGTTAAGTTTATCATCCTTTTGATGTGCAAACGCAGCACACCCAAAAGTCCTAAGGTTGTTTAACTCAGGGGGTTTACCACTCCACATCTCCTCGGGAGTCTTAAGATCAAAAGCTCTAAAAGGTGATCTATTAACCAAATATGCAGCAGTAGACACAGCTTTCCCCCAAAAACATTTGGGTAACTCGAACCCAATTATAATGCATCTAACCTTTTCCATAAGGGTCCTATTCATCCTCTCAGCAACTCCATTTTGCTGAGGGGTTTTCACAACCGTTCTATGTCTTAGAATCCCATTTAACTCACAAAATTTGTCAAAATCCTGATTGCAAAATTCTAAACCATTATCGGTTCTTAAAACTTTAACTACCTTACACGTTTGAGTTTCCTGCAACTTTTTCCACACCACAAATTTATTCAAACCATCTGATTTATTTTTAAACAAATAAACTCAAACCTTTCTAGAATAATCATCAAATAAAGAAATAAAGTAAAGATTACCTCCTTATGTTGGTGTTCTTGCTGGACCCTAAAGATTGGTATGCATGTAGTCAAGAATACCCTTTGATTTGTGCACTCCGGTGTTGAAGCTAACCCGATGTTGCTTCCCAAGAACGCAACTCTCGCAGAAATCAAGTTTCTCTACCTTGTCTCCATCAAGTAAGCCATTCTTGCTGAGAACTTGCAGCCCCTTTTCGCTCATGTGTCCCAAATGATTGTGCCAAAGAACCACCTTATCCATCTCAGCCATCAAGCTTGCTGCTTGATCCTTGATGTCAGTCTCTCCAATCATCTCATAGAGACAATCCTTTATTGCTGCTTTGATCACTACCAAAGATCCCTTGGTTACCTTGATCTTTTCTCCCTCTGCTTTATGTGTGTACCCCATGGAATCTAACTACCCCAATGAGATTAAATTTCTTCTCAAATCCGAAAGATATCTCACGTTCCGTAGCAGCCTTATAACTCCATCAAACATCCTCAATTGGATGTCTCCTATGCCCCTCACTTGGCAAGAAGTATCATTCCCCAAGAAAACCTTTCCATCATTGGTTTCCTTGAAATTCTTGAACCAATCCCGGTGTAGGCACATGTGATAAGTGCACCCGAAATCCAAGATCCATTTCTCATTGCCCTACCTCTTGCTCACATTTGAGCATACAACAAGAACATCATCATCTTGCTGTTCTCCCTTGGCAATCGAAGCCTTTCCATTGTTGGTATGACCTCTTCCTTTCTCATCCCTCATCATCTTCTTACAATCTCTCTTGAAATGACCCTCTTTATTGCATTAGTAGCATAACTTTCCTCCAAACTTCAGTTTAGAATGCGATCTTCCATGGCTCTGCCCTCTACCCTTTGGTTTGTCCTAGTAGTTGCCATGGATGCTGCTGCAATTCCGAGTTATTGGCCTTCCTCTAACAAACAGACCTTCTCCACTTGATCCTTCCCTCATATTGGCTTTGAAATCATGAGCCCTTATAGTATTAATCACAATTTCTTTGGTTAGTGTATCTCTTCCATATTCAATAGCATTAATCAAGTTTTCAAAACAATCGGGAAGAGAATTCAACAATATAACAGCCAATTGTTCATCCAAGAATGTTATACTACAACTAGTCAAGTCTTAAACTAGTTTATTAAACACATCAAGATTATCTTGCAACTCTTTATTAGGTTCCATTTTAAAAACAAAGATTCGTTTAAAAAGATAAATCTTATTAGGGAGAGTTTTGGTAAGAAATAACTCATCTAGTTTCTTCCAAATGACAGCTGGATCTTCCGAATCTCCACATTCCCTTGTAACACTATCCGACATGTGCAGAAAGATGGTGCTATACACCATCTTCTTCATCTCATTCCGCTGGACCTCCGTGATACTTGTTGGAAAATCGTCATCTTCTCCAATCGCCAAGTCCACCTTCTATTGCATAAGAACCGCTTTGATTTTTCGCTTCCAAAGGGCAAAGTCTCAATTTCCATCAAACTTCTCAACAATAAAATTTGAACCCATCTTGCGGAGAAAATCCCAAGATTTATGCAGCACCCACAATTGTTTTCCAAACCTCAAGAACTCGATCAAATCTTGATCCCAACACCGTTCTTGAACCTCAAGAACCCGATCAGATCTTGATCCCAACACCGTTCTTGAATCACCCAAGAAGTTTCCTTTGATTCTTAGAGCCTTGCTCTGATACCCGCTGTTGTAGCTCTGATACCACTGTTGAAAATCACCTTAAGAATCCCAGGTGGTGACCTTCAAACACCCAAGTCCAGAATGACTTATACTAATCAATGCAGTTCTCACAATTACAGCAACACTTCCTCAAAAACCCTCTTGTTCTTGATATATGAAAGAAAAGAAAAGAAGGATATAAGAACTAAGTGTTTCCCTGGAATTTTCCCCAAGAAAATTCCAATTACAAAGCTCTTGAACCCCACTTCTTGAATACTCTCTCTCACTTGAAACACCTCTGAAGATTTGAGAGCCTATCTCTCTCAACACCAGCCACTCTTGGAATGACACTCCTTCTTGTGTTTCTTCTCTCTTAACACTTGTGACTTTGCACTATTGTCATGTGTTGTGTGTGTTATTGCACCTAGATAACCCTTTATATAGAGCAACAACTTCTTTCACCAATCTTGAAGTTAATCTCAACCCTTTGATATTGAGAACCAAACAATCATGGCCCTCTAAGTGGTCCTGTGCATTTTAATCAAGTCCAATGCACCATTTTAAAGTGCTGAACAAAGGGCATCAGGTGTGCCTGGCGCTGCGGCCCAGAACAAGGCAGGTCGCGGTGCACAACAGAGCAGAAAACCTCTCATTGCTGGTGGCTGCGGCGTACAAGGCCTGGGCCACGGCACACAGCTGGTGGAGAAAATCCTGACTTTCTAGAAGCCGTGGCACCAAAGGCTCCTAAGCCTCATCTTCCATCCTTTTAATTCTTAGACAAATCCCAACACTTTAGCTTATCCAAAGGTTATTTAATGGAGGCATGAAAGTGACTACTGCTCATGGAATGGTTTGGAGTGTGATAAAGACACATGCCACATGATCGCTCCAACCTCAGCAGTAGCTACCTCTATGGTTCTATCAACTCCAATAACAGTCTCTTCCACCTTGTTCACCTTCAAAGACTCAAGCTCGCAGACAACAACTTCAATTATTCTCAAATCCCCTCCACAATTCATCATATTTCAAGGCTAAGGTATCTCAACCTCTCTCGTTCCTCATTTTTTAGTCAAATTCCTTCAAAAATATCGAAGTTGTCCAAGTTGGATTCCCATTATCTATCCCTCAATATAAGCTATTCTGATAATAGTTTGTTGAAGCTTAAAAGACCCAATATGAGGAGGTTAGTTCAAAACCTTACTAGCCTTGAGACACTTCAACTTAGTTACATGGATATATCATCTACAGTACCTGATATATTGGCAAATTTAACTTGTTTGAGATCTCTCATTGTTGAAACTTGTGAACTGCATGGTACGTTCCCAACTAGAATATTTCAACTACCAAATCTAGAATTTCTTAGCTTGAAGGTCAACAAAAATCTTAGTGGTTATCTTCCTGAATTTTGACAAAGCACTCCTCCTCTCAAGACATTGAGAATTGGGTATACGAATTTTTCTGGTGGTTTACCAAAATCAATCGGAAGCCTTAATTCTTTGACAGTATTTGACATCAAATACTGCATGTTTTCAGGTTCGGTTCCATATTTGATTGGTAATCTCACCAAGCTCACATATCTAAGGCTTAGATCAAACAACTTCTTAAGGGAAATACCTCATTCGTTGGCAAACCTCATAAAGTTCACCGATATGGAAATTGGCCTCAATAATTTCAGTCATGGAAATTTGGCTTGGCTAGGAAGTTTGACCAAACTTACTTATTTGTACTTTTCAGAAACTAATTTAGTGGGTGACATCCTATCTTCTCTTAGAAACCTTACCCAACTTCAATTTTTAGAACTTGGGCACAATCAATTGAGTGGTCAAATTCCTTTTTGGCTATCAAACCTTACCCAACTAATTTCTTTAAGCCTTGAGGATAACCTATTGAATGGTCCAATCCCATAGTCAATTTCTAAATTTGATGCCTTGGAATATTTGTAACTTGATGAAAACAATATTCATGGCCAGATACCAGAATGGAAATAGAACATATCTAGAGATTCTTTGTTGTTTATTGGGGTTTCTGAAAATACTTTTATAGGTTTTGTTCCATCTGCAATGGTATCGCATTTGAGGAATCTGCGAATCCTGGAACTTACCGGTAACAAGCTGGAAGGACCAATCCCGATTCCATCATCTTCAGTGTTTTACTATAGCGTTGCAAACAACATGCTTTCTGGAGATATTTCACCATTGATCTACAATTTAAACACTCTTAAAATCCTTGACATGTCCAACAACAACTTGAGTGGCATTATTCCGCAATGTTTGAGCAATTCTAGTGATGCTGAATCTGGAAAACAACACTTTTCGTAGAAGTATTCCTCAGACATTCCCAACAGGAAGCACATTGAGGATGATTGATCTGAGTCATAATCAGTTAGAAGGTAGTCTACCAAGATCTTTAGCTAATTGTACAATACTAGAGTCTTTATCTCAGTGACAATCAGTTTAGTGATACATTTCCTTTCTGGTTGGAGGGATCTCCCGAAATTACAGGTCCTTGGTTTACGATGTAACAAATTCAACGGTGCAATACGAAGCCCTGCTACTGATTTTGAGTTTCCGATGTTGCATGTCATTGACCTTTCTCACAATGATTTCGAGGGCAATTTACCATATGGATACTTTCAAATTTGGAAAAACATGAAATTCTTTGAGGTATACCACTTAACATACATGGAGTATGACATATTATTCTCAAGGTCAAGCTATTCAATGTAAGCATCATTAAACACAATGATTTTGACAAAGCCGGGCATGGAGCTTACATATTTAAAGATTTCAAAATTTATCACAGCAATTGATCTCTCTAGAAACAAATTCAATGGAGAGATTTCAGGATCCATTGGGGGCCTGAAAATGCTTCTTCTGCTCAACATTTCCAACAATTACCTCACAGGTTGCATCCCCTCATCCTTAGGCAACTTAAGAAGGCTCGAGTCATTACACCTTTCACTCAACAATCTCACGGGAGAGATTCCTCTACAAATGACACAACTCACATTCCTTGCATTTCTTAATGTCTCTTATAATCGTCGGTTGGGTCCTATTCCACAAGGAAACCAATACGATACGTTTCAGGACAATTCATTTGAGGGAAATTTAGGATTGTGCGGGAAGCCTCTATTGAAGATGTGTGGAAATTCTGAGATATCACATCTGCCAATTTCGACCTTTGAGAAAATTCACGACTCAAGTTCTCAAGTTCTCTTATCGATTTTAACTGATGATAATTTCGATGGGATATGTAAGTGGGCTTGTTGTTGGAGTTGTGATTGGACATGCATTCACCACAAGGAAGCATGAATGGTTTATGAAGACCTTTGGTAGGAGGCAACCAAGAAGAAGAAGGGAGAGAAGGAGGGGGCATAGAGTTTGATTTTGGTAAGGTAAGCTGTCTTCAAATTTCTGCACTTTAATTTTCTCGCCTTAGTTCTCTTCTCTGTTTTTCTTGATAACAAGAACTATTTATGATTGTTTCCTTTTTAAATTTGAGTAATTAAGAGGATTCGACTCCCAGAAGAAGAAACCCAATCAGCTCATCTTTAAAGAACCAAAGCAGATAAAGCAAGAACTCAATAAAACCTACAAGCCATAACTTTTCAGCTTAATTTTCATTCTTCTATTCTGATTTTTACATTTTTACGTGCATCTCCAATTTCAAGCAATTACACCACAAGTACAACTCCCTTGGCTATGCGCCCAATTTTCTTTTCAATCTCTACAAGAATTGAGATACCCATAGCATAAATCATTAGATACCATGATTCTTTTTTTTAAACAACAGTCAACATTTAATAGTCAAGTATCTTCAAGACACATTCGGATAGATAAAACAAAATTTATATTCACGTACATAATTTATCTAACACAATCAATCGAACCCTTGATTTAGTATAAAAAACAAGATTTAGAGATTACCAAACTTGGAGCTGAATCAAACAATTTCTTCGTGCTTATGGTTTTGCGCCATAATTTGGATTTATGGGTCAGTGATTTTTGAGTCCAGCTTAAAATCAACTTTAACTTTGAACTTATTTTTTAAAAAATTTGTCAAAAATTTAATCAAAATTTATTAAATTTCATTGAATAACAACTAAACATCACTTAATATGTGGTTTGATTTGATTTGGTTAAGTTTTTGACAATTTTTTTTTTTTTAAAAAGCTCAAACATAAAGTTGGTTTTAAGTTGGACTCAAACATAGTTGTTGCATCATCCATCTTATTTAGTTTATGTTCTTGTGAAACTAGAGTCTAAGAGATGATCTCAGAGAGAGAGAGATAGTGAGCATCCTTTTGTTAGGGCTAAATCTGGAAGCAGAGGAACATGGTGCTAGAAGCTACGAATCACACACACATGCAGGAAATTGAGAGAAAACTAATCACACACACATGCAGGAAATTGAGAGAAAACTAATCACACACACATGCAGGAAATTGAGAGAAAACTAATCCCACTCCTCTTTTTTTCCCTTCTTTCTTTCTTTTTTTCATTATCTTGTACCTAACATGCATTATGTCCAACAATTTTTTTTTTCTTTACTCAAGCCTCAAATCAGATCGTTTTGTTCTAGATTTCAAAGCTTTTCTAAAGAGTTCTCTCTAATGGATCTTGAGCTAAGAAAATAATTGAATTGGACTCCAATAAAAATGAATTTAAATCAATGGTGCAAGAGAAAATTAATAAAACAAATTTTCATGGACCCATTTTCCTCATAATTTCATATGACAAAAACAATATATTAGTTTCTCTTATTCAACCCTTAATCTCATAGTGAAATATCAAAAATATCAAAAGGTAATATTCTCCTCTCCTTAAAAGAATGTCACCTTTGAAATTCATATAGAAACCTCCTCTATGGCATTTTATATGTCACCTTTTTATGGGAACAACTTTTAAGATTTTGTTTTAATTTATCATAATATTTTTTATCCATATGGTGAAGAATAAAAGTCAAAGAGTTCACCAACTATTGTTAAGTGCGTGATACTTGCATTCTATTTTTGGAAAATGATAAACAATTTGAGATATTTGCATTTCTTAAACCATTCAAATAAAACAATAAATGCTATGATACCATTAAATATTTGTATTTCTTAAACCAATGGAATTGAAAAATGTTACAAAATGAAAAAGGAAGAAACGAATCTACCAGTGATTTCTGAGATAAATTTTAGCTTTATCTATTTATTCAAAGAACAAACTTCAGTATTATAAGTAATTCTATCAAGTATAAATTCAGTAGCTTTGTTTTTTTTAACTTTTTTTTTTGTTGTAATTTTTCTTTATTGGGTATTATAGTTTAATGAAGGATTATTCCATGAAATGCCAAGAAAAGGAGTCACTTGATCTCAAGTCTCGCAGCCTTTACAAACGTGAAACATGTCGGAGATTTTGGGTCAGCCTTTACAAACGTGAAACATGTTGGAAATTTCTATGATCAATATAATTTGGATATCTCAGTACCAATTTAAGTGGCTAACATCAGTTTGTTCCTGAAAAGCTTTGAGCATTTGCTTCCTTTCTTTTTTTTTTACTAACTAAGTCAATAACTACAGTCTGCTAAATGGTTCACATGTCTCACGATATTCAGATAAAATAGAAAATGATATAAAGTCAATAAAGAAAAAGTTGTTTCCCACCAAACTCGTAAAAGTATCATAGATAAAATGTTAAACGTGGGAGAAACTTGGGATTCAGGGAGGAAATTTTTGTTGGTTCATGTCTAAATCATTGAGTTTAGATCAATTGGAAATTTCACTGATAATTTTATAAATTTTATTGGTACTGTTAATTTTTAAGTCCCACACCTATATTGATTTTATCAATAAAGCTCTTTAAAATTACCAATGAAATTTTCAGCTAATCTAAACCATTAGGTTTAGACACGAGCCAGCCAAAAAAATTTTATGATTCACGTGGATTACTAAAACTTGATAAAGTTTCATTTTCACCACTTTATTGCAATCAACAAATGGTGACTTAAAGAGAATGAGCATTACAAATTCAAGACTTGTTGGAAATATGCACCACTGCCCCTTTAACCAGAAATTATGCAAAAAGCTAGTTGGTAAATGGCAATTTAATATAATTGCATAGATCCATATGCTCTATAAATTCTCATTCCATTTCTTTCTTACTGCCAGAGAGAAAACTAAATACTCACCTATGGCCTTACCGTTGTCTCGACTCTTATTGTCTTTGCACATCTTCTTCTTTTTTATTCCATTGCTTCTTGTGATAATCACCTCATCTCCCCTACACCCACTCTGTATTGATGATGAGAGCTACGCGCTGTTGCAATTCAAGCGTAGCTTTCTAATAAAAAAGAAGACTTCAAGTGATCCTTTCTCTTATTCAAAGGTTACGTCCTGGAGGCATGAAAGGGATTGTTGCTCATGGGATGATGTGGAGTGTGATGAGGACACAGGCCATGTGATAGGCCTTGACCTCAGTGGTAGCTACCTCTACGGTTCTATCAACTCCAACAGCAGCCTATTCCGCCTTATTCACCTTCAAAGACTCAACCTCGCGGACAACCACTTCAATTATTCTCAAATCCCATCTGCAGTTCATCATCTTTCAAGGCTAAGGTATCTTAACCTCTCTCGTTCCTCATTTTATGGCCAAATTCCTTTAGAAATATTGAAGTTGTCCAAGTTGGCTTCCCTTGATCTATCCCTCAATGTCGACTATTCTGGTAATAGTCTGCTGGAGCTTAAAACACCTAATCTGAGAAGGCTAGTTCAAAACCTTACTAGCCTTGAAGAACTTCAACTCAGTTATGTGCAGATATCATCTGCAGCACCTGATGTTTTGGCAAATTTAACTTATCTGAGATCTCTCATTCTTGAAAGCTGTGGACTCCATGGTACATTCCCGATAAGAGTTTTCCAGCTACCAAATCTACAGTTTCTCAACTTGTGGAACAACCAAGATGTCAGTGGTTATCTGCCTGAACTTCTACAAAGCACTTCTCCTCTCAAGACATTGAGACTTGGGTTTACGAATTTTTCTGGTAGTTTGCCAGAATCAATCGGTAACCTTAATTCTTTGACAGAATTTGACATTAAATTCTGCATGTTTTCAGGTTTGGTTACATCTTCGATTGGTAATCTAACCAAGCTCACATATCTTAGGCTTTCATCAAACAACTTCAGAGGGGAAATACCTCCTTCAATGGCAAACCTCACAGAGCTCACCCATATGTCACTTAGCCGCAACAATTTAACCTTTGGGAATTTGTCTTGGCTAGGTAGTCTGACCAAACTTACTTATTTGAGACTTTTAGGAACCAATTTGGTCAGTGACATCCCATATTCTCTTAGAAACCTTACCCAACTTCAATATTTGGGACTTGGGCATAATCAATTGAGTGGTCAAATTCCTTTTTGGCTCTCAAACCTTACCCAACTAACTTTTGTAAGCCTTCAGCTTAACCAACTGCACGGTCCAATCCCAAAGTCAATTTCTACACTTATAAATCTTGAAGTTCTTTACTTAGCTTATAATCATTTGAGTGGCACAGTGAAATTCAGCATATTCCATGACCTCAAAAATCTCAAAACACTACACCTATCTGGTAACAGATTCTCATTGCTTACAAAAGTCAATAGAAATTCCACTCTTCCAAAGTATAAGTGGTTGGGATTGGGTGAGTGCAATTTGAGTAAATTTCCAGATTTCCTTCAATACCAAGATGAGTTGGAGTTTTTAGAACTTTATGGTAACAATATTCATGGCCAGATACCAGACTGGATATGGAACACATCTAAAGATTCTTTGGGGTTTATTGGGCTTTTTGAAAATATTCTAACAGGTACAATTCCATCTGCAATGGTATCACAGCTAAATAATCTACAAGTCCTAAACCTTCAAGATAACAAGTTGCAAGGACCTATCCCGATTCCATCATTTTCAGTGACTTTCTATGACGTCTCAAGCAACATGTTTTCTGGAGATATTTCACCGTTGATCTGCAAGTCATATTCTCTTGAAATTATTGACTTGTCCCACAATAACTTGAGTGGCACACTTCCACAATGCTCGGGAAACTTGAGTAATTTGTTAAAGATATTGAATCTGAAAAACAACTCCTTTCATGGTAGCATTCCTTTTACATTCCCAAAAAGAAGCGAATTGAGGATGATTGATTTGAGTCAGAATCATTTAAAAGGCAGTCTACCAAAATCTTTAGCTAATTGTACCTGGCTAGAGAGTCTTGATCTCAGTGACAATCAGATTAATGATAATTTTCCGTTTTGGTTGGGGAGTCTACCCAAGTTGCAGGTCTTTGGTTTGAGAAACAACAAATTTTGTGGTGCAATAGGGAGCCCTCTTACTGATTTTGAGTTTCCTATGTTGGGCGTCATTGACTTGTCTCGCAATTATTTTGAGGGAAATTTGCCATATGGATACTTTCATATATGGAATAACATGAAATTATTTGAGGTAGACCACTTAACATACATGAAGTTTGACTTGAACTTCGTTCTATCAAACTTTTCATTTACCCTACCAATTTTTTTCTCAATAAATTTGACAAAGGCAGGTGTGCAGATTAGATATTCAAAGATTTCAAAAATTATTGTAGCCATTGATCTCTCGAGCAACAGATTCAATGGAGAGATTCCAGAATCTATTGGGAGTCTGAAAATGCTTCGTTTGCTCAATCTTTCTAACAATTGTCTAACAGGTCGCATCCCATCATCTTTGGGAAACTTAACAGGTCTTGATTCATTAGACCTTTCACTCAACAATCTCATAGGAGAGATTCCTCCACAATTGACACAAATCACATCCCTTGGATTTCTTAATGTCTCCCATAATCATCTTTTTGGTTCTATTCCACAAGGAAAACAATTCGATACATTTGAAAATAGTTCATATGAGGGGAACTCGGGATTGTGCGGGAAGCCTTTATCGAAGATGTGTGGAAATTCTGAGACTTCACCTCCACCAAATTCAACCTTTGAAGGAGATTATGACTCAAGTTCTCCGATCGATTTTAACTGGATGATAATTTCGATGGGATATGGAAGTGGGCTTATTGTTGGAGTTGTGATTGGACAATACTTCACCACAAGGAAGCATGGATGGTTTATGAAGACTTTTGGTAGGAGGAAAACAAAAAGGAAAAGAAAGAGGAGGGGACAGTGAGATTGAATCTGGTAAGGAAGGCTGTACTCTATTTTCTATCCTTGATTATCTGTTATATTATCTTAATAAGAGGGAGGAGGGCACGATTTTATATGCAAAATGAAACTCTGATCTATGATTTTGGACCAACTGCAGTTAGCTGGGACCAAAACTAATTGCAGCAGATTAAAGTTCGGCTACCTGATACCATCAAATTCTTGAAGGCTCTTTCACCTGCTGGCCCCAGAGATTCTGCAGATCATCTTTCAGTTTGCGCTCTGCATTTTCTTGTACTGTAATCTTTGGTCTGGGTCCCTGTTTTTCTTCTTGAATAAACTTTTGAAAAAAAATCATCAGTGTCGATTTTTATTCTTGATTTAATAAATTTTAAGGTCCCAATCAATTAGCAGAAGAGGAGAATTGCATACTTATTTTCTATCACAAAATTATCACTGGTCACAAGGTCAATCTTTGATAATTCATGATAACTTGCAACCAAATCCAAGCAACTTATACTAAGATTCTAAACAGTTTTGAGATAAGGCATGTGTAAGTAGAAGCAATTTGGATATTCAAAAGAAACTGATTAGGGGATATTCGAACAAGAAAAAACTATCATAGAAAAGAATGCTAACTCTAGTCATATAATCATCTAACATTATTGAATATTTCAGTTCTCTCTGAACTGAACACTATGAATATGGCACCAAATGTCACAAACTAGTCAAGACATATTAAGAACCATTTCCTTACTAGTTATCCTTCCTTTAGTTTTCTTCTTTGTTCCTCTCAAGAAAAGAGGGGATGTTGCTGGGACTGCTAGCATTATGATCTTGAATTCGAGAATGTTATTGTGAGTTTATGATTATGGATTAATGAAGTTTACTCGGTTAAAAAAAGAAACAGAGGGAAATAAAATTAAATAAAAGAAAAATCAAGTCTGTAAAGGCGTGTTTACCTGTTGGTCCGAGGTGCAGGGTTGGTGCAGATCATGCTTCCATTGGGTCTCTGCAATTTCTGTTTAAACAAACTTCCATCTGAATTTTGTATTTTGTTGTGAAATAATCGAGCATATAATCAATTGTAAGTTTTGTCAATCGACTATTAAAATTTTTTGACTCTTTCTATAGTCGACTGTCAAGACATGTTACAAGTGGAAACAACTTTCGGTGGAATGGCCATGTGGACAGCTGGCCATGAAGACAAGCATCTTTCGGTGGAATGGCCATGGAGACAGCACCTTTCGGTGCCATTTGAGATGGCCAAGTGGGAGTTCGTTTTTTCTTTAAGACAGTCTATAAATAGATGTTAGGACTTTGGGTTCTAACATCATCAATACTTGTGAGAGAACAAAAAAAAAATAGTCTGAGAGTGTGAGAGTCACTACTTAGAGAGGAAAATTTGTTCCTTCTTTGTAAGTAATATTTTTCCGATTTTGTGAGAGAGTTATTTCTCCTATTACAATAGAGATTAGGCAATTGTTATCTCATTGTAATTAGAGAGAAGTTGTAATCTCTATTTTACAATAGTGAAATCCTCCTACACTTGCCCGTAGTTTTTTTACCCCAAATTTGTTCAGGGTTTTTCCATGTAAAATATTTGTTTCCTTTTTATCTTTATTTTTCTCATTTCACTTTAGTTGTGTGTTAGCTTCGACCCGGTAATTTTTCCTAACAGTGGTATCAGAGCTATTGGTTGAGGGGTGTGAAGCAGATCGTTGTGAACAAGATGTCAACTACAACGAAGTTTGATTTTGAGAAGTTAAACGGGAGTAATTTGTCGTTATGGAAAATGAAGATTAAGGCAATTTTGAGGAAAGACAATTGTTTGGCAGCAATTGAAGAAAGGCCCGCAGAGATCACTGACAACAGCAAGTGGAACGAGATGGACGGCATCGTAATTACCGATCTGCACTTAGCACTAGCCGGTGGAGTGTTATCTAGTGTGGCGGAAAAGAAGACTGCGAAGGAGATTTGGGATACTCTAACAAGATTATACGAGGCCAAGTCACTACACAATAAGATCTTCTTAAAGATGAGACATTACACTCTTCGAATGACGGAATCCACGTCGGTGACCGACCACATCAACATTTTGAATACTTTATTTTCGCAACTTACATCGATGGGTTACACAATAAAGGCATCTAAACGTGCGGAGCTTCTACTACAAAGTCTACCTGACTCATATGATCAACTCATCATCAACTTGACGAACAACATCCTCACAGACTATCTAGTCTTCGACGAAATTGCAGCTACTGTTTTGGAAGAAGAAACCAGGCGCAAACACAAGGAAGACAGATAGGTAAGTTCGCAGCAAGCAGAAGCTTTGACGATGACGAGAGGAAGATCAACGGAACGTGGCCCTAGTGGGAGTCAGAATCATGGTAGATCGAAATCAAAAAGTAAAAAAGAATTTCAAGTGCTACAACTGTGGCAAGAAAGGGCATGTCAAGAAGGATTGTTGGTACACAAAGAAGAGTGGAGTCCCTGAGTCATCAAATGCTCAAGGGAATGTGGCAAGTGCCTCAGATGATGGTGAAGTTCTATACAGCGAGGCAACAACGGTAGTTGGAGGCAGAAAGCAGTTCGCTGACGTCTGGTACTAGACTCAGGAGCAACATGGCACATGACATCTCGGAGAGAATGGTTCCACAAATATGAACCAATCTCAGGAGGTTCTGTACATATGGGTGATGATCATGCTTTAGAGATCACTGGTATTGGTACTATCAAGATAAAGACGTTTGATAGTATGATTCGCAATATTCAGGAGGTACGACATGTAAATGGCCTGAGGAAGAATCTATTATCTTTGGGGCAAATAGATAGTCTTGGATGCAAGACCCATGTCGAAAATGGGATCATGAAGATTGTCAAAGGTGCGCTTGTGGTTATAAAGGCAGAAAAGATCGCGGCGAATCTATTCATGCTTAAAGGAAAAACACTACAGGAAGCTAATGCGTGTGTCGCGTCAACCAGCAAGGGAGAAGAGTCGACGATGATGTGGAATCTCAAACTAGGCCATATGTTGGAACGAGGTTTGAAGATTCTCTCCGACAGAAAGCTGCTTCCAAGGCTCAAATCGGTAAATCTACCTTTCTGTGAGCATTGTGTTACAAGTAAGCAGCATAGATTGAAGTTTAGCAGATCTGATGCTAGGAGTAAATGCATTCTAGATTTGATTCATTCTGATGTATGGGAATCATCAGAAATCTCTCTAGGAGGAGAAAAGTACTTTGTGTCTTTTATAGATGATTACTCTAGGAGATGTTGGGTGTATCCAATCAAGAAGAATTCAGATGTATTTCCGGTATTCAAAGACTTCAAAGCGCTGGTGGAACTTGAATCTGGAAAAAATATCAAGTGCTTAAGGACAGATAATGGAAGAGAGTACACAGACAGCGAGTTTCTTGCTCTTTGTAAGCGGGAAGGTGTCAAACGACAGTTCACAATCACATACACGCCTCAGCAAAACGGAGTGACAGAGCAGATGAATAGAACTCTTATAGAAAGGATTAGAGCTATGTTGAGGACTGCAGGTCAACCCAACTCTTTTTGGGCAGAAGCAGTCAAAACCGTCTGTTATGTGATAAATCGATCGCCATCAACAACAATTAATTTAAAGACGCTGATGGAGATGTGGACTGGTAAGCCAGCGGACTCCTCTACTTTACATTCTTTTGGATGTCCTGCGTATGTGATGTACAATGCCCAAGAAAGAACGAAGTTGAATCCAAAATCTAGAAGGTGTATATTCTTGGGGTATGCTGACGAAGTAAAGGGGTATCGCTTGTGGGATCCCACTACCCGCAAGGTTGTTGTCAGCAGGGATGTGATCTTTGCAGAAGATCAACTACTACAAAATGATGGAGACGATAGCACGTCGAAAGAGGTTTCAGAGACTACAACAATACAGGTGGAAAATAATCCGGTACAAGAAACTCCAGTTTCTACTGAAGCAGCGCCAGAGCACGAGGTACAAGAACCAGTCGAGTCCAAAGCTCCAGAAGCTCGCAGGTCAACTCGTGAGAGAAGGCCGCCAGCTTGGCATTCGGAGTATGTCACTGAAAGCAATGTTGCATACTGTCTTTTAACGGAGGATGGAGAGCCCTCAACTTTCCAAGAAACTACAAGTAGCTCAGATGTGTCTTTGTGGATGGCAGCAATGCAGGAAGAAATTGAAGCTCTACACAAGAACAAGACTTGGGAACTGGTACCATTGCCACATGGGAGAAAAGCCATAGGTAACAAATGGGTCTACAAGATCAAACGGGATAGCAATGATCAAGTGGAACGGTTTCGTGCAAGACTGGTGGTAAAGGGATTCGCTCAAAAAGAAGGTATTGATTTCAATGAGATATTTTCCCCGGTGGTTCAGCTTACAACAATCATAGTAGTCATGGCTATGTGTGCTACGTTTGACTTACATCTGGAGCAGTTGGATGTGAAAACTGTATTTCTTCATGGAGAACTTGAAGAATAAATCTATATGCTCCAACCAGAAGGTTTTGCTGAAACAGGAAAGGAGAACTTGGTTTGCAGGTTAAACAAATCTCTATACGGTCTCAAACAGGCGCCGAGGTGTTGGTACAAGAGATTTGATTCCTTCATTATTAGTCTTGGATACAATAGACTCAGTTCAGACCATTGTACGTACTTCAAAAGGTTTGATGGTGATAATGATTTTATTATCTTGTTGTTGTATGTGGATGACATGTTGGTAGCAGGCCCCAATAGAGATCAAATCCAAAAATTGAAGGCACAGTTGGCTAGGGAGTTTGATATGAAGGACTTAGGACCAGCAAACAAGATTCTAGGGATGCAGATTCACCGAGACAGAAATAACAGGAAGATTTAGCTTTCCCAGAAGAACTACTTCAACAAGATCTTGCGACGCTTCAACATGCAAGATAGTAAACCAATTTCTACCTCACTTCCTATTAATTTCAAGTTATCCTCAAGTATGTGTCCTAGCAATGAAGGAGAGAGGAGGGAGATGTCTCGAGTACCATATGCATCAGCAGTGGGAAGTTTAATGTTTGCTATGATTTGTACAAGACCAGACATTGCACAAGCAGTGGGAGTGGTTAGTTGATTTATGGCGAATCCTGGTGGAAAGCATTGGAATACTGTGAAGAGGGTTCTGAGATAAATCAGAGGAAACTCAGATGCTGCATTATGTTACGGAAGATCAGATTTTACTGTCAGAGGCTATGTTGATTCAGATTTTGCAAGGAATCTCAATAAAAATAAGTCTACTACAGGTTATGTGTTTACACTTGCAGGAGGAGCTGTAAGCTGGGTTTTTAAACTGCAGACGGCTGTGGCTCTATCTACAACGGAAGCAGAATACATGGCGGCTACACAAGCTTGCAAAGAAGCAGTTTGGATACAAAGGTTATTGGAAGAGCTCGGGCACAAGCAGGAGAAGATTATTCTGTTTTGTGACAGTTAGAGTGTCTTGCACATTGCAAGGAATCCAGCTTTTCATTCATGGACAAAGCATATAAGGGTTCAGTATCACTTCGTTCAAGAAGTAGTGGAAGAAGGTAGTGTGGATATGCAGAAGATTCACACCGACGAGAACCTAGCAGATGTTATGACCAAGTCGATCAAGACTGACAAGTTTAAATGTGTAGATCCTCATGTGGTCTAGCAGAAACATAAGCAAGCATGGATTTAGCAAGTGAGGAAGGAAGCAGGAATAACAAGACTCACACCTAGTTTGACTATGTTGGAAATTCGTTACAAATGGCAAGTTGTCTCCAAGTGGGAGATTGTTAAAAGTTGAAACAACTTTCGGTGGAATGGCCATGGAGACAGCACCTTTCGGTGCCATTTGAGATGGCCAAGTGGGAGTTTGTTTTTTCTTTAAGACTGAGTCTATAAATAGATGTTAGGACCTTGGGTTCTAACATCATCAACACTTGTGAGAGAACAAAAAAAAAATAGTCTGAGAGTGTGAGAGTCACTACTTAGAGATGAAAATTTGTTCCTTCTTTGTAAGTAATATTTTTCCGAGTTTGTGAGAGAGTTGTTTCTCCTATTACAATAGAGATTAGACAATTGTTATCTCATTGTAATTAGAGAGAAGTTGTTATAATCCCTATTTTACAATAATGAAATCCTCCTACACTTGCCTGTGGTTTTTTTACCCCAAATTTGTTCGAGGTTTTTCCACGTAAAATATTTATGTCCTTTTTATCTTTATTTTTCTCATTTCACTTTAGTTATGTGTTAGCTTCGACCCGGTAATTTTTCCTAACAACTTATATAGTCAACTATGCTTTCGCATAGAAAAGAAAGACCTGAAGCTTTAATTCTAAAGTCGACTATGACTATAAAAAAAATATTAATTTTACTTAAAAATAATTAGTAAGTTGAAATCTGCGAACCAGTTTTAAATAAGTCATTTTAGAAAAATGCATTTTGAATCATATTAAAGATAAGAGTTTGAGAGAAAAAGTACAATATACTTAACTAAAAAATGATCTTTCATCTCTTTCAACTTTTTCTTTGAATAAACTCCAAGATTTTATGGATTTTCATGCGTGTACTTTACATTTTGTGGGTGTGCCTTACACCTTATCACTTACAGCAAAAAGCTGTTTAATATCTTGTTTGTTGTTGCATTAGGTCATGTTATAAAGCAGTCTTTGTTTAATGAAGGTTACCCTCTTTGTTTTATCTCATTATTTATTCATAAGTCATCATCGTAAATAACATCAGTGCATTAATAAATTGTTAGTGGTCCATTGCAAGTTTTTCACCTTGGGAGATTCTTTTAATGGGCATAACATATCAACGCATTATTAGCCTTTGTTTTTATCTTTTTGATTGATAATGAATGTCAAGTCTGTCTTTCTTTCTAAGCAGAAACGAAATTAAAAGAACCCATTAAATCAAAGAAAGTTGCCATGCTTCCTTCCTCAAATGGCAGTGTTATCGGTGTTGCAAATTACTGTTGGGCCCATGTGTCAAACTCAATAACTGGCTAACACCTGATCTGATGATCACATGGAATTTTGTTTATTTGTCTGTCTTCCTCGTAAGTCTCGGTCCCTCTCCCTCCATTGGATAAGTATTACGTAAGAAATTACACACAAATATTCTCTTTTTTCTGGTAACCGAGGAAAAAAAAAAGAACAAGAAGAAAACCAGAAAAAACCTGTTTTCACAACTTTCCCATTCTGTATTTGTGCTCATACAAGGATCTGACTGCATTTTGCCAGTGGGCATATGCTTATTTGCATATCTAGTCTAATAATCTGATATCTATATCTTGTTGCTGCAAATCAAATAGATGCAAGAACCTGGCAAGTTGTATCATAAAGGATATTTCAGGTCTCAGCTCAGCAGCAACAAAGAAAAGGGTTTTTCTTGTGGTCAACAAAAATGCAATAAGTATTGCTTTCTTATTGTTACAATAGTTTCAGTTTTTCAGCCACTTTCCAAAATCATGACTATAAAATATTACTGACATGGGCAAGTTGTTCAGCAGGCAAATTGGATCTCTTAACAGTGCATTGATTACAGAAATACATATATTGACTTCACTAATATAATCATCTCACTCTAGGCACTATGGCACCAATTTTTACAAAATGTGAAGACATTTTCCATCAAAAAGAAAAGAAAAAAATTGTCCCAGATAGAACTCTTCAACACTAGTATAATTGCTGGCTTTCCACTTTGCTTGCATTGTTTCCTCAGCTGCCAGGTGCTGTCCAATGAGGGGGAAGGCAATCGGAGATAGGCATAGCATGGACATTAATGTCGAGAGGGAACAAGCGATACTGAATATCAAGCTCCCTGAAACACTTAGCCATCTCTTCAAGCAAGAGGGCCCTCCTTGCCCACCTCTCTCCCATGTCCTGGTGGTTCATTCTATGTGTCAGCCATACTGCTATCCTCACACTATTCAAGTCTACCATATCTTTAAATATAATCATGGGTGCTGGATACCAGTGCTCCTTCTTGTTCTCCACATAACTGCATTAGAAAATGTAAGAAATAATCTATTAAGATGCATTTCAGCACATAAATAGTCAACTGATTTACTTATCAAAAAAAAAGGTCAACTGATTTCATATATTTCATGCATGCATGACCATACTAAAATAAGCATAATCACATGTCATAAACTCAGAGAAGGATAAACCAAAGATAATTTTCTATGAAAAGGTAAGGTCTTCTACAGATTTAATCGCTTTCCAATTTCAAGGTTTTTCAAAATAGACTTCTTGTTCTCCATCTTAGATAAGTCTCTCTAAAGCTTCAATTATTCAGGTTATCGTGCAAACAGAACACCAAATCCTGATCTAGTGAGATGATCCACTCCGTCCAATAAACTATCATCTGTATTTAGACAAAGATACAAGGAATAATCTTCCAAACAGAGTTACAATCTTAAGTTTGACACTATAAATATGAAAGGTTCCACTTCAATGAATGTTGAAAGTGAAAGCAAAGAAAGGGTGATAGATATCTTTTGGTACTCACCTTGCTATTCTCTGTTTCATGAGAGCAACCTTTTCTGCTGGAGTAGTTATGTGAATGCAGAACTCAACAGCATCTCCCATGTCTGGGCTACGATAGTAGTTATTGATGGCCTTTGTAGCAAGAACACTATTTGGGAATATGATCTTCTGGTTGTCATATCTTAGGAAAATAGTAGTTAAGATGTTCATCTCTTCCACTACCATCTGGAATTCATTAAAACACCACTTAGACCCAACAAATATGCAAAAAGGAAACCTTTTTATAATTATAAAGACATAAGATGATTGAAACATAGTTCATATATTGATGTGTATGATGTACCTGAACTCCATCAATTTCACACCGATCGCCAACATCAAAAGGGTGTATCACGAACAAGAAGATAATAGCTTCAAATAGTGTCTTGCACGTGTTGCCAAATACAAATGCGACAACGAGAAGTTGGGAGCTTACAAAAAGTAAAAATTTGCTTGTGGCAATTCCTAATATAAGAAGCCAAATGACCAATATGATGATGCCAACCAGAGTGTTCACCATATGATGAAGTCTGTTCACAGCTGTTTTAGTATCATTCAATGTCAAGGCAAGTGCCCTACGTTCTCTAAAAGCATTAACCTAAGACATTCAGGTGCATCACATTATCACATAGATGGAGCATAAAGTGAAACATAGTCTAAAAAGAAGGTTTTGAAACACTTCATAAACATAAAACTTTAATTCATGTTGTAAGATCTTTAAATAAATAAACTCAATATCGATATTTTAATGTGTCAGTGAAATGGCTCCATTCCTACTCTGCCAAGAGAAATAAAAACATAGCGTAACTTATTTCATATTTCAATGTTATGAAGAAAAAAAATTACAGAAGAGATATAATTTATAACGCAATTTAAAGATCGGTCAACCTCTAGACACTAAAATTAGCCGATTACACCCAACAGTAAAAACCCATAGTTTAATCTAATATGTATAATATTGTAAAATTAACAGTGCATTGTAGTCTTACATACACATACGCTCGTAATTGTTCTTAACTTATTGTCTTTATTTCGTCTATCTAGTCTTTTTAACACGCTGGTATACTACTATTGGGAACAATTTTAGTCATTTATATGATCACAACCCAGCATTCAAAGAACGTTTTTATTCCACTATTTTTTATCTAAACCAGACCTAATACTTAAGAATATCAAAATCTAGGTGAATTATGCTCAATCCAAATTAGACACATGGACACTCCAAAAATCAAACATTTGCTTTCTATAGATTATTATGAACAGCAAACAGAAAAAAAAATATAACGAATGTTAAACATATTAAAAAGTATATGTCACCGAATATTTACCACGCAATTCTTCAGGGATGACTTGCTAATTCTCCTGCTGTCAGATGTTCCTTCAAAAAGACTCATCGTCTTCGAAGCCTCATCTTCTCGCATGAATCGCATGATGTCTTCTAAGTAGATATACCTGAGGAAATAATTAAGACCAAATTTGAACTGGTTACATTTATAAATGATCATGTGACTAAGACTAAATGGCAGATGACCGTCATAAGCCGATCAGTTATTTGATTGAATGGCAACCCTTATGACCTTGAGGTCCAATGATTACCCAGCATAGAAAGAAGACACTTAAAAAGCAATATGAAAAATAACCTTTAACAATAAAATGGTAATGCACCCACATTTGGGCATTTATGCTCTAAATAATATCTATAAAAGTTTAAGGCAAGTAATTATTATAAATTATCATCAAAGCTACAATTCAAAATGTAACTGGCCTCTAAGACTGTCAATTCAACCTCATAAATACCCAGTTTTCATGACCATGTGTAGTATATGCTAAGAAATAAAATGAAAGAACAATTCTGCACATCTTTGAGAACCAAGTTGAGTGAGCAGGAAAAGAAACCTAAATGTTTCTGGTTTTCAAAGAATTTTCACTGTCTGAACAAGTTACAGAGTCCCATTTTCACACATTTTTTCACTCTAGTTATATCCAGCTTTCTTTTAGCATGAATGGGCAGCTTATTAGGAATATCTTCTCAAAAAAATAGATGGAACCATTCATGTTTGGTTCGACTTGTGAACTGCAAAAGTAAAATCCATTCTATAAAAATTCCTTTTTAAGATTAAAAAATGAAGTGAACCAAACCAAAAAAAAAAAAAGAATGACTGAAAGCCTATAGTTGGCATCACAATTCACCTCATAAAATCATTTAGACATCACAGTAGAACAAAAATGATGCAGCCCTGTGACAAAAGCTTCAATAGCGAAAACAATCACGGTTAAGTAAACTGAAATTTAGAAATGACTAAAACTAAGTTAAGGATACATGTACCATAAATATAAAAGCAATGCTATATCATACTCTGCTGCGAATGTGATAGATTGAAGACATACTTGGACCCTGGCTTAGCAACATTCTGGAATATCTTTCTTGCTGCAAGTTTTGCCTCATATTCACTTCTAATCTGCGTTGCGGAGTCATCATCATGGGTAGAATCCTGTATCTGCTCATCCAACGTGGAAAGAGCTCCATTCCGGATTATATTCATCAGCCTCTTCATATTCCACGCAGAGACATTCTTAGGGTTCAGTTTGTGTAAGTGATCAATTGTTATTCCCTGATCATCTCCGTTCTTCGACAGCACACGAGAAAGCTTGGGACTTTTTCCTGCTAGGGGAGTTTTCAGAAGCCGTCCGCTCCCTATAACTCTCCCACACTGGGGTGATGACAAGGCAGCAGCCTTAAGACCCGGGGGAACAGTAGCACCTGCATTTTGTAGGTTCCGCACTTCATTCGCGATTCTCTCCTCCTCTTCCTCTGTCTTTCTAATTTCAATCACTGGAGGACCCGAAAGGGTCTCAATCACATATTGATTAAACAAGGACTCTTGAATCCTATCAAAATACGTACTCACATGAAAAGAAGATGCAAGCACCTTAACCAAAAGGGTCTTGACAAGCCACAACATAACACCCACCACTAAACAAATCAAAATCTTGGTCACGTACTTAAGGGTCCGGCTCTTGGTCTCCCTCTCAACTTTCTTATCAAACAATAAATGCCAAGCAATCAAAAGAAGACCCAACCATAAGCAATTTTGAACAGCCTTCCTCAACCCATAAACAAAATACAAAACCCTTTTGCGCAAAAGAAAATTCCTCTCAATAAAGAACACTACTATTCTAACTATCCAACTAGAAACCAACCTACCACATATCAACACCAAAACCAACACCTCCCATTTCCACAACTCAAGCTTCCACAACTCCTTGCCCCTAAAGTAAGGAATAGTAAGGCTACAAACCAAAGCAGCAATAATCAAAATTAAACTTACCCATTCAAGCAAAACCCACACACTAAGCTTGTCCTTCTTGTACTCCTCAGGTAAATCCTCCTCCAAAAACGGATCATCCTCCTCCTCCACTGCCGTGACGCCATTCCCCATAAACCCAGATCGGATTTGCCCCGATTTCGCCACCCTTCCCGATTTCATCTCCGAGTTTTCCGGCGGCGGCGTCGGTTGTGGGTCCATTAACCTCGACCTCGTCTTCGTCTTCAATAAACTCGATTTCCTCTGAAACGATGTGTCGTTTCTCTGAAAAGACTTAATAGAACGACACTTCACAACCTCTCCATTATCATTATCATTACTACTACTATTGCCATCTTTCACCGGTGAATCTTTGTATCCCACTGGTGACTCCTTATACTCTCTCCTTTTCACCGGCTCGATATTGCTGTTAGCAGTCGTTTCAAAAGATACCCGATTCGCCGACGGGGAACCCATCACGAACTTCGATGCAGAGACTGACAGTGGTGATTCGGACACGGGAGACAAGCCTCTGGATTCGTGCTGTTGTTGTTGTTGTTGGAGCTCGGCCATGTCGAGGTCTAAGTCGAGGGAAATCTCGCCGGAGGCTTTTTGCTTGTGGAGGAACTGACCAATAAGCTTCGAGGGTGGATCCTCTATCACCTGCTCTTCCTTAACCGTTCTCATGAAATCAAAACCCTCCACCCCTGCTCCTCCTTCACCGCCCGCGTTCTCCTTCTTCTTCGTACCATCGTCCTTCCAAAAATCGTAGCTTGATTCTCTCCATATCTGGGAAGCATTGGCATTGTTGTTGGTGGTGGTGGCAGTGTTGGTGGGGCCGTTGTCACCGTCGATCTTGACAATGAACTCTCGCTGGTCAGTGGAATCAACGGCCATGATGATGGTGATCAAGAACTAAGTTGGTATTCAATGTTTTGGTGGTGAAGATAGTGAATTTTCTATTGTAACAAGAAAAACAAAATAAAAAAGTTGCTACTTATGATGGTGAGGGAGTATAACAATGAAGAATAAGAAGAAAAAACAAAGGGAGGAAGTGGGTAGTGTTTGGTAGCTGGGAAAATTAAAGGGAAAATACTTTGATCTTAGTAGGATTCGGAGAGGATTCAGTGTTGACGCGTGTACTGTGAGTGAGGACTAAGGCATAGTTTTTTAGTGTCAAAAAATGGTTTGAATTGAGGGAAGGAAAGAAAGAAAGAACAGGTGGCGTGGCGTGGCGTGGCGTGGCGCCCGGAAGGTTTCTATATGAAGATCTATTGATGGGTGAAAGGGAAAGGTAGAGGGTTGTATGGTTTGGTTAGGTTTGACACTCAGGAGAGATTTATTTAATTAAATACTATTTTTATTTCTAGGATCATACCATTTTGTTTTTTTGTTGGATTTTTAATACTTTTTCCTTATTTATAGTTTTTCTTTTTATAAATCTTATTTATAGTCCTTAATTATTAGTGTATGATACAACAAAATAGAGAGTACCTACTTTAATTTTAAAAGGGAGAAACGCCACAATAGATTTAAAAATATTCTTTTGAATGATTAAGTATGGCACCCATGTGATGTGATATTTATTATGATATTCGTATATTTTGATCTTATGAATTATATAAATAATTGAGATCAAGCATAGCTCAATTTTAAAATGGTTAGGTAACATTTTAAATAATTTAATTGTTTTTTTGTTTAAATCAACTTAATTTCATGTATCAATCGGACTGTTAATAATGATTTCATTTAGATATTGTTTAAATAAGTTGTAATTTTGATTATAGTTTTCCAAACTTTTTTTTTTTGTAAAATCATTATGAAATTAAAATTTGTTTTGTGTTTGATAAAACAATTATTTTACTTAAAATTATTTTTAAAATTTTTAATTATTTTAAAATGTTTGATTTAATTTTAATTTTAAAAATAAATAAATTTTCATAAATTTTTTAAATGATATTTTTATATATATATAATTAATGAAAAATAGTTAAAAGGGTAGTATTGTATTTTTCATGAGCACCAAGTATGAACTCCAATGGATGAAAGCTACAGGGAAAAAATGATTCTATTTCTATAAGTCTTTTCATAAATTTACTGATAATTATAAAAAAAAAAAAAAAAAAAAACTGTAATAACAAATGAGAACATAATTCTTAAAAAAACAGACATATTTTAGTGGTACTACTACAAAAATTTAAGGGACCAGCGGGTGACGCATCCAGGTCAATGACTGCCAATGTTCCATGCTTTTAAAGTAATGAATTGTCAGAATTCAAGCATATTGACTACAATCACGGCTGATATGATGCCAGAAAATTTTAATTTTGTTACACACGTGTCGGAATCATAGTTGCGGTGAGATTGATGTCCGCTGAGGAAATTGACCTCTGCCTTGATTGGTTAAATTATGCAGCGAGAGACGCAAGCAAATAAATAAAGGAGCCAACAGAAATGAAACGACATAATGAAGACAAAGAAGATTGTCACAAACACAAAAGCAAAAACACGCTAGAAACGACCACGGATGATGATGGTGAAGTAATGTTTTTCTTCCATTTTTTTATTTTAATTTATTTATTTATTTATTTTTCTTTAAATATTATGGGCCGAAAGAAACTTTGATTTGATGGTAGTCTTGATTTTCATACATTATATGTCAATGTTACATTCATTTATGGTGAACCAAGGGCATTTATTTGTAATTTATTTTCAAAAAAACAATCCTTTCGTTATCGTGTATTTTTAGTTGGGAAATTTTTACATGCATAAGGTAAAACACAATTTTTACAATAAATAAAAATTTTATTAATAATTATTAAGTAATTTTATTGATAATATGAATATTAATGGTAAAGTTACTTAACAATTACTAATAAAATTTTCAAATGGTACAAAAATTATGATTTTTATTTGATGCATGTAATAATTTTTCTTATTAGTCAACTTTTTATCTGCACAAAATTTAATGTAAATGTTATTTTATTCGAAACACTTTTCAAAGTTTAAATTAAATTAAATATATGTAAATCGTACAATAGTTATGTGTAACATTAAAAAAAAAGATTAAAGATATACTAGTAAATGAGTGATTCTTAGACGCACCGAATGCAAAACTCATTTTTACATCGAGATGGAAATTTGACTAGTAATTTTTTGAAACTTCATTGGTAACGTTAATTTAGTATCTACGGATGTTACTAGTAAAGTTCCTCAAAATTATCAGTCAAGTTTTCATCCCAGTGCAAAAATGAGTTTTATACCCAATACAAACAAAAATTTCCCCATAGATATTGGTTTATATATTCTAAGGAAAACTATGCTCTAGCCCCTTATGTTTGCCCGATATTCTAATTAACCCCTAAGTTTTTAATTGCTTAAATCGATCTTTCACATTTTGACATTGCATCAATCAATCCTTAAGATATACGGGTTAGTGAGTTGATAGAAATCCTAATTGATGCAACTTCAAAACGTGAAGGATCAATCTAAAGAAATTAGAAAATCAGGGGTTAATTGAAATAGTTTACCAAACTTAAGATAATTTTTTCTATATTCTGTTTAAAAAAAATAAACAAATAATTTGATACATTTACTTTTAAAAATTTTGATTAAAATATAAGACGGAGAGTACAAAGAGTTTTTTAATAAAAAAAATATATACAAAGAGTTGTTATATATAGGTCAAAATTAAAAAAAGATTGGATATTGGACACTAGCTAGTTCCAAAAAGATATTACAAGATTTTAGTAAGTGGGGTTAAAAATATCTTCTTGCCAATAAAATCCAGAAAAAAAAAAAAATTGTGCACTCGCCCATTTTGGCCGTGTAGTAGCTCCCAAAATATATCTACTTAAATTATTCACACATATATATTTGGTTTATTCTGTCATCTATATATTTATTTTTATTGCCAATGGTATGACTATTTTGAACTGTTGGAAAAAAAAAGTGGTTGAATCCTATTATATAGTTTGTAAGTATTTCATTTTTAGAATCAGGTTTCATTGCATCTTATTACCAATGTTTAATTAATTAAAGATATAAAATCTCTAAGTAAATTTATTAAATATAAGTGTTCAATTTTTAGGGCTGAATGCATAACATGCTCTAATTGAACTTAAAAAAATTTTATCTTTATGTATAAAATTATTTGATCATTTGTTAATTTGCTCTTCTTCACATATCTTGCATACATTTTGCTTAAATTTGTTATATGTTTTGTCATCATCAAATAAGTCTCAATCAAGAGATTGATTAAATTGATTTTTATGATTACAAAACACTCTTGAAGTGTTTATCTTGTATGTTCAATGTGCAAGAACATTTGATTCAATTAGAAAAAAAAAAAAATAGAACTCAAAAGACCAAAAAGAATGAAGTGATATGAAGAAAAAAAAAATCGATGTTGAAAACACTGTAGCAACGGACAAAAACTTTGGACAGTCGACTGTCAACTAAGAAAATCAGTTTTTTGTGTCAGTTTTAAAGGATAATCGACTACAATAGGTTGACACTCGACTCGACAAGCTGCAATAGCTATTTTTTTAATATAAAATCAAATGGGAAGTTTTAATAATTGTCCCCAACTGCTTTATTTTTTCTTTAACGGATAGAAGACTTCAAGACACTATAAATAGAGCCCCAAAGATCATTTGGAAGATAAGAACAATATTCTACAATAAGGATTAAAGCTATAAATCTTCATTTTCTTCTTATTGAGTCAAAAACTCCTTTGTTGGGATGCATGCTTTAGAGAGAGAAAATTTGAATTATAATCTTCCATTAAGATATCCCTCTCTAATCTACTTGTTTCAAACTCAATATCTATAAAATAATCTTGTAAAAGAGATTGTGTAACTCTTGGCGAGAATTTATAAAAAAGCTTTGAGTGTTGAGTTGAACACATGAGCATAAGCTATTTTAGGAACTCTTGTAATCGATTAAAACAACATATTTGAAGTTGCTTGTCTTATATTCAGTTTGAGTAACACCTAAAGTTGATTATTCATGATAATGAAGAAAAATATCAATATGGAGCCTTGAGAAGCGAACAGAAGATTGAAAGTTATTTTAATATTGTCGAATCACGATAATTCGTGTTTGCATCTCTCTAACTTTATCTCTTAAATTACTTGCTTAGAATAATTTAGTATTCAAGGAATTGAGGTTCATTGCTTAATTGCTTTAAAATTTAATTATCTCTCCAACAATATAATTTCTCATTTTGTGTTAGTAATTTAAAAATGTTGATTTGATTTAATTTCATATATATTTTGATCAATCGATTTGGAATTGTAAAATATTTTTAAAATTCATAATACCCAATTCATCCCCTTTAAGGTATTGTCATTGTATATTTTGGAGAGAGAGAGAGAGAAAAGAAAGTACTCTTGAGAGAGAAAACTTCATTATCTTTATAAAGAGTAATCAAGAGGTTTGGGGGTTATGAAAAGGGTGTGTCTTCCATATCTATGATCACACACACCATCACTAGCAAAACTTAAGAGGATTTCGCATATGAAGAACTCAAACCGTCTTTCAAATTTCGGATGAAAGAAGTAACGAATTTGTCTCCGCTGATTTATACTTTGTAACATTAGCTATTTATTTGTTTACTAATAAGTATTTTTTAATTCAAAAATATGCTATATAGTGACAATCTATAAATCATTTTTTTAATAAGTGGTGCTAAATACTTAGTTCCTTTGACTGGACCAATGATAGTTAATGAATGTAAAAAAATCAATTTTGTTCAACCAAATGAATAAGAGAAAATCAGAAAATGCATATATGTTTTAATTTGTATATACATCTTTGTTTACACCATTTTTCGTGGAATTGAATCCAACTAAATTTGTCTTGTATTTAGCCAAATTTTTAGATAAGTGTTAGGATTTTGGCTCAATTCTCCATAAAAAAAAATTTCTAATTGTTTTGAGAAAAGTTGTTTCATATTTTGTAGTTACTTGTTCTAGTAGGAATAGTAGTAATTTCCTATTTGATTGCTGATTGTACAAATAGTAGTAGTCTATTATGATATTGTTGTTCTTTTTCTAATAGTAATAAGGAAACATTCTCTATAGAAAGGGGGTCTTAGAGAAGATTTGACGTACACTCATAATTCTCATATACATTGTAAACTAGAGAGTTTACTATTAGAGTTAGGATGAGAGTTTTGGGTGTATTGGGGCTTTGGGTTGTCAAGTAGAGAGAGCGCTTACAACTAAAGATAGGTTAAGAGCTTTTGTTGTATTGGGACTTTGGGGTGAGAGTTTGACAACTTTGCTCTTCCTAAAATTGTAGTTGAAGATTAATTAAGCAGTAGATTTGTTGTTGGGTGCAGACAAACATGTTGTCGAACCATATTAATTATTGATGTTATTACTTTTTATTTATTTTACCTTTTTAATTGTTGTGGTTGTGCTTTTTTACCTAAGATTGAGTACATGGATTTTAGAGGTAAAATTCAAACAAGTGGTATTAGAATTGTGGTTCCGATGGCAAAAATACAAAAAGTAGACATGATTAATATTGAGTTATTTGATGAATTGAAGATGAAAGAAGGTATGATGAATATTAGCTTTTTTCAATTCCATTATCACTAATTTGTTGAGTAGTATGTTGACAGAGATGAAGTACTTACAACTGGAAGGAGATGACATAGTCACGATATTAATTAATGGTGGACAAGAAAGTTGGGATGGATTGGGAGGTTCTCGCAGTACCTCTAGAGAGAGATAAGTTGAAGAGGCCAAGTGTGTTCAAGGTTGAAGAACTAATCGTGATTATATCAAGAGAAGAGTCAGATAAAGTGAAAGAGTGGAGCATTTCAATGAAGGTTGAGGAAAGATCAAGATCCAAGTATCTAGATTTTTCAAATAAAGAGTGCATCTATAATGAGGAAGAAGAACACATATAATTGTAAAGCAAGGCCATGGTGGAGGACTTGAAGGAGTTGAGTAGAATGAAGCATAGTGAAAATGGAAAGGCTAATGAGGATGGTGAGATGCAAGTTCTTGATTCTTCAAAGGTAGTAATGACAGATACCGTGAACGAAGAAAGCTTGTACGTATTGAATGAGATGATGATTGTTTCGAAGAGTAAGCGAATGAGATGGAAAGACCAAAAGGAACGATCGCACCAACTAAAGAAGAAAGTCAAATTTGATGATGAGATGGAGAATTTAAGCAAAAGTGGAGATTTGTTAGGATTTTGGCTCAACTCCCCACAAAGAAGACTTCTAATTGGTTTGAGAAAAGTTGTTTTCTAGTAGTTGCTTGTTTTAGCAAGAATAATAGTAATTTCCTATTAGATTGTTGATTGTACAAGCAGTAGTACTCTACTATGATGTTGTTCTTTTCCTAATAGTATTAGGAAAGCATCGTTTATATAAAGAGGGTCCTAGAGAAGATTTGAGGCACATTCATAATTCTCATATACATTGTAAACTAGAGAGGTTTACTACTAGAGCTAAGATGAGAGCTTTGGATGTATTGTGTTTTGAGTTGTCAAGTAAAAATGACACTTGGACAACTTGAGCTAAATTAAAAGTTTTTATTGTATTAGGACTTTGGGTTAGGAGTTTGACAACTTTGCTCTTCTTAACGTTGTAGTTGAAGATTAATAAAGTAGTAGATTTGTTAGTGGATGTAAGCAAAGAGATTGTCGAACCGCATAAATTATTGGTGTTATTACTTTTATTTATTTTGCTTATTTAATTGTTGTGATTATGTTTTTTTGCCTAAAATTTAGTACATAGATTTTAGAGGTAAAATCTCAATAATAACGATCAAATATAGCAATTTTAAGGGAGTTGCTATTTACACAGCCCCAATTGCCCCATATATATATAAAGCAATTAGGGTATAAAATTAAAATTTTACATAACCAAAATAATGAGTAATAAAAAAATGGACAAAATATTAATTTCATACCCCAGTTGCTCTGTATATAACAAATTGGGGGCCGTGTACACAGCAACTTCCCAGAGCTTTTACATTTGAGAGGGAAATTTTCATTCAGGAGGGGAAGTACACATTTTGGTTGCTTTAAAGAGATGATCACAACTTGCGATCGGTTTTGACTAGATGATAATGTCTTAATCTTTTAATTTTGAATAATTAAAGATTTAATTACTATGGTATAAGTAAAATGTCAAAAACTTTGTGGAATAGCCACAAGTCATTGATTTGTATCTTTATATCTATGATGGTAAGACCATAAAGATTTTTTTGCGTGAATTCTTTAAATCTGATGTGGATTGTTTGTGAGAAGTGAACCTAATGCGATACTTATAAATTGATTGGTAATATTATTTTATCGTTTAAAAATATTTGATTAAAACCTTAAATCGAAGTTCGGATGTGATTGGTAAGAGAGAAAAATGATAAAAACAAATTAAAAAAAGAAAAAATAATATTTTATATGCTTAGTAAGTAAGATTAAAAAGTGTAAAAAAAGCAAAATAATACGTTTTTTATAATTTATTTTATTTTCCACTCATTGCTTATCCAACTTTAAAAAAATAAAAAAAATTTATTCGCTCATTGTGTGAAAAAAACCTCAGTCTGTACATTTTTTTTTTTAACTCCTCTCAAACAAATTGAAAGAAAAGTTTTCACTCTCTTTTCTTTCATCTCCCTTCTTCTAGATTTTCTTACCAATAATCTTATTTAACTACAGGGGCTGCAATGGCGGAGCCACGTTGAGATCAACGGGTGCAATTGTCCCTACTAATATTCTCAAAATCCATCTGGTACCATGCAGCAAATATAAATGCCTAAAAATTCTTAAAAATTTGGTAAAAAAAAATTGAAGCCCCATGAGTTGGCGTTTCTCTTGTAGGTCAGACTTCTATCTTTTTTTCTTTTTTAGAAAGATATATATTTTTTCTTTTAACGAGAAAAAGACACGTTACTGTTTAAAAAATCAAATATTGAGATTCACATTAAATAGGAGGATAATATAGTAAATAAATAAAATTATTGAATTAATTTTTTCACTTCTAAATTTTTTTAGTGATATCGAGACAACCATGAGTCGAAAAACGCATCATAGGTATCGTTAAAAACTTCTCACCAATAACTATCAAATGAGACCCATAAATACCAACTTTCGTAAAAAAAAATATATATTTTGTAAAAAATGCCATTACTTTATTAACATAATAAAAATATTTTCTCATGAGATTTTTTTTCATTGTTTAAACAACATAAAGTTTATTTTTAATTTTTTAACGTTGAATTAACATGTTATTTAAAAGAAAAAAAATCAATGATACATTTATTATACAAAGAAATGTGGACGTTTTCTTAATTTTTTTATACACTGAAAAGTGCAATAAGCAATTGTTGCATTTTGAAGATAATAAATTGACACAATCAACCTATATATTATCATTATCCAATTATTAAAAAAATTAACACTCTGTTTGGTATGAACTTAAGTATAGAATTTATTTCATTTTTAAATGAAATGAAACTAGAATTCATTTGTAAATAAACTTACATTTTATTTTCAAATGAATTTAAACTAAAATTCATTTGCAAATGAACTCAAATGAATTTTCATGTTTAGTGTCTATAGAATTAAAATGAATTTTGTGTTTGGGATCAACTAAAAATTCAAATCATTTTTTAAAATTTACTTAATACATTTAATTACATTACGTTTTAATTCAAATTTTTTTATTCTAAAACAATAAGTGAGACAAAAGTTTAGTGCTCCTAACTAAATATAGATCAAGCAAGCATAAAAAACAAAGAGAAATAAAAGAGAGAGAGAGAGAGAGAGAGAGAAGAGTAGAGAAGAGAAATGTAATTTTACCCTTATAATTTTATAAAAACTCATGTCTAGAGTTCATTTGTAAATTTTATCAATTTTAATAGAATTTGTCCATAACTAATTCAATTCTATTAGAATTCATTTTCAAATGAATTTCACAATTTTATTAACAAACCAAACATGTAATTAATCAATTCATTTGTAAATGAATTCCACACTTTCTTAACAAACCAAACACAACAACCTATATAATTCAAATGAATTCCACAAAACTATGAAATTCATTTAATCCAAATATAGTATAAGTGTTAATTTAGATAAGAAAAACGTAGTGGCATATAAAGCTCTTTTAATTATTATTATTTACAAGATAATATTTTAATAAATTTTATAAAAAAATTAAATTTTAAAATAAATTAGTTTTAATAGTAAAAAGTTAAGTATAATGTTAAAATATTAAAAATATAATAATAGAGAGATTTGTAATTCATTGCGATTTTTTAATGGTTTATGTGGCTAAATCTTAGTCATTTATTTTTCAAATATTAATTCAACATTCAAAAACTAAAAGTAAATATAATAAAGTAAACATAATAAAGTAAACAATGAAACAATGAAAAAAAATCTTACGAGAATATCATTTTATCACGTTAACAAAGTGAGGGCATTTTTGAAAAATAATATTTTTTCGACAGAAAATATGAGTTTTATTTTATAGCTTTTGACGAGAGCTTTTCAATGATACATATTGTGTATTTTTTCGACTCATAATTGTTCTAATATCACCAAAAAAATTTAGAAGTAAAAAAATTAATTTAATAATTTTTTTCATTTATTAAATTATTTTTAGTTTTATGTAAATTTTAACCTTTAATTTTTTTTTAAAGATATCTTTTTCTCGTTAAAAGAAAATAAAATATTTTAAAAAAATTGGAAACCGAATCCTTTATATCTTTCTATGTCAGCAATACATACCAGACTAGATCTGGGTCCTCCAATTTGCATGGGTCCCACGTTGTTTTATCTCTGTCCGCTCTTGAGTCTTGCCTCTCATTTATTTTTTTCTTCATTTTTGCTCATATGTGGGTCCCACATTGTTTTATCTCTCCTCACCATTTCTTTTTTTATTTTCTTTTTTCAGAAAGTACTTTTTTACATTTTGACTGCCACATGCCAGGATTTTAGGCTGCCATAATACAGACATGATTTCTCTTAATATCGGTGATAATGACATATTGTAATTATGGTTTTGAGACATAAAAAGATAAGGTGACTATCTCACTGCTTTGCAATAAAAAAAAATTAATTTGCTTTTTATGATAAAATTTATTATTTTAATGATCAAACATTTATTTTTTATTTTTTTATCATAAATATTTTTATTTTTATAATCAAAGTATAAAATATGGACAACTAGACATCTTAAAGATATGGTAATACAAGTGCAAGTGCGCACGCAACCTTAAGTTCGTTAACATTATTAATAAGATTTTGGACATTAACATAAGTATGCAACGCAAGTTAAATTAGCACCCAGCAATCGAAGCTTAGATTATGCACTGTTTATGTCCACCAAGAAAGAAAGTATCTATCTACAGACAATTAAAAGATACACGCAAGGGTGTGCACAAAGTCTTAAGTTTGTTAACATTCTAACAAGATACACACACACACGATGAATGAAGATCATTTACCATATCTATGAGAATCTCAACAAGGTTAATGTGGTTCATGATAATAACAGCAGTTTCCTTCCCTCGAGGAAAAAGCCTAATGTATTAATCTTCATTTAGTACAGCGTTTGTGCCATCAAGCTGGCTAGTCATTCACACAGGTTCACCCATCTGGGCCATTCTGATAAATCCATCCACTGCAGCAACCGCCAGCTCAATTATCGCTACGTTATCAGCCACACCAGGTGTACCAATTGAGCTAAGATGGTGATCGCCAGCACCATTCATCTCTCCTCCAAGGTTTAAGAAAAGTTCTTTCATGAACCTTTTATTGATGCTATTCAAACTAAACCTTCTGGCCAATTTAAAGAATTGATGCGAGGATCGAGCCAATGGATTTCCTAACAAAATTACCATCATTCAATTTTGGAAGTTTTAAGCGCTTTCCTTTCAGGTTTGTGTCAATCTTACCTGGCTTCCTTCTTACCAAATATTAATGAACCCATTGATTGTTTGGATTCACAATCTAAATATTGTGGTTTAAAGTGACTAATCACACCAACAACTTTCGTGATCTTTCCTTTTTCGTAATTAAACATTTTTGGTAATATAATGATCCAATAAAGTTTATAAAAAATACTCTCAAGGGATTGTCTCTTTCTAGAATTAAAATATTAAGAAAACCATGCCCACTTGCTCTGTAATTAAGGGACCTTTTATATTTCTTTTCAACCCCTGGCTACATACACAAAAACACAAGAACAGACGGTTCACTTTCCACGCAAGGGCAGAAAGGAACAAAAAAAAGAAAAGAAAGAAAAACCCGTTCTTGCACAACTCTCTATGTCTTTGTTTTATTTACGTTTAGTTGACAAATGTATTGAGAAATTTACATTTCCTCTTTACCCTTGTCATATTTTCCTTTCTCACTGCTGCTGCTTCCTCCTTTAGCTTCCTTGAGAATAAGTTCAAGGAGCCTCTCATACATTGCAATTGCAGACTCGAGCATATCAATGACTTTCCTTCTATCCTTCGCTGCAACCATCAACACATCTTCTATGTCTATTGTATCCTTCAGTGTCCTAATTAACATTTTAGCAGACAACCCAAAATCAATTCCACCACCAGAGTGATCATTATCACCTATGCCCAAATTCAAACTATGCCCCTTGCAATCACCAATCCCATTGGTTACCACCATATCACTAATGCTACACGTATGATTTCCAATGACAAATGAGATCATTTCTCCTGTCTCTGTGTCCCAACTTAAAACACTCCCATCTTCTGCAGCAGATACCAATATCTTCCCTTCATTAGTCATCACAAGAGAAACCACTGTAGTACCGTGCTTTTGGGCCAACATGACCAATTCATCACCCATCTGTTGTTTTCTTCCGATTTTCATTAATCCTTTATAAATTGACCCATCAGAACCAGCAGCATAGAATTGGGTCTCTGTTGGGTCTAATGCCAACCCAAGAATTGCACACGGGAATGTCACTTTATGCAACAGTGTTCCGTTCAAAAGGCTCCAAAACTTACATGTGCAATCCATTGAGCAAGAAATGATAGTTGATATACAAGAAACAATGGCTGTCACTGATTCATCATGTGCAGAAAACTTTTGAAATATGAAATCAGTTGAATTCTCATCAGGTGATGAGGCCTCAACAAGTTGAAAAATAGGGAGAAGAACAATGGAACCATCATCACCGCCAGAAATCAGAAGCGACCCGTCTTCGCTGATTTTGAGGCAGGATACAGGTTTTTCATGAACAGATAATGATCTGATTATCTCTCCTGAAGGAATTGACAGTGCATGTATATTACCTGAAAGGCCACCAGCAAACAAGTACATCCCATCTGTTGTAGCTGCTAGTGGAGCAACAGGCTCGGGGACAGAGAGGTTATGCAGGGCAGTTGTTGAATGCCAATTGTATAGGTGAATAGATCCTGAAGCTGTGGATAAGGATATGTGAGAGGCAGCAATAAAGGCTTTTCCAGCCAGGGCTAGGCCTCGGCGAGGCGATCGACTGCCGGTGAACTGTGATAGGATGGTGCCTGAGGAAGCATCATAGGCAGTGATGGGGCCATCAGGAGAGCTAGTGAGAACAATTTGGTGAGAAGATGACATTTTTTTCTGGTTGGCTAAAGGACATGTAACAAGGATTAAATAGGAGAGTTCTGAGATAAATGGGCGAATGAGGAGTGCATGTTTGGGAGGAATTCCGGGTCCCGGGCGTTGAAAACAAGGTGCTAATAATCATCAAATTTGGCAGCTTCTCTGTTAGGTAATGTTTTGTCATTAGGTGGATGATTTTAGCAAGTGGGTATTTTGGAAAGTAGTTTGTGATTGTTGGCTGAATTTAAGTGTTGAGGACTGCTACCCTAGTCACGCTTGATGCAATTGATGCATCGCAACCTTCCATCCAAGACATGCGCCTTTCATGCGCGAATATTTTCTCGCGTGTCTTGCACGGACTTTGTACTGTGTCAATAACAATGACATTCTCCTTTAATGTTTTACTAGCATTTTTTCCACTTTCTCTTTACTTAGTCATGAGCGTTTAATGGTCGTGAAGTACTAAGTTTCTTAAATGGTACAAACATTGTTAGCCTCAGAGTTACCTAAAATAAATTACTTTTCCATCCCTAAGATTTACCCTTAACTATGGGTTCGTCCCTTGATTTTACATATTATACACTTTAGTTCCTATCGTCACTCATGGATAAATATTTGGTTAACTCAGATTTAAAATTTATGTTTTAGATTCGTTGAAAATTTTACTGATAACTTTAAAATTTTTTACTGATAATATCAATTTTTAAATTTCACATATTAATATTATTAATAAAACTTTCACAAGTACCAATAAAATTTCCCATGGGTATAAAGCCAATTGTTTAGACTTCAACCAAGAATTTTTCCAACACTAGCATATCAGCAAATGCAAAATGACCATAGAAACCCTCATTTGATGTTGTCCAACAACTACGATCTATGACACAATTACCATTATAAAAAATTAACCTTTTGTGGAAAGAAGTAGGATATTATGGGTACGCCGTCTCTCTCCCACTACCCAGCATCTCTATCTCTTTCCTTGCATGACAAGAGTCTCTCTCTCCTCATTAACATGACACCTATAACCAATGTTAACAGACCCCACAAATAAAACTAGAGATCATCCATAACCAGAAAAAACACCATAAATGCAAATTGATAGGGATCCATCAAGCTCATCATCAGTGATCAATAAAACACATCAATCATAACTACTCCTCTAAGCACTAAGCAAAGCTCTTTTTAACTTCCCTTGAGATCCAAAGCATCCAAGTAATGAGCTTCTCTAGGATAATGATTAATAACTACCTTATTAAAAAAAAAAGGACGCACGAGTAAATATGAAACGTTTCAGAAAGCACAGTCCAAAGAGAACAAAAATCAAACAGTTGAAAGGCAAAAGTGTGATCAATAGAAACAGAGCGCAAAAATATAACCAAAGATAATCGCTAACAAGCAAAGAACACAATCAGTGCAAATTGAAAGTAGACACTAAGTGTATGCATAAATATGATCAATCAAGTGTAAATTTGGGTGTTCCTTTAGTTGAGAAAGTGTGAAATACCAAATATCGAGTTGTTGAATTCACCAAGATAGCGTTGGAGATGAGAGTATATGATCCAAGCAGGTTGCATCTGAAGGAGCTAACTCAAATCCGCAAAAGCATCCCGGGTTTTACTCGATCCTGGCACAACTTCGTCATGGACATCACCTCTCAGTTCCGCAAGATCTGTAGCAGCAGTAATTGCGATACCAGGCTCATCTTCTATTTTGCCCAATATTTGGAACAATAATAATCTTGCGTCTAAGGGGAATTTGCCGGTTGTAGAGTGGGTAATGGCGGGTGTGTAGGGCCTGAGTGTGAGTAGGGACAGCGGACTTTTTTGGGCTGAGCTGGGGGAGGTTATAAGCCGTTGGGCGTTGCCTTGGGTAGTGAGAGGTGATTTTAATGTTATGCTTTATCCGCATGAAAGGAACGGGGGTTCGCCGAAGGATAGTTCAATAAGTGAGGGGTCACGCTCTTGTGGATTTAACTTTGACAGACGGACGCTTCACGTGGACTAGTTTTAGAGACATTCATTCCCTTTCTAGAATTGACCGTTTCCTTGTCACCGGTTGTTGGGAGTCTCTTTTTTCTAGTTTGATGGAGAAGCTTTTGCCTCATTCCACGTCGGATCACCATCTTATTATTTTTGAAGTTGGAGAGCTTGCAGTGGGGTCCGACTCTTTTTCGGTTTGAGAATATATAGCTTACAGTGGACGACTTTTGGGATCTTGTCAATGGGTGGTGGGAGAATCGCAATATGGACGGTAATGCCGGTTTTGTAGTGGTGTCGAAATTGAAGTCATTTAAGGAAGATTTGAAAAAATGGAACAAAGAAACACTTGGGAATGTGAATTCATCTCCTAATGCTCTATTGGGTGAAATCAATGGACTCGATGAGAAAGAGATTTGATGTAGGACATGATAAAAAAGAAGAGAAAAAGAAATAGAAACCAAGCTATCCTGGGGATTGAAAGAGAAGCCAGACTACCTTGGAAGTTAAGAGGAAATTGATATCCAATATCAATAAATTTTATTTCATTCAAAGCTACTTGAAAATTAACATAAGGATATCTTATATAGATATCTTTAGGAATCCTAGTTCTAATCCAACACCGTAAATAAAAGAATTCAATACTAATCAAGCACTATATCATAATCCTATTATAAGAAATTAAATCCTAATCAAATACTATGTCCTAAGATCGCTACTGAAATACAATTCTTTCATAATTACAAATTTATCTCCATACCCTTCTGTACCTCATCAAGATTACTTTGGGTCTTTCAAAGATGGACAAAGAAATGAGGGTTTGGGTTAAGAATGAACTTTCTAAGCTCATCTTTATGGAAGAAATCTCTTGGTAGCAAAAATCTAGAGAGATTTGGCTTTGAAAGGGTAATTGGAATACTAAATTCTTTCACCATTTGGCTAATGATCATAGGGGACACAATTTTATTTCTTCCATTGAGAGTGAGGGATCTTTGTTTGAGGAGGAGGTAGGTATCAAAGAAGCTATTTGAAATTTCTACAGGAATCTTTTAAAGAGACTTGCAAGTGTAGACTGAATTTGGATGGTTTGAAATTTTCAAATATTGATGGCGATGAGGAGAATTGGATTGAGCATCCTTTGATGAGGAGGAAATTTTTTATGCTTTACGGGATTGTATCGGTGACAAAGCTCTGGGTCTCGATGGCTTTTCCATGGATTTTCTTAAACATAATTGGGAAGTGGTCAAGAGGAATATTACTTTTTCAGGATTTTCATTCCTAGAGGGAATTTATGGGAAGTCTTAAAGAGGCCTTTATTGTCCTTATTCCGAAGATGATTGGAACTTCCAATGTCAAAGACTTTCAACCTATTAGTCTTGTGAGATGCATTTATAAACTTTTATCGAAGGTCCTTACTTGAAGATTAAAGAAAGTTATTAGGAAAGTGGTTAGTACCCATTAAAATGTTTTTATTGAGGATAGGTAAATTTGGGATGTCGCGTTGGTTGCCAATGAGGTTGTGGACGCCCACTTAAAAGAAGGAAGGGGAGGGGTGATTTGTAAGCTTGACATGGAGATGGCTAATAACCATGTTTGTTGGGACTTTGTGTCTTATTTATTGAGAAGGATGGGATTTGCAGACAAATGGTGTAAGTGGATATACAAGTGTATCTTTTCCACTTCGTTCTTTATTCTTGTCAATAGTGGTCCAATCTGTTTTTTCAAAGCTTCACGAGAGCTTCAAAAGAGGCATTTATTGTCTCCCTTTTTATTCACTTTGGTGATGGAGGCTTTTAGTATAATGTTGGTGAAAGCGGTTGACGAGGGGCGAGTGATTTCGAGATGGGAAAAATGGTGGTAGTGTGAGCGTGTCTCATATTCTTTTTTCCGATGATACGATTGTTTTTTGTAAGGTGGAAGCTCATCAAATTTTGCATCTTCAGTGTGCGCTTCTTTGCTTTGAGGCGGCTTCAGAGTTCAAGGTTAATTTTAGTAAGAGTGATTTAATCCCTCTTGGTCAGAATATTAATGGTCGTCTTCTAGCAAACTTATTGAGGTGCAACGTAAGGGCACTTCCTATTACTTATCTTGGTCTTCCTCTTAGGGCTAAATCTAAATACAAAAGTGTGTGGGATCCCATTGTGGAAAGGTTTGAAAAACGGTTGGCCGAATGGAAGAATCATTATCTCTCAAAAAGAGGAAGAATTACTCTCATCAAGAGTACTACTGCTAGCTTTCCTATTTATTTTATGCCTTTTTTTCCCACCCCTAGCTCGGTTGCTAAGCGCTTAGAGAGTATTTAAAGAAGGTTTCTTTTAGAAACACGGAGGATGAATATAAGTATCATTTGGTGAAGTAGGGTGTAATGAAACAACCGATGTAAAAAGGAGGTCTTAGTCTCAAATCTCTCACTTTATTCAATAAAGCTCTTCTTGGAAAATGAATGGCTTTGGAGATTCTTGGTGGAGAAGGATCATCTTTGGAGGAAAGTGGTGGAGGCTAAGTTTGGGATGGAACTCAATGGGTTGATGTTTAAGGAGGGGAGGGGGATTATGGTGTGGCGGTGTGGAAATGGATTCGAAAAGGGTGGGAGGTGTTCTTTCCTTGTATCTCCATGATGGTGGGTAATGGGGAAAAACAAGGCTTTGACATGACACGTGGTTTGAGAACATTCCTATGTCCCGAATATTTTTGCTATTGTGAAGGATAAAGAAGCTCTCATTAGTTATTATGTCTTCGTGTCCAATGATATGATCTCTTGGGATATGCCATTTATCCACAACATCCATGAATGAGAGAAAGAGATGGTCTAAAGTTTTTTGGAGACTTTGTATAATTGTAGAGTGGATGTGACTAGAGAGGATTTAAAGAGATGGGAGGCTAGTTTGGATAAAAAATTTGAGAATAAGATTCTTCTTGGTAGGAATCCGGTAGAAGGCTCAATCAACTTCCCTTAGAAAGCTATTTGGAGTACGAGAGCACCTAAGAAAATGAGGTTTTTTTTTTTTTTTTTTTTTTACGTGGAAAGCCACTTGGAAGAAGATCCTTATCATTGACAATCTTCAAAGAAAGGAGAAAGAACTTGTTAATAAGTGTTACATTTGCGAAAAAAAAAATGTGTTGAGTCTATGTTTCATCTCTTGTTGGAGTATCCTTTGGCTAAAGCTTGTGGGAAATGGGCCATAGAGTCTTAGGTATCTCTTGGGTGGTAGTCGGTTCCGTGAGAGATGAAGTGTGGGTTTGAAATGGTTTACGAGCTTCTAAGGAACTTTAAAAAGCTTACACGTTGATTCCCCTCTCTATTTATTGGATGGTTTGGTATGAGAGGAATAGAAGAACTTTTGATGGTGAAGAAAAGTCTATTGAAGTAATTAGAGATACATGGTTCAATACTTTCAATTTTTGGTTTAAAGGGAGATTTTTTAGATTTTGTGGAATTTCTATCATGTAGGTAGTTTTTGTAAATGCGTCAGACTTTCTTGGTGCTTTTTAATATAATTTTTACTTGATAGTGTGAGTTCGAGGAAAAGTGAGAATGCCAAGTTTGATTCTCAAATCCCATTTCGAATTGAAAGTAATGGTAACAATAGGAATGGGAAGGAGAATAGGGTATTCTCGTACAACTGAAAGAACCAGAAATCTTCCTATGGAAAGAGAGCATTGGTGACAATTTTGGAGGAAGAGGATCGGATGGTGATGGTGAAGATGGTTCATCTTGGATTCAAGGGAGTCTTAATGATAACTTGAGTGATGCAAGGAATGGCGGGGATTCAAAGAGGATGTCATTAAGCATGCCAAAGATCAAACGATCTGCTGGGACACAAAGAACAAAGGTAAGAAAAATAGTACCCATTTGGATATCCTGTCTAGATATCAACATAGAGATATGATTGATAGATGAGGTGCACGATTCTGGACCTTACCAGAGATTCACATGGCTGAAAATGGAGATAGGAAACATGCAACCTAATTAAAATGTCAATCATACCACCATAAAAATACATCTAAATAATCATTTATGATAATAAAAAAAAAACAAACCATTGTAATAGTCTACAAATGAAAATTCAATAAATTAGTATTCAAAGCCATTTGATTTGTCATGGTAGTCCAAGTAGCTTATTTGCCATTGACAAATCAACCTAAAATCTGTTAGTTAGAAGTAATTTTTTTTGGAATTAAATTTTGTGCGAATGATCTTAGTATGATTAATATCCTTATAGTGGTATTTGATTATTTTTACACTTCAGATATTTATGGTAAAGTTTAACATAGGAGAAAATTTTCATGTAGAATAAAAGTAAATGATTATTTACGTTTTTACCGCAAAATGTATGCATCATGTGTTCTAGAACTCATCAACTTGGTATTGTAACTCAAAAACAACACAACTACATGAGGAATATAAAAGATATGATGTTGACCCCCCTACAAATCCACTCTACTGTAACTAAAGATGTTAAACCTAGCTAGAGGCAATACCTCAATTGAGACAAACTGTAAGTCAAGAACTTCGAAAAACTATCTTCTTTTGTCTCTTCATGCCTCTCTTTCTACTCTTCGCACCATTAACTACATTTGAAGGCAGAACAGTGTAATATCAAGAAAATGCAAGAAGTGACTTTCAAATATTATTAAAGGAGATTTTACTGGCACTCCTTCTGTTTTGTTTTGGTAATTAAACTTATAATAATGTCCCTAATTAAATTGTATTTTCAAAAGTATCTAACTTCAATTAAAGATATTATTATAAGTTAAACCAACAAAAGAAGTGTTAATAACAATCTTTGGAGTGCCAATAACTTCATTTTTATTAAAATTAAAAATACTAGTTTCAAATTAAAGGGTGCAATAGAAAGGTTCATAATGTAATGAAAAATTCACACCAAAAAACTAATATGTTGGCAATTTTCCTAATGTGTTAAATCCATCAAGCATGAATGTGAACAAATTATTTCTCTCATTATAAAAAAAATGAAAAGAGACATGATAGAAAAGAAACATTTGCATATAAAACATATTTCATCAACACACCATGACATATGGAATAGAGAGCTAGACATATTAGGACTTAAAAAATTAGGATACCTTTGGATAAGATTTTTGAGGCCTGCATGACTTCATTTTGATGCGGACAGTAAAGCCTAGGGTTAAAACGGTTTTTGATTTGGGGTTTTACTTTATTAGTTGTTGGCATTTGTGTACTCAGTGGCTGAATTGTAAATTTCGGCAGAACAGGTGCAGAATTGTAATTTTAGTATTTTTATTTTAGTTATAGGGTTTCCTAGTGGTTCCTTAAAGTTACAAGTGTTGTTTCTTTAGTATTAAGCTAGCCTGTTAATGGTTTTAGGAAATTTTCTGTTTTTTGGGGGTCTAATCCCTCGGAAACAAGTTTAGGAGACTATATATTGATGTTATTTCTTCAGTTGAAGTGAAGATCAGTAATGAAAATCACAGCAGCTTTATGCTTTCTTTGGCCTTATGTGATGGAACCCTAGCCCTAACCTCAAAGGTATGTTTAGTTTACAGACATGATTACAATGAAATAGGATTAAAAATGGTTAAAATGGTACTATCTTAATTTTATGTTTGGTTCATAAGATTTTCAAATTGGGATTAAGATGAGATAACAAATATAAAAACCAAAATACCTTTACACTTGGGTGGAATTAAATTTTTTCTGAACATTTTTTTCTCCTTACAGACATTTGGTGTTAGCTGTTAAAGAAATGAAACCTACGCCCTTCCTCAGGTTGAATCTGATTCTTCAATACCTATCAATTAATCATAATTTGCAACAGAAAACAAATTTCAATTTAGAACTTAATAAAGATATATGCAAGAGTTTGCAAACAATCTTGAAGTAAAGCTCCTTCTTTACTAGTAAGCATTGCCAACTTTCAGTTAAAAAAGTTGAATTCGGTCATATGTGAATCTCCGAACTTACTGTCATAGGGTCAAATCCTGCATAGTGTGATACCGCTCAACACAAATAATTAGTAGCAATCTGAATTTGACTTATGCGAATAAAATAAATGAGGAGATCAATTCAAAAAAGAGATGTTAATTAATTAAAAGCCCAACTAATCTCCATTTATATATTGTAAATGTGAAGTTTTAAATAATCCAGCCGACGTGATAGGAATTACACCCAAGAGTAACGATTCTAAATAAAAAACTTCAAAATAATTTCAATTTTTTAAAAAGGGAAAAACAAATATTTACAAAAAGAAAACAGTAAATTAAATTAACAAGAAAAAAAAATAATTAACCTTCCTCAAAGCAGTAACAAGCTCTCTTAGAATGAATTAGGCAGTGACAGTTGTCAAAGGATGTTGCGAAAGTTATATAGGGATGCGGGTCTTCAGTATGTATTCCGTGAGCTGGACCCAACAAATCAGTAACTATATTAAAACCTCAACAAATCATCAAACAATCTGTTTATACTAACCATTTACTAAACATCCTAAATGAAATTCTGGCAAAAAGTGATGAAATGAATAGATACTATGCTTTGCTAATTTTAACCTGATACGGAATCAAGTAAAACATTAATGTCTACATTAGAATCAATTTCCCCCTTTTTTTTGTAACTTTTAATTATTACATGTAGATGTTCTAAATTTTGTGTTGCTTCTATCTTATAGATAGGTTTTGTTTTCGGGTCGCACAGTCTTGGAGCTTTTTAATTCGATTTTACTTATAAAAAAATTGTTACTACGAATTTCACTGAACTAGAGTAAGATGTAACATGATCTTGAAGAACAACGAGAAACTGAAAACAGAGACAAATAGCATTCAATTTACCCATTTAAGCGCCCAAATTTTAGTACAGGACCATATGCTTTTCTACTTTCATCTTTAGCCAAACAAAAGAAATAGGAAAAGCCAGATATTTTTACCATTTCTGTTTAGTACACATTTAAAATATGCATCAGAGTTTTGAAAATAGAAGTTTGAGATTTACCAGATGAGGAAACTGGTCCTGCGAGGTAGTGATCTCCAAGCAAACCATTGCAACAATTTTTGTCTAACTCATTAAGTAATCCCAGCCTTCAATTTCCACCAAATTAGATCTTTGATACAAGATAATATTCAAACCAAAGTAGTCATTTTTTTAGAGAAATAAACCCCCTAAATCATGAATTTGAGATAGATTTAGAGGAGAAATTTCAAAAGTACGAAAGAACTTGAGAAAATCCTTTGAGACAGAATATAATCCTCATTTTCTCTACCTTTTCTCCCTATAGACAAAAATTGAAACTGACTGCAAAATTGAACAAGAGAGAAAATTTGAATTTACTGCAAATTATAGTGGTAGATTTAGAGGGGTACTCTAAAATTAGGTTGAGAACTTTGGGTGTATTAAGATTTTGGGTTGTCAAGTAAAGAACATTTACAACTAGAGTTAGGTTGAAAGCTTTAGGTGTATTGGGGCTTTTGGGTTGCGAGGTAGTGAGAGTTTAACAACTTTATATTTCTTAAAATTGTAATTAAAAATTAATAAAGCATTGAGTTTGTTAGTAAACGTAGGCAAAAAGGTTGTTGAACAACGTTAATTATTGTTATTCTTGTTTTTTAAATTTTATTTGCCTATTTAATTGTTGTGGTTGTGTTTTTTGCTTAGTGAGTGAGTGAATTTTAGAAGGTAAAATCTCAACAAGTAGTATTAGAGTTGTGGTTGCAACAGCAAAAACAGTAAAGATAAGCAAAATTGATATTCAGTTATTTGATGGGGAGAATGATTTCTCTTTTCGGCAAAGTTTCGTCAAAGATGTGTTAGCATGACAAAGGCTCTACAAGACGAGTGAAGAGTTCAAGCCACAAGAAATGATGAAATAATTTTGAGAAGATATGTCGATGTGTACAGTAAGCACAATTTGTTTGACGTTGGCTCCCGATATAAGGTATAACGTGTTGTTCGAGACATCTCTAAAGATTTTGTGAGACAAATTTGAGACGACCTACAAAGAGACATCTATAATCAATCGTATATACTTCAAGGATGAAGATATTGATGAATTGAAGGTGGCAAAAATTTGGATGGATGGGGAGGTTCCCGCAGTACCTCGGGAGATAGATAAGTTGAAGAGAGTAAATTTGTTCGATGATGAAAAATTGTTTGTGACTATATCGAGTGATGAATCAAACAAAGAGAGGAAGTGAAGCACTTCAAGGAAGGTGGAGGAAAGATCAAGATCCAAGTCTCTAAAATTTTTAAATAAGGAGTTAATCTACAATGAGGAAGAGGAACAGACACAATTGCAAAGTAAGGCCATGATGGAGGACTTGGAGGAGTTGAGTAGAATGAAGGAGAGTGATAATGGAAAGGATAATGAGATGCAAGTTCTTGATGGTTCAAAGGTAAGTATGAGAGATATCATGAACGACGAAAGCTTATATGTGTTGAATGAGAGAATGATTGCTTTGAAAAGTAAGTGGATGAGATGGAAATGCCAAAAGAAAAGATCGAGCTAACCAAAGAAAAAAGTCAGATTTGATGATGAAGTAAAGAATTTGAGTCAAAATTGAGATTGTTGGTATTTTGGTTCAAATCCCCACAATGAGGATTTCTAAATGGTTTAGGAAATGTGATTTCCTACTGTATAGTTGCTTGTTCTAATAGGAGTAGTAGTAATTTTCTATTGAATTGTTGATTGTTTTATTAGTAGTTAGTAGTAGTAGTTCCTATGTTGTTATTATTTTCCTGGTAGTATTATGAAAATGTCTTTTATATAAAAATTGTACTAGAGAAGGTTTGAGATACTCATAATTCCAATATGCATTGTAAATTGTGGGGTTTTACTACTAGAGCTAAGTTGAGAACTTTCAATGTAATGGGGTTTTGGGTTGTCAAATAGAGAAAACACTAACAACTAGAGTTAGGTTGAGAGCTCTGGGTGTATTGAAGATTTTAGGTTATGAGGTAATGGGAGTTTAACAACTTTGCTCTTCATAAAGTTATAATTGAAAATTAATAAAACAACGAGGCTTGTTAGTGGACGTAGGCATGGAAATTGCTTAACCATATTAATTATTATTGTTCTTTCTCTTTATTTTATTTGTTTATTTAATTGTTATGGTTGTGTTTTTTACCTAAAATTTGAATAAGTGGATTTTAAAAGGTAAAATCTCAATACCTCTTATAGACCTAACTCAAGTAGTTTTTATATATTGAAGAAGCCTAACTACTACTTTCTATTTCTTCACCGACGAATATTTTTCTCCCTAGCACCAAGTGGTTTTTCTCTTAAAGATCAAGAGCATCAGATGTGTGATACAAAGATGGAAAGTGGAAAGGGATAAATTAAACACTATGTGCATAGCTCATGACCAGTTAACCAAGAGCACTTTGATCATTAAAAATGTCACATTAGTATTTTTAGATTTTTTCAATGTGGTTTACGATCAATGATTGCTTTGTAAGGTGCACATTAATCTTTTGGAGTGAGTTATCTAAATTGCAAATTAATGGAATAAGTTGTAATTCTGGCTAAACACGTACAAATGAATTTGTAATATTCGTTTTTTTATTCTCCAACTTCATTATCCAACATCACATATAACTAGATTCTAGATTTGAACCTTTTCTTTCTGGCCATTTCTTTTAAAAAAAAAATAAAAGACATAATTCTTATATCTGTCACATGATTGCTTGTGTCCAATGAGATTAAAAGAAAATGTAATATCATAACATTTTATATTATACACAAAACTAAATAAATTTAGAAGTGACATTTATTAATTATTTTCTATTTAAATTACGTTATAATTCCAATTTGAGTATAATCATTTTACCTCTGCCAATACATATTTCAGAATGGTGATATTGTTAAAAATATTCACGTGTGAGTGAGTAGATGTGAAAAACCAATATCACATGTTGAAAAAATTAAATAAGTGAATGACATATATATAGTGGTGGAACTAGAACCCATTAGTTTAAACTTTTGAATTCATATAATGTCCTACATCATATATCATATATCAGGTATTTGCTTAATAAACTCTCCAAATCCAACTTTCTCCAAAACTTAGATCATCAGATATTTCTTTTTTACCAAAGCAAATGTAGTTAATGGTAGCAAAATGATTTGGAAAGGCAAAATTATCTCAAATATAAAAGGGAAAATAAATCATCGACACTAAATCATCGGTGAAAAGGTATATATGTTATTTCAATCATTTTCACTACAATAGATAAGTCTTTGTCAAATCAACATGAAAGCAATCACATTACTAACTTGTTGCTCTGGCCTGCATATTGTCACGGACACGCGGGGAGCCAAGCTCGTGACAGTATGTAGACTAATAGATATATACATGTCGTATATGAGTAATTAGGACTATCAATTCAACCCGCTCAAACTCAACTATTTTTATGTGAATTAACAATGATAACAAAATAATAAATAAAAAAAAATCATATTTAGAAAGTATTATTGATAAATAGGTAAATATAAAACAAAATGAAAAATTTTGAAAATTCTTAAATTAGAGTAATGTTAAATGGAACACTATCGTCGCCTGCATACACAATTTATTAAATGAAGAATAATTCAACGACATTCATACTCATGGAAAAGAAACCAATCCACAATTCCCAAATACAAAACTATGGTCGCCGCTCACAATTCACAAATAGAAAACTATGGTTGTTCGCTAACAAAATTCATTGACCGAAGACAAATCAACGTCATTCATATGGTTGAAAAGGAAATCCGACCACGGTTTCAAAATGTAAAATTATGATCGCTCGTTGATAGAATTCAATGAATGAAGATGAAAAATTACTCTATATAATAACAATGATAACAAAATATTAAATTAGAAAGTATTATTGATAATAACAATGTGAATTAACAGTGATAACAAAATAATAAAAAAAATTCATATTTAGAAAGTATTATTAATAAATAGGTAAATATAAAACAAAATGGAAAATTTTGAAAATTCTTAAATTAGAGTAACGTAAAATGAAACACTATCGACGCCTGCACACACAATTCATTGAATGAAGAATAATTCAACGTCATTCATACTCATGGAAAAGAAACCAACCCACAATTCTCAAATGCAAAACTATGGTCACCACCCACAATCCACAAATGGAAAACTATGGTTGTTCGCTAATAAAATTCATTGACCGAAGACAAATCAAAGTCATTTATATTGTTGGAAAGGAAATCCGCCCACAATTTCAAAATGTAAAACTATGGTCGCTTGTTGATAGAATTCAATGAATGAAGATGAAAAATTACTCTATATAATAACACACCCTATAACCCTAAAAACAATCAACTTCTTTTTGCTAAGATAACATAAACGATCATAGAACAAAATGAGAAACACGAGGAGTAAAGATTATATCGATGAGAAAAATATTGAAGGCACTTTTAAAGAAGTTATCAATTTTTTTATCGGATCACTGATTTACCAGAAAAATGCGTACGGTTAGAATGATATTCTATATCTTTTTAAGTTTTCTTTTGTTAACCATTACACCTTATGAATTATAGTCATGTTTATTAATCTGCTTCTAACTAAACATCAATTTTGTTGAAAATTTGTAAAGGAATGAAGTCAATGAAGATGCTTACCATAAGCCATTTGCAAGGTAAGTGGTTCTATATTCCTTCTTTTTACATAATCAACAAATTAACAGTACAATTAACACTTTAATTATTGATAATTATTTGTAGTTACTTTATTCATTATGTTTTGCTCTTAAACTTGTTCTAAGTTTCAAAAACAGTGAATGCAATCACATTGCTAACATGTGCAGGTGAGAGAGGAGAAAATTCTGCAGCAGACGTTGAATCAACCAAGATCTGTGATGCAACATTTAGAAGAGATCCATGCAGCAGAGTCTCCAATGCCTCCACCAACTGGATTGGTCCCATCAGGAGGAATAGCGAAACCTGAGGGAAGAATGGCCGCAGACTCCGGGTCCCCTCCATTCAACACCATATCCATTGCAGCAAAATCAACGGGTGCATAAATCACAAAAGACGCTGTCGGATCCGCCCAGCTCTCTTGTATGATCAACATGTTGCTCGGGCTTGCATTTCCTTTCTAATAGGTATATACAATGTCATATATGAGTAATTAGGATTATCAATTCAACACGAAAAGCATTCAAGCTCAACTATTCTCATGTGAATTAGTAATGATAATGTATGATTGGTACCAAGTTAAAAAAACTATTTAGTCCAACTATCACGCTGAAAAGATTTTTTAAACATCATGCCGCTAAATTATAATGTTTCATAATTAATCAACGAAGTTCCATGATTTATATATCAAATTTCATAATAAAGCCTTCATTTTTCATATATTATGACGTTTCTCTCTTATCTCATTTCCCATATTAGTACTTCGTATTCTTACTCGCAGCAAATATGTGCCTCAAGTGTGCACATTTCATGTTTTGATGCGCCTTGCCCCTTTAATTGTGCTGCTAACAGTACGATTTGATTTTGGACCATAATTTCTTGAGGTGCCTTAGCTCAAGAATGAATGCAGTTTCTCTGCAAATCATACTCTCATCATTGGTTTCAACAATGCATTTAACATGCCAATGAATTAAGGACACAGGAAAACGAAAATTTTAAGTAATTTTAACTATGTAAGGGGGATATGCCCAAAATACTTGCAGAAACTTCTCTGCTAGTCTAAGAAAGTAATGAAAAAATTATCAAAAGTATAATTTTAATACCACAATCTGACAAGAAATGAAAAGGTTAGCCCTGTCATGAACTTCGTAGTGTTCTGTTCACCAACGCAAGATGTAAATATCCTTTCTGATCATGTTGGCCCAGGTGGGCAGAATTTGTGATGCCTGAACTGACTCCAGGGATGACGTAATAGATTGACGTATGCTAGTTTCCAAGTGCAACTTTCCGCATCAAGACCGCTAAGATGCTTCCCATGGATATGTTGATAACATTGACAGCATCATTGTTGAGCTGCATATAGTAGATAGAAATTAAGAAGCATAATTTGTCAGACTGAAGCACTTAGCAGACCAGCAGATCAAATAAGTCAGCCAGCAGAGAGCGTATAAGCAAGAGATTGAAGATATTATGAATTGTCGCCCTCCATTAATATGGTTCTACATGTGCCAGGGAAATACTCCACATATTGATCTTTTAAGGTGTGGTGTGGATGTATTTCCCCTAATAGCACAGCTCACTAACATAGCCAGGCTACCAAAATTTTCCCTGATTCAGGCCAGCATTAGTTGCATGGCATAAAGGTGGATCAACCTGAACCCACCTTCTAACCAGCAAAAATCTTTGACATGAGCACAACAACATGCTCAATTAATCCATGGTTCCTGCTCATCCACAGCATCCTTGATATGCCAGTCAACCCAACATAAACTTCTATACTACTAACTGATGAGAATATGTAGGTAATGCACGAGAAATACCACAATGCAATGAGGATATCAGAAACCAAGCAATCATTGAAATAGTTGCCTACCCATCGAAATCCTTCTCTGTCCTGAAATGCAGCACCTATCATGCTCTCGCCAAGATTAGCAATCTGGGAAGCTATTACACATATAACAGCCTCAGGAACACTTATCTGTTTCAAAACAAAGGGGGAAAACAGACTTAGTACATTTCAAGAAATTCAAATGGTCATCTGTTGATAGATGCTCAAGCTGAGACACATCTTGGTTCTCTGATAAGTAAAATAAGCTTAACTATAACATAATACAGGGGATGCTTGATATAAATTTGGACAAATACAACTTCTCTAAACAAAATATTGACACTCTTATCCAATAAGGGGCAATATTACCTTAAGTTCAAAAGTTATGCGGATTAGTATATTTAGAGGTTACAGATTCTAGAAGTTCATTTGATATGCTACACATTCTTTTGTAAGCATTTGATATGCTAAATATTTAGTTTTCTTTATCCATTTAATTGTTATTTTTGGCAACAAAACTGGGAGGAAGAGTTATTAAGGGGTTGTTTTAGCCATGCGCATCCCAATACCATAGCCAGGGACAGAAAATCAATAATGGCAAAAATCATCTGCACCCCACCACATAAACTATTTTTACACCGAAATGAAACCGTAAACATTAACAAGGGGCTTTGCTTATAAAAAAAAAAAAAAAAAACATTAACAAGGGGCTTTAATTGGTCCCCCATTTTAATACTCATTAAAAGCAACCAACCTTCTTAATACAAAGTTATTTTGTAAATGTACTATCCAATTCAGCATTGTATAAGATTTGAAGCTCAAACTTCATGCAAATTCAGTCAAATATAATGTTAGAACAAGAACCAATGACAAAACCTTCTTCTTCTTCTTCTTCTTTTTTTTTTTTTTTTTGGGGGGGGGGGGGTGGTTAAAGGACCAATTACAAAGCTAAATCAAATAAATACTGCACTGAATATGCAACCACTCTTTTGTGAAGTTCTTAAAATTACTGTTTGAATTATGGGCAGTGGCATATATCTAGACTCTAGAGCACTAACTTGTGCAGTGAAAGTCAAGAGGTTGCACTTTCATGAGTGGAAACAAGCATATTAACCCTATCAGATGCATGAAAATTCTTCTGGTAGCAGCCAACTGGTTTGTTTATTTTTCTTGTTCATAATTTGCTTGTTCAGTGGCTTATTATTATTAGTTAGGACAGGCACATACAACCAAATAGTTTCACAAAACCAGCATATTCCAGGTTCTTTTCTGAAAGCAAACAGCTTTTACTATATGAATGAGACGATTCAACCCAGAACAGAATCCAACTTGCATACAAAATACATATAAACAAAGGAGATAACAAGGAATACCTCACCCATGAGACAACCAACGGAGGCAATAAGAATTGATGCTAAGAGTCCAGCAAATGTTCCCTCAACACTCACAGCCCCTTCCGTTCCTCTTGGTACCACCTTAAATGTCGTGACTAAGTACCTGCTCATTATGCAGCATTTTATTACCATGGAAAATGCACACACACACAATAAACGTGGAGCCACACACAAAAGAATCATTAAAGCATGGTACTCAAACAAAATCTTCTCTCCAGAGTTATTGATCAAAAGAGAAAAGATCTTGTCACCAGAGCATGCATGTTTCAATTCAGCTGGCATGGTCTTCAGATCATCAAATTACTAAAAATGATTCCAACCAGCATAAGTAGGTTATCAAATTAAACTTCCATGAGAAAATATTCTGTATAAAGTTATTACTTCAAATCTTTCCAGAATATGAGAGGTTAATCAATCCGTAAAACTCAACTTATTAAACAGACTTTTTGGATTGAGTATATCCTTTTCGGTATTCCCTTCTTAATCTGGAGAACTAATTATGAAATGCTGAATAAAAGATAAAAATCAGGTACATGGAAATAAAAGACTCTCTCTGGTTTCTTAGGCAAAATCCTAGTAGTTAGAAACAGACATGTTAACAAAACTCAGTTGAGATCTATTTCCTGATACCATTAAGGGTTGGTTACCTGTTCATTTTGAAGCATAGTTCAAAGCTTTTGGGAAAAGGTTACCCACCCTCCTCCAAATTGTCCAATTTTATTACAGCAGCCAATAGAAGAAGAACTTAAGAACTCTATAGAATTCTTTTCTACCACTAACAATTAACAAGAAACATAGGGAGTTCAACATCCAAACCCATGCGATTGAAAGACTAATAACAGTATGATCAAGTGCCCAATCCAGAGATAAGATTGCATTACTTACGTTATTTTACCGTATGCCTTCCCTATCTCACTCGAGACAGTATCGCTCAACTTAGTACAGAAACTGGCAACAAATCCAAGTTGCCAAAGCCGAGAAAACGCTTCACCCCCTACTCCATATATCGAGAGAAGAGCACAGACACAACCAGCAGCACTGGAACCAATCACACTGCCTGGTCCCCTTCTTCCTTTTCTCTTCTCTGCCACACCTTGTGCTTCCTTCTGAGCCATCTTTACTTTTGTTGCCGCTGTGCCCTAAACAGATAATAAAATCATCGAAGCCAAAACATGTTGATCACCAAAGCTTTACAAAAAATTACAATCACTTAGCATTTAAAATTCAAACTTTTTTTCGGACAAAGTTAAAAATTTTCAGCTTACTTATTAACTTCTTTAATAAGCACGAATTAATCACACATCAAATAATCTCTATCTTGAGCTTACTTATAAAAGAACACTAAAAAATTTCTATTTTGAGCTTGAAATTAATCCCTCTTTTAAACATGAACTGAATATATAGTTTATACTCACTATGATGAAGTAAGCGGCAACTAGAAGGAAGCCAGAGGGGCCAAAAGCGCGCCAAGTGAGAGTACCGAGCAAGAAAGCTGCGCCAATCCCGGAAAGGGACAACCCAGAGACCAGAATTGGGGACCCCACAATGAAGATCAAGATGTTGTTAAGTAAGGCAGATTGCCACGTGGGCGGTGCCGATTGGATCAAGTTCATCGCCTGCGATACTGCTCCCTGCACCGCGACCGCATTGGCTCTGTGGAGTAACATTTTGGGGACTTTGGGTTTACGGTTATGGTTGAAGATTTGGATTTTGTTTGGGAGTGAAGAAGAGAGAAATGATTGTGGGAATTGTAGGAGAGGAATTGGAGGAGATCTGATGGGAAGTAGCAGAGCTGAAAATGCCATTTTTATGGGCTTTCTTTTCAGTGTGATTGATTCCTTTTGTGTGCGCGCGTTTAGTATGCGAAAGAGAAATGGTAACGTCGGGTTGGGTTATGGAGCTCCATGGAACTTCATCATGTATTGCCTGTTTTACCCCTGTAAATGAAAGTTTTTTTCAGTTCCTCTCAGACTCCTGCCACAGCGAGCGTACCCATCTTATCTAGTTCGGTGCTAAAACAAAGGGAAGAGAAAACCCATCAGATAAAGAGCAGAGAGTGAGAGAGAGGAGATATGTCTGTTCTTTGTGCTTCTTCTTCTTCAGTTATGTTCACATCATCGTCTTCTTCTTCTTATTGTTCAACAAAATCTTCTTTTTCTTTAAAGAAAACCAATGCCACTACTAGTAGGAGAAGCCCATTCCTCGGTTTCTCTTTGGCATTATCAAAACCATCTGAACGGACCGCGTTTTGTGCTAATAACAAGAGGAGTTTACAGGTTAAGTGCGAGGGCGAGGGCCTCTCTCTCGTGCCTGAAAATCAGCGGTGGATGTTTGAAGAGAATGAAGTAGACGGCCCAGTAATTTCTCTCTCGCTGTCTCTCTTTTTAACTATGTACCTTTTTTACTCTTTGTGCATTTCTTTTGTTCTGTTGTATGAGAACCCATACAAGTAAAAAGATAATTCGTTATCATAGCCCTAAGTCTATGATTGTGTAGAGAACCCAGTTAAGAGGCGGATTATAGTAAAGTAGTGATGATTGCACTAAAAATTTTCTCGGTTTATTGATAAGTAATTTGATTTATTAAATTGATGAGAACAAAATTGTGAAGTTAGCAATTTTTTTTGATCTACTGGGCATTGTTTCCGAAAGTTTCACCGTTCTCCATATAATGATTGGGTTCAATATGAGTACGAACGGTAAAGTCATTATTTAAAATTCAGATCTTATCTTTTATATTGCTTGTATGCAATGTATGCTCCTATTTTTGGTGCCTTTTAATGAATTTTATTATTATTAAAATTTTGTTTGTTTTGTCTGTTGCATATTTGGTTTTGTTTCTGAACATATGAAATGCAGTGTACATATAACCTTGTTATCTTGAAGTTTTTTTTTTATCTGTTTCATGTTGAATTGTTCGAGTTGCGTATGCTCTGACAACCTTTTATCGGTTTAATTATTAGTCTCATTTAAGTTGACAGTGAATCAATGAAGTCTAGGAAATGCTTTAAGCATTATGCATCCTGAAAATTTTAACTCTCTATTTCACTTGTGTATTTGACTACTATAATGATATTACATTGCACTAATCCTTGCACTAATCCTGTTTATATTGGAAATGCATCAAATTTTAGGATCCGTTGGAAATTTTGAAGTATGCTACCTGCTTTTCTTTTAAATCCTTGGCATGCTTAGTGTTGATCTTATACCTTTTGTTGTAGGATATCTGGAATAACACATGGTATCCAAAAGCTGAAGATCATGTGAATACGAGTAAAACATGGTATATTGTCGATGCAACAGACAAGATTCTCGGAAGACTGGCATCAACAATTTCCATACACATCCGGGGCAAGAATCTGCCCACTTACACTCCTAGTGTGGATATGGGAGCCTTTGTGATTGTGGTATGTGGTTTCTTTGATCATTGGGCGGTTGATTATATTCTTATAGTATGTTTAGGAATTGTTTAAATATGGTTTACGGTCAAATTATAGGGTTTATTTCAACTTTTTTTTCAGTGGTTGGAATTTGAAATTCGATTTGCCAAAGAATGTTTGAGCACATTCAATTGTAGAAAATACATCGATTTTCCAGAAAACTTTTCTAAAAAATGCCTTCCGAAGGCAAAATTTCCATCAAGAAATGGAGAATTTTCTACAACTGAAAGCACCATTAGTTTTCCTCAGAACTTATAAACGTGAAATTCGAGATCTTGCATCCTTTCATGCTCTGTCAATCTCTTACTCTTTTGCTTTATATATATTATATGTACATATGATGTATATGTTTGTGTCTGTCTTTATCTGCATGTGCTTGGATGCATCTGTGTGTGTATTTTTCAAGGAGAATAAAGTCTGGTTTACTTTGCAAGTTTATCGCTGTGAAACTGTAACTTAATAATTCTGATTGCCTAGTACAACTTTTTGGCTTGATCACATAGTCTTCTGATCTTGGTTGTGAGATTCTCTTGATTTTATTTTCTAGTGCATAAGACAAATAGTTCATTGAAATATTGATATTGATGGACTACTACACAGTGTTGAGGTTCAATGTATTTGGCAACCACTATTCAATTTCAGTCTCCAGTTGCTGGGTTATATCTTTTTTTAGATCAGTATGTGAAGTGCATTTCATATGGTTACTAGCCATATTATTATGATGTTGTTCTTATATTTGGCTGCATATCAATGTTTTGAAATTTGAATTCTGGGAAGGAAACCTGAGTTTGGAAGACAAATGGGAGAGATAATTTTGGAAAATATTATTCTGAAGTTGCTTCTCAGGTTCTTAAAGATGGAAGCTTTGTTTGAGAGTTTAATTCAATGCTTGCTAATATAAGCCAGGTCCCCTCTGAAGGAACTTCGTTGATGAGAAATAGTTTTAATAGTGAGGAAGCCATTTACGTGGTATGCAAGTATGCAACTTTATGTTGGACAGACACCATATTACTTACATGGACTATGATGAAATCTGTTCATGCTCTATTAGGGGTAGTTCCCAATTTTAGTTCTTTCTAGGGAGAGGAAGCCATTTACGTTGTATGCAACTTTATGTTGGAAAGACACCATGTCATTTACATGGACTATGATGAAATCTGTTCATGCACTACTAGGGCTAGTTCCCAATTTTAGTTCTTTCTAGGGTGAAGCAATCATGTGGCGCTTTGTTGACAGCCATGTGGCACCACAGCACTGTTCTGATATTTTTTCAGCTCTGTAGTTGACATTTAAATAGTTTACTTCATTATGTTTATCCTCAAACCGTCTGTTGTTTTAGGTTAATTCATATTTCCATTGGCAGCAAAGTGAATTGGAACAGGTCTTCAAAAGTGTGGCATTAGATAACAATCCATCTTTGACTACTCCCATATTAAGCAAAGAATTTAATCCGGTACATGTACTCATTTTATGTACCAATTCCACTTTATAAGCAGTGTATGCTGCAAAGCAAGACAGTAACCATCTTGACAACCAATGTTACCTATGGCTTTTGAGGAAGATATGATTCTTATCCTATATCCAGGAATATGATAATGAAGTACCGCTGACAGTTTTAGTTGGCTCATTGTATACTTAAACTGCCTAACACTTACTGTTTACAATTGCTTTATTTTATAGATAGCTAGCTAATTAAAAATTTGATGCGAAGATATTATTTTGTACTGATAAACTTTATTTTCTAGATATATGTATGTTTGCTATGTCGGTCAGGCCTGTAATTTACTGTTATCTTGTAATGGAATGTGCTCTTAATGATAATTTGTCTGTGGTTTACCTGATAGTCAATTATGTGAAGTTGGCTTTAGTAGCACCTATCTTGTTTTGCACATTACGTGAATGGTTATAATGTGCTTTTTATCGTTTATTTAATTGTTGTAAGAAATCCTAAAAGTTTTGTTTTACTTGAACTTAAAAGGTGAATGCTGAGAAAGTTGCTGTATCTGGGAAGAAGAGGACTCAGAAGCTTTACAGGAGGCATTCAGGAAGACCAGGTGGTATGAAAGTGGAAACATTTAACCAGCTCCAGCAGAGAATTCCAGAAAGAATTATTGAACATGCTGTGCGTGGCATGCTTCCTAAAGGGAGGGTGAGTTCTTTTGAGTTCTAAGTTCTAACTCATTTTATGTATGATTCGTTTCTAGGGATTCCCTCACCCTTTCTGACAGGAAAATTTGTTAATTTTGTCTTTGTGGGATTTTTCTCTCTTTTTTTTTTCTTTTTAGAGAGAAACAGGATGAGCACTATATGGCACTAAGGTACAAAAGAAAAATTTGCAGTTCGTTTGGAACGAAAATGAAATTCATTTCATTTTCAAATGAATTGAAAAAAGAATTCATTTAGAAATGAATTGAAATGAAATTTTATGTTTGGTGTTCTTATGTTAAATTGTAGCATTCAATTGAATTCTCATGTTTAAAATGTTTAGAATAAATGTAGACTCTGAAAGGAGGAGGGAGAGGGAAGGGAAGAGAGTATTTTGGTCAACATAAATTTTTATGATTCATTTTGTGTAATTCATTTGTAAATTCTTAATTTTGATAGAATTTGCTACAAGTTAAATCAATTCCATGGTGAATTTATTTTTTCATTCCTAGCATAACGAGTTTAGAATTACAAATGAATTCCATAAAATTTATAGAATTCATGTGTTCCAAACATACTCTTAGACCACGGAAATGAATGAACTCGTCTTAGTGGGAATTTAGGAAAAGGGACTGTATTCATAAGAAACTAATGCCTTCCAAGCAAGAAACTTTTTGCTTTATTACAGATAGAAAAGTAAAATGGCGGGTTCTTGAGTTAGCAATATTTTTGTGGGGGCTTTTGATCTATTTCCATTTTCCAAAAATAGAAAAAAAAAACTTTCAATTGATTTGTCAACATTGCTATAAACGATAATATATATGTCTAAAACTGTTTCTTGTTATGCTAATTTACTTGAAACCATCACTATGTACTTATATAAAAAAAAAAGCATCCCTGTGTAATTTCTGTTTAACAATAAGAAAATTGATGGCTACGGTGCTTTTTGTGATACTTGACCAAGCTCTAATCTTTATTCTCCCCTAGCTGTGATTGAGTCACCCTTGCCTGCCAATACATTCAGTTATCATAGCATCTATTACTGGAGACAATGGTTCATGTTTCTTCAATATGTTGCCTGCATGATCTCTGCCTGAAATGAGTGTGTTGTTTTTGGCAGCTTGGTAGAGCATTGTTCAACCACCTAAAGGTTTACAAGGGCCCAGACCATCCGCATGAGGCTCAGCAGCCTATGGAGCTGCCCATAAGGGACAAGAGGATACAGAAGCAGAGATAAGATATGTGGCAGAGCTTTGGCTTGAGATACAACAAGCAATCCCTCCTTTTTCCTGCTGTTTCCATGCTCTCATGTTTTGGTCCGGTTGGTTCAAGTTTCATGCTTTAGCTCCCACCATTGAAAAGTTTACTTGCTCATATTTGTATTTTTGCTTGTAGAGGTGTTTGACATCAGCCTTGCTTCCAGCTAAGTCTTGTATTGGATTCTGATGTGGAATTTATTTTATAGGTTTTAGTTGTTTCGTATGTAATTTTACTTGAATCTGCAATTGTTTTTGTCTTTCCCCTGATTGACAGAATTTGCAAGTTATCTTAGAGCAAGTCTTAATTTACCGGGTATTGGTTTTACTATCATTATAATAAAATTGACTCATTCTCCATTGGATTTTAGATATTACAATGAAGGATTCAGGGATAATCTCAGTTCCCTGCCAGCAAAAGAATTAATTAACACTTTAGAACTTCCATGTTATGCAATCTCTAATTGAAATTATCTGTTACATCAATCAAACCTTATTGAAGAAAATATCTTTCAGCTTTGGTGAGTTCTCTAGTAAGACTGGCAACAATTCACAACAAATTGGACTGAACTGAGTCAAATTACAAAACATGGGCAGTGTTTTTCTATTATAAAAATTGTAATGCCAAAGAACTGAAAGAGAGATTAACCACAAATATCATTCTATTTTTAGTGGTTTCAGATTATTCATTAAGAACTTAAAGCATTATCAAGCATACCTCAGGAAACACCCACCATAAGCTTAGATTTCTATCATGTGAATTTGATTCTTAACGAAACTAATGGTGGTTTTTTCAAGGGAGATGCAATTGTGTTGTTTAAGAACTTGGGGCGTCAGTCTTTTAAATTTAGGCAATAATTGGATTAGTAAGCAGTACCCTTCATTTAGATTGTTTTTCAATTTGTGGGTTTCGAGGCTTGAAAATAATTAGTTGTATGGGTCGGTGCCGGAGAAGTTGTGTAGAGTTCATTTCTTAGAATCTGGAGTCGGGGGGACAAAGATGGAGGGGCTGGGGTTTATAGAGAGCGTGAAAGAGTTAGAATTTTATATGACTTTTAAGGTCATTCTACTAGTATAGAAGCTCACGTGATGTAACGGTGTGAAGGAAACTGGAATAAAGGAATTGATTTTTTTAACCCTCTGTAATTTCTCTCAACTCTCTCTTGTATCGCTATGAGTCTGCAAAGGCTGATCGACGAGCCCCAACCTCTGCTTGGGGTGAATTGGGAGAAAATTAAAAAATGGATAGGAATGTCTTTTTATAAAAAGACATGACACTTGTGGGCCAGTGATAATTTGGTTGAAAATTACATTAGAAGAGTTTATTGAACTCTTTTTCAAAATGTAAAATATAAATTGATCAAATTTAAAATATAATAAAATAATAAAATACAAAATAAAACATAAAAATATTTAATGATAATAATTTTAAACATATGGATTATGACTATTGGAGGATATAAAGTTGGGTCAGAGAAATACGGCAAAACCAACGTGAAGAACTTCAGCTTACTATCACTCCAAAGAGACCCGATTAAGGGTCGCAATGGGTTGTGCCGGTACACATTGCCACGTTAGATGTTGTGCTTGGCATGATCTAAATAGATAGGATTTTATTGGATTTAGCTTTTGAGATCTATGACACGATCAAAAAAAAAAACGACATAACATGATATGAAGCACAGTCTGGCCAAACACGAGGCTCAGTCCGGTCCATAACATCTAATAAAATTCAAAATTACATCAATATACTAGAACGATGAGTCTAGAAAAATTAGATGGTGACAAATTTGATATTTTAGGATGGTGGAAGAAAAATGTACATTATTACCCTATTTTTAGTATAATGACACGTGATCTACTAATTGTTTAAGTGTCTACCATAGCATCAGAACAAACTTTTAGTGCATGTTTTAGAATTTTGGATGAATTGTGATCAAGATTATTACCGGAAACGTTGCAAATGTTAGTATGCATAAAGAATTGGTTAGATGCAAAAGATTGTACAAATAATATATTAAAAAAAATCAATATAACGAATCAAGTGACAATTAAAGAGATAAAATAAAAATTATATCTCTTAGTCCTTAAGAATATAAACCTTGAAAGGTTAAAAATAATAATAATAATATTTTTTATCTTTTTAATTTTTAAAATTTTTAAAATATTTTTTTTTATATTTTACTTATTTGTATGTTTTTTTGTTTATTTTATATGTTGTTTTTTTATTTGAAAATTTTTTGAAATTTGTAATTTTTAAGTTATTTATTTATATTGTTTATATTTAATTTTTAATTTATTTGTAATATTTAACTCCATTAATAATAAAATTATTTTTTATATAATTATAAACATTCAATTCAATAATTATAAATTTTTTTATTACTTTTAAAAAAAACAAAAAATCAATATATATATTTATTTGGACTATGAATCTACACAGCACGATGCTAAAGTGCGAGTAGCATGGCAAGACCTTTACAACCCCTCCACGCAATGCAGACAAAGCTGGCAAAAAATGCTTTTCAAACTCAACAGTCCATGACGAATAAGAAGTAGAACCCAGGGCCATCTTGTGTTGCAGTGGGCCATGTGTTGTTTGCCTATGCAACTAATAAAAAGAGGGTCACGACCACAAGACCAACGAGAGTCAATAGCCTACGTGTATCGTTAGAATAACGCAATTTCGTTAAGGCTTTTAGTTAGAAACGAACCAAACCCCGTCTACTTATTTGAAGTATTAACCCATTGTAAGTGAAGACTGTAGCGTTGAAGCTTGTCCCTTTGGGGACATCCGATAAAATTGGAACGGAGAAGATTAGCATGGTTCCTGTGCAAGAATGACGAATCCAGAAATGGTCCAAATATTTTTCTTAATTTTTTCTTTTTTCTTCCAATCACTGATTTTTATCTATTTTTGTTCTTCAATCTTCAAATTTTATCCATCAATGGCTTCTTTTGCTCCTACATTTTGTTCAGCTATTTGGTCCTTAATCTAACGCTTCTTTTGGTTAATACGCCGTTGAATAAACTCCTGATTTTGTTCAGGTATTTGTTCCTTCCTCTAATGCTTTCTTTAGTTAATATGCAGTTGAATATATAAACTCTTCTGATTTTGGTGGTTGTTGCCAATTTTGGCTTTTCTTCCCCTAAATTTTCTCTCTTTCGTGAAGTTTGTATATTGAATTCCATTGTGAGAGAAATTTCACGGCTACAGCAACAAGTCAGTCTCATTGGATTTATTTTGATCCAAGGAATGTGAACCTGGTGTTGAAGATTTAGTCGTGTCCATGAGATTTCATGCAAAATGGAAGGATGAGGACACTGCTGAAAATGGAAGATGACAGTTTATACAATCTGGCCATTTCTTCCACCAAGTACAGTTCTTTGTTTTTCTAATGTTATGTACTCATGTTTGTGTGTGTCCTATTTCATCATCCTCTCTTTTCATAATGGACAAGGTCTTTCCATTTTTGCTGCTTCTCTTTCAGTGGAAGAGAACTCTGCATTTGGTTTTCTACTATCTTTGGCATGGAGTTTAAATGGACCTTATTAGAGATTTGGAGGTATTTGCTTGATTTGTTTCTTTTAAATTTTTCGTTACTAGCATTATTACCTCTTCCATGTTATTATCGAGTAAAATCATACTAGAAACTTCTGTAACTGCAGTTTGTAGTTTTTTTTAATTCCTTTTAAAAAAGAGAGAGTTTTCTGACCACATGCCAACTCCTGGGTCTGCTGGGTTTACAGAAGTTCAAACTGAATTTCTCATATTTCAGCTCTTTTGACATGTGTTTGGAGGGACTTATTGGTAAGAACAGAAAACATCCCGTTTTCTCTAGAATCTTTTACTAGCAGAGTAGTTTAAGGGATTTTGATGATTTTCTATTTGGTTTCTTTCAAGACGCGCCTTCCGTTTTCCATTTCAATTTCCTGATTATCAAATGTTTCCACTGATAACTGTTCTTTACAAATATTGTTCTTGGATATCCTCTATTTTGCAAAGGAGACCGAGCACTTTGCCTCCATAAATCATGCTTAAACAAGGGATTTCAAGTGTCACCAACATCTATCAACACCCACCAGATTCGTACAAACTTGCAAATGCATGGAAGAAAGTTCTCTTCATTATATGAACAGACAGAATATTTAAAAGTGATTGGCAAAATAGAAATTCATAAAATGGAATCTTTAACAGTCCTTTTGGAACCAAATGAAATGAGTAATCCATTTGCAAGCAAATAGATTTTTTGTTGAATTCATTTGCAAACGGAGTCTTCATGTTTGGCACACTTGTATTAGATTGTAGATTGTAGAATTCATTTGAAATTCTTACATTTGGAATCATTTAGGAATTGAATTCATCATCTCCTTTTGTTTTGCTGAAAAAACCCTAGAATTTATGGTAGCATTCTTAAAACTCATATAAGAAATCTTGCAGATAATCTCAATGTGGGTGACATGCTGATGATATTGCTTTCTATTTATTGAATTTGCAAGTAACTTGTTGGTTGCTTTTCTCTGCTGCAAGAAAGAAATTCCAAGATTTAAGAACCATCCTTTTGCAATGCAAATCTAATAGTAATGATTTTTTTATGTCAAATTTATATTGTCATGTCATTTTCAACCATGGGATTAAATGCTTGGAAATTTGAAACAGGTACTTATTTATCTTCTTTACATAGATGATCAAAGTTAATCGTTGCCAGTTTGGTTTCGGCATTCCAACTTTTTTGCTTAGTCTATCTGGCAATTATCATGGACAAATTTTACTTTTCCTGGTGTAACTGATGTGTCATGGTACTTTCTTTCTTCCATTTCAAATAAAAAGAAAAGAGAAGGAAAACAAGGAAACGATGGAAAATAATTGCCTATGACTCTTTTTTTTTTTCCCAATTGTGAAGAATAAAAAGAGTGGCAGGATTAGTTGCACTTGGCTGAAAGCATGTTGTAGCCTCAGAAACTGTTATGCTTACTCATTTATTTTTGCTGGATTGCATTGCAGGATGGTAACCGATGCTTCATGTTGCTGATTGTTGGGTCAGATATTAGCAGCAATTGTCTAGTGGCGGAAGCTCAGGTCGGGATCAAGTCACAGCCGAAACATGTTGCTTGTGCTATTGTACGGTTTAATTTAATTTATTTGAGTTGAACTCTGACTATCTGTTATAGTTTTTGACGCAGTGACAGTCACTCGATCCTGACACTGAATAAGAAGAGGAGGCCGCATTCACATCAAGTGCCGGACTTCCCAAATCTTGAAGTGTGGAAAAAGAGAAAAACACTAGCCATTTTAAACGTGATGAAAATTTTAATTCTTGAAATTGAACCTTTTAGTGCCAGCATTTCAATCTCACAATGAGTAACTATGTATCGTCTTCTCCTAATGTAATACTCCTTTTTTAGTTTAATACCTTTTTCACAGATGAATATTACATGTACTCGTCATGATCAGAGCATATGGACATTTGAATGAGACTGACTTGAATGCTCGACTCCTAAGCTATGCTTTTCAAGATCTCTTATAGAACAAAAAAGTTCTGCAAAAAGGATACGAGGAGCAAACGGTTTTTTTCCCCTCCCTAAACTTTAGAATTGGTTCTTAATTTAATGATTTAGGAAGTATGATCAAATAAATTGCATTCCAAACACTTAAGTAATTAAGCTTCTAATTATCAAATTTTTGCTCGGTTGTGTAGGTTCGCTTACTTACCACTATTATTATTTCACTTTTTTTTTATTTTCTTATTTCACACAAAGATTCTTTTTCCATTTTTCTAAATTATTTATTTAATATTATTGTTAGTACAATTTCCATTTTTAAAATGAAAAATATAAGAAAAATCAAATCCTTTGGATCAATTATTCTCACGCTCAATAAAAGGTCAACAAATCTTTAGTTATATTCAGTTTCCTTTTCCCCGCCAAAACTATAACCACGAATTTACCCATATACCCTTGATAAGCTCCCTCTTTCCTTTCCATTTTCGCGGAAAATCCTCTGCTATTACTATCCTCCTTCACTTTCACTCTTTCCAAACACTTGTCCGTTCGTGTTAAAATTACAAGTTACTACTATTATTATTTCACATATTAGATTCATTTTCCCTTTTTCTAAATTATTTATTTAATACTATTGTACGTGCAATTTCCATTTTTAAAATGAAAATATAAGAAAAATCAAATTTTGTGGAGCAATTATTCTCGGGCTCTATAAAATGTCAGCAGATCTGTAGATGTATTCGGTTTCCTTTTACCCGCCCAAAAATTAGCACAAAATTTACCTATTTAGATTATGAACCCTTGATACTCTTTCCCTTTCATTTTCCCGGAAAATTCTCTGCTCTTATCCTCCTTCACTTTCACTCTTCCCAAACAATGAAAGAACCCCCCCCCCCCCACCACCACCGCCAAGAACCTCAACCCCAATCCTCTCTCTATAAACACTCACTTTAATTTCTCCTTACTATCCCTCTCCATTCTCTTTCCAAGCCATCTTAAAAAAAGCCCTCTCCTCTTTGTTTCTCCGTAAAAATAAAAAATAAAAAAAACAGAGAATGTATTCTTTCTTTTTTGATAATGTGAAGAACTTTTTACTCGTGCTCAAAGCTTTTTTACCTTTGGATCTGTTCTTTTGGATCTCTACTTGTATCGAGATCGCTTTGGAAATCGGCGGCGAGTTTTTCAGGAAATTCATAGTCGCTTTTAGTGACCGTTTCTTCGTCTTCATCCTCGTAAACTTCCTTATCCTCGTCATTTTCGCCTTGTCCAATCAAATAGAACCAACCAAACCGGATCCCTACGACCGGAGGATTTCCACCTTGGACTACTCTCCGGCGCCGGAGGAGGAATCCGAACCGACTGATCTCGACAAGCAAATCGTTTGCCTTGACAATGCGGTCTCTGTTCCTTCGGTGAATCAATATACAGTGATCCACGAGACACAGCCTAGCTATAACCCAACGGTTTACTCTCCGGTTCAAGGCAATACGGTGAGTGCGATTACTGAGGTGAAGAACAGGAAGAGTACTACTCACTCAGAGAGCTTAGAGCAGTGCGGAAACTGGCGAGAAGAGACAATGCTTAAGTATACGCCAACGGTTTACCGTCCGGTTCGAAGCAATACGGTGAGTGCGACTGCTGAGGTGGAGAGGAACAGGAAGAGTATTACTCACTCGGATTGCAGAAACTGGAGAAACAAGATGAAGGGTGATTATAACCAAACGGTTTACTCTCCATTTCAAGGCAATACAGTGAGTACGATTACTGAGGTGAAGAGGTACAGGAAGCGTACTTCCACTCACTCGGATTGCGGAAACTGGCGAGACGAAACACAGTGTAGCTATAATAAGCCAACGGTTTACCCGGCTCGAGGCGATACGGTGAGTACGGTTACTGAGCTGACGAGGTACAGGAGTGAATACAGTACTCACTCGGAGAGCTTCGAACAGTGCGGAAACCGGCGAATATTCCAGCAATCGGAGACGAGAGTCAGACGGGATATGGTCGCAAGAGAAGCGAGGAGGAGATGGTCGGCGATGGACGATTTGAGCGACGAGGAGTTTAGGCTAAAGGTAGACACTTTCATTTCCACCAAGAGGAAGACACTGTTTCTGGAGGACATGGCTTTCCAAACTCAGGAGACAGAAGAAAACTATATTGCTATGTCTTTGTTTAGATCTTGAAAATTTTGGAGGAAAAAAAAGGAGAAAGAAACTTTTTTTTCTTTATCTAAAAAAAAAGAAAAAAAATATCACAATTTAATGAAACTAAGTAGCAATAAAAAAAAATATAGGTTTTATCTTTATCCATTTTTCTTCTTTGATTTTCAATTTTTGGCCATCAATTGCTTCTTTCTACCAGGTTCTTTGTTGCTATATTTTATTTTTCAGGTAATTTCTTCTTCCTCTCCATTTTATAGTTGCATATGTCTCAAGTATTCTAATTTTACTGGTTGCTGCCAATTTTGGCTCTTTTTTTCAATTTTTCAAAATGGGTTGTAAGGTTTTGATACTGCATTTCACAAGTCACTGTGTGTGTGTGTGAAGATCTGATTTTGAATAAGCAGTGATACTTGGGAAAACTAGGTTAAAAGAGGAAGAAGAGAAAACTATGTAACGTTATTGTTAATGGATTGGAGTTGTAGCTTGTTTTGCTCCCTCTATGCTCTTTATCAATTGTTAAGAAAAAAAGGTGAAAAGGGGAGAAATTGTATTTGATTTTGCCACAAGATTAAACAGTGTACAACTTTGTCTATTTGGGCCCTTTATGCTAAGTCGTTGATTTTCCTTTGTAAATTACAAATTTTCCTGGGCAACTCTTATTGATGGTACGATGATGGAACAGGATGAATCATGAATGTAATCTTAGACTATTACGGATTTTCCTTTCTGGTTTTGTTTCTGGCAACTCTTATTGTGCTGATGATGCCTTCTGGGCAGTAATTACCCTAAAAGATCATGATTTATGGATGAAAAAGAACTCTTAACCATTTCTTTAACTATTTCTTCTTCAATAATAGAGTCGTAATTCTAGGCCAATAGCAACTATGTCCAGACTGACGAGAGCCTCCTGTCCAAGTTGACTAAAACCCACAATCTATCTATCAGTATGTTTCACTGATTATTGGTGTGGAAAAATTGCTGAAATTAGGGGTTATCAAGGGGAAATATTGATTATAAAAAACATGACATTAAGCTCATGTTTAGACTTGTAAAGTGATTTATGCTGGTTATTTGCACTTTTAATTTTATTTATTTCAATATTGTTGTTTGTCCAAGTAAAATAGATCTTGTCATCTTGTGATTTATATAAATCAATTTTTTTATTTAATTAAGTTACTTATTAAAATCAACGTTTTCTTATTTGTGAAAACTCATAAATCACTTTTCGTAGACGTACGAGAATGTTGCCATTTCTCTCTTTTTTACCCATCTTCAATTTTCCTTGGCTTTCATTTTTTTCTTTCAATCTCTTCTCGTGTCCTTAAGAATTTTCGTTTGGATTTGTGTTTTTCACTTCTTTTTTTTTCTTTAAACTGCAAATTTAGATTTGTCTTTTTCTCTTTCCTTTTGATTTGATGTGAGGTAAGCACTTTAGAGAATTTTCTTTCGCATTTTCTTGCATGCATGCCAAACAAGAGTTTTCTCCTCTACATCACTAAAAAAAAATTGAGTTATTCATCATTTTCTTGGCCCTGTGTCGTTTCTGAAGACGAAAGTTTTGATTTCTTTGAAAAAAACATAAAACAACTAAACACTAGTTTTGTCACAAAGTTCACTTCCCAACCTCAACGTTATCATCGTGCCTTTTTATTTCTTCTATTATTTAATTTCCTATCTTCACTGAAAAATTCAGCCACACAATCATACGATCTCAGGCACATAATACTAATCTAATTTATTGAATACAAATAAAAATAATAATACAAACTTATCTCAAAATTTTTAAAAAGAAACAGCAACGAAATTCCTAAAGGTTCACCGATCTTTATTTGGTTTCTTATCCTCACTAAAAAAAATTCATCCACTCAAACACGTTATCTCAAACACAAAACATTAATCTAATTTAATTTATTGAATACAAACGAAAACAAAAAGAAAATTTATCACAAAATTTCTAAAGAGAGAAACAATAACGAAATTTAAAAAAGTTCACCGATCTTTTTATATTTTGATCTATGAAATAGAAAGAGGGAGGATAAATGTTATACTTTTATTGTTTAATGTACATTTTACTAACTGCAATTAGCTAATTGTGTAAGATAATCGATCCACTCCAAATGATATAATTAGAAAGAAAAAAAAAACCGTATTATTAACAAAATATAGTTAAGAAAACAAACATATTCTTGAATTAACTTTCTTAATGCTTATATGTTAATAATATGTTTGATCAATTTACTTGTTTTTATGCTTTGTCTGACTTATTCATTACACATTACCGTGAACTAATTATAGCTGATATATATTTTAAGATGAAATCAATATTAAAAAAAAATCATATATATATATATATATATAAATTAACTTACACGATATTTCTTGTGATTTGAGATTGCAGAGATACAAAATTTAGATTATCATCTCACAATAATAGAAACAAAATCCTGACACTTTTAAACATGTTAACTACAATGACACTTTTCACTCCAAATGACCACAGGTGCAAGTAGCAGTAAGATTCAAATAAATTTCTTATATACAATATAATATTTAGTTTTATCAATAATTTTGAATAAATTTTCCTCCGTTTAAAAAAAATCATGAATTCGTTAATCACTCATATCATGCATTTGAAAATTTGAATAATAATTACCACTCAAACAATTATTTTTTAAAATTTTGAAATAACATTTTTTTATAAAAAAAAATGCTTTAACCTCGGCTTAATTACATCCCCTAGCACTGACTAAACCAATGTAAGAAAGTCGCAGCGTAGCCTTACACCAAAGAGACCCAATCACCCAATGGAGACAAAGTTGGCAAAAGAAGTTTTTCGATTTAAGTGTTTTACCACAAAATGCAAAAGAAAGTAAATTACTTTTTTTTTTCAACGACGTCATAAAATCTACCTTTAGATATTGCGATTAATTTACATATTTAGTCTCCACAACAGAGTCAATATGCAATAGCCTATGTATCTTGTTAGGATGATGCAATTTGGCTAAGGCTTTATAGTTAGAAGTGAATCAATTCCCACATCGTCTAGTTATGTAAGGCTTTAACCAACAGTTCTATTGGAATTATTTTGCACTAATTCCAATTTCATGATGAGATAAAATTTCACTGGGCTTATGTGATTTGATTCATTTTCAATAAAACATCCCCAGCTTGTTCTCCTGTCAACACTTTCGGAGAATTGAGGTTTTTTTACCGCTTGATCAAAGCTGGTCAAGGAGGTTCTTGAAGATCAACGGTGCATAATTATTATAGTCGTGAAGTTTAAAACCCTTTTCTAAAAGTTTAAATGGTCACAGTAAAAACTGGACCCACAGAAAGCATGCATCAGGACAAGAGTTAAAGACACGTCAAATGCTCAATAGTCCACGTGTGATGTAAGTTGGAGGCTAAGGGGTTACTCGCACTAGTTAGTTAGAAGCGAACCAAATCCCACATTGTCTAGTTTTAAAAATCTTGAAATCCTTATAAGTGAACACGAGAGCGGATTGGCTTGTCCCTTCGGGGACATCCGATAAAATTGGAACGATACAGAGAAGATTAGCATGGCCCCTGCGCAAGGATGACACGCATAAATCGAGAAATGGTCCAAATTTTTTTTTCCAATCTCTGATTTTTTTTCTATTTTTGTTCTTCAATCTTCAAATTTTGGCTTCTTTTCTCCTAGATTTTGTTCAGGTATTTGGTCCTTCCTCTAATGCTTTTTTGGTTAATACCCAGTTGTATAAACTCGTCTGATTTTGCTGGTTGCTGCCAATTTTGGGTTTTCTTCCCCTAATTTTTCATCTCTTTTGTTAAGTTTGAATATTGAAATCGATTGTGAGGGAAATTTCACGGCTATTGCAACAAGTCATTATCTTTATGTGGTTATAAGAAAACCTGTCTAATGTTGTTTAATCGACCAATGTATTTATTTATTTTTTGTTTTGTTTTTTCACAAGAAATTGTATTGATTTTTCTACAAGAACACATTATAAAACTGTCTATTTTGACCCTTTATGTTAAGTAATTGATTTTCTGAGAAATTTTCCAGGGATATTCTTACTGGTGATATAACGATGGAACAGGATGAATGGCAAGCTTAGAGCATGGATTTTCCTGTTCAGTTTGTTCGTTTTATTTCATTGTTCTGATACGGCTTAAACTTGAAGGCACGCAACATAAAATGATATTTGCTAATTCTAATCCTTGGAGAAGCATTAAATAATATCCAATTGTGCTTTAAGCTACAGCTGCAAGATTTACTGTTGTCCTGTCCCATGTAGTATGCCTTTATTTTTCTAATTGGTTTCTTGTTCAAGTGGTAATGTGATAAAGAATGATCTATGTATGCATGCCAAGGTCCTGTGTTCTCATTATTTCTTTGCATTTTAGTATTTAGAAGATCTTGTAACAAAATGGGTATGCCTTGTCATGATGAATAATGCGATCTTCTAGGATTTTGATTGTAGAGATTGATGAAGAATTCCCTAGCTTAAAATTTAAGGTTTACCTTTCTGTTGTGCTGAGATAGACAATTGTGGCTGGTAGCCATTTCTAATTGCCGTTCACGATTGAAGTTTATTAATAGTTATCAACCTACAATTTTATTCGCACCTTTCATTTTTATAAATTCATGATTGAGTTAATTTGTATGATCCATGATATCTGAATATGATGAATATTTATTAGGTGTATCCATAGGAATTTCATGCGAAAAAGGAAAAATGATGATGAAAATGGAAGATGAGACTTTATACTATCTGACCATTTTTTCCACCAAAGTATAGTTCTTTGTTTTTCTACTACTTTTTTGTGTGTATGACTTCCTATTTCATTGTCATCTCTCTGCATATTTGACAATATCCCCTTTATGAAGAGAGTTCATCCTGTCTTTCTAATTTTACTGTTTTTCTTTTACTGGGAGAGAGCTCTGCATTTGGTTTTCTACTATCTTTGGCTTGGAGTTGAAATATACTCTATTATAGTTATTTGCTTAATTTTTCTTTTTAAAAAAATTGTAGGATTTTTTTAATCCCTTCCATGTTGATATTGATTAAAATCAAACTGCTGTAACTGCAGTTTGCAGCCTTTCTTTCCTTTTTTCTTCCTCTTAATTCTGTTAAAAGAAGAGTTTACTGATACGTGCCAATTCCTGGGTTTGCTGGGTTCTCCTGTAAACTTCTTATACAAGTTCAAACTGAAATTCTTGAATTTCAGCTCTCTTTTAACACTTGGCAATTAGAGGGGCTTATTGCTTAGTGAGAACAGTGAACATCCTGTTTTCCCTAGGATCTTTAACTAGCAGATTAGCTTAAGGAAGCTTGTTGAGTTTTTATTTGGTTTCTTTCACGAGCTATTTTTTTTTCAATTTCCATTTCCTTTTATCATTTTTTTCTCTGATAACTGTTCTTCCCACATATGGTTCTTGGATATCCTTTATTTTGCAATGGAAGCCAAGCATTACGCCTCTATAACCATGCTCAAACATGAGATATTGAGTGCAAGGAAGCAACTTGTTGATTGCTTTTCGGTGCTGTAGGGAACCAGGATAGGAATTTTATATTGAACAATCGTGATGTAAAATTTATATTGTCATGTCATTTTCTGCCATGGGATTTAATACTAGGAATTTGAGATAACTAGTTATTTATCTATTGTGTGGATGACTAAATGCACTCTTTACTTTGATGATAGGAAGTTATCAGTGCGAATTTGGTTTCTGTGCTCCAGCTTTGTGCTTAGGCTATATGGCAATTGTTGTTTCTTAATTTATCATGGAGAAGTGCTAATTTTCCTGGTGTAACTGATGTGCCAAGGCATTTTCATTATTCTTTGTTAGGGAAAATTGGTAGGAAGCTGGTTACAAGGAATGGGTGACCTTTGAGCAGAGGTTTTGCGAGCCAAGTATCTGAAGCAGTCTTCGTTTATGGAGTGTGGTGCTCATCCTTCCAGCTCGTAGACCGTGGGGAGGCTTATTGGATGGCTTCCTCCAAGGTATGGAGCTGTTAATGTTAACATTGATGGCAATTCTCGAGCTAATCCTGGACGATCTGGGGCTGAGGGTTTGATTAGGGATTGGACAGGGGAGTGGCTTGTCGTGTTTATGGCAAATATTGGCAACATTTCTGTGCTGACTGCAGAATTATGGGCTATTCTTCATGGGATTCGGCTTTGCTGTGAGAGAGGTTTATGGGGGAGGATGAGGTTCAGTCTGACTCGCAGGTGGCGGTGGGAAAGTTGAAGCATCATCCAGATGCCTTTGATCCTAATCAAGGTCTTATAGAAGCTTGTAGAGCGATTCTTGGTAATATTCACAGGGAAGCCAACTCGTGTGCAGATTGGTTGGCCAAGGCTTTGGACCAGATGGATGAGGTGCATGTGCTGGAGAACCCTCCTGATGAAGTTTTGCTTAGTGTCTTGAATGATCTTCTAGGGGTTAAATGGCCCAGGGCCTCTAGGGTAAATATTAGCATCACGCAACCCATCAGTCCCACCAACCACAATATCTCCATACTCGGCTCTTCATGTGATTTCCCAATTGAAACGGATAGTTGAATTTATGTTGTTGCTGTGGTGATTAGTATATGCATTCTCTGTTTCTAAAGTGAAAGAAACCACTCTCTCACACTGACAACACGCAAAGATTTTCCTCTGATTTAACGTTTGTCTTCGAATAAGTTTCTTGCAATACTCTCCTAAGATATAAGAATGAAGATCAAGAGCAAGAGCGTTCAGTTTCAAACAATAATACTAAATCAAAAAAGCCTTTGAAGCATTTTATATATGATTATCTAAATATATATAAATACAATAGTTATGTGTAATACATTTTTTAATTTAACTTTATATTATTTTACAGAACAATATAAAATCTGAGTTGTGATTGGCGATTATAGATTATCAGGGGACCCATCGAACAAAGAAAATTAGTAAGGGTCTGTTTGAGTGTGCTTCTCAAATAGCTCCTGTTGCCGAAAGGCAGAAGTTTTGCTTTTTTACCTGATTTCTTAATGAATCAAAAGCTAAAATTAAATTAAAATTTTGATTTAAATTTAAAATCAAAAGTTGGGTTTTGTAGCTTTTAATCTCATAATCAGTTTTGATATTATTCATGTTCTTAAATTACTCATGTGTCAAAAATAATTACACCCTTACCATTATATAAATCGCCAACTATTTTTTTTAATCAATTTTAAAATATAACAATGATGCATCCATTATTATTAAAACATTAAGATTATTATTTTATATATTTAATAAAAACTATTATTATTATCAATTAAATTATTAATAATATTATTATTTTAACTATTTATATTTTATTATAATAAAATTAAAACATTTATATCATACAAATAATAAAATCAATTTAATGAGGAAAAAAACCGATCAAATAGTAATTTTTTTTTTTATTTTTAGTAATTTCAACATCTAAAAACAGCTTTACATCTTATTTACCAAACATATTAATTAATTTGATAACGTTTTTAACAAACACAAAATAACTTCTAACTTCACAATATTTCTACCTAGAACTATTTTAAAATCACATTTGAATCTTTACAACAGAATAAAAAACTAGACCAAAGGATCCTAATGGCTTGGTGGTTAGTTTGCTGCTCATTCAGCTTATGGCTACGAATGTACTTAAAATTACATTGGTAATCGATACATCGGAAGAGTCCTGCACTTCAAAAGTACGCTCTAGTATTAAGTCTCGGTCACAAATGACTTCTGTTCATATTAGCAACATGTAGCAGGCAAGTAGGGAGAAAGAAATATATTCATACCGACCTTCCATTAAGATTTCAATGAAAATAAAACCATGTCTGTTAACGCACCCCGCCCCACTATGAAACAAAATTAAATGCAAAAAAGAAGATTACAAAATGTTGCGTGAAAGTTCTTTCTGCTCAAACCCTCTTAAAGAATGAAAGAATATTCCCTTGCTTAGGATCCTTCACGTTCCCAGCTTTCTTGTTCCCAGCTTTGCCCCCAGCAGCATTAGATGGAGCTGAGCTTCCTACTGCTGGTGACTTCTTAGTTGCTAGGGGCCTGAATTCATAAGCACGATATTTAGAGCATGGTTCCCAGGCACTACCACAAGAGCATTGAGCATTGAGCGTTAAAACTACGAATGTAGCAAATAACCTAAAAAATATTGTTTGCCCAAATCAGGCAATTCCACTGGAACACATCTATAAGGCAACATAAATGAATCCCTAATGGAACATTCTGGATAAATAGTTGGTATATCCTGGATTACTCTCCCCAAATAATTTCAGATTGAGGGTAATTTGAGTTCAGTTGGGTATTTGCAATTGGTACAAAACATACTACGTAGAACAAAACAAAACGAGAATCATTAACTAATTATATTAGTAAAAATAATGAAGAATAGCTGCCATTAGTACTTGGCGAACAGGCACATCCGCCTGGCTAAAGAAGATAGGAAATGGCTTGCAAGTGGTGGGTTCAAACCAGGGACGAGAAGTCCTATAGGGCAGGTGACGGGGAACGTCCACATCCACACACACACACGTGAAAGTGAGAGAGAGAGGAGAGTAGCCTTTACCTGTTGACAGCATTAGTGCCCGTCTGATTGTCATTTTTCTTTGTTGTATTACTGTCCACTTTCTTTGTTGAATCACTTTCAACTTTCTTCTTATCTGTCTCCTCACCCTCCCAGACTACCTCAGTTACTGTAGAGAGGTGTAAATAAAAAGGTTAGGGACATAATTAGGCTCTGTCCAATTAACTGAAACTGAAGTCTCAGAAGAAAAAAACGAAGAAAAAACTGACACTAATACTGTTTTCATTTAGTACATGAGTGTGCCTGAGGATTCTCTCTCTAAGTTTCATACAGCAATTCAGCATGCCAGTACTACAAATAAAGTAAAACATTTCCAAATTGTTAATCAATATATCCATGAAAAAAAGTTAATTGAACCAACATAATCTTGACTATTAACAGGTCACAGTTACATTCCACTAATATAAACAGAATTGGGTGAGAGGCCAAAAGTAGGTAGCAGGTGGACAGATGGCCTAAGAATGAACTGACAAGCAAATAAATAGCAGCAAAAACTGAAGATTCGTTTTATACAAGTGATGCAAACCAGGACACTCACACAACTAAGCATAGGTTTACCTTCTCTGCCACGCTCGTCAATCCTTGTCTTCAACACCTTTCTCCTTTTAGGTGAATTAGGAGCAGCAGCATCAGTCGCTTTATCCTTCTTATTTACATCTATTTCAGGAACAGGGTTTGGGTTCTTCTCAGAAGAGGAAACTTTAGTATTCACGTTTTTGCTGACAACTGCAGAATCTTCCCGAAGTGATTGGTTTGATTCTCTACTAGTTGCTTTTTCTTCCTTGACCTTTGGTTCACTTTCTTTCTCCTTGTTGGGTTTCTCTGAAATCAAACATTTAGGAGTTTGTTTTGCATCAAAACTTGACTTCCCTTTTGGAACTTCAGGTGATGCTAAACTGACAGCATCTTCATACTCCTCTTCATCTGAGTAGTCAAAAACTACCCTCCTTTTCCTACTACCTTCACCATTAGACCCTCTCCTGAAATTGACATCTTGAGCATCATCATCACTACCACCCCTGCTATCAACAGCTGCATGCGACTGTATCTGAGCATCTGTATTGTCTAATAAGACATTAAAAAAATTATACAAAAAGTAAAGAGTCAGCTAATAATCTGGGCTGCTGTAGGTAAGAAAAAAAAATAATATCATAACTCCAATATAAATTCTAAGTTGTGTAGAACAAGTAGGTTTCATGATAACTAATTATAAGATAGATACCATATTAGAAATATTCCATCCTACTGAAAATGGATTGGATAAAATCAAATGGAGACGAACCGGTGGCATTTAGAATAGAATTATTATCATCTGCAGGTGCACAATTGGGTTTTGAGTTTGCAGATGCACGACCCCATAAATTTGCCAATGAACCTCCAGTTCCAGATGAACTTTTATCATTCTGGCCTTTCTTTCTATTAGCAGGAATGGGAGGAACTTTTTCTTTATCCACAGAAGGCTTGGTAGACTGATCATGAATCGATATGCCATTAGTTTCACTTCTGACATTTTTAGCAACAGCCGCAGACTGAAGGACGACCTTTGGGCTTGATTGCTGAACTTTATTTTGCTGAGGTGGTGATACTGTATTGTTTTGATGAGTAAAATTATTTTTAGATGGCCCTGGGATTCCCACACTTTTGGGCTGTCCAGCCGCAATGCTCACTGAGGAACCGTCAACATTACGCTTCACAAGGGAATTTGAAATCCCACAGAACCTGATTACACAAAATATTAAATATAGAGGAAAAGTAACCAAACTATATTTTTTTTGGAAATATAAATGACTAAATGAGAAATTTTGACCTATTGCTACTAACTTCTCTTCTTATGTGTAAAACTATTCGAACAAAAAAGCTGAAAAAGGAAAAATTTTGAAATATAATTATCTTCATTAAGTGTGAAAAGTTACAAAATGCACTAACATCAACTTCAATAAGTCTCACAATAGCTATGACCAACTAATTTGCAATAAAAGCAAAATTTATTTAAAGACTCCAATGTCATTAGCAAATTATGGTATGACAAAATCGCCATAATCAGTTGTTATTAATTACCTAGTTATATAGTTGTATTGATAGGGCATTTTCAAGATTTAGAAAATTTCAAGACTTGAGTGACGACTACAGAGCAAAGAAAGAAACTAGACACATTCATCAAACTTTAACTTCAGCTTGATAAAAAGTGGTTCATAACAAGGCAGCGGATATATTAGTTAGTAACCAAATTTTTGTTCAAGAATCAGAATGGTTTCTAAATCCACAGCTAACGAGAAAAAAGTTACTCCACCAAATAGATAATGGCAGTCTATCAAGCTTTCTGGTATATATATATATATATATATATATATATTTGGACAAGTCAGGTTTATAAATTAAAAGGACCAAACTGCAACTTTCACACAGGAACCATACAGAAGCAAACCTGTTATCTCTCAAGCAATTATCAACAGTAGAGGGCTGCCTGAAGAGCTCTTCTGCTTGTACAAATTCAGCATTCCAAATTGCTGCTGGATCCTTTGGGATGCTAGCTTGCACACTGTAGACCTGAACTGAGCAATTGCCATCAAAATCTTGCTTGGCTTCTGCATGCAAGACAGGGAAAGGAAGTGACAAATTAATCCCTCCTTTGCCTTTTCTTTTGCAATAAAGAAGAAACACAAAAGGAAGATTGTGAATTTACCCAAACCTGCCTAACATATTCCAGAAAAGGTGATGCATCTCAATTCTATTCGCGAATACAATAGTTGTAAATAGCATTAATCAAGAATCAAACATGAGACTGTTGAACATGTTTCTATAATTTCTTTTAAGAAGGAAGTCTATAAAGGGGAAATTATAAAAGTCTTAAAAAATGGATAATTTGCCATGCTGTACAACCAGCACAGAAAGGTTGAGAACTGAGCATCCTGCAGTTTACAGATTATAATACTCAGATATAACCCAGTAGTTATTTCATATTTCGTACACAAAAAAGGTAAAATTAACTACAATAAATAAGCACAGAAGACAACCCAATCACATCAACTTAACTACAAAAAATAAGCACGAGGACAATCCAATCACATCATGACTTTGTGCTTGCTAAAGACCTGAAGTTAAAAGCATTAAAAGAGAGAAATCATGAGGTGTAACTTCTGCAAGCTCCCAAAAGAAATCAAGAAGCCAACTCAATCACATCATGACTAGGTGCTTGCTAAAGACTTGAAGTTAAAAGCATTAAAAGAGATAGAAATCATGAGGTGTAACTTCTATAAGCTCCCAAAAGCAATCATCATTAAGTTAAAAGCATTAAAAGAGATAGAAATCATGAGGTGAAACTTCTACAAGCTCCTAAAAGCAATTATCATTAAGTTAAAAGCATTAAAAGAGATAGAAATCGAGAAGCCCACTGCTGACTCAAGAAACTTCTACTAGCTCCCAAAAGAATGTTGAACCTCAATCCTGAGTGGCATGGATAAGTAACAGCTACCAAGTCTTGACAAGGCTTGCATTTTCACAATGACTGGTCCAAACTTCCATGATTCCATAAGGAAGGCCTTGGTAAATGAAACCTTACACTGAATTCGAGTCACCTCGGTCATTTTTATGTACCAAAAGTAAAGGTCCAGACTTCAGATTCCAATTTGAAGTATTAAACCCAAAATCCACTGCTTATCATTAGCTTAAATGAGGCCTCCAGCTCACCTACAGTCCAGTTTCAACAAGAGCTCCTACCTTTTTGATAAGTAACGTGAGCTCATATTAGTGTTACGCATAAGAAAAGGTGGACAAAAAGCACTTTTTTAGGAGAACATGTTTCTTGGGCTTAAAAACCCTACCCACCCACCAGTTGGTTGTTCTTGAGGTAAGTGTTAATGTCAAGGGGAGTTCTTGTTGACTTTGTCAATGACATGGCCTGTGGAGTCAGGTAGGTTAGAATTGGCAGTATAACTACATGCTGGGATGAATGAGAACATAGAATAACTTAAATCTACCTTTAACGATAATACAAAAATGATTTTCCATCTGACAATCATAATGCAACTTTTGAAATCCATCCTTAGCGAACATATGCACTCAAATCACTTTCACTAAACAATAGCAAGGGGAATATCACATGATGGCCAACTACCAGAGAGCAGGGCATATAAATATAATATAAACTTTAGACACAAAGATACTGGCTCTCTAGACAAAGAATTTGTAAGATCTCCAGATACAGCTTCCAGCTGAGACATGGAAGACAGCAAATAGAATAATACAGGTCAGGAAAGAATAACAGATATATAAATATATTTGGTTAAGTCTAGCAGCCTTGACTTGTTTTAATCATTATTATCTTTTGCTTTTTAGTCCATTAGATCAGCTAATCTCCATAGATACAGGCGAAGGATGGAGGGGTAGAGGAACAAGTTGATGCACCAGTTGAAGCCCTGAGCATTAAAGATAGTCCAGAAACTCATGATTCTGGTGAGGCAGACATCTTAAGATTAATTTTCTAATTAAATTAATCTTGAACCTTGAAATTATGTTATTTCCCAATATCAATAAAAACTGACCATAAGTCTGTCATAAAGCTTCTCCAGAAAAATTTGATAACAATCGCCATTCTTTCTCCAAATTATGCAACTACATTAAGTGGAACACTAAATAAAAGATTGTCAACGCAATTGACAATCTTATCAACGCTAAATAAAAGATTGTCAATGCATATCAACCAGACACCTACTGGAGATTTGTTAGGAAATTGAAAATATCTTTAAAGTTAGCAAGGGAAGGTCGGTCAAAAATCAACACACTAGAGGAATGTAGGTCATATAATATATTCCAGTTGAAATGGCTTCTCTTGCCATGATGAGCACCAAGGAGCTGATTGTGTTCGAAAAGTTATGATGAAAGAACAGCCCCAAGATTGTTAAGGTTTGAACCTCTTAAGTAAAAGTCAGTGAACATAATCAGCCTCACAATCCTATCTTTTGGTCTTAACTAAGAAATTGCTAAACCCTAAATTGGGAGAAGACCAAAAAGTTACGACAAAGTACACAATCTGTTATAATTCAGGCTAGATTGGAGATCAACAGTGGATCTAACTGCCATCTATGCTACTAGGAACTGCTTTATGATCACTAGTCATTTTGTTTTGCTATCATGAAAATAACAAGCCACCATTATAGTAACTTTTGATAGTTTGAATTATCCTTATATTGATATTCTGATTAAGCATCCTTATCTCCCTTTCACTTTCACATACAATCATAGCTGCAACAACATGAATTCTAATGGAAAACCTAACCTGTGAGTTTAGTTCCAGAAACAAGCCTTATATGGTAACTTGTAGGACTGTCCTTCAGCCAGCCAGATAAAGCAAATACTACTTCCAATCCGCTTCCATGTTTCTCAACGAACTCGTTAAGCAACCTAAATGTACAATCATTTGTAGAATGAGAAAAGTAAAATAAAAAGCTGTCAGTAATGGAGTAATATTTTCAATGATGAAATTTTATACCTCTTCGCAGCATTTGATGACACCAAAAAATTGCGACTCAGCCACTTGTAGGATACCTGAGAAGCATTTTCGTTAACATAAAAAAATTATTAAATCATTTGACACTGCAAGGAAAACTTAATCTACATCTTAAGATAACGAGGCTAATACCACAAAGAAGAAACTTGCATTTCCAAAGGTGTTTCCCAGGATGGAAAACATATAGAATTTGCCTCAACATTCTTTTAGTTGGTATAAGTGAGATAAAACAAAGCAGAGTGCTGATTCTTCTAAGGTTAGCTGAAATAACAAAAATACGTGATCAAGCTTTCACTGAAGATTGAAGCCTGGCCATCCATGTTCAAATTCAACAAAAGATTGGGCTTCTCATGCTTGGACGTTCTTCAAGAAGTATCCATTTGAAAAGGTTGCTTAGGAAATAGAGTAATCAGAGATGCTTTAGGGAAGAAAACCAAGGGTGGCTATTAGAAAAATGTTTTACTTTTCTCATAGAGCATGTTTTCAAGTCAGGTTCTGATAAAGTAAACAGTCTTGTTTATAACCTATCAGGAACCTGGCAAAACTTTCTGCAGTAAATAACCTATCTCTACAAGCCCTATTTAGCCGAGCCTAGAGCTGATGGAACATAAACCATTTAGACAAAAAAAAGTTTTGCATCAGAAGCTCAATGTGAAGATCACAAAAAAAAAGTGAATTATTTAACAAACTGACGTCAAGCTTTGTTTTTTTTGGTAAGTAACAAATTGAGGTCTAGTTGTCCATAAGAAAGCCTATTTGCTTAACATTCCCATGCTTGAGTACACAATTTCCTGACTTGCAGAAATGGTCTCATCAGGAGTTGTACTAATTAGCTAAGACAACAATCTATATGACTATTCTAAACTACAAATTCCTTACAATTAAGTACAATTTGCAGAAAGAAAGAGAGAAGGAGAGAGAAGGAACATCCAAGCAACAACTGGATTCCCATGGCACAAAAAAGTTTGTAGCTTTCATGAACCATTATATATCACAGATACGATGACCTTAGTTTAAACTTATTTATTCTTTATACCAACAGTTTCTCTAAATTTCATAATCATAACATAAAAATAACTACATAAAGATAAAAGCAAAAAAGAAAAAAAAAGGGGAATTTGTGACGAAAAATAAAATCCCTTTGAGCCAGTTTAGACAATATAAATAGAAGCTAAAACTAATTCGTCACCTGAATCATTTTTTTTTTTTGGCCACACCCAAAAACTTACCCACCAATTCAGCAACAAAATCAGAACAAAGAAAAATCCCACGAAGCCTTTTAAAATTAGCAGCATAAAAAGTGAGACCAAAGTAAACGTGACAATTACATACCAAAATAAAACAAAATTAGCACAGTTTGAGTGATAGATCAAGGCAAGATGCCAATATTACAGTTAATTTAAAAGATAAACTGAAAAGATAAGGAGATGAAGGAGAAGAGGGTTCAGTAGTTACCACTTGAAGTTGATCAGAGACAAGCGCTTCAATCTCTTCGAGAATACCTAGGGTTTCAATTTGTGCCATTTTTTCACTTAAGGGCTCTCGGATTTGGGAGTTTTCCCTCTATAAGGGCACTGATTTTCCCGCCATTCTTCGCGAGATGGGTTCTCACGCGATGGTGAGATTAGCCGATTAGGAGACTGAGCTTATTGATGCTGGCACGTGATGATTGAGAGTTGCACGTGAGTTTATGGAACCCGAATTCGGCCAAGGATCCATGATCTTGGCCCACAAGAGTAATTTGGATTTTTTTGTGTTGGATTAGAAGTTTATAACGGGTGGTGACATGGTGGAATCAGAAAAATTATTAATAATTATCATAAAATTAAATAATAATTTTAATATTTAATTTATTTTAATTTTTTAAAAAAGTTACTATTCAATTAATTTCTTGCAAAAATGTTACGGTAATGATGAAATACAATGATGGATTTATGATCTAGAGTTAAGTTGTTAAAGAATATTTATTTATGGTTATCAAAAATATAAAAACAATTTCATAAAATAAATGTTTGAAAGTATTCTTTATTTTTTTCTTTATTTTATGCATTTATCATATTCATTTCTTGTGAACCGGTTAAAAATTGAGGATAAGTTTTCAATTTTCAATAATAATTTACACTATATTTTCTAAAGTATTCTTTATTTTTTCTTTAACAATTCTTTTGTCTTTACTTTACGCATTTATTATATTTTTATTTTTTTAAACCGGTTGAAAATTGAAGACAAGTTTTTACTTTTCAATGATAATTTACACTATATTATCCACACAAAAAATGATAATTTACACTTGAATATTAGTGAGATTAGGACATCAGAAATATTAGTGGAGGCGTTTAGTTTTTTTTATAATAATTTTAAAAAAAAATGAGACTTTAGTAGGGTAAATGCCCCCATGTAGCCATTTACAAAACTAAAATTCTTCTTCTTTTCAATTTTGCAACAGCTACTTTTGAATTTTGATATTCATTCTCACTCATGCATGCAAATCATATGCCTAACAATGCAACACCGAGCATATGACTGAATTTTTTTTTACTCGAGACATGATTTGGTATTAATGTAAATTGCAATATTTACATTTAATAACTAAAATAATATACATGAACAATTATATTGGAACTTATCTTTTACGTTAGAAGGAAACTATAAAATTTGATATGTTAATCGATGAATTGATGAGGCAAACCTATGAGTTGAGTTTTTGTCAACATAAATTGGAGGTTATCATCGGCCTGGATATATGGGACATGCTTGAGATAGGTTTCTTGAAAGATCATTCCTTTCTATTTACAACTGATTTAATATTAACGAATACAACAAATCTTAATAGGTTTGTAAAACAACTTATGAATATACGCAGAATTGATATTTTATCATTCAGAGTTTTAAAAGTGACCCACTATCAATTTTACACGTGTTTAAAGGCAATCTATCATTTTTTATCACTTCGCTTGCGTGCTACAAACCATTTCACTCATTATAATGATTGCTCTTCTCAATTATGGCAATCTGATCCTAAATTAATAATTATGCATATCCACTGTATTAATATAAATTTATAATAAGAAAAAATTAGTTAAATCCCATTCTAAGTATGTTTTTGCACTCGTTTAATATGTGCTTCTTTGATTAGATCTTGTTTGGGCAGCTATAAAAACAATATGTGGTTTAAAAAGAATTCAATTTCTTTAAAACATATACCATTTTCATAAATTGTTTTTAAAAAAAATTGTTTGACTTATTTTCTATTTATAGAAAACATAATTCATTTTAAACAGGTTCAATCAATTATGAATGAGACTAGAGCAAGAGCCACTTTGTCTCGCAGCAAACAAAACTTCATATGATTTCATCCTTTTGATCTAATGATCACTTCAGAAACCCGGTTCAATTCATCTCTTTCAATGTAAAAAAAAAAATACCATCAAATGATACTTTATGATTTTATTTTTAAATTGTTTACTTGGCCCATAAGAGTAATTTTGGATTTTATGTTTTGGATTAGAAGATCCTTAATGATTAAAAATTTCTAACTTTTATTTTTAAACATTTATTAAAGGTTTCTTTATTTAGTCAGGTGAATAGCTTAAATTGAACATTAATGAGATGAGGACATTAAAAAAAGAATAGTGGACGAGTTTAATTTTTTTAACAATTTAAAAAAAAAAAGGATTTTAGTAGAGTAAATGCCCCCAGAGCCAAATCTCAAAAGTGAAAAATGGATGTATCCATTCACAAAACATATGCCTAACAATACCTAACAATCCAACACTAAGCACATGACTGAAAACCTACTTTTGAATTTTGATGAATCACTCATGCATGCAAATCATATGCCTAACAATCCAACACTAAGCACATGACTGAAATTTTTTCATCCCCCGCATGAGTAAAACACATAAATGGATTTGATGTGAATGCAAACTATAATTTGCTTGCTTCTCCATAAGATTGATTGATTTAACCTGCAATATTTACATTTAATAACTAAGCCAATTTATATATGTGAACAATTATCTTCGAAGCTATATTTTACGTTAAGATGTTGGAGAAAATTAAAACATTTGATGTGCGATACTGTTAATCAATGCATTTGATGAAGCAGACCGTTGGGGTTTTCATCAACATGAACTGAAAGCCATCGTGGACTTGAGTACAAAGGTCATGCTTGAGCTCAACTCCTTGGTATATCCCAAGTCTAAACCACCATATTTACCAACATCATGAGAAGTCTAAACCACCATATTTACCAACATCATGAGAAGTCTAAACCACCATATTTACCAACATCATGAGAAGTCTAAACAGTAAGAGAGGACAATCATTACCTTCTATTTGTATTTACAAGTGGGATGTAACTTTGTTTCTTTTGAGGAGTGCTTTTAATATGTTTGAAAAACAACTCATGAACGTGGGCAAAAACTATATTTTATCGTCAAAAGTTTTAAAATCCAAACCCCACTCTCAACTTTACAATTGTTTAAAATCAATTTGCTACATACCACTCCACTCAACATAATGATTGATGATGGCTCACCTCACCTGAAAAGAATCATTATGAGACATTCAAATTCTTAGAAACAAAAATCATTTCATTAATTGTTTTTAAAAAGAATTGTTTGACTTATATTCAGATTATAGAAAACAATTCAGATTATAGAAAACAACATTCATTTCATAAGCTAACAGGCAGGTTCAATCAGCTATGAATGAAGTTAAAGCAAGAGCCATTTTGTTTTGGTCTTGTAGTCACTTAAGACACCCGGGGTTAATTCCTCCTCTCCAATGTCTACAAAAAAAATAAAAAAACTGCAGATCAAAAGCTAAAAAATACAGCTGGTGACTTCTCTACTTTTCTACTCGCCAACTAACAAACTTCATTTTGATTTTATTTTTAACTTGTTCAAGAAATTCTGCAGCAGTACCTCTTCTCTCACGGGATTATATATACTATATAGAGAGATCAGCAACCATAACGAATACATTGTTCACATATTTCATCTTTTTACAACAATTTCCATGCACACATCTTACCCTTTACAACAGGAAATTGAAATTTATGTAAAAATGTAAACCTCATCATAGCCCTTCCTGCAATAAAGAAAACATTTACAATTAAGTCACAAAATTCAGTTGCACATCTACATACAGTTAAATCTGAAGGGCACCAAGGTCTTACCCAGCCTTCCCACAATACGTAGGACTGTAGTTGTAAATGAGGTTGTCGAGAACTTTTCGAGCAGATGGTCTATTTAATGACTTCCTAGCTTCACTGCACAAAAGAAAATTATATACTAGTAACAGTTCCCTTTAATTGTATTGGTTATATGCAAACCCAGTACCATTTACTACTTGCTAGGCAAAGCCCTAATTTGAGTCCCCTCACCTCTGCAATAATAGCAAAGTCTCTCTAAAAACTATATTTGTATTACTAGAGAGTCTCATTACTCGATGTTGCGTATCAGACAATATGATAATACAATAAGACTTCATAAACTCATTATTGCTATGGGGTGGCTGAGGTGAGTTCATTCTACTGCCATGAGTAAAATAATTTTCTTCTCCTTAAAAAGGACTTTTCTAATGTTATCTTAGCTCGAACACTTCCAACAATTACATAATATTGTGGTAATAGTGCATGGTATGTGCAAGACTACCTATTGAAATGTTAAAAACTCCACTGCATCTGCATCTGCATCATGTCTTAAACAAAACATATATAAAAAAATATTGAATGCTCTCCTGATTAACAAGACCTAACCTGATAAAGAAGTTTGCAACATGTTGAGTCACTTGGATGGCATCCTCTGAGTGCGGAATCCCTGATAAACCCCATTCAAAAGCATTTTTCTGCAGAGTAGCATGGTCAGTCTTTACAATCATGGCAGCATCAAAATTTCAATCCAAACGTTTAAATAATGGAGAGTAAAATCGGGTAAGCCATATAAACACTAGTACTGGTAGTAGCCAAAATGATTATGACAAGTTATGCCTGTTTTTATCCACGCTCACTGTTCTTTCTTAGATCATGAAGGAATAATTTTGTCCTGAAATAAGTATTTTAAGGTTTCAATCTCATAACATGAGGAGAGAAAGCCTACACCTTTTGGTTGTTTTACAAGAGAACAATGAAAAAAATGTCCAAAAATTGTCAAATGCAGGCAAAAACAGAGGTAGCTTCCCACTGCATCAGTATAAGGGTTGCACGTTACACAGACCATAGCTTATAAGAAGCAGCAGTGGCCACCCCAAAATCAACTACAATCAGTCACTTCAGGGCAGAATGGTTGATTTTTAAACTACTCGTCACCTATGTAATCCTTCACCATGAAAAGGCATCATATAATAAAGAAAATATAGGGGCATCTAATCAATGTGAAAACCCAATTTATTCATGTCCCATGGACAATTTGCAATTGGAAATTATAACATGTGATGCTGCAAATGTCTTCTAGTTACCAAACATAAAGTTAGAAAGTGCATTCCCTCGTGATACTACTATTGTGATGTACTAGTTCAATTTCCATTCAAAATTGCATTAGTAATGTGGATCAGAACATGGTAACTGGTAATTGATAATATACCAGAATTCTAGCCATGAAGCAACATTCCGATGATAAAACTAGAAGTGATAGCAACAAGATATATATAAGATATCGTCTCCAACCATATGATAACAAAAGAGTCACGCACCTAATGAGGAACAAATATTAAAAAAAAATGATAGAAGCATATTGGATAGAATACCTCTGGATGCCACTGGAAGGCAGTCACGGGATAGCTATGTGCTTGAACCGTGGAAACATAGACCTGATAATAATAATTCTATAAAAATCAGGATTCTTCTAGTGAATCAAAAGTAATGAGTTAATTATTGTCAGATCTGTCGTTTGATGTAATGGAACAGTTAGGTGCAGCACCTTATTATCTTCATCTGTGCTTGTTGTCAGGATCTTAAAGAAACTAGATAGATTTTGGTTGCCTTGAAGCCTTTCTGGTGAAATACCATACTGTTTCATTGAGATATCATATCAATTTAGACCAACAATTTTTGCTTTTGGAAACGTAAGTATGATCATTAAGATTTAAGGCAGAATTGAGATCAACTCACACTGTACATAATATAAAGAAAAATAATAATAAATAAAATAAGTGGCTTAAGCACGGCAAGCTCTTACATAATGCAGCTGCAGGTAATTATACAAAGATGACCAATAAAAGAACCAGTGAAAGGAACATTCAGAAAGTATACTGAACCAAACTGAAAAAAAAATTATGCTTCTTCTAAAATTAAAAGAATTTTTTTATAGTAACGGATTCTATTTAAAGAAATGCACGCTATGTTTAGCAATAGAAGAATCATATTCCTAAAATGACTCACATGATGGTTCTGCATAACCAGGCAATCTGTGCCAAGCTTTCCCAGCAAATCTGGTGGAAATCTGTGAAAGAGGAGATATCAAGTTCCAAATGTGTAACAGTACGCTATTCTATACAATGATAGTGAACAGGTGAACTTAAAACAAGTAGACAGCCAAACTTCTAGGAGAGTTACAAGCCTTCAATCAATGCCCCTTTTACATTATCTAGAGTAGATGTGGAGTTTCAAAGTAATGACATGCCAAACTTCTTGTTGAAGATTCTCTCAAAGAACCATTGAATTGCAATTCAATTACTAATGAATCCAAATACTGAATATACACTTATCTACTATAGTAGCACAATTATATCCTACTCTAGTAAGCAAAACCCTGATGTCATCACACTTGCAATTCCAAATAAAATTCAAAATATTAATGATTTATATGTTTTTTAGATTATGTTTCTATAGTCCACTGTCCTTCAGATCCACGTTGAGTGCCTAACTCAACTCAACCAACTCTGCTATCCCATACTAGTTAGAGTAGACTATAAGAATTTTTTCTGGGATATCTTGATTGTTTTTATTAGTAGTATTATGTAAGAGTTGGATGTGCCTTTCAGCCGCATGTTAATGATTGGGAGATTGAGAAGGTGTAAAGCTTCTTGGAAACTTTATATAGCTTTAATTTTGACTCATCTAAAGAGGATGCGATGAGATGGAGGGACAACCCTGGCAAAGGTTTTGAGATGATATCTTTCTATAAGATACTTCTAGTTGGGTCTATTGTAGATGGATCCACCAACTTCCCTTGGAAAGCAATTTGGTGCTTCAGAGCCCTAAAGAAAGTGAGTTTTTTTGTTGGGAGGCCTCTTTGGTGAACCGTTGTTTAATTTGCAAAGAATGTGATGAGTCCGTGTTTCATCTTTTGATGGAGTGCTCTTTAGCTAGAGTCTTGTGGGAAATGGCTTATAAGGTTTTGGAGGTCTCTTGGGTGTGCGCCAGATCGGTATTAGTTGAGGTGTGGGCTTGGAGTAGTTTTGGGCCCCTAAGAACGTCAAGAAAGCTTACTCCATGACCCCCATTTCTATCTTTTGGATTGTTTGACTTGAGAGGAACCATAGAGCTTTTGGAGGCTTTGAGAGACCTATTGATGTAATTAGGGAAAGATGGCTCAATGGCTTATTTTTTGGGGTCAAAGGGAATTCTTTTGTAAATGACTTAACTTTGTAGATTTTGTGGAGTTTCTCTCCTATAGAAAGCCTTTGTACATGGGTTGCACCCACTTGGTGCGTTTTTTCTTTAATGCATTTCACTTATAAAAAAAAAGAGTAAGAGTTGGCACGCTAAGGAAGGTTTTAAGACTGGCATCCCTTGTTTTAACAGGTGTTCAAGACTGAAATGAAGCTCATCCCTCCACTTTACTTTCTTTTTTTTTTGGCAAAAAAGGGTATGGGAGGGTGGTGGTCAACCCCCTACATGTTGGAGTGCTTGACAAGAGGGACCTAGAAGGGGGGACCCGACCAAAACCACTCTCTCAAGGGAAACGGGATCATAATCTGACCCAACACCATTGAATGCACTATTGGGATTCAAAACCGGGCAGCAGATTAAGAACGTTGCACAATGTCAAGTACACTACCCACCAGGCCACTAACTCTTGTGATCATCCTTCCAATTTACTTAGCCTAAAGTCATGCACTTAGTGAGATCAATTTGACATGTAACTTAGGATTATCTTCAACCCTTTTACTATCTTAGATCACATCACTCTTCCATAGTAGTGGCGTCTACCCAACATATACATATAAACATACATACATACGTATGTGTGTGTGTGTGTGTGTGTATATACATATATATCAATTTCAACACATTAAGAGGATGTGTACTATGTGTCTACACGTATTAGAAGTGTCCTGCTCAATAACACTTCCAACATGAAGGTAACCAACCTTTATAAGAGCATGTTTTGCCTGGGCAGAAGCTCATATGATTCCCATGCAGATCGAACTTTATATTTTTCCTACCATCTAGAAGTCTTCTTTCAACCCACGACCACTAAAGCTGGCATGGTATTATGTCAATCATGTTATTCGCTGACTAATACTTCTCACTCAATAAAAAATTTGTACACTCATCTCACACATCAGCTTTTTCTTTGTAGTTATTATGTGTCCTAGATTTATACATTGCTACGGTCTTCTTCTTTGCTTTAGCTCTGTCTATCCAGAGCTTACTAAATCTATGTTGTTTGCAGCTCTCTTATGGGAAACTACCGCTGCATGGGTTGGAAGCGGCAGTATTCGTGTTGGGGAATGGGTGATTGCAGATTAACTTTGAGTGAAAACAAGGAAAAAGAAAAATCAACTCGTAGCCTTTACACAATTTCTGTCTTTATTTACAATTCCAGTTTCAGTGGTGCATGACTTGGATAATCTTTGGAAAGGACTTTCTTTGTGGAGTTACAGGTGAGAAATTCAAATACTAGTTAAGCAACTAGGATGATAAGGTACATCCTCCTCATGTGCCGGAGATTTAGAATATGGTGTCCTAATCAGTATATAGAACCAGGCCTTTCATCAATTGAAGAACAGCACCCCTTATTGTCCTCTTATTAAGCATTTAACAGCTTTGTCATGACAGAGCAACAAATTCAAGAACCACTGATATTTACTCATGTTTTATGCTTAGATGTACATAATAGGATCACTGTTTTAACTATCAAATGTAATCATATAAAATCAATATTAACATAGATTACAATAATATGTACCTTTGGAAAACGGTTCCTTCAATATTAATGTTTTTCGTGAATTCGAGAGTAGATGCCATATCTGTCGCACTAAATTCTTCAAGAATGTTTTTGTCCTATTGCCAAGGGAAAAAACATGGCACTTATAAATTCAATACTCTTTCAAACCATTTTATAAGAGAGCCCTAAAGTTGGGAATAACTGTCACCCCAGTTCAATACAATATGACCGAGTTAAACCAAAATGAAACTATCTGACATCAAAGAAATTTATGTATAACCAAAAGACATGAAACCATTATAGTTATACCTGTGGGCCTTAGATCAGGTGATAAAATGGTGTCCTCAGGGCTCGGTTAGATGTTTAATTATTCCCTATCAAAAAGGGAGGGGTGCACGTTCACTACATATGCAATTTGAAATTCCTCTCTGTCATCAAGGATAGTTTTATGGTGGTATCGAATAGTAAGCCAAGAAGAGCACCACCAAGAATTATGTGCAAATCAATGCAAGCTATACCCATAAGAAGGAGAAGAATACAACAAAGTAAATAAACCTATAATTTGCATATTCAAACTTGAGACACTAGAATTATCAATAAGTGGAAACAAAATTAACTACCTTGATCAATGAAAGTGGCTTTCTGGTCAAAATTCTAGAGAGGGGAAAAGGCAATATTAGGGAGGGGAGAAAAGTGTTTTCCTTTAAAGAAAAAAGTAGGTGCAACCATTCAGTGAAGGAAGACTGAAACCAATTTTGAAAACACAGACAAAATCATCAAACAGGGGGATGGATTACCTTGCTTATGGCCATTGTTAGAAGCTCAAAACCTAAGCAGATAGCATACAATGGGAAATGGTCTCCAGCATCGTTCTTCTCTAAAACTTTCTGCAAAACATAGAGGAAAATACTTCTTATAGTCAAAGAGAAAAATTACAATAAAACTGTACTCAATGAAAAGTACTTTATCTAATTGACATGGTTCTTTGTTTCTCAGAAGTAATATGTGCAAATGCAAATGTTATGAATATCCTAAAAAAACATATCTTTCAAGTATATTAATCAATTATTGCTTACTCCCCAGAATTTCAAGGTAAGTTTATGAAGCATTAACTAATAAGTATAATCCCTTTAACAAATTAAATAGAGGGAGAAAATGTGGGATGAAACTGGAAGACTCATCAGACCACCAGCTTGGGCATAGGAAATGAGTTTGGAGAAAAAGCACTTAAATTCAATGACTCTCAAAGTGCTGCCAACTTTGCCATAGATGTGCAACAAAGATCACAATGGTATGAAATTTTATATGTAAATCAAGTGCTTATAAAATAATTTCTAGCAAATACTTACCTTGAATATCCTTTCAACGTTCTCATAGTACAGCCCACTTTTAGCCCACCCTCCAGTAAAGAGCAGACCGTTGACCAATTTTAGTTTCTGCAATGCAACAATGTAGATTCAGCATGAGAACAAATGGTTGGGAGAGGAAAATAAGTTGAACGCTAAAGTAGGTATCATTTGGTGGTCACATAATAGAGCTAAACTTAGAAGACTTTCAAAAAGCTGAACAAATTTCTGAACCGAACCAACTAATCTTTTGAGATTATATAAATGTAAAAATCAACAGCGCCATTTATCTCTTAAAAATAACAAAGTCCATAAGTAAGATTCCACTCCTTTTTGAGGTTTGTTTAAGGAATTTTTACTAATCTAAAAAAGAAATTTCACAACCATGTACTATGACAAATTGTTGACAGAGGGAGGATAACATATTATTGGTCTGAATGCTATAATAGGTAACTTTGCATTGTACTTGAGTTTTTACTCATTATCGCACATCGGGACTGTAATGAGACCCATAAAATGGAATTAAAAAATGGATAAAGAATTTTTAGAGTTCATAGGAACCAAACTCCCACCCTTTCAAGAACAAACATATACTACCCAGACAAAGGCCAGCAAGTACAAAGGTATCAAATTTCACATTACTTATAGATGAAAATAGAAAAACCAAGAAAAATGTTGAACAATAATTGAAAAGAAAAAAAAAATCAAGCTATAAAAGTAAAGCAAATGCACAAGTGGGTTCTCTAGCTAATGGGATATTTAATTTACCTCGAAAAGGACTTCTTGTGGCTCATTATAAATAAGAGGGATGACTCGAGCACCGGCTGACTCCGCGAACTTCACGTAGGACGCTGCGATGTACGACGCGTTCGTCGCATTGTTGAGCCTGCCCGACGCGCCATCCCCGGGATGACTGAGGATTCCGATCACCGGCCGGAAATTCAGGTTCGGGTCCGGACCCGGACACCGCGGCACCTGTAAATCAAGAGATTCGATCCCCGAGTCGTCGCTTCCGCCGCCGAGTTGACTCGGGAGGAGAATCGGGGACTGAGCTCTGACTAGACTAAGCTCCTTCGAGAGAGAGATCAATATAGGGATCCACAAGTAATTCCACATATCGGGTAATTGAGTAGAGGAGGAGGAGGAGGATGAGGAGGGAGAGGAAGAAGAGGTGGAAACGGGGTCGGTGGGGAGGTCGGATGAGGGATCGGAGGAGGAATTAGAGAGGAATCGAGAGGACATTTTGGGCAATTGAGTAGAGTGAAGGAAGGTTAGGGTTTGTGTTGAGGATAAGAAGACAATAAGAGAGAAGGAGAGGATTTGACATTGGAGGATTTTGGGTGGGGAGGATACCGCACAGTGGGAAGTGACGAGAGAACACACGGTACTTTGGACAAAACATAGGAAGTGCTTTGGACTTGCCTTTTTGATACAACGGCATCCACAATTTTGACATTTCTTAATCTTGAAGCATGCCATAAAATTATTATGTTTTGATTGAAGATAGAAAACTGTAAATCATTTTTTATATAAAAAAATGTGGGAGGGCTTTTTGGTCCAAAGTGGACCTGAACTAATTGTTGATTTTGTGAAATTGAAAATGACAAAATCTATGTTGATTTTGTGGATCGTTTTCTTTATCTTCGTTCAATTACTTCATTGATTAGACAAATAAAACTTAAATTATATTGCCATTCAATTCCTTGCACGCACCGAACAGATTGATCATCTATATGTTGTGAAGGGTTTTACTCAGCCAAACTTCACATAATAATAGTTGAATGAACAATCACACTTAATTGATCATTTAAACTACATTATATAAAGTTTTATCTAATAATCTTTCTATTAACAATAAAATTGTAAATTTTACGTTAGATAATATTTTTTTTAACTCGTTTTAATATATCGTTTCAGATTTGATAATATTATTAAATACGACTTGTCAAATTATATATATTTAAAAATATATATAATTTATAAAAAAATAATCATCATTTAAATAAATAAATTAATGTTACCTAAAATTTTCTTTAAAATCAATTATAAATTCTTTTTGATATAAATCTAAATTTAGATTTTATACTACTATTAAATTATATATCTTTCATTCATATATATATATATATATATATATATATATATATATAAAACAAATCATTATTCAAACATCAAATAACAAATATAATAAATCAGCCACAATATCCAAAATCTAGATATTAACACAATCAACATCAATTTAATAATTTATCACTCACATTAATATTCAGGATAAAGTTGTTTTTCCTTGTGAAATTATTCAACTAGATTTAATCAATTCTTAATTAAATAGAGTAAAAATTTTCAAATTACCTTTTTAAAATTCTCAAAAATATGTATACAAACCGAAATTGACCGAAACAGAAAACAAAACGAAGTGTAAGGATGTTTCGTTTCAGTTTAGTGTTGAAATCGAAACAATTCGACCGAAAACAAATTTATAACATTGATTAACAACCACATCCTTTTTTTTATTTATAATTTGACATTATAAATATTAGATTTTGATACTTTTCATATGAGAAATAAAATTGAGTCAAATTTATAGTGAGATGAATGTTACCACGTTAAATATAAAATATCTAAATTCAAATTTATCATAATAAAATTTAATCTCTCCAAAAAGTTTTCTTTTAAATTCATAAATCAGAAATGATACAAATTTACAAATAATTAAGTTGATTCCGTGAACCAAGTAAAGATGATGTGTTGTCTGAAATCGAGAAATACTGCATGTTAGTTTGGGGCCTTGTTTCGCTTAAACTGAAATGAAAACATAAGGACATAATTACATTAGGTTCCATTTGTTTTACAGAGAAATTATAAGAGTAAAATGTTTGTAGTGTAAAATGTTATTTTTAATGTGTTCAGTAGAATGTAAATTAATTTTATCGTAAAATCAGATTTTACATTACTAAAAGATAAAATATAGAAAATAATATTCTCTTTTTTTGATCGTAAGTTGATTTACATTAAAAAACGAAAATCAAGACTTCTATCTCCGCACATTATTTTTTTTATCATATAAAATAAACTTACTTTTATCAACTTTTTTTTTTTTCATATTTTTGCAGGTATTAATCTTCTCTTCTTTCAAATTTATAATTTTTTGGTTAAGTTTTTAAAGTTATAAATTTTATTTATTATTATTTATGCATTTATTATATTTACATGCACATAATTTTTATATGATATTATTGTTCATAAGTGTCATGTTTAAATACAATATTATTTGTACAAATGAATTTATTTTCAATCAAGTATTTTCTTTTGATTTTAAACAAGAGAAAATAAAATAGGATAATTTTCAATGTTATTTTCAGTTGTATAATTAAATAAAAAAAATCATAAAAAATATTAATTTTTCATGTAAAAAATTTTACAATATAAAATCAATTACGATTTAAATCATTTTACGACGAAACTAAAGGACAAGAGACTTAAAGATCAATCAAGATATCTCTCTGTGAGTAATATGGGATCTGTAGCCAACTCTTTTCATCTTTGGGTCTTGAAACTAACCTAAGCCCATTTGAGCCCAATTTGGTTTTGTGCCCATTTTCTGCTGCACCATAATATTAACTACCTTTTTTATTTGATGTCAGAGGAAGGTGCAATCTTTGTGAGTGAACACTGCTAAATTTCTGCCCAATTATCTCCATATAATTCATATGGATAAGAAGTAAACTAAAGTAAGTGTATTAAAATTAAAAATAGTAAGGATCCCACTAACACCAGTATAAGAATAATTGTAACATTTTTTTGGGAGTGTATTCAAATTATGACAACAAAATTGGAGGTGCTATGACTAATGAGAGCAAATTATTGATTTGATCCGTATATCAACTCTTTCTAATTAAATTGAAGATGGAAAATAACATTTCTAAAAAAAATGGAAAACAACATAAACGAGATCATGTGTCAAACGGTAAAGATACATACATAAATACCTACTTGGGACAACAGGCTTAGATACCCAGCTCAATTAAGTTTGATGTCAAAAATAAGTGCCTAAAATGAATGTGGGTGATCCAAAATCAACGCTATGTGACAAATAATGAGAATTATAATGACTCTTGGAATACTTGTTAGGCAAAATTTAGAGAAAATTTCATATAAGCAATTGACGGAGTAATGATTGAGGGTGGCTACTGATAAAAACTCTTTTTTTTTTTTTTAATTTTAGGATAAACTTTGAGTTGATGAGGGTTTAGATCGACGTAAAGAGCAATAACAGTGATGGATTTGAATCGGTGTGATTGAATTAAAAAAAAAATACTATAATTGTGCGAACGGTGTTAGATCGTCAGTCAGAATTGAGAAAGCACTCAAGTAACTTTTAAAATAGGATCGATTTGTTTTGATACCATGAAAAATTCTTAGTCAGAATATTTCAAAATATTAATTTTAGAATATTAATGTGGTGTGATTTAATTAAGATTTTTACGTGATTCATTTTGTTTATTATGCTACATAGTTTATTATATAAACCCTATCAAACACATCTATGTACTCACTCAACCATTAAGATTTCTTCCGCAAATGGTTTCCTTCTTGACTTGAGATCCTAAGATGGTTTTTTTCTGGCTGGTGAGAGTATTTGGACTTTTGGTCCGACAAGTTTCATCCTCGAGTACATCGGTACATGCAATAAAATTCTAATTAATTAACGAAAACGTGTGTTTAATTTCTAACAATGAAGTTTGTCTTCCGATTATATTTCATTCATAAAATGATCCAAAATGGCCTACAAGTAATAAAACTGAATATAAAATCCTAATCTAACATGAACTTGCTTAATTAATTCCTAACTTCGATGTAATACAAAAAGAATTCTATTTCATCTATAGCACTTGGTTGTGGAAAAAACTGTTAACATCTGATCACTGGTAGGACATAATATTTGAAGAAGAATCCCATAGCAAGCTGTTGTGCTTCAGAGCATGATCACCAACATTAAATGGCAAATTACTGAAAGGAAATCCATTAATCGACCGAATCGCTTCCCATTGATCATCATCAACATTATTATTCACAGTCGCTTCCGGATTCTTAGTTACGAAATCATTATAATCCTGATCTTGATCCCCATAATTATAATTACCAATATTTCCTTGCAATATGATCTCATTTGGCAGACTCATTGAGATTAAGCCATTTGATCCACCGAAGTGATCATCTATAGTACTCTCTGAGTCTGAGGCAGCCTTATTGCCAAAATCTTCAAGCATTGAAGATGACAAGTTTAGCAGCATGGAGGAAACATCAAGAGGTGCAAACATTAAGCTTGTTAGGTGATCTCCATGAGAGATGGGAAATTGATGAGGATCATATTTCCCTGTTGTAGCCATTATTGGGTTAATAGGCCTGCAGTAGGAGCCAAAATGATCTAAAGGAGAAAATGGGTACTTTTGTATATCATTTTCAATATGGTTAAAATGGGTAGACGCATTAGTTGTGTTTTTTGTTGTTGTTGATGAAATGTCTGATGAACTAAGCCGGGTATTGTGTGAGCCTTTGTTAGGTATTAATCCAGCTGAAGATGAGGTGGTTTCAGGAAATAATGGAGAAACAAATGAGTGAGAGAGAGCTCTTTGTGCTGTGGAGTTTGTTTTCTTGAATATCCTGCATATTGCCCATGAATCCTGCAAGTCCATAATAGATAATCATTTAATTAATTAGTCTATGCAAATAGTACTAACTAGCTCATTTTTCATAAATAACTCAAATTTTCTTATCTGACAACAGTTAACATCCTTTTTCTACCATGTCTTAAAACAAAGTTGTCACATCTCAAAACTGAGGAAAACAGACATTAAACATTTGGTATAAATTATAAGAGTGAGAAACAAAGATAGAGGAGCAGAGAAATGTAAATTGTGTTCTCATTTTCACTGTTAAGTTAATATAATTAATACACAATCCTGTGATTTACAAGCACACCATCCAAAAAGTTGTTAAAAAAATGTTTATTCTGAGCACTTCTCATATAAAAAAATGTTAATTTTAATTTCTTTAGTAATTCCTTTTATTTAATTGTTAAACGTATATTTTTACATGGTAACTTCAATAATTCTATAAGTATCATAATAGCAAGTACTAGCTAGGTTTTAAGATACTTTACATTGGCAGGGATATTGGTTTTGTCCATGAATTTCTTTGATGGAGCTGAGTCAATGAGAGAGGGTAACCGGAACTCGTGCATCATCCAATCAGTTTTAATCCCCTTGGCAGCTCTACCTCTGTAGAAAACAAGAGATTTCTTCAAGCCAATGCACTTATTGGCACCTTCGGAGGAGTAGATAGGTCTATCGGTTCCAGTGGCTTTCCAGAAACCGGCACTAGTTACACGGTTAGGCCTTGCGCTGTTTCTGTATTTCCTATCCCTAGGGCAGTAGAAATACCACTCTTTCTCCCCTGTTGCCGCCAGCTCTATACAAGAAAAAAAAACTAAAAAAATCAGTCCTATATTAATCAAAAAGCTTATATAGAACACTAAATATTTATAATCAAATTAATTGAATTTATATAACAATGTTTCGTTTAGCTTCTCACTACAAAAAATAAGAGATTATCCTGTTATTATAATGAGTTTAGATAGTACATATGGAATTAATATATATGAGATGAGTTAAATTTAATTATCTTACTTGGGAGATCCCATGGATCATATTTGTAGATGTCTATTTGCTTGATAAGCTCTATTGATAGAAGTCTCTGTTGAATCTTCCTCTTTAGATAAAACCCAACAAGCTCTTCATCTGTTGGATGAAACCTAAACCCTGGCAGCATCACTTCATCCATTTTCTCACCATCATTTCTCTCTACTTCCATTAAAAACCCTAGTATTCTTTTTTTCCCCTTTAAAGAAGAAATTAAAAGGTAAACCCTAGACCCAGAAATGAGAAACTAAACTAAAGAGTTATTGTCAAGAAGAAAAGCTGAAGTTGGAAAGAAACCTAGAGCTAGCAACATAAGCAAACCCTTAAGGGGGAAAAAACATGAACTCAAAAGAGATCAAAGTTGACAAGTGAAGTTTATCAACAGAAAATATTATATCACCAAAAATTAAGGATATTGAAGACAGCAGCTTTTGAAAGGGAAACAAAAGAAAAAGTTGAAACCCTAGACCCAACAGTGATAAACTAAACTAAAGAGTTGTTTTCAAGCAGAAGAAAAGTTCCAAGTAGAAAAGAAACTAGTAACAAGTAAACCCTTCAAGAAAAAGAAAAAAACATGAACTAAAAGAGAAGTTCAAGTTGACAAGTGAAGTTCACTTAATTTGAAGCAAATATATGCTTCCTGTTGAGGGGTCTGCCCCCGAAGGATCAGCCGCCTTTTCTGGTGATTTTTAAAGGAGTTTGTGATTTGCGAGGATGGCGCGTTGGCTCATAGTCACAGAGACGACGAGGCCAACAGCAAACCCTCTTAAAAAAACGAACAACTACCAAGAAACCTAACTAGTCAAGAAAATGGCATTTCTATATATACATAACACTCTTATTTCTCACTTGTGTGTGTGTCCCAGCCTAATGAAACCAATAGTTTTCTGGATCTCTATCCCTCTTTTGAACCGCAATTCAAATCTTATGCTCTGATTCGTAGTGCATTCGTGTACCAGATCTTTAAAATTGACGATGTAAATATTTACTAAAACTTTTTAAAAAAAATAATTCTAGACATAAGAAATGATTTAAGAGAATACTCATACTTTATTTTTAAATTATGTTTTTTAATATTGTGTTTGTTGACTTTACTATTTTGTCAAGACTCTAATATCTTTTAAACTATTATTATGCCCACAGTTCTATTTATATTGTACTCATAGATATATCTAATATCTTAATTTTATATATGATAATCATTTAAGTTTACCCTCAATGTATCGCGTACAGAATAAATAATGTATCGCGTTTCTGTATCTATACTGCGAATCAGGATGTACCAAGTTTTTAATAACTATGAAAGAAACCCATTTAAATTAAGGTTTTGTTTAATCCGAATTGAGGAATCCCTAGATAGCTACAAAATCAGCAGTATTTGGGGATAATGAAAGCTTTAATTTGATTAATTACTCATTTATCATAAACTATATATTATACAAAGAAAGTTTTGATCTATCCAATGCAAATAAAGACAAAGAAAACTTACATGGAAACTCTTTATTTATGGACCCAAAAACCAACTTCCAATACACAAATTAAAGGGTCATGAAATATGTTCCAATATTCAAAACTGTAAAATTCACATGAGACTTACATAGTCAGTTAAGTAAAAATTAATAAAATAGTGATCTTAATTAGTTTCTCAGAATCCGAAAATCCCGTTTCTATTCCATTCCCCAGAGCTTCTATTCCACTGACTTCTGTCAGAATTTAATATTTTTGTTAACAATTCTACGGATAACAACAAGGGAACGTGTGATTTAAGTCTAATAATAAGATGAATGAAAAAAAAGGACCACTTGCCTGTATTGGCTAAGTAGTGTCAAGAGTGTCTGTTTAAGTGTTGACCTTTTTGCCGAAAGCTCACCTATATCTTTGAAGAGTATACATTTCATGCATCAAATTCAAACCCTAATTCTTGACTAAAGAAATTGACTTTCTGGGTCTTATTTTAGCCTCTGGCCGTCTAGGAGGAAATTGGTTCCAGGGAGTCTCAATTCAATGACCAATAATGTTGTAACTTTTTTTTAGGGTTTAAAGAGGACTTATTGAGCCGCTACGCAATAAAAGATAATATCTCTAATCTTTATTTATTTATTTTTAATGTGAGTAGGGTTTGATCATTGATTTTTTATGCGATGAGAAATGATGTATTCCACTAACTAATCTACGTAACACCTATATTAATAATAATGTAACTTAAATACATACAAAAATCATAATAATTCTAAGCCTAGTTATCATCAAAACCGAATTTGACCGACCTAATCCATCAAAAGATCGGGGTTAGTCATATTTCATATATGTATAGATACTTATTTATATAATATAATCAGTGTTATTATAATTATTATATATTTTATAATTTACTTTTTATGAACTAGTGGTTCCTCCATTCTCACTTGTTGAATCAATGATTTGATGTCTCGCCCGATTCAATGTCTGATTCAATTATGATAACTAGTAGTATGATTTCAGGAATAAGTTTTATGTGAGAGAAAATAAAATTAAACGGATTGATGTTTTCTTCTTATATGAACAAATTATAATATAAATTGAAAGTATTAGAGAGTGAAAAAATAAATGATATTATCATTTTACTAATTTATCTCTCATATAATCTTTCAAATTAGCATTATAAAAAATACAATGGTAAAAATGATATTTGCATTTTCTTGCCTCTCATTTTTCTATACTCTATTAAGCAAGAGGAACACAACTTTCTTTCCTTCTATGAATAGTTTTCCATCATCTCTAGTCTCTATTAAATATATAAAAGAAAAAATCAATATTTTAACTTTTCTATCCTAACTTTTCATCCTTTCACTTTTAATTATTTTCAACTAAACACATCCATTAGAAAAAGAAAAAAAAAACACATGTGCCTAGCTAAACATGGCCCATTTGACTTAGTGGTTACTTTTAACACACGCCAATGTATATGTATAAAAAAAACCTAAACACATGTACTTTAAAAGTCTGTTTGATTCATGAACATAGTTATAGTGAAATATGATCAAGATGATAGTAATATAAGATTTCAAATGTTAAAATGAGACTATCTTAATATTATGTTTAGTTTATAGGATTGATTAACGAGTATTAAAAAAAGATTATAAATTGAAAGATCATACTACCCTTGACAACCGAAGCAACTATATTCCTTTAATTTTTCTATGTATTTGCTCTTTTTAATCGACACCATCACTCAATAAAAATAAATAGTCAATTATCAAAATTGAAATTTAGATACCCATATTTGTCTCTCAACTAGGTTTTTTTTTTAAAAAAATTTGTTTTTCTCTCTCTCTCTCTCTCTCTCTCTCTCTCTCTCTCTCTCTCTCTCTCTCTCTCTCTCTCTATATATATATATATATATATATATATATATATATATATACACACACACACAAAATGTCTAGCAAAGAGGAATCAGGTAGTATTTCAAACAATATCAATAATGATCAGATCATTTATCTACTCTCCAAATTGTAGAAGAAGAAAAAAAAAGTAAATTAAGCAATAGTGGAAGACTCAAATCTAGGTTTTCTGTACTTCCCCTCAAATTTTCTCGGATGCCAAACAAAAATTTTGGTTTTTTTTTTATATTTTCTTCTCAGAAAATATTAATAAAATCAACTAAAAAATTAGTTTACAATCAACACAAAATCACCTAAAAATATCATTTGTAAAAATTTGGTTATGCACAGTGCGGCCATTAATCAAGTGATGATGACACAGAGTAAATTCGCACGATGATAGCGCGGGAGGAAATTCGCACGATAGTAGAAGTAGAAAATCTGAGTAGATTTGCCAAGAAGAAGAAGAAAGCTGGAGAGAAGGAAGGGAAAGGAAAGAAGAAAAAGACAAAGAAGAGAAAGCAGAATTTGTTGGCAGGGGCAAAATTGGGAGAAAAAAATTAGTTCAAAAGATGTTAGATTATTTTTGTCCCATGAAGGGAGGTGAGACAGAATTATTGGGATAAAGATTAATTTTGTCTAACCCTAATTCTATATAAATATTATATCCTTCCAATCAAACATGATATTAATTATTCATGTGAGACTTATTTTAGTTCCCCAGCCAAACAGACCCTAAATGTACGTATTTGTCTACCCACTTCAAATTATATTGATCAAATCAAATGATTAAATGCCCACCATTGACAGTCACTCATAGATATCAAAGAAAAATCTTATGGATTTAAAAGAAAAAAGAAAAAAGATAGTATAAGAAACTTTAACAAATGTTAGTTAATTACATTTAAAGGTCATTAAAACCATAAGCAAGAAATTAACCGGGAACCCATTAGAGTTTGTGACCTATGTTGAAAAATGAACATGTGATAGCTAGTAATGGTCATAGTAATCAATACTTTTGGTCTAGTGACAGGTTTCAAAGTTCAAACCAATGTCCATGCATGATTGTCTCTAGTGCATTAAATAATTACATGGTTAATGACTTAATGGTCTCTTTTTGTCAAAAAGGAAGAAGAGAGGGGGGGGGTGTCTTTGGGTACATTTGGGAGGCAAAGTCAAATTACACAATTTCCTCTTATTTTGTGAAGTTTGGAAAAACCAAGTATAGAATTCCTCAATTTCTTGCTTTTGGTAATAGTACCAATTAAAGTTAATTACGACAAATAAGAACTCCCCAGTTTGAAACTTCCTTCAAAACCCTCGTTTACTTCATAAATGAATTATGAAGTCCAATTTCTCGTACTTAACTTTGCTAATTACTAATGTCTACTAATTGGGTAGCAAGTGAACTACCATGAAATTAATGGTGAAGTTCACTGAGTCAAATGGCCAAACTTGGGACTCCAAATTCAGTGAAACTCCCAAAAATCTAGCCCTCGGTTGGAACCCTTTTTGTCTGTTCCTTGACCTAGGGTTTTGCTTCCCTCAAGCGTGCAACCAAAGTTTTTTTTTTTTGTTTCAAAAAGAAAAAAGGTCAAACTCTTTATAAAACCCATGCATCTCTATACCTCTTTCTACGTGAAACATTTAACCTCTTAATCGAACATTAATCAAGCAAGCAATAAGTCCACTTAAACGTTGAAAAAACAACACCAACCCATTTGAAAACTGGTGACGTGGGTGCCTCATTTATATCATGTTATAAAGGAAATCGTCTCATAGTTCTAATTTGTCAACATAATTTCTGATTTAATATTTTAAAAATTACAATTAAGAAGTTCGGACAAACTGCTCCCATTGCATAGCTCAGTAATCTTTAAACTTCAAATTTACAAAATCGAAAAAATAAAGATTTCAAATTTATTAATTTTGAAAGAGCTATTTAAAAGGTTTACGTTTTATAAAAAAACTAAATCAAACACTCATAAAAAACAGTTTATAAAAAACCAACAATTGAAACTAATTTTAAAAAAACTGTATTTGTTTAAAAGAAATTGTTTTCACTGCTATTTTAACAAATATTAAACATTTCGAGTGAAAATTAAACAATTTTCAGTTCCATCGATCTTTTACCAAAAGATGTTTCAAAAACCATTTTTGTAAATTATAAACCTAAATTACTACTGAGCCAAAAAAAAAATGTCTAATAAGATAAAGCACAACTCATATATATGAGGAGCATGTGAAACAATTTTTGTAAATATTTCTCTTTTTTTCTCCTTTTTTCCCATTTCTTCCTGAAAATATATGGAATTTCATTTTTGCAGAAGCTCCCCTTTAAAAACATTGAATGGGCTCTTCGTAGCTTCTAATATTTGGAACTTTCTCAAAACGTAATCTAATTAGTCTCAAAGGTTTGGCACTGTCCAAGACACAATTAAGCTCCCTGACACTTCAACCATGACCCTGTCAATTTTTTGATGGCAGATTGAGAAGAGCAAGCTGTAACAATCTTGGCTTGAGAGAAAAATAAGCACATCATAACCGGACAGAGGGTTAAAGAAGTTAATAAACTAAAAAGGAAACGAGAGGAAAAAAAAAAAAAAATTTCCCAAATTCAATCTAAGAATCTAGGCTCATGTTATTTTTCACAACTAAAGATCAGTTAACTAATGTAATTTTAAATATTCACATGATTTCACTAATTACTCTCCTGGTGTACAATTTGAAACACAAATGGAATATCCTTCATGGTATACCGGGAATAAGCTAAGAAGGCAGTGTGGACAAGCTCCAGATCGATTGTGACAAACAGAAACCCAAAAACCCTTTCAGTTTGCCTGCAACAATTCCTTGATATCGTATCCTTGGAGCTATGTGAAAAAACAAACGAGCAAAAGAGAAAGCAAGCTTAACACTTGTTACACAAGATATAACGTTAAAAAACATGCTTAGATTGTCACTATCTGATAAAAAACACATTTGTTTGCCACTAAAGATTCAAATAATACTGTGACAATCAAGTCCGCGTTAAAGCAACATTTATAGCATTCTTTGAAATTGAAAATTTTACCTGAAGAAAGGTAAGTAGCAAAATTACTCCCGAGTTCCAGAAAGCATGGATTGTGATGGGGGTTAGAAGGTTGCGAGTTTGAGCATATGAAAACCCCAAAGCAACTCCTACATGGATAATGGAATACCACAAAGTTTGAACTTCAAATACAGTGTTAATATATCGAAATTCCAAACATATGTTCTACTTCAGAAATTATGGCTATGTAGTCTTACAGTCTAAACTTATTACCTAGAACAAACAGCTGGGGAAACTCTCCGGGAGTGAGATGTGCAATGGCAAATACAGCAGCACTGATGATGACAGAAACTGGTGTGGGAACCCTGAAGTAAGAAAATGGAAAAAGTGTAAGGCCATGCGAGAACTCATTAACAATCAACTGTAAGATAACTCAACTAATAAACAACTGCACTTACATAAATATATTCAAAGATTTTGAAAGAGAAAAGACAGCGTAGTGCTTTATAAAAGGAGCAAAAAATGAGAAACAGTCTAGAAATCAGAGAATTAGCTGTACCACTTAGTAAGGGACACCATAAAAAACCCTCGAAAAACAGTCTCCTCGAGAAGTGGAGCAAAAACACCTGTGATACCCACCAAGCAAGCAGTGCTGCAATGGAAAATAATGTGATTAAATCACGAGTTTAATTCAAAAATTCCTGTAATAAGAAAGGGTTTGAAGATCTTTTGGCAATTTTACAGCCAGATATGTACTGCTATGAAGAAAACTCTGTTGAAATACCTGATGTTTGAAGATCCAATCAATGGAAGTAAGCGAACTAGAGCATCAGTCTGAAACCAATACATCAGTACTCGTAAGGGATATTTCACTCTAAAAGGAACAGAGAAGATTAAATTGCCATAATCATATGTCTAAGGAAAGATCAGCCAGGTTACTCCTTAATAAAAATATTAAAACTAGCCTGTATTCTAATATTCCAAAGAGCCAAGATTTAGCTAGCTCATTTAGTCTCATTGATGCCATGCACTCAATCATGCAAATGTGACCATAATAAACTCCGTTTTCTCTGCACCTAACAATGAATAGCATGTTTGTTAAATTCCTAGTTATTTTCTAACCTCTCTTTCTGGGTTCTCACCCCTAAACAAGGACATCACAGCTCCTGTTAATGCAATAGCTATAAGGGCACCAACAAGACCAATCCCTGCCCACAGAAGCCACCCTTTCTGTAGATTGAAAGGTTCCCTCAAATCTGAAACAACATTAGTCAACTTTATATAAACAGATTGCATATTTAAATCCGAAATCCAAATAATAGCTAATAGCAAACTATTAGATGTCATGAATCAGAATTTGAAAGTCTACATTTTGCAAATATTTAATAACTCAAATTCATAAAATAATTCTCTTCCCATTGACGTACAAAAAAAGATTTGTCTGGGCTTCTGAAATTAATGGAGTTCAGTCTAATTCAATCAGGCAAAAGAGGGGGAATCACCAACCAATAAAACTAGTTAGTCAGTTTGGGCCTCCAGGAAATATATGTGAATGAATAAGTATAAATGATTGATACCATAGCGGTAAAGGTCTTCAGGAAGTGGTTGAAAGGTATTGGCAACACTAAATATAACACCAAGCACCACTGCAGTTGTTATGCTGCCAAATAAAAAGAAAACACAATTAGTACCATTTTGGCCCTTGAAATCCCACAAGCCACAATGTAACTCCAGAACCATAAAGTATCAAAAACTAAAGTGGTTGTTTATAGAATCATTTGTCAATGATATTGCATAAAATTATTTACATGTAAACAACAAAAAGCAAGTTTACAGTTTCAGTGAAGGACTTTGTGAGACTAAGTCCCTACATCGTAAGTCTGCAAAGCCAAATGGAGGCAAACAGTAAGAGCTCAACGGCCGTATCTATATAACCCACATAAATCACCAGAAGGCATGTTACTAATATTCAAACAAAACTAGAACTGTGATTCTCTATTAACTTCCAATGGTTATATGCAGGGCAGCTTCAATAAAGTATCGAGCCACTTATAAGATCACTGCATTCTATCAGCGAGGTACACTCAATGTTGAAAAGAAAGACAAAAGGTCATTCAGTGCAATTCACATGATTGACAACATTTTATGATTATAACAATGTACACCAAATCCAAAATTGGCTATCCAAAATATATAAAAATAAAGGCTTTTATAATACGTAGTATTAATATGAACAAACAAAGGTTAGTTATCCATACCCTTGATCCACAAAAAGTATCTCCGCCTTCTCATCCAAACTTAGCTCTTCAATTCTAAGTCCTAAATATGGTATAGCCGCTGTCTCTATCAATCCTGTCAAAACAAAACTGCCTGGGAAAAATCAATCTTGTTGCATAGTAAAAACAACCAAAACATTCAAAAATCAACATACATATTCATATAATGTTAACAATATAATTTGTCCAAAGTCCAAACATTTTCCTGAACATCATCTAATAGACTTCCGACTTGTATGCTTATAAGATACTCACGTGTCAAAATTGAATGTCAAGTGTTATTAAATAAATAAATAAGAGAGAAAGAAAAAAAGAACACCTTAATCCACAAGCGAGCGACGTCAGTGAAGCTGTTTGCCATTCCCAAGGCACTTCCCATCGCTTGAGTATCGGCCAGTCCAATTTAACTTCCTAAAACCCAAAAAAATATACTTAAAATAAATATAAATCTCTCGTATAATTACATTTTCTTGTTAGCCTCTATATCACTATATGTTAATTAATCAATCAACAAAATCAATACATTAACATGCTCCATTTTTGCTACTAACTTTGTATTGCTTTCATTCAGTGCATGTTTTGCATTCTAAATTGACTAAAACTAACTGAAAGAACATAATATAAATAATAAAAAAACTTAAATTCTTCCCTCCTTTTTTTTTAATTTGTTATTGTCCCTTCCTGGATTTTCTTTGCAACGAAACAGGGCGCATAATCGAGCTTAAACATAAGCATATAAGAATCATACCTTTTCTTGATTATTAGAATCTTTCCCATCATTGGAAAAGCAAACAGAACGCAGTCTCTTCCTGGAAACCGGAGCAAACCTCGTGTAATTATAAAACCTTAAAAGTGGGTTTGATCTGTTGAGAAGAGTGACATCATGGGTTTGTTTGGCTAAGGATTTCAATGAAGACAAACACGGCGAATCATCGTAGAGGCAGTTAAGAGATGATTGAGCTACACATGTAATTAACATCGAAACCATTTTGTTTATTTGATTGAGTTTAACACTTCTTTTTGCTGTTAAAAGTTGAGCGCTTTTGTGCAGAGTCTCTGCTCTGGTTCGGAGGAGTGGATAAGGGACTGCAACCTGTTCATGTGATTATGGACCTCAATACAAGGAGTGCATTTCGGGCAAGTAAGCCCATTTTAATACGGACCCAACCCGGAGTCTTAACAAGTTGAAGTTGTGTCTTTTTGGCGGTGATAATTTGTAAAGTTATCATCGAATTGAAAAAAAATTAATTAATAATTATATAAAAATTAAATAGTAATTATTTTAAAAATTTTAGTGTATATATATATATTAAAATTATTATTTAATTTTTTTATAATTATTAATAAATTTTTTCGATTTTCTGGTAGTTACCACAAAATCACACGTGGTATCACATTTTTTATTTTTAATTTATTTGTGCTAAAGGTGAAATGTCTCAATTCAAATTAATTTTGGATTGGATTCCAAACTTAGTATAAATAGTAACCCATCAAACCTGATTATTCTAGTAGTTAAAACCGCATCTCAAGTTTTTAGAAGGTGATTGTATTCCATCATTTAACAATGTTAGTTGAAATTATAATAAGTATCTTTTTTATAATATGGTAAAATCTTATATATGAGTTACTTTTTAAATTAAATCAGAAAAAAATAACACATGATATCACATCATTATTTAACTTGATTTAATTAGATCTTCAAATGTTTGAATACAATATGAGATATATATGTAATTTTATTTATAAAAAATTGATTGAAAATGACATTTTTTAAAACTTTTGATGTAATTGAATTCATGATCTGAGAGATATAGTTATAATTTATCATATTATTAAATATGTATATATATATATATGTATAACGGAAAAGTTACAAAATTAATATAAGAAAAATTCACTGATTCAAATTTCCTTTAAAAGAGGGTGTGACGTAACGAATTTCAATTCTCTCAAAATTAAGAGTGAACTTTAAACATATGTTAAATTCATCTTAACCTTTCAATTATTTTGGATGACAAAATTTTACCTACGACTAAAAACAATGACAAGTCATATTTTAGATTAATTAAAATACATTTAACAAAGTTAACACAAATTGCCCATAGTTTTTCTTTTAAAATTATTTTAAACATTTTTTAATGTTTTATCTTATAAAAAAATTAGAATACTAAAAACCTAAACGGTTTCTTCCTCATCTTCACTCTCTGCGTTGCGGTCTCTCTCAAAGCTCGTCATCTTCTTCAACTCTGGCAACCTCAATATTTCTCCAATAGTTGCTGAATGGCTCTCTTAGGTGCAGGTGGTTTCTTGCTCAATGTAGGTAGTTTCACGCTTCATCCACAAAAGACTTTGATCATGTATGTTATCTTTCCTCACAGTTCAAGTCTCTTGTTGGTTTTCATTCATGATGGTCCTTTCTTGATTAGTTTCATTTAAAAAAAAAATTAAAGTGTTTTTTAATGAAACAAAAGGTTTTTTAATTTATTTTTTTAAAGTTAAGTTTAATTGGATGAAAAATATATTTTTTCAATAATAATATCATGGATCAAATATTTTATAACGTGTAAATAACAATTTTTTAAAATTAACAAAATTGATTATCCTGCAATTTTTCAAAACCGCGAATGTCATCAATATAACCTTGCAAATCGATCCCACAATTAAGTGGATTCGATTGAACTCTCCAAAATCCGAACGACTTTTATCAAGTTCTGATGAAGTTTTCAAACCTATTATGATCTTCTCAACCTGGTCGAAACTGTTTGGATCCGATTTTTTCCGCTTTAAAGGCAATCTTGAGGTTGATTTGGGCCAAAATCCAAAAGCGAAATCTAAAATTTTAATGATAGTTGACTTATAAAAAGTATAAGAAACTACTGTACGACTTCACTTTTTTTTTAGCCTAATTACAGGCACAGAAAAAAAGTACAAGAGACAGATGATTTGTCTTCGTAGTTCGAACAATAATGGTAAAGAAAAGCAAGGAAAAATGGATGATAATGCTCATAAGTTTCCATTTTCTTTAATTGAAGTACTAATAAGCATATTAATGTTTTTTTTTATACAAGAAATGTTGGTTTGGAGCTTATTATGCGTACGGATTTTATAGAATCGTATCAAATATTTGACTATTGTTAAAAAATCTTTACCAATCAAATATTGTTTAACCAAATCTAATGATCTTTAGATATGTTTTTCAAAAAATTTGATTTACTCAGATTTTTTCTTTAATTAACAAAGAGATAGTGACGGAATTGCTACGTATAAAATTGAGCACAATTTTATAAATAAATAACCTATTTATTTATCGAAAAGATATAAGAAATATGCTCGATATCATTTGATTTGACCAGTTTTTTGTTGCCTGAAAAAACCCAATACTTTGATTGGTATTTTTTCATGAATAAAAAACGTAAGATAACAAATCCTGTTTAGTAGTTAATTGAGTTGTAAGAGGAAAAGTAATGTGTACGTTTTAGGTTTGTCGGAAGAAATATAATTTTTGTACTAATTAAGTTTGTGTGCTGGTTGATTACTATGTAAGAAAGATATGTTGTTATCTTCTTTTAGCTTATTTTTAATTATTATTGAGACCGAATAAAATTATTTTAGATATTGATATCCAAGGATTAATTTATATTTTAGACCACAGGAAATTCACACATGTCATCATGCTCGTGATGATTTGAAACCAATAATTAAAATTAAAATAATTTTTAATAATTTAAATTGATAAACAATTAACTTGAAGTGATTATTTTATTTTTAATGACAATCATTTACAATCAAGTATGACTTTTACATATGTCACGCGTTTACCAAGTTTGAGTTCAAATGAATTGGGATTACGAGTATTGAAAATGCTCTCGATTGCATCCTTTTTTTTTAAAAAAAGGGAAGGAGAATAAAATGAGTGTGCTACAAATATTTATATTCTAATTATTAATATCGATTATTGGGGGTAAGATTTTTTTCAAATGATCCCATTGTGTGACATCTTTTTTTTTTCCTTCTCATTCGAGATATTAAGTTTGTTTGAGGGGGGTTAAAGACGGTGTTTATTTTTTAAAATTTGTAAAAAATAGTCAAATTAAACCAAACATAATTAAACCTCATTTATAATAATTAAAATATCAATTAATAAATAATTTGATTTGATTTGATTAATTCTTTTATCAATTTTTTAAAAATATTCACTGATTTAAAATTAACTTTAAGCTCACCGAAACAAATTTATTATGTGAATGAACCTACTTGTTATTGAATGCAATTACACAAATTTAAAATAAATTAAATAAAGTAAATAAAAAAGTGACTATAGATTATAGTCACTTTTTAATCGAAAATCTAAAGGAAATTAGAAACAATTAAAAAATAATCATACAAATGATTTTTCGAAATTTTACACATTGATTTAAAAAAGTTACGTGTTTGGGCCACTTCCCCTCCTCCCCACCCGCCCCCCAAAAAAAAAAAATCTTATTTTAAAGGAATAGCACACAGAGTAATTCTATATAGTTATTGTTTTGTCATTTTACTGTTAATTTCTCCTATGCAAATTGAGAAACTTTCATTTTTCTTCTTAACACCCCTCTCTGTCGTTTTTGGTAATATTTAGTGATAAAACTATCTTAGGTCTGCAAAGACTGCTTATAAACGGATGCTTTTATTGACAAATGAAGATGATCCTTTTGGGTGCATCAAGGGTGCCACAAAAGCAGATATGACAAGAACCACAATACAGCGAGCTAAAGTACGCATTGCTATTAATATAAGTTGCTCTTGTTTCATAGTCTGATGATTGATTTTTGTTCTTTATAGCAGGAGTTTTATTATTAGAGAAAATCACTAGTGCATTTTTTCAGGATGCAAAAGACCTCAGCATCTCAATTGAACTTCTCCCCTTGAGTCAGGCTGATGAGAAATTCAATGTTTCTCTTTTCTACGCTGTATGATCAAACATTTATCTTCTGATTGCTCAGGTAACTTCAGTTTTTGATTAGATTCATTTATATTTTATACCATACTTTTTCAGGATATGCTTGGATTGGAAGGTGATGAACTTGCTCTGTTCACGCTGTCAGCTAGACAGGAGTACGCATCTTTCTTCTTTGCTGCAGTTCTTATGGGTAGTTGAACATTCTAACTGTTATCGGTAATATTAGAACTTCAAGAACTAGTTATATGCTTGCATATCAAATATCACTTGAACATTTTAATGCTTTAAACTTCAGAATTACTTTTAGCTTTAGCATACATTATATTGCAACAAATATGTGAAAATCTCAATATTTTGAAAGCTACCAAAACATATAGATATACTTAGCAGAAAATGCATAGACTTGAAGTCAAAGATAAATTTGACCTAGAAATATCGTTGCACCTAATGCATAGATGTATATTTAGCTTTTTTGCTTATATTAGTACCATTTTATTTATGAAAAAATGTTTGAAAGTGGTGTAGCTTATAAATGTAATAGGACATAAAAGGTCCACTAAGATCTGCATTTAGCCGTGATGTGAGTTCTAGCCATCTACTTCGATTTGAGAAAGGGCATCCGCAATGTTAATATTTATAGTTGTATGGCCATGTAGCGATGAGAATATTTATTCACGGAGAGTTCCTTGTTTGATATTTGGCAATCATACAGCTTATAAAAAAGATATTGGCAATCATACAAGCACATAGTTGATTGCTACTGTTTTGACATGGGTACATGGAGTCGATCATTACAATTCGCAAAGAGGGCCTTTTTGTGCTTGCATCTTGACAAACCAAATATAGCAATAAGAAAACAAAAATCACTTCTTTACATGGTCTTTGCTAATTTCACCTTCTACCACTCCCAGGATACCTAGGAGATCTGACGATTTTGTATGAATTTCAAACTTTTCAGTTGTTACTTATTCAACCCTTTCTGTACTTATGGATGCATTGTCAATGGATGGCAAAGTCCATATTCTTTCCTTTAATTAGGGTCACTAATTATTCCACTTCACCCACACTTGCCATATATTCATCATTGTTTTAAGGCTTACTTTAGGCTATGTTTCCTTCCTTGTTTTAAGGCTTACTTTAGGCCATGTTTCCTTCCTTGTTTTAAGGAATGTCTTTTTCCTTTAACAACCAATATATACTTTTAATTGTATTCTCAATAATGAGAACTCAAGCAAGCATTTGTATAATCTCTTTACTCTTTTCAATTCTCACATCTCTTTACTCTCTTAAATTCTAACATGGTGATGAGTCTAAAATATTGCATATTTTAGACCGTTAACTTATATTTGTTATGCTCTTAGTTAGTAGTATTTTACTTTATTTTACATTTTTCTTGTGTTTTGTGTATTTTTACATGTTTGTGGAGAAAGTGCAGCATTTCAGGATATTTGAAGCTTTTGGAGACATTGCGCTCGATCGCACAAATATGCGATCGAGCGCACCTGCACTCGAGCGCACCAGACACGCGATCGAGCGCATATGCGATCGATCGCACCATTCTGCGATCGAGCGCACTCGGGCCAGTATCCCACATCGTTTCTGCAAGCCACATTACTCCGGGTCTTCTCCTATATAAGCACCATCTGGCTTCATAATTCAATGTACAATTCCTGAGCCACTTTGGTGTTTACCGGTGGACTTCCGCCAGCATTTTGGTGGATCCCGAAGGCATTGCTACCACGAGGGGAAGCGCTGCCCGTCAGCGAGTGAAATTTCTCCCATGTAAAGTTGTTTATTTATTTCTTTATATTCAGTTGTTTTAGATTAAATGTTTAGCACTTGTTATTATAGTTTTATAGTTATGAGTGGCTAGACTCTTCAGCTAAGGTTGAAGATGAAGCCCCACCGTTGTTTGGCGTAGTAGTTCAGATTTGCTTGTACAAATCTGACAATTTTTAGTATAAATGTTCTGTCAATTATTTGAGTTAATCTTATAATTGATTGAGTTTAAATTGTCTGTTGGATTTTCTTTGTGTTTCATCTGATGGATACATTGAATGCTTTTCGATTAAATTGGATTCCTTTTGTGATTTGTTAAGAGCGGATACATTTGGTGCTTTTGGTTTAGTTGGGATATTCTTTGTTTTTTGTCTTATAGTTGGATTCATTGAATGTTTTGATAGGCTATATTTTTAGAACATATATGCTTAACTTTGGTGGGTTGGATTCGGAAACCTTAGTGCTTTTAATTATTAGTTTTTAAATCAATTTAGTTTAGTTTTAATTTGTTTTCTAAAATATCATTCACAATTCGGAACTAGGTTAAAATAGAGTTAGTTTAGATTAAAAATATATTTTCACAACGCAATTCCTTGTGGATTCGACCTCGCACTTGCACAACACTATACTGCAAACGATTCGTGCGCTTGCGAGTAATTTAAAACTCACAACAAGTTTTTGGCGCCGTTGCCTGAGATTTGTTTGGTTTGTGAAAATTTTTTGTCTGAATTGATTTTATTTTTCTACTAGTTAATTTAATTAAAAAAAAAAATTTTGTTTGCTTTATTCTGCTGCTTCTGCTGGTTAGTATCTCATTATTTTTCTGTTGGTGTATGCTTGGTCGGAGATCCTTGAACTTAGATTTGACACATTTAGATCCCGACTTAGAAAGAACTCTTAGGAGGCAGAAAAGAGCACTAGTTGAGAGAGAGACTGTTGAGATGGGAGAAAATTTTAATCATCCTGAACATGTAGAGCAACCTAGAGCTTGGAACGTGGACTCCACTACATCCCTTAGGGATTTGTTCGCACCCGTTGCGACTAACTCATCTTCCTGCATAGTGTTGCCACCAACCAATGCCACACACTTTGATTTGAAGCCACATGTTATCCAACTCCTACCCTCATTCCATGGCTTAGATCTTGAAAATCCCTATAGTCATGTGAAGAAGTTCAAAGACATTTGTGCTACATTCAAATTCCAGAACTTCTCTGAGGAGTCAGTCCATCTTCGACTCTTCCCTTTCTCGCTTCACGATAGAGCTAGGGCGTGGTTGGACTCCAACACGTCCGGGTCTATTACATCTTGGGAAAACCTGCTTAGCAAATTTTATCATAAGTTTTTCCCAATGTCTAGAGTGAATGAGTGCCGTAAGGAGATTAGCTCTTTCACTCAGGACGAGGATGAGAAGTTCTCTGAAAGCTGGGAGCGCTTTAAAGAGTTACTGATCAGATGCCCTCCACATGGATATGAGAAGTGGAGACTCGTTCAATTCTTCTACCAAGGGTTGACTCAACCCAACCGTAGTATGATCGAGTCTATGAATGGGGGGGCATTCTTGAGTCTGACAGGAGACGAAGCATATATGGCGTTGGACAAGTTGTCCGACAACTCACAGCAGTGGGATTTTTCAAGCTGTCGAGATAAGTCCATTCGTGCTCCTAAGAGGGGAGGCATCTATGAGGTTAGGGAGGACGCTGATTTAAGGATAAAATTAGATGCCCTCACCAAGAAGATTGACGCTCTCACTGTGAGCCAATCCATCAATGCTGCCAACACATTCAATGTTGAAAGCTGTTCCATCTGTGCTAGTCCCATGCATCTAGCACAGAATTGCCCATCAATGCCGGCTTGTGCCGAGTATCCTATGGAACAAGTAAATGCTTTCAATGACTTTCGAAGGCAGTCAAATGGATCGTACTCCGAGACGTACAATCCAGGGTGGCGGAACCACCCAAATTTTTCATGGAGACAGAACCAACCAATGAATCAGGGAGGAACCTCTCATCATGCTCAAAATCAATATCCTCTCGGATTTGCCCCACAAATTCCTAATCATGGTCGTTCTGCCCATCCAGCACCTTCACCTGCTTACCATGCACCCGCTCAAACACCAGCGCCAGTTTCACAGTCGCTAGAGGACACCCTTAAGGAATTCATGAAAGCGACTAGCCAAAATATGAGCGATGTGAGGAGTGCAACAATGGTAAACACCCAAGCAATTGCCAAGCTGGAGAGTCAAATAGGGAAAATTGCAAGTCACTTGGGTGAGAGAGAGAAAGGAAAGTTCCCCAGTCAGCCCGTGTAAAACCCAAAAGGACAATTTATGGTTGAGAGTTCATCAAATCCTACGCACGGGGAGGAACAAGTATAGTCGATTGTCACACTGAGGTATGGGAGACAAGTGGACAATCAAGTGGAAGAGAGCCCTGCTATGCAGCAAGGGCAAGGGAGTGGCAACACAGAGAAGAGAGATGTTGAGCCATCTACAGCCACACCTACTGAGAAAGACCCTCCTAGGTCGTTTGTACCTAGAGCGCCCTACCCCGAGAGATTACAAGCGCCCAAGAAAGGAGGGAAGTATGAGGAAATTCTGGAGGTATTCAAGCAAGTTCAAATCAATATCCCATTTTTGGATGCCATCCATCAAGTGCCATCATATGCCAAGTTTTTAAAAGACTTGGTCACTATCAAGAGGTGGACGAATGTCCCAAAGAAGGCATTTTTGACCGAGCAGGTCAGTTCAATCCTTCAGTGCAAGCTACCCATCAAGTATAAGGACCCGGGGTGTCTTACCATTTCTTGCACGATAGGAGTCAGCCACATTGAGAGGGCCCTTTTGGATCTAGGGGCGAGTGTGAATCTTCTACCCTACTCAGTCTATGTGCAGTTGGGGTTAGGAGAATTGAAGCCCACATCCACGACGCTTCAATTGGCTGATAGGTCAGTGAAAAGACCACGGGGGATAGTTGAGGACGTTTTGATAAAAGTGGATAAGTTCTATTTCCCCGTGGATTTTATTGTTCTTGACACAGAGCCGGTTCAGAATGTAGGGATTCAAATACCGGTGATTCTAGGGCGACCATTCTTAGCCACGGTTAACGCCCTAATCAATTGTAGGACAGGGGTGATGAAGATCTCCTTCGGAAATATGACAGTGGAGTTGAACATTTTTGATATCACTAGGCAACCACTGGAATATGATGAAATGAGAGATGTATGCTTGATAGAGGAGATTCTTGAGGATACTATGGATGAATCAAGCATTGAGGATCCCATGGAGGCACGCTTTGCTCACTTTGGAGAGGACTTGGGTTTAGATAAGTTACTCGAGGAAGTAAATGCTATTTTGGAGTCTGATCCTCAAGAAAGCAAGGAGGAGGAGGAGAAGGTGTCACCAGAACCTCAAAAGAAGGAACTTAAGCCTTTACCGGATAATCTTAAGTATAAGTTCCTGGGTCCAGCATACTGTTTGCCTGTGATAATAGCTTCAGATTTGGGAGAAGCTCAAGAGGAGAAATTATTAGATGTTTTAAGAGAGCACAAGGAAGCTATCGGCTGGATCATTAAGGATATTAAGGGAATCAGCCCCTCGGTGGTGATGCACAGGATACACTTGGAGGAAGATGCTAAGCCATCGAGGGAGCCGCAAAGAAGGCTCAACCCTGCTATGCAAGAGGTTGTGAGGGCAGAGGTTATTAAGCTGTTAGATGCAGGGATCATTTATCCCATCTCTGATAGCAAGTGGGTGAGCCCCATTCATGTCGTGCCCAAGCGAGCTGGGTTAACGGTAGTAAAGAATAAGGACGACGAGTTGGTGCCAACTCGTGTGCAGTCTAGGTGGAGAGTGTGTATAGACTACCGTAAGCTGAACATTGCCACAAGGAAGGATCACTTTCCACTTCCATTTATTGATCAGATGGTGGAGCGTTTGGCTGGGCACGAGTATTATTGCTTTTTGGATGGTTATTCTGGATATAACCAGGTCCCCGTGGACCCCGAAGATCAGGAGAAGACGACATTTACCTATCCTTTTGGGACCTTCGCCTACCGTCGCATGCCCTTTGGGTTATGCAATGCACCCGCCACTTTTCAGCGGTGCATGGTCAGTATATTCTCTGACATGGTAGAGCGGTTCTTGGAGATTTTCATGGACGACTTCTCCGTCTTCGGTTCAACATTTGAGGAGTGCCTGCACCGTCTCTCTTTAGTTTTGGTACGGTGCAAGGAGAAGAACCTGGTGCTTAATTGGGAGAAGTACCATTTTATGGTTAAGCAAGGAATTGTACTGGGGCATATCGTATCTCATCGAGGGATTGAGGTCGACAAAGCGAAGGTGGATTTGATTTCCAGCCTTCCACCCCCATGTACGGTGAAAGAGGTTCGATCTTTTCTGGGCCATGCAGGTTTCTATAGGCGATTTATCCAGAATTTCAGCAAGATCGCCAGGCCCTTGTGCAAGTTGTTGCAAAAAGATGCCCCATTTCTATTTGATGAGGATTGTAAGAAAGCATTTGGGGATCTGAAGAAAATTCTGACGTCCACACCCATTATTCAGCCACCTAACTGGGATGTGCCTTTTGAGATCATGTGTGACGTATCAGACTATGCTGTTGGAGCTGTTTTGGGGCAGCGTGTTGATAAACTTCCCCATGCTATCTATTATGCAAGTCGAACTCTAAACGACACACAACTCAATTATTCTACCACTGAGAAGGAATTGATTGCAGTCGTTTTTGCATTAGACAAGTTCAGATCCTACTTGTTAGGATCTAAAGTCATTATCTACTCGGACCATGCTGCATTGAAGTATCTTTTCTCTAAAAAAGATGCTAAATCTCGTCTTATCCGATGGATCTTGCTACTTCAAGAGTTCGACATTGAGATTCGGGATAAAAAAGGTTCGGAAAATGTGGTGGCGGACCATTTATCTAGATTGATTGTGGAATTCAGTGAGGCTGCCACTCCCATTTCTGAGACCTTTCCTGATGAGCAATTGATGTACATTGCTCACAGTCCTGCACCATGGTTTGCTGACATAGTGAACTATCTTGTCACCGGACACATGCCCTTGCATTGGGGGAGGCAAGATAAATCAAAATTTTTGGCCATGGTAAAACACTTTTTCTGGGACGATCTTTACCTGTTCAAGTATTGTCCTGATCAGATCATTAGACGATGTATTCCTGAGCATGACCAATCTAATGTCATCGCCTTTTGTCATGATCATGCATGTGGAGGCCATTTTAGTGCTAAAAAGACCGCTGCAAAGATTTTGCAGTGTGGATTTTATTGGTCTACCCTGTTCCGGGACTCTCACACCTACTGTATATCTTGTGAGCGTTGCCAAAAGCTAGGGAGTCTTTCTAGGAGAAATATGATGCCCCTCAACCCTATTCTGATTGTTGAGATTTTTGATGTGTGGGGCATTGATTTCATGGGACCATTCCCAAACTCCTTTGGCTACTTATACATTCTAGTTGCTGTGGACTATCTATCCAAGTGGGTGGAGGCCGTTGCGTGCAAGACCAATGACCACAGAGTTGTGGTCCAGTTCTTGAAAGACACTATTTTTGCTCGTTTTGGTACGCCTCGAGCAATCATAAGTGATGGAGGTAAGCACTTTTGCAACAAGATCTTTGAGCAGTTGATGAAGAAATATTGTATCACGCACAAAGTTGCCACCCCATATCACCCACAGACGAGTAGTCAAGTGGAAATTTCAAATCGCGAGATCAAACATATTTTGGAAAAGACTGTGAACCCTACTAGAAAGGATTGGTCTCTGCGATTGACGGATGCACTGTGGGCATATCGGACAGCCTTCAAGACGCCAATTGGCATGTCCCCCTATCGCATTGTATACGGAAAGGCATGTCACCTTCCGGTTGAATTAGAGCATCGTGCGTATTGGGCTGTCAAGCAACTAAATTTTAATCTTTCCAAGGCTAGCTCACAACGAAAGCTCCAACTCAATGAATTGGAGGAGCTGCGGAATGATGCATATGAGTGTGCCCGATCATACAAAGCACAAATGAAGAAGACTCATGACCAAAATATTTTGAGACGAGCTTTTGAGCCGGGTCAGAGAGTTCTTCTTTATAACTCGCGCCTGCATCTTTTTCCAGGCAAGCTCAAATCCCGATGGTCAGGCCCATTCATTATTCGATCGGTTTTTCCTCATGGGGCCATCGAGATTGAGGATCCTAAGAATGGTAATACTTTCAAGGTAAATGGACAGAGGCTAAAACCATTCTTAGAGTTGAGGAGTCCGAACATTGAGACGATACTGTTGGAGGATCCTAGTTACTCAGATTGAGTGTAGTATTCTAGGGAGAGTTTGGTTGAAGACGTAAAACTTAGCACTTATGAGAGGCACCCCACAGCTAATCTTTTCTTTTGTTTATTTATTATTTCGCATTTTTATGATTAATGTTTGTTTCTAGTATTTTTTTTTTGTTTTCCAGTTTTTATTTTTCAGGGACAAAGCGTACTTCAGTTCAAGTTTGGGGGTATGCTATGAGCCATACCAGTCCAGATAGTTCTCCATATCTCAGGTCAGCTCTTTCCATATTAGTCACACATTGAGGTCAATGTGTAATTTAAGTTTGGGGGTATGGGAGACACATCACACACTTTGTCCTAAATTGTTGTCTTTTCGTCACAGAGATAAATGCATGCTCATGTTATCGTGAAATTTTAGTTGATCTAAATATTTTCTGTGATGTGATGTCATTGGTGAGCTTAACATTTTGAACACATGATCTGGTGATAAATTTTAAAATTTAGTTACTTACCTTAGGCATTTGAGAATTCACATGTTTGATCTAATCTAACACGAGCACATCAGCACAAATTATGTGAGGTATGACACGTGATTTTAATGTGTATTTTTCCTTATCTTAACTGAAACTGGATGACTTGTTGGATGAACTCTTGGGCATAGGAAAATAAAATAAAAAATAAAAAATAAAAAAATAAAAAAAAGAAAGAAAAAAATTATCAATAAACATTTCGCTGAGTAACTGGACCTCTTGCCTCAGTAAGCAGTGAGTGTTCACGTCAAAAGGTGGAATTTTGCTTGGTAATATTAAGGTCAGTTTAATTTCGTAGCCTTTTTGACTCGAGTTAGTAAGTCCTTAGGGGTGTCTTTACACCTAATGCCCTAAAACCACTTGGTTTGGGAGTCATTGGCTCAACACTCGCTACATGGGTCAATTAGAAAGCTTAAGGGAACTAAACACAGCCGTGCCTTATAAAAAATAAAAAAAAAGAAAAAAATAAAAACTATGCCTTTTCGTTCATTCTTGATGGGAAATTCGGTGAATCTTGAGACATGGAGACCTTACACATTAGAGTTACTTGGAAGCTTCATTTTTATATGCTAATTCACCTTACACTGATTCAAGTCTGTGATGTCTTATCCTGCCTTTTGTAAGTAATTAGATTTTAACATTTCTATTCATTGCGAAGATGGGTTTACCTTTTTAAGCTTGCTTATGAATGAATATCATGGTGATGTGTGCTCCTTAAATTTTTGGATACCATGAGTGATGACTTTATCTTTATGTTCTTTGTTTTTCATTGAGTTTTTTATTTTGTTTTGCTAAGGGACTAGCAAAATATAAGTTTGGGGGTATATGATGAGTCTAAAATATTGCATATTTTAGACCGTTAACTTATATTTGTTATGCTCTTAGTTAGTAGTATTTTACTTTATTTTACATTTTTCTTGTGTTTTGTGTATTTTTACATGTTTGTGGAGAAAGTGCAGCATTTCAGGATATTTGAAGCTTTTGGAGACATTGCGCTCGATCGCACATATATGCGATCGAGCGCACCTGCGCTCGAGCGCACATGCCTATGATCGAGCGCAAGGTCATCAATCCCACATCGAAATGTTTGCAGTGCATCGCACCAGCGCGATCGAGCGCACCAGACACGCGATCGAGCGCACCAGACACGCGATCGAGCGCACATGCGATTAATCGCACCATTTTGCGATCGAGCGCAGTCGGGCCAGTATCCCACATCGTTTCTGCAAGCCACATTACTCCGGGTCTTCCCCTATATAAGCACCATCTGGCTTCATAATTCAATATACAATTCCTGAGCCACTTTGGTGTTTACCGGTGGACTTCCTCCAGCATTTTGGTGGATCCCGAAGGCATTGCTACCACGAGGGGAAGCGCCGCCCGTCAGCGAGTGGAATTTCTCCCATGTAAAGTTGTTTATTTATTTCTTTATATTCAGTTGTTTTAGTTTAAATGTTTAGCACTTGTTATTATAGTTTTATAGTTATGAGTGGCTAGACTCTTCAGCTAAGGTTGAAGATGAAGCCCCGCCGTTGTTTGGCGTAGTAGTTCAGATTTGCTTGTACAAATCTGACAATTTTTAGTATAAATGTTCTGTCAATTATTTGAGTTAATCTTATAATTGATTGAGTTTAAATTGTCTGTTGGATTTTCTTTGTGTTTCATCTGATGGATACATTGAATGCTTTTCGATTAAATTGGATTCCTTTTGTGATTTGTTAAGAGCGGATACATTTGGTGCTTTTGGTTTAGTTGAGATATTCTTTGTTTTTTGTCTTATAGTTAGATTCATTGAATGTTTTGATAGACTATATTTTTAGAACATATATGCTTAACTTTGGTGGGGTGGATTCGGAAACCTTAGTGCTTTTAATTATTAGTTTTTAAATCAATTTAGTTTAGTTTTAATTTGTTTTCTAAAATATCATTCACAATTCGGAACTAGGTTAAAATAGAGTTAGTTTAGATTAAAAATATATTTTCACAACGCAATTCCTTGTGGATTCGACCTCGCACTTGCACAACACTATACTGCAAACGATTCGTGCGCTTGCGAGTAATTTAAAACTCACAACACATGGTATCAGAGCCGGTTGCTTAGGTTCTTCTCTCGCTTGTAATTTTTCTCGGTTTCATGTTTCGGCGTGTTCTGTGTTGTTTTCGGTGAACCCGACGTGAAAGTTTTTTTGTTGTTTTTCGGTCTTCTCTTTCTGGGTTGGTGTTGTCGGCACCTCCTATTTTTTGGTTTGAGCAGTTTCGGCATTCACGGCATCCTCTGTTTTCAGAGAGGTGTTTTGTGGCTTTGGGTCTCAGATTTCTCAGTGTTTTTTTTTGTTCTCAGATCTCTTTGGCAGTTTGTTTTTTTCTGCTTTGGGTGGTTTCGGCATTTTTTGGTCGGGCTATTTTTTTAGCTTCTCTGATTTTTTCGGCAGCAGATTCTTCTCTCCCTTGATTCTGGTTCCTTTATTTATTTTGAAATTTTTTTTTGCTTTGTCTCGGGTTGCACTTATTTGCAATGGACTCTGCACCTGTGTGTGTCAAATTTACGGGCAAAAATTACGCTATATGGGCCTTTCAGTTTGAAATTTTCCTCAAGGGAAAAGAATTTTGGGGCCATATCGATGGCATGGATGTCGCACAAACATCCAATACAGACCAATCGAAGGATATCGGGTCTTCTCCTTCTTGGACTGTACTTGATGCTCGGATCATGTCTTGGCTTCTTGGTTCGGTGGAGCCACATATGGTCACCAACTTGAGTACTCATCGCTCTGCTCAATCCATGTGGACTTATTTGAAGAAGGTTTATCATCAAGATAATGATGCTCATCGCTTTCAGTTAGAGCATGCAATTGCCACCTTTCAACATGGCAGTCTTTCCATCCAAGACTATTACTCGGCCTTTCTGATTCTTTGGATTGACTATACTGATCTAGTTACAGCGGCTGTTCCTGTTGCCACTCTTTCGACTATTCAGTAACTCCACGAGACTAGATGGCGTGATCAATTTCTTATGAAACTACGCCCGAAATATGAATCTATTCGCTCATCTCTGCTGAATAGATCTCCTGTTCCTTCTCTTGATGTTTGTTTTGGTGAGTTACTTCGTGAAGAACAACGTTTTAGTACTCAAGCCACTCTGGAGCAATCTTATGGTAGTCCAGGAACTGTTGCTTATGCTGCCCAAGGACGCGGACCGCCTATGCATTCTAAAAACTTGTAGTGTTTTTGCTGTAAGGAATATGGGCATATTGCTGCCAATTGTCCCAAGAAATACTACTCTTATTGTAAGAAGAAGGGTCATATCATCAAAGAATGTCGTCTCTACCCACAGAATCGTCAGGCTCAAGCATTTCAAACTTCTGTTATTGTACCTTTCGCAGCTCTTGGCTCTTCTTCCGGTGCCTCCCCAGTTCCGGCACCTCCTGCAGCAAATTACTGCACACCTGAAATGGTGCAACAGATGCTAATTTCAGCATTATCTGCAATAGGGTTTCAAGGTAAAAATTCTACCAAACTCTGGTACGTAGACTCGGGGGCCTCTAATCACATGACGAATACTCCCACCGCTCTGTGTCATGTTCGACCCTATGTTGGTCCATCTGCCATTCAAACTACTAATGGCAGTTCTTTACCAATCACTGCTGTCGGAGATGCCTCTTTTAAATTCACTGATGTGTTTCTTGCTCCTCAACTTTCCACGAATCTTATTTCTGTTGGTCAATTAGTTGATAACAATTGTGTTGTTAACTTTTCTGGTGATGGTTGTGTTGTACAGGACCAGGTAACGAGAGAGTTGATCGCGAAGGGACCTAAAGTGGGGCCCTTGTTTCTACTATTTTTATCTGTCCCAACAATTTCTCCAGTTTCGTCTATTAAGTCTCTTGCTTGCAATGATGTTCCAAATCTGAGTATGGTGTGGCATCGTCGTTTAGGCCATCCCAATACTCAGATCTTATCTCATGTATTGCACTCTGGTTTTCTTGATAATGAAGAACGTTCTTCTTTATCTCTTAAGTGTGATTCTTGCAAACTTGGTAAAAGCAAAATTCTTCCCTTTCCTTTACATGCTAGTAGAGCTTCTCACTGCTTTGATCTTATCCATAGTGATGTTTGGGGACCTTCCCCTGTTAGTTCACATGAAAAATTTAAATATTATGTGACTTTCATTGATGATTATAGCAGATTCACTTGGGTTTATTTTCTTCGCTCTAAATCTGAGGTTTTTCGTACTTTCACTAATTTTTTAGCGTATGTTGACAATCAATTTTCTGCGACTATTAAGATATTACGCACAGATTCTGGTGGTGAATATTTGTCTACTGAGTTTCAGGAATTCTTGGCTTCTAAAGGTATTATTCATCAACGTTCATGTCCTGTTACTCCCCAACAGAATGGAGTAGCCGAACGCAAAAATCGTCATCTTCTTGATGTGGTACGTACTCTCTTGTTAGAATCATCTGTTCCATCAATGTTCTGGGTCGAGGCTTTGAAAACTGCTACTCACTTAATTAATCGTTTACATTTCCAAATCTTACACATGGAGTCTCCTTATTTCCGCTTGTTTGCTAAACAACCTAGTTATGATAATCTCTGTATCTTTGGTTGTGTATGTTTTGTCCATTTACCTCCCCATGAGCGACATAAATTATCTGCTCAATCTGTTAGATGTGCATTCTTGGGATATAATGTGTGTCAAAAGGGATTTGTTTGCTATGATCCTACCTTACATCGTACACACATTTCTAAGAATGTTATTTTCTTTGAAAATCAACATTTCTTTCATGTGTCCTCTGAGCTCTCTTCTTCTACTGTGGTCCTCCCCTCCTTTTAGCAACAATTTTTAAACCTTCATCAAGTCAGCTCTCGCTTTAAACCAGGTATTGTGTATAGGAGACGCTCCCGCCCACAATCTCTTCCGATGGCTCAACCGATATCTGATCCTACCATGCTCCAGTCAGTTGCAACACCTTCAGAACACTTGGTACGTCGCTCTTCTACAATATCTTTACCTCCGGATAGGTATGGGTGGTTTGCTTCTGCTCTTATTGCTGCATTGTCCAATTTTGATATTCCCGCATGCTACTCACATGCTGTCAAGCATGATTGTTGGCAACAAGCTATGTAGGAAGAAATTGCTGCTTTAGAGGCCAATCACACCTGGGATATTGCACCTTGTCCTTCCACTATAGTCCCTCTGGGTTGCAAATGGGTTTACTCCGTCAAGGTTCGATCTGATGGAAGTTTGGATCGTTATAAAGCTCGGCTTGTTGCACTTGGAAATAATCAGGAATATGGTGTTAATTATGAAGAAACCTTTGCTCCTGTGGCTAAGATGACCATTGTTCGTACGATTCTAGCTCTTGCTGCTTCCAATGATTGGCCACTATATCAGATGGATGTCAAGAATGCTTTTCTTTATTGGGATCTTAAAGAGTGTATTTATATGAAGCCACCCCCGGGATTGTTTCCTTCTCCAAACTCACATGTGTGTAAGCTTCGTCGCTCCCTTTATGGTCTCAAACAAGCTCCAAGGGCCTGGTTTGATAAATTTCGAACTAATTTATTACAATTCTCATTCAAGCAGAGCAAGTATGACACTTCCTTGTTTCTTCGAAAATTAGAGATGGGTATTGTTGTTCTTTTAGTTTATGTTGATGATATTGTGATTACTGGTTCCGATTCTGTTTTACTTGGCCAGCTCAAGACCCATCTCTCCGAGTCCTTTCATATGAAAGATCTTGGGTCTCTTACATATTTTCTCGGTCTTGAGGTGCATCGTAGTTCGTCGGGTATTTCACTCAATCAACATAAGTATGCTAGTGACCTGGTGGCTACAACAGGCCTACAGGAGCCACTTCTGTTGATACTCCCATGGAATTGAATGTCAAGCTTCGCAAAGAGGAGGGTGATTTACTTGCTGATCCTAGTTTATATCGAAAGTTGCTGGGCAGTCTTGTCTACCTCACCATTACTAGACCGGACATTTCCTTTGCAGTACAACAAGTCAGTCAGTTTCTTCAGACCCCTCGTCACCTTCATTTGGTTGCTGTCCGTAGGATCATACTCTATGTTCAGGGAACTTCTGCTCGTGGCTTATTCTTTCCTGCAGGCAATTCTCCTTGACTTACTGCTTATAGCGACGCTGATTGGGCTGGTTGTGTTGATACACGTCGCTCCATTGCTGGTTGGTGTGTGTTCTTAGGTGATGCATTGATCTCATGGAAGAGTAAGAAGCAAGACAGAGTTTCTAAGTCATCTACAAAATCTGAGTATCGAGTGATGTCTCTTGCTTGTTCCAAAATTATTTGGCTTCGAGGTTTGCTTGCTGAGCTAGATTTTTCTGAAACTGATCCTACACCTCTACATGCTGATAATACAAGTGCTATTCAGATCACGACCAATCCTGTCTATCATGAGCGCACGAAGTATATTGAAGTCGACTGTCACTCTATCCGTGAAGCATTTGAAGCTTGTGTTATCACTCTTCCACATGTTTCCACTGAACTACAAGTTGCTGATATCTTCACCAAAGCGCTCACTCGCCATCGACATTGCTTCTTAAGTAGCAAATTGATGCTTATTGATCAACTTGCATCAATTTGAGGGGGCTGTCAATGGATGGCAAAGTCCATATTCTTTCCTTTAATTAGGGTCACTAACTATTCCACTTCATCCACACTTGCCATATATTCATCCTTGTTTTAAGGCTTACTTTAGGCCATGTTTCCTTCCTTGTTTTAAGGAATATCTTTTTTCCTTTAACAACCTATATATACTCTTAATTGTATTCTCAATAATGAGAACTCAAGCAAGCATTTGTACAATCTCTTTACTCTCTTCAATTCTCACATCTCTTTACTCTCTTAAATTCTAACATGCATAAGGCAACTTGTTGCTTTTGAGCTAGGCCGCTACAGTTGAAGGTTTTCAATGTTTAAAGTAATAGGAAATGAGTTGATATATATATATGTGTGTGCGCGCGCGCGCGCGCGCGTGTTTCTTTGTCTTGGATAATCTTCTCTTGCTGAGGTTTGATATGAAGTTAGAGATCTAAATCAATCACTGTTTATCCTAGAATATTATTTAGTGCATTCACCTGGCATCTATATTTTGCAACTTCAAGAAATATCTATTTTCTAATTTCAGATTGGAAGATATGAAAGATCAACTTAGAAAGCGTATGTTCAAGAAGCCAATGGTAAATTTTTATTTTTTATTTTTTATTACCAATGAACTGTCAATTGAACTGAAGACTTATGCTTTCTTTCGTCCTACAGTTCCAGGTGACACAAGTCAGCATTTTCTAACTGAATTTTAGTTTTTAAGGCTTCTGCATGTCACCTTGTAATGTGCTTGATAATTGTGTTTCATGCCTTGGGTTTCTAGGGGCGATAACCTGGCTTGATTCTGTTACCAATCTTCCTTTAAAGGTAATGAAAAATTGTTACATTATATTTCATTTATTGCTTGGTTGGTTGAAGTTGCAATTGCTCTGACGCATTAGTTAATTACATGCTATATGATTCAGCCTCAGCTTCTATTATCAGCTACACATCCTGCTTCTTTACATTTAGGTTTTATTTATACCTTGAACTGTGTAATTTGATGATTCCAAAAATTTGTAAATGTCTGGAATTTCTTTATGCTTGAGTCAGATACTGATATAACTACACCTGCTTAGCAGGTAGCAACCCAATGGTTTCCTTATAGATATATAGCCTCAAATTAACTGAATAGTTAATTTTATCTCACTTTTTTTATCTGCTCTGTTGAAGTAGATCTATGTTTTAGTTTTTCCTTGAAATGCTACTTGTACCTCAAAGTCTAATACTTTAATGACATAATCTGAGCTACACAAGCACATTGTTCACTCCTCCCCCTTAGCATTTCCTGTTTATTACGATTTGGAATTCTTCCGCTGGTGATTGGAGAAGACCATAAAACAGAGATACTAAACTTTTTCTAGTTAAAATATTCCTACTTATGTGAAATGACTTATTGTGTTTTGGGTAACTGGTTCTGTTAGAGATGAACTTTGGGTTTGGTGTGGTATTCGTGCTTCTAAGAAGATCAAGAAGGCACATTCTTTGATCCATCTTTCTATCTTTTGAATTGTTTGGAATGAGAGGAACAAAAGGGCTTTTGTTGGGGAACAAAGGTCTATAGATACAATTAGAGATAAATGGTTTAAATCTTTGAGTTTCTGGTTTAAGAGAACTTTTTTTCGTTAACGAGGATGATTTCATAGATTTTCTGGAGATATTATCTTGTAGACAGTCTTTGTACATGGGTTGCACCCTATTAGTGCTTTTTTATACTGTATTTACTTATAAAAAAAGTTCCTACACCTGATATGACATCAACGCTCATGAATTTTATATATTGATAAATTGTTTTTATGAGAGAACATATGGCAGTTTATCATAAGACTAATATTGAATTGATATTGAATTATTGCTTTTAACTTTGCATCTTAGAATTTTATAATAAGGGAAATTTGAAGATAACAAGAAATATTTCAAAGGAACTTTTCAAACATATAGAAATAGTTACATGGTCACAGGTTGCACAGCTTGTTGAAATGATTTTAGTGTGGTAATTTTCATATTTTTCCTGCTATTTTATTGTTTTTGATTTCTAGTGACACAACTAGATTTGGATTTTAATCATGCTCTATGTGTTGACAATTTGTGCAGGCTGAAAGATCTTTTATCTGTGCCGATACTGGGGCATCAATGCAAGAACCTCCCATACGCTTTCAGCCATACAAAAGGTGTGAGATTGCTTCTGCCTGTAATTCATTTTTAATGCTTTAGTCTTTCTTGCTTGGTTTGTAAAAGGCCACTGTTTCCGTTTTCCCCCTTTTGTCTTTTGTCTTTTGTCTTTTGCTTTTTGGTTTATTTATTTTATGAGTTATTATGTTCATTCTCTTTTTCTTTTAAAACCTTTAGTTGGATGATCACTTTTGATTTTCTTTCTGGGTTTATGGTGGGTCTGTTGGGTCATGAAATGATCTTGATATCTCACTTATTATTTGCTAATGATACAAATATCTCTTGTAGCCTATCATGATCAGCAACAACTTTAGATAACAGTTTTGTACATGGGTTGACACCCCCTTGGTGTCATATTAATTTACTTTTTACTTATAAAAAAATCAGCTACAAACTTGAGAGGCATTCTGTTGTCTTTAGAAGCTGTCTCAGGTCTGAGGCTGAATTTGGAGTAGAGTGAATTGGTACCTGTAGGTGAAGTCATACAGGTAGAGGATTTAGCTGCAGTAATGGACTGCAATGTCGGTACTATTCCAATCATGTAGAGGATTTAGTTGTCTTTTCCCTTGGGCGGTTCCTTCAAATCATTTTCTGGTGGGATTCTGTTATTGGAGATTTGGAAGAAGGTTAGCAGGGTGGTAGAAGCAATATCTTCCTAAAGGAGGGGGGTTGATTTTGGTTGAGTGTGTTGAGACTGCCCACGTACTTTATGTCTCTGTTTTCTATTCATGTTCGATGGCAAAGTATTAGAGAAATTTCAAAGGGACTTTCTTTGGGAGGTCTGAATGATGAATTTAAATTTCCTGTTGGGAATTCAAATACTATATGATTGCCATATGATTATGGAGGTTTAGGTGTGTGCAGTTATTCAAGCAAGAACTTCTTCGGAAATGGTTGTGGAGGTTCCTCACAAAAAATGATTGTCTTTAGAAGAGCTTGGTGGAGAGAAAATCCAGGTTAGAGATATGGAACTGAACCTACGAGGTGAGTGATAATCTCTCATGGTCAAGGATGGGAATATTTGCCTAAGATGGGAGGTTTGTTTTAGCTTTCATTTGTATAAAATAGGTGATGGAAGAAGTATTAGATTTTGGCATGATTTATGGCGTGGGGGGTTGTTCACTGAATAATTCCTCACTTTGTTTAGCTCAGTTGCAGATTAAAGATGCTTTGGTAGCTGATTACATGAGAAGAGTATGTGAGAATATTGTTTGAGAATCGAAGTACTGAAGATGAATTTATGATTGGGAATTAGATGTTATTGGAGACATTTTTTATGGCCTTGCACACGGTGGGAGTGAGAAATAGGGGAGAGGATGTGGCGGTATGTAATCTAACTAGCAGTAACAACTTTGATATACATGGTGGGAATTTTTATGCAAGCCAGGATCTAAATTCTTTTGGGATATTCCTTCACTAAACATCTTTGGGATATGGCTTCTTTTGCGGGGTAAGAGACTTAATTGGGCTATGGCCAACTCTATTTTTATGAGTTATGGGCAGGGAGTGGTATTAATGCTTCTAAAGAAATGAGAATGCCTATGCTTTGACCCTTCCATTTTCTTTCTGGTTGATTTGGAAAGAGCGAAATAGGAGGGCTTTTGATGGAGTTGGGACACCGTTAAGTCCATTAAAATTGGATGGTTTAATATCCTTTGTTTTTGGGTTAAAGGAAATTTTTCTCTAAACGAGGACGAGTTCTTGATTTTAGAGACTTACTATCTTGTAGATAGTCCTCTTGTAAATGGGTTGCACCCCCTTGGTGCCATATATAGAATATTAACATTTCTTTGGATAACGATAGAATATTAACTTTACTGATAAAAAAAATCTCCTGGGCAGTGGGCAGAGGAGTTTTACATCTTATGATCATTCTACTTTGTCTGAGTTTGCTGATTCATTATCCCTTTGATGTTTATTTTTTCATTTTTATCATTTCTTCTCCCTTACCGTTAGATGTTTCTCTTGTATTTCTTGTGTACTTGAGTCTGCCTTTTTTTTCTTCATAAATTTGTTCACTTACCCCCCTCCCCCCCTAAAAAGATGGTGGAGTGAGAGATCACAGAACTCCCCTCTAAAAAAAGAAGGGAAATCACAAAGAGGGTTCCTATCAGGTTGGATGCTGTATGAATAATTTAAGTGGTTCAGTATCACACTCAATTGAATGCTGGGAGTTGTTGGGTTTTGGTTCTTTCATAAAAAAAGAGTTCGGAATGCTTCAAAAATGATTCTGATAAATTTTATGTGATCTTATTTTTTTGGTATATTAATACTTTTCTATTTTGGTGACTCGGTAATGTTTGATCTGCAAGAACTCTGTAATTTAAACTATGCGCTCTCCTTTATTAGGATTTTTGACTTGTGAAAAAGAGTATGACATGGGTGTTGATCTGTGTAATATGCTAGAAAATTATTGGTAAAAAGATCATGGGGGGGGGGGGGGGGGGGGAATGTAATAATTTAATAACTAATATGCAATGATTTAACCACTGATACCTGTTCTCGTTGCTGGTTATGTTGTGGGCTTATTGTCAGGTTTATAGTATCTTTTTTGCAGTCAGAGATTGTTCTGTTATTGATATTTTATTTGATATTTGCATATTTAGGTTTCTACTTGGAATTTGGCCTAGCTGTTCCTCTTACTTTTCAGTGAGAGTATTAAGTTCTCAGTGGAGGAGCTATCTCAGATAGAGAGTGTCAAATGGACACAGGCATCTTCTTGGATTCAAGCCATTAAGTTGCTTAAAAGATTATCAAAACTTGAGGCCATCAACATTTGTTTATCCTAGTGACCAGTTTGCTTTACTTTAGTTCTTATCCTTGCACAGTATTGCAAATATCATTTTGCTAGAGTTCTTGCTTTAATATATTAATGTAAGTTGTTGATGCTCTGCTGTGCATCTTCAACATTGTGAACATTTAGGTGATGTGGCTTTACAATTGTTTCACTACATGAAGAATGCACAAGAAGAATGGTATGGAAGTATAGTTTTATAATAATAATGGGTTTTCGGGAAGTAATTGAAAAAAAAGGCATAATTTCAGCTTCATCGGTAATTATTGAAAAAGCAAGTCCTTTAGTTATCCATTGATGCCTCTCAAGTTCGTTTAAGCACATGAATGCCTAAACAGCATCAGAGCTGATATATTCATTTAGTTAACTTACTCTTTGCATTATTTGGAGGAAGAGTCCAGTTCAGTTTAGTTTTTTTTTTCCTCTGGACACACTGCTACCTGCCCCCTTCTGTTCCTTTTTTTTTTCTTCTAAAGCTCTATATCATGTTAGAATTTTGGCTGTGAAAGTCAATAAGTGGAATATTTTGAAATAACCTATGTATTTGTATGTTTCTAGACTACTTTTGTGTCCACTGTACTTTTTTAGTCTATGATACTGAGCCTGCTTGGGTTTTGTCTTTGGATATCGTTTTCTGATGCAGGAAGTGATTGGTAGCACTAGCTTTTTCATTGCTCTGCATAGATCCATGTTATGACTTAAGCGGTTAGTACTTCATATCTATTGTACTTTGAGTTTAGTATTCTAACTTGGCCATTAAATTTTGTGGGCATATACAGTCATGCACCTAAGGGAGATGTAACCTGTGATATCACCCTGTAAATGGAATATGCACAAATGTAAAGGGTGAACAAACTTGTGATACAAACAGATTCTTCTGAAGAGAGAGGAGCTAATATTTTTCCAAACATTGTTCTAATATCCTTTTCCCCACTCTTTTTTCCTACATAGTTCATAATTAATGTGCATCAAAATATGATGATATGCTTTCCCAACAGGTCAACCCTGAGGTGTATTAATTAAATGCATCCTTGTAAATTCATGTCCAAGTTTACTGTATGCTGTGGCATTTGCTGTTTCTGCACTTCAACATGAATGTTGAGCCATAGGGTGCTTTGCACAAATGAATTTTATGAAGTATCATGGAATTGGATTTCACATCTTGTATAAAAAGCCTAGGCCTGGTTAGATCTCTGTCTCTCTGTGCATCCACACACTCACATGTAGCTTGTCCTAGATCATGTCACTTCTCATGCATGTATAAAGCTATATTCATGTCTTAAGTTCTGGAATGGAGAGATTAATGTCTGGTGCTCAATATCGTGTAAAAATAACAATCTAAACTTTAACATATTGTGATTGTGAACAGAAATATACTGCTCTTTCATGTCTGGTTTCAGATTTAGTCTTTGATGAACATTTCTGATAAAGCTCAGCTGTCTCTTGGAAACTTCACAGGATGAGATTACTAGTGCCGGTGGTCAGATTGAGCCACCAGGAATGCACATGATATTTCTTACATATTCGGATGACATTAGACAAGTCGAAGAGGCAAGAGAAGCATATTTTAGCTTATAGAGAATTAATTTCCCAGAATGCCTTCCGCTAAGGAAATTGGTGACATTTTGCAGCTTCATTCGGATAAAATTGCTTCTACACCTTGAGCAAGTGATGATCAAATTAAAAAAGCAGCTGCTTAAATGAAACGTATGGAGTTGAAAGACTTCTCAGTGTGCCAATTCGCTAACCCTGGTAAGTTTCCATATTTTATTTGGTAATTCTGTATGTAACATCAAAAGTGGTCCTTGTGCAAATTACTGTGTGAACCTCATTAAATAACTGGTTTCCTTGTATTATGTTTGTAGTTATTAGCTTATATATATATATATATATATATATATACCATATTTTTTTAATAAAAAAATAAGTTATGGTTTTGTTCCATTTGTAGAATGAACATTATGTCCCTCTTAACATGATTGCTCATGCCAGTGAACCTACCAATCATTATATCTCTAATTTAAAATTATTGAATATATGAAAATGTAGAAATATCTATAGATAATGTTGATTAAGCCATAGAATATTTGGATGCTTGCCGGATTCCATTTTATTTGTAGGTCTCCATCACTTTTCTTGTAGCAATATAGGTGTAACAGGTTCCGATATTCTATATTTGTAGTTGGTGTCCATTTGCTGTTTACATGACATGTCATGATATTTTTCACTTTATAGCAGAGGTCATAGCTTTCAATTATTCATTTAGATCCTCAGTGTGCAACAAAATAAATTCTTGCAGCCTTGCAGAGACACTATGCAGTACTGCAGGCCATAGCTCTAGATGAAGATGAGATGCCTGAAGTTAAAGACGAAACAATCCCTGATGAGGAAGGCATGGCTAGGTTGGGACAAGCTATCTTTTTTAGCTGCATTTATTGCCTGTGTTTTAACTTTCTGCCCTTCATTTTATCTCAAAAAACTTATATTGTTATGTAAACATGGAAAAAATATCTTCATGTGCCTGGCATGCAGACCTGGAGTCGTCAAGGTAATAGAAGAATTTAAGCTTTCTGTCTATTGGGACAATTATGACAAGGAAAGTGAATCGGTGGGAAATGGAAAAGCGAGTGAGGCCTCTAAAAAACGAAATGCGCATGCTGAAAATGCAGCTAAAGAGTCTGCAAGTTATGATTGAGCTGACCTTGCAGACAATGGAAAAGTGAGCTCTATATTACTTTGCTGTACTTCAACCATTAGGTTTTTAGTTTTTATTTAATTGAGATTAGAAATGAGGGTGCTTAACTGAACTTTGTGGAAAAATGGACCACTTTCTCTTTAGAACTCAGCTGATTCCTGGAAAACTTTCGGCTCTATTTTGACACACAGCAGTTCCAAGGAATTTTTTTCTTTTTCTTTATTTATAAAAAAGGATATTTATTTCAGGTTCTGGAGATGTTCTTTTTCCCCAAAGCTAACTAAAGATGTATTTTAATGATTTTATGAAGCATAAGGATGAAGCTTTTCATATTTTTCTGTCAAAACATATGGATTAGGAGTAACATTCAAAGTTGGGCATTCTGATAATGTGTTAATTTCTTCTTGACATTTACAATTGAAAAAGGTTGGAAACATTGCCATATTGATATGTGAAGTTATGTAAACCTAATTGTGGGTATCATACAAAGTAAACTTAAGCAGCATTCATCCGTGAAAAGTAGAAGTGCAAAACTTGGGAAGTGTTTCTTGATTTTAGAAGCCATTCTTATAGTTCGACAATTTTAGTGATGATAGTATTTGCTTGTTACGAATTTATGTTTTGCAGCTGAAGAATTTGACAGTAGTTGGGTTGAAATATTACTTGACGGCGCACAACCTCCCTCTTGCTGGAAAGAAAGAAGCTCTCATCAGCAGGGTATTGACTCACATGGGGAAGTAAGCAAAAGCAAGTCGGCTGACCGTATGCAGGTAATGCAGACATCAAGGAACATCAACTGACATGAAATGATAGTTCTTGAGCAACTTTTTGTCTTTTGCAAAGAATGAAGCTCTGTTAAGTTCAAAGTGAACAAATAAGATTTAGTTGTCCTTTCAATACAGATTAACTGAGTTTGTATATTCTTTTGTGTTGGGTCATCATCAATAAACTGTTCTCTTCGTATCTCGATGTTACCAAGCAAATAAAAAATTATGCTGTCTTTGAGTGTGTATTCATATGCATGCACCTTTCTTTTTTCGGTAAAAGAAAAGAAAAATAAAATTGCTTTTGCAAATTATATTTCACTCGTCTGTTTAAGCGTAACTTAATTGATGATCACATTGTTCAATTATCTTTGTCCTAATCAAGACAAACACAAAATGAACGTGAACGATTTAAAGTCTGTCAATCATACGAATTATAAATAAATAAAAAAATAAGATACGATATACTTAGGCTCATATCAAAATAAGGTTAGGTCCAGTAAAAAATTTCACTATTATCAACCTTACAAATATCTCGTTACAATATGCGCTTAGTACATAGAAAATATTTATAAGCAACTTAAAATGCCTTAATCAAAGTTTCTATTCTGCTGTAAAATCAAACTTATTTATGGTTCAAGCCCAAACTGTCAAGTAAAAAACCAAACACAAAACATGTATATAGCCTAAAATTTTTGAGAGCATCGTCTCTAACCCTGTACACTCATCAGGAAGCGGGATCCCAACAACTCATCGGAGAGTGAGACTTTATGATCGTCGAAAGTTTTATAAATTTAAATCTGTGAAGCATGCACAAACTCTAACTAGATTAACATCGATTCTAATTTGATCTATTCAATAATTTATATTTGAAAATTTGATAAGTTTGGAATTGATAATGGTGACAGAGGAACAAGTAGAACAGTATAATGCTTAAAAAAAAGAACTACATCAAGAAATCAAGTTAAACCACATATTTTCTCCAAAAAAAAAATACTTTTTATTTTAAAAACAAAAAGTGCTTCATTTAAACTTGCTCACGATATTGAATGTATTTGCTTCAAAATGAGAATCTACATATGGTCTAACTTCTGTTGCTGTTATTTATTAGCAGGGGCATTATAAGAAAAAACAAAAATAAAAGATAAACATGGAGGATTTTATTGGCAGGTGATATAGCTGCATCCTCAGCATGTGAGACAATCCTTCCCCTCTTAAACCCGTAAAACCCCATCAGCATTTCTTTCTACACTCTCACTTCTAAGTTCTACTCTGTCTCAGCCCTCTTCAATGGCGTCGTCCTCTTCAACAAACCAAAGCCCACCACTTCTCTAAAACCCTCCTACCAAGTTATCATCCCTAAAATCTATTGACGTACGGAAAATACCCTTTAACCCGATGACGTCTCTCCTCAAAACCCTAACCCCTCTCTGCACCCCCCACAAATTCCTCTCTCTCTCCTCCTCAATCTTCCTCAGAACCCTAACCTCCTCCTCTCCCCAAATCAGCCCCAAAACAACTCAAAACAACAGCAACAAAAAATCGCTCTCTGTTTTCTTCGTAGAAGCAGTAGAATTGTGCCCAAGAACAGAAGACACTGAAAGCGAAAGCGAAAACAGTGAGTTGAAGAAGACATTGATAGAATTAGAGAGAGAAGTGAGGGAATTGAAGAAAGCGAAGCCTTTGAAGGGAAAAGAACCTCCGACGAGTGAGAAACCAAAGAAATCAGTGAAAAAGGAGAAAATGGAGAAAGGGAAGAGCTTATACGCTTTGTTTACGGGTAAGGAGGGACAAAATCGGGAGGATGTGAGGAGAGAGAAGGAGGAGGAGGAAAATGAGGTTTTGAAGGAGCTTTCACCGGAAATGGAGTTGCTTGTGAGGTTTTTATACGAACAAGGGTATTTTAACAATGTTAGTTTTCTGCCTGGGAATAGGTTGGAATTTAGGTGTTTTGAGAACAGCTATGGCAGAGACTACATCAAGTTTGCCGCAGATAAATTCGGCGGGGATCATCAAGAAATCGCAAAGTAAGAATATGTATATGTATTATGTCTATGCATTGTGTTTAATTGTTTGTTTGGGTCATTGCTATTCATGCTTTGTTGAGAAAAATGTAGTTGGGACATTTCAATACTGGAAATTAGGGTTCTTGTTGATTTCGGTTGTTTTAATTGATGGCGTTAATGTTATTTGAGTGGTAAAATGTCGGGAGTCAGGACTGTAATGTGAAATCAAATTTATCAAAGATGGCCATATGGTAAAATGTCAAGCTAAATTATATAAGGAAGATTTGATTGCTCTTTTCACTAATATTTAAAACAAATCTTTTAGAACTAATGAATTGTCAGATGAATGTGGAAGGTGTTAAAACTGAAGAGATGTAACTGCAAGCTTCTGAGAAGATATATATATATATATATATATATATATATATATATATATATATATATATATATAGGCAAAGATAAGATTTCCCTTAGAATTACCAAATGGTAGAGCACCAGAGGGTTATTTAGATGATGCTGTAATTGATAAGAATTGAATCATTGACTTGTTATCAACTTTTTCATTGGTAACAGAAGTAATAGTTACGCTTGTACTATTTAAGATCCATGATGTCAAAGTTGTTTGCACATGAGGACTTAAAAATTAAATGATGAAATCAACTAATGACTTGGTGCAATCTAGTAAAAGTATGCAAATTTAAGAGAGTTTTTTCAGCACTGTTGATCGTAGAAAAATATATCGAATTGAACACGTAGCACAAATGTTATTGCCACAATTATGAGGTGGATGACTGTGAACGGCACAGACCAAGTCCATATGCCTTGTGTTTAATTGAACGGAAAACAGTTGTATATAATGCATACTTATAAAAAAAAAAGGTAATGTATAATGCCATGAGATTTAGTTAGTTAAATAGTAATAAGCTATGTATAGAGTTCGGCGAGTTTTCACATTTTATTATAGCTCTCTCTTTCTCTGACAAGTGATTGTAGTATTCTCTCTTAGAAGAAGAAGATATTGTCAAAGCATTTTATGTTAAATTTTGTTGGAGATTCTGGTAGTCATTTGGATTTTGTTTACATCTTTGTGTACTCTTTGCTCAATTTTACATCATCCCACGTGTAAACTGTTGCTTAAAAGAATCATGAGTCATCATGGCTAGTCAATATGCCCATTGATGTCGGACAGATAGGTAAAAACATAAACACATTGAGGGAAGGGGAGAAAAAATAGAGAAGCAGTAGAGGGAACAGACAGAAATAGACTAGGAAGAAAAGAAAACAGAACAAAGAGAGAATAGACCAAGAACAAGGAGAAGCGGATAAGAGATATACTAAACTTAAGTTTATTCCATAATCAAAGTCTGCCTTACAATCTTAATATCAATGCTCTTATATAGACACAAAACATTATTTAAATAAGAAAACAAATCAAATCCTAATAACTATTTAATTGTCTAAATCTTATTTTCTTAAAATATCATTATTTAAATAAGAAAGTAAATCAAATCCTAATAACTATTTAATTACCTAAATTTAATTTTCCTAAAATGCTATCTCCAAGAATATTGTCATTACAACATAAATCCAACATCCCAAAATAATAAATATCGTCTTTCCTATTCTACGTCGTTCTGCCCCACTTACAAAAAACTCAACCACGAGTTTTGTAGTGACGAAGGATCAGAACTATGGATGGCTTGGTGAAGACTTAAAATTTTCGAAATGTAGCATTCTCAATCGAACACAAGAAGGATATCAAGAGGAGTTTTTCAAGAGCCTCAATCTAGTGCGGGAGGACAAAATCAATGTAAGGAAGGCACACGCACGAATCTTGCTCTCATCTTGGCTTTGGCCTTGGCCTTGTTCGTTTTGAAGTGACTCAATAGGTACATCCTCACCTTGATTGTTAGAACTTTCTTTAAGGACTTGTTCTTGCTTTTCAAGGTGTTGGATTGGAGAAACAACTTCAGACTCATCTTGAATGGAAACCGGATTGGTAGAAGTTTTGTCGAATGCTGCTTCCTCTAATTTTGCTGTTCATGCAAGAAGTTGTTGAAACTTGAGGAGTCGAATTTCAAAGTTGGAATTCTCGATCTCCAACTGGCAACAATTGTCATAAATGCAACGATCATCAAGCTCGATTTCAGCCCAAACAGCATCTTGAGACAAGCTGTATTGCACAAGCGCTTGAAAATTCAATGAATTTGGGAGAAGACTAATTTTCTCAATATGACCAAAAGGACAAAATATGATAAAGCACATCTTCCGTAATTGGGTACAAGACAGGATGAATGGTAACTAGAAGAACTCGACTCAACTCACTTATTTCTCACAAGTGACTTCAAATTGATGTAAATAAAAAAAAAGAACATAAATAAAACAAAAAATGATTTTTTTTTCTTCCTTTTTATAGGGATACAATATGTGATTTAAGGGATAGATAGAGGTTTGATGTAGGACTTTTCGGCTCTGATACCACTTGATGTCGAAAAGATAGGTAGAAACATAAATACATTTAGAAAATTGGAGAAACAATAGAGAAGCAGCAGAGGGAACAGACAGAAATAGACTAGGTAGAAAAGAAAACAGAACAACGAGAAAATAGACCAAGAAAAGGGAAAAACGGACAAGAGATATACCAAAACTCAAGTTTATTCCATAATCAAAGTCTGCCTTATAATCTTAATATCAGTGCTCTTATATAGATACCAAACATTATTTAAATAAGAAAGTAAACCAAATCCTAATAACTATTTAATTGTCTAAATCTTATTTTCTTAAATTACCATTATTTAAATAAGAAAGTAAATCAAATCCTAATAACTATTTAATTGCCTAAATCTAATTTTTCTAAAATACCATCTCCAAGAATATTGTCAGTACAACATAAATCCAACATCTCAAAATAATAAATATTGTCTTTCCTTTTCTACATCACCCACATATACATATACATATACATGTACAAGTATGGTTTTAACCTTTTGTTTGCATACGGTTAAACAAAATTTGTTGATTGATATGCCATTCAACCTCGTAGAGGTGATAGTAATGGTCATTTGAGTCAATCAGTTGTGAACTTGTTCACTTATCCACTTAGTTAATGTTCTTTAATTTTTTAATCCAAAGTGGTCTTATAGGCTAAGTTCCTCTATAGTTGAGCTGAGGTGTCTCTAGAGTATTTAAGTTTGTCTATAATCTGATTAGAGACCTGGGAAAGTAAGATAAAAGTGTACCTTTACATGGAACAGGGACACAGTAATATGGCAAATTCAAGTAAGAGAAAAAATATGGAAAAATACTTCCGCACACCCACATATACATTTCGACAGCGTTGATGTCAAACTTGATATAAGCTCAGGCTGTTCAATTAAATAAATATAAAGTGGGCATTCATGGAAATAGCTTAGTGTTTTTTTTTTTATTTAGTAGGAAAAATATATATTTGAACTTCTTTGAGATCGTAAATTTTATGAACTGTGACAATATTTCTGAGAACTGTTTGATTGTTAACGAAATGTTCATGTAAGAATGATATGTTTTTTCGAGTACACATGTTAAGGTGTGATTACATAATTAACATTGAACATATGCTAGAAATGGATTTAATTGGTATCTTATCGAATCTGATGGAATTTAGCACATGTCAAACTTGTTATGATTGCTTATGCAACATAGGAGGCCACATTTTGTACCAATATGTTTTTTGAATTATTTTGTTATCTTTTTTAGCATTATTCCCTATATATCAGCTTCCTTTTGCCAAAATAATCTTCAAGCATCCATCTTGGTTCTCCTGGAAATCTTATAGCCTTCAATTTTGGATTTACAGATGGTTGTCAGGCAGTGACTTGAAAAAGGTCGCCCTCTTTGGTTGCCCTTCCCTTGCTAGAAAGAACGTATTTTCTGCTAAAAGACTGCGCAAGTTTTTTGAAATTCAAGAAGACACTGTAAGCCAATATTGTCCCCTTCTCTCATTCACTTTGGATCGAACTTTCAATGTATGACATTCCATTGTTTGGCGTTTGTATTTCACTACAGGTATGCAGTAAATGCATGATAAAAGAGTCCTGCAAATTTGTGAATCAGAGTGTATGGAAAGGTGATACAAAGACCTTGAATTTGGCTGTTGTAATGAGGGTCATTACTCTGTATGCTTTGGAGTCAGTGCATCGGAAGCTTATAGTACCTGATGAAATAAAGGTTTCTGTCAGTAAATTGCTGAAGGAGATTATCAAATTGAGTCAAACTACTGCATGAGGTTACTTAAACAGTTAAACTAACATGCATGGGATTTTTGGGTTTTTGAGGATAATTCACAATGTGATGGCTTTGCTTTCATTGCATTTTGATGGTTTTCCATTTGATTTGCTAGTTGAATCATTCTTAGAACACTGTTTTACTTATCAAAAGAAAAAAAGTTAGAACACTGTTTTAAGATTTCAGCTAGTGGGGATGAAGTTACAACTATGACAGTCAGGAGAAAATCTCAGAGATGGAATTCTGAGATGAAACGTGATGCTGATGAATGATTGTTCCTTTTGACACTTGGATTGATGATATAGAGTCCAAATATATCTATGAATTATGCGCGTCTACTTTACTAATTTTATCTGTCGTTAGCCATTAAAAACCCTATATGAATATAGGTTATAGGTTAGCGAGCTTAAGCATCTTTCAGGAGTTTTTGTATGTGTAAGAACTTGTAATCACTCCCTCTGAACTTGTAATCTCGTATATTTTACAGTTAATTTTATATGTTGTCATGTAAAGTTCTACTAATGGTGAACTGAGTAGCATCTTTGGACAGTGAACGCCATATCTGGTTATTCAGTCTATTGGTTCAAGTGGAGAGAGAGAGAGAGAGAGAGAGGTCAGCTTGCTTCTTCTTTGTGCTGAGAATGGTATTTGTAATTGGCATATTTGTCATCTTGAGTTATAGTTTAAAGAAAACATATCTGATTGACCAGATTAATTGACTCAGGGATTGTTAGCAATTAGAACAAAAATTATCCGACCGACCAGATTTGTTTTGATCATTGATAAGTTTTTGGTTCTCTTATTAATTTGTGTTGAAGATCATAGGTGGTTGAACTGTTTATTTAATATGTTGGTCAAAATGCAGGATTTTGTTATAATAATAATATCTTCCAGATGGGTTGAATTTGGGCATGTTGGTACTTCCTTTTATCTTTTTCAAAGGAAATTCCAACCATATTTGCACTTGGGGTGTTGGCAATGTCTCATGGTATCCTGAAAATTTTCTATAAAATTATAAGACATAAGATTTAGGCTAATCTTTATATTATGATTTTTTTTTGTATACATATATATAAAAAAATTAATCTTTTCCTACTGTTTAATATTTGCCAATAAGATTGCAAACTAGACTTGTTGAGCAAAGTTTTTTTTTTTTTATTCATGCTTGATTTGATTAGATTTTATTCCATGTCAAGCTTTAAATTGAGCTTTATATTGAAGCCCTATCGTGTAATTTGAGTTCGGCTGGACAAATAGTTGAAATGTTCCAATTTCGATTGATGGGAACTCAGATATTTTGATTATTAAGTTAATATCCAAACCTATTCATTTGATTTTGAAATAGGAACCACAGTGAGACGAGTTTTGGATGAGGAATATATTTCTCATCACGTCTATACCACCAGTATCTTGCTGTTCCCTTCTTTATACCTTGTGGGATTGATTTTTTCTTAACCGTGGGACGCTTACTCTGAGGATGGGGATTACCTGTTTACAATTTCGGGAATTCTCTGTAGGACTATTGCTTATGAATGAATTAAAGTTCGTTTCTGTTTTTGTTTTATAGAGACAAAATCCCCTTCAAACCTGCCCCAAGCAAAGTGATTGTCGGGGCTCATTGGGACAGAAATTTTTGCCATCTGTCTCCAAAAAACCTTGCTCGCTGTTCTAGTTCAAGCCAAGGTTAGCATCAAATTGCGCACTAAGTTCGTGAACAACTTGGCTTGTTTAAAGTCATATTTGACCTTTAGCTATCACTGTTAAAAGAAAAAGAAGAAATTTTTTTATGAAAAATTTTAAATCTTTTTTTTTAAAAAAAAATCTATTAAGATTAACTAGATAAACTGGAACGTGACTGTCACGTGACCCACGTGGCAGGGGCAATTGGTGCAGACGTCACATAAAATGCTTCAGCTGTTTGGGACCCACGCGGTCACGCCAGGGTACAGTGTCACGTGAAAGGAAGCAATAGGGGAAAAGGGCCCTGCGTCCGCATCAACCAGTGCTGGGCACGCACACATCGTCGACACATCACCAGAAATTTAGTCTTCGGTCTCTGACACGTGCAACGTAACATTCCCGCTCTCTCATTGGATGGTTATGGACATTAGACAGAGACGGTTACTGAACGGATAGCGAAGACACCGTCCACATGGCTTGCTAACGTCACGGTGGGTCACTCACAGGAAGAGATAGAAGAGGACAGTTACGCTCTACGGGTAGTGAGGTCTTTACGTGTTTGTTGGTCTTGTTTACTTTTAACAAAATGTCTTAAATATCCTTGGCGTATCACGGTAATCAGTGGGTAAATTGGTAAATTAAACTACATTCACGGGCAATTGACTCCTTCCATGTATTTTCAGCTGACCTTCTCCCACCCCTCCAATTTTACACGCTAATTCATATTTCCGGTTCCATTTTTTCTTATCTTTTTCCCGGGGTTTCAACAAAACCAAAAACCACTCCAGGTTTCCCGGTCATCGGAATCCTCTGACTCCAGTTCTCCGGATCCAGCTAAGCCAGCTCTTCTTCTCATTGACCTAGATCTAATCGGATCGCCATTTGTGCATTAGCAATAGGAATCGTTGTCGTACTATTGTCTTCAATATTGATTTCCGATCTAAGGTTATTTTTATTCTCGTTTTCCTCTGATTATAAACGGTATCGTTAAGTGGAGATGAGCTGCCAGAAGCAAATTTTCCTCGAGTAATTTTCAGCTGATTTTTATTTGGTTCCTCATTCGTGTGGTCACCTTTTCTTTTTCAGTTGAATCTTTTGCAGCGTTTGCTGTTTTAAGTTAGTAGAAGATTAATCAATGAAGTAAATAATTGCTAAAAAAAAGAAGGCTAAAGATATTAATCTTATAGAGAGAGCGAGAGAATTTGTGAGAGAGATGGCATCGGGGACGAGACTACCAACAACGAAGGAAAGGGAGAACAACAAGAGAAGAGAGAGAAGGAGAAGAGCAATAGCAGCGAAGATCTTCGCGGGGCTGAGGATGTACGGAAACTACAAGCTCCCCAAGCACTGCGATAACAACGAGGTCCTCAAAGCCCTCTGCGACGAGGCTGGTTGGACCGTTGAATCCGACGGTACCACCTACCGCAAGGTTCCTCTCTCCTCTCTCTCTCTCTCTCTCTCTCTATATATATATATATATATATATATATCCCGAATTTTATCTTTTTCTATTATTATGTTCGAAGTATTTTCTTTCCAATTTTCATGTTTTTCGGAAGCAAAAAGAGTGCAAGTACTTTCGAATCGGTCTGCATTAGGTAGTGTTAGTTTATGCTTAATTAGATTGCGCAATTGAATCTCTTAAGAGTAAGTTATGCTTTCTGCTAAGTTTTTGTTCAATTCGCTGCGTTGCGTTTATGTTGTTTCTTTCTTTCTTTTGTTTTCTTTTTTGAATTTGTCGTAGCATATGAATCTGCATTTCATTTGATTTATCATGCTGTCTCGTTTCGTGCTCTTCTTGCTAACGTGCACCGGTTGAAAAAGCGCATGTTAGCAGTGACACGGCTATTGGCATCCGCTGCTGTGTAGCCTTGGTTGTTTTTAGCTCATAGGACACGATCTGTTATTGAATTACGTAGTAAGGTGCGAGTTTCTCAGGCGGATGAAAGCTGGAGTTATGGACTTTCTGCTAATTTGCACCACCGCCTTTGGCGTACGCTGGCAACGGTGACAAAAGTGATCCGATCTGTTGCTAAGGTGCTAACATGTGCAATTGGTCCCCGGCGCATGTTAGCAGCGGGCGTTACGGTTTGTTTCTCTCTGCAAGGGTTGGATTCTTATGCTGCCTTTTTCTTTAGATCTGGTCAGCATTGTTACATCTTTTTATCTTTACTTTCTTTTAACGCGTGGAAGCACTCGAATCTTTCTTTCTTCGTTTGATGACTGGTGGTATGTGGACAAAAAAGGGCATAGATCTCGAGAAGACGAAAATACCCTTTATCAAGTATCCAAATGACTTGTCCAATGCCTATTTTAGAACATATAGACCCTTTTCAAGTACATTTTAGAACATACCCTTTGAAAATCGGTGTTTCTGGTACATTTTAAATCTTTTGCTCTCTTTTTATGTCACCGGACTTCGTTGATTTTAGAACATAGAGACCCTTTTCAGGTTTTGCTCAGTTTTCCATTTTGGAAGCATCTTCACTTTTTGATGATGATATAGATTATGATTTCGTCAAAATGCCCTTCAATAATGAAGGTTCAGTTGTTATAAGGCGTCACTTCACTATTCAGGGTATCTTAATTAATTTAACCTTTGAAGCTTAGAAATAAAATACCATATGGTTGGGGAGGATATGTTAGTCATTTTTATAATTTAGGCACGTGGATTAGTTATAGACTTGCAGTTCAGAAGTAAAATGGAGTTCTGTCGTAGGAAGTTTTGTCTAGCTGGTTGCCAAAACAATTGTGCAACGTAGTCGTAATTATTTGTCCTTGAAAAGTACTATAATCACCACGTCTTATCAGAATGCCAAGGAAAAATGTTTAACCATGTCTTCCTATGATCCCTTTAATGAAATTGAATGTGTTACTAACTGCAAAGAATCTAGTTTAACCAGATATTTAAAGAAGAAATTTGATTGCACAGGAACCATGTTAGGTGGTTGTTAAGATAGATTCCACAAGTGAGGTAGCTGGCTCCTGAAAGGGTGGAATAATCACAATTTTCTTCACTAATCCGTATTTCGTATGTATTACTTTACTATTTAGTCACATTGACATAAGAGCAAGTGATTATATGACTCATAAAGAAGGCATGTACTTCTACTGATAGTTGAGGAGTGTTAGACTTCGTACCCTTTAAGTTGGTATTTGTTCGACAGACATAGCCTAACTCTTCCAGATATAATGAAATGAGGAACTAATGCTCCTTTTGTCGTAATATTAGAAAATAGACTCCTAGTTTCTGCAAATGGAGTAGAAATTTGTCTTCCCTGAGACTTTTTTGGATTACAGCATTGTACAACCAAGCTGGACATTCAACTGAGCTGACAGCAGTGAGAGATATGGCCAGTTGTTACACCATAACTTGATACCGAGCAGTTGTCCTTGTGCATAAAATTAGAGCATAGTCCTAACTGGACCAAGGGAAATTTTGGAAAACAACCATGGACCATCATTGTCTTGTGGCTCAAAAGTGTCGGGTGATAAGAGGTAGTAAGTGTAGCTGAGTTAGGAGTTGAGTGGAGAAACTGTGAGTGAGCTCTGAAAGCAACATTGATGGATGCAATGAGATCTGCTATTGATCTCAAAACACAATGAATTGCGACACAAGAATTGTGCCCAGACAATAACATTCTGATATTAAAATAAAATGCTTAAAAATGGAAAATGGGAAACAAAAGGGAGCTAGAATGCTGGTTTTCTTGTTTGATGGGTAAAACACACTGATGCAAACATGAATTATACAAAAATTCATGGACGATGGTTTCTTTCAACCATTATTACTATCATTTTTCACTGCCTTTAACATTGCTTTTGTCATATTATTGTGTTAGTGTTCATTGATTCTACACTAGAGTCATCCTTGAAACCTTTGATGTTTTATTTATGCTTTTATGTTCTAATAATCATTTCTTGCAGGGATGCAAGCCTGTGGAGCGCATGGACATAGTAGGTGGATCTGGAACAGCAAGCCCATGTTCATCTTATCATCCTAGCCCTTGTGCTTCCTATAACCCAAGCCCAGCGTCCTCTTCCTTCCAAAGTCCGGCTTCATCTTCCTATGCTGCTAATCCTAACGTTGACGGTCATTCTCTCATCCCATGGCTAAAAAATCTCTCCTCTGCATCATCGTCGGCATCCTCCCCCAAGCTCCCCCAGCTCTACATCCACAGTGGCTCAATCAGTGCTCCTGTCACCCCTCCATTGAGTTCCCCCACTGCTCGAACTCCCAGAATGAAAGCTGACTGGGAGGACCAATCTGCCCGCCCAGGATGGGGAGGGCAGCACCATTCCTTCCTACCTTCTTCAACTCCGCCAAGCCCTGGCTGTCAGATTGTTCCTGATCCAGAATGGTTTGCTGGAATTCGACTCCCTCAGGGTGCGCCAACTTCCCCAACATTCAGCCTTGTCTCATCAAACCCATTTGGCTTCAAGGAAGAAACATTAGCTGGTGGTGGATCTCGCTTGTGGACTCCGGGGAAAAGTGGAACATGCTCTCCTGCCATTCCAGCTGGCTTTGATCATACTGCTGATGTTCCAATGTCTGAAGTGATTTCGGACGAGTTTGCATTTGGAAGCAATGCAACTGGGCTAGTTAAGCCATGGGAAGGAGAGAGGATTCATGAAGAGTGTGGGTCAGATGATCTAGAACTCACTCTTGGCAGTTCAAGGACAAGGTGAGCTGGCATGTATATTTTAATCAGAATGATAAAATTGACCTTTTCTTTACTTGAACCATGTTGTGAAGCAGCTAAAAGTTGTGTGATTAGTTCAGTGGTCTCTTTCTATGAACTTTGATTCCATTTTTGTGCTCTCAGAAATGGAGTTACAAGGGGATCAAGGTGAGCATGAGCAGTTTCTCTCTCTTGTTATTAGTTTCCTTCAATTTTTTATTTTTATGTTACTTTGTTTCTAAATTATAATATATAGTTAGTTCTTCGGGATTTGGGTGGTTTGTCAACCCTTTCATTTGGTACCTTTCTTTTCAAATCTTAATTTTGTTGAAGAAACAGAAGAATATGTATGGATTGGTTAGCTGCCTTTCATTCTAGGCTTTAGTCTTTGGTTTGTCACTGGAAGTAATGCTTAATATATTAGTAACCTCGTGCCATTGGCTTCTTTACATTCTTTAATGTTAGTGTTATGCCACTTATTTTTTTTTTTTATACGCTGCCTAGGAGGGAGATTGAATTTGTCTTTTATATGAATGATTCGGAGTTGACCCCTAGGTACAGAGACCCGGGTTTGTTACGTGCCATATATGGTTTGCAAGAAATTATTTGAAACACCGGATGCATTGTTCTCTCTTCTTACGTTCACGTAATTTTAGAAGAAAGTATAAGTGGATTCTACATAAAAGCGACAGGAGAACAATGAAGGTGCAAAGAAAACTTACTCTGGGTCTGGTCCTCTTAATTTTATGAACTTACTAGATTTAATCAAATGCAACTGTGTCCAAATCATAAGCTGAATTGAGTTGCACGTGGAAACAGTATTAGTACATGCATCTTGTTGTCTGGTCACATGGACAGATAGAAACTCTTTCACGTTTAAGAGAGCTGAATAATGAGTTATTTTCTTCCAAACTTTATTTAACAAACTGCAAATATGAATGTGCAGAAAGCCTTTTATGAAAACAGATCTCAATAATTGTTGGAATATGATAAATGCAACTATATTTCACAAATCACAAATGTGAGGCTACCATTAATAATTTTTTCCTTTCCTTCTGCTTTTATTTTGTCTGCCATTTCACAAATCACAATTTTGCTTTTTTGGTTACAAATCTTCTTTTACGAGAAAAAGTGAGACCTTTTTGAGTGGTTGGATACAAGTCCAATTGTAACCATCATGAGAGTATAATTTTCTTAAAATTTGGTAGCTCTAGAGTAATATTTTCCTCGTTAGCATTCAGATAGTGAGAGTTATAGATAGACACAATTTAAAGTAATTAAATAAAGGAGAATTTGTATGAAAATCACAAATAAACTTTTACATTGTTAGTAGCCAGGGCTTCCTCTGATCAGGTTCGAATTCCTAAACCTAATCTGAAAAAGATTTTCCCGATCAACCATGGTTGGAGAAGGTCGGAGTGCGTTTAATTGTGAAAATTGTTTTTTATTTCTCATGTTCATTTTCCTCGTCACTTTCTTCAACAATTTAGATATTTTTAACATAATTTGAGAAAACAATATTTGTTTTTCCAACGTAATATTGAAAACATTAAAAAACTACTATTTTGTTTGTTTCCCAATTTTTTTAATATTGTGTTAAAAAGATAAAGTGTTGTTTTTCAAATTATGTTATTAAGAATGTCCAAATTATTAAAACATGGACAAACCTATTTTACAAGCCTAAAACACAACATTTTTCTTTCTATTTAGCAGAAAAGCAGAAAAACAAATATTCCCCTACTCATTACTAGTCATTAGAAACAAGTTGGTAAGAGGTCCTAAGGCAAAACAAGCAAACATTCATCACTCTCATTCCTGTATATGGGCATTGCAATGGCAAGCATATGTAGGCCAAACCCAAGAGATAAAGTCAAGGCAAAGCAACACCATCTTTCGGGATTAAATGTTGGTTACCATATCTTTCTTTTCTTTGCGCGGCATGAGAAGCTACTTTTTCATCAGCATTTTTTATTTTTAGCAAAGCCATATAAAAGCTCTCCTACCTTTGGAAATTTGAAAAAGGAAAAGATTCTATTTCCTAATATAGTATTGTTTTTACTAGTAGTACAGATTCAACGGCGTAAACATTTATAGCTTTACAAAGATGATATATTTGTTGGACGAGAGAAAGAGAGGGGGTTCAGTTTCTATCATTTCGTTTGGCCATCTTTTGAGAAAAGAATGCAGTAAAACACTACGTATTTACCTGACTCACAAATACACGGGAATAGTGGTTGCTAAATTGAGCATGGACAGTTTTGAATGCGTCATTTTCTCAAATGATGGAAAATGAAAAGGATGGATGTAGCACCCAAGTAGAACAATTCAATCTGAATTCTGAAAACAATAACATGCAATCTGGTAGAATAATCACCATATTAGCATTTTCTTTTATAAGTAAATATTCATTGAAGAAAGGTCACCAAGGGGGTGCCAACTCTGATACAAATCACCATATTAGTATTGTGTGCTTCAGGGATGAATTTTAAGATGCTTAAGCCATATATACCAGTACATTATTTGCACCTTTCAGTTTCCAGCATTTTCAACACATTGTATCTCACATATAAACTAACTGAATTTTCCCACATTTCTCTAAGCTGTAGAATTACCTGGAAATCACTTGCCTCATGTGGAAGAAGAATGTAGATATAAAAATTCCTAACCGAGAAAAGATGTGGATAGAAAGAATGTACACATGGCTCTGAGCCACATCTCTGCCAGGGGGAAATAGCAAAATATTCGACCCCCAGTGAACTGATCACCTCTCAAGCTTTTCAAATAGATTTGACAGGGCATGATGGAGAACGGCAGCAGCAGGAGGCTTTGGCAATGATCCAAGAAGGATATCTGATGCATTGATAGATGGACTACCATAGAACCTGGAATTTTCTTGTGTTCTGGTAATGACTATACTTCCCTCGAGTGAGCAACCAACAAATGCACCTGCATGAGTCAATCATAGCATCATTAGACCACAAAGCATTAAAGGAACAAGCTGCAGTGATTTGGCTGCTGCGGCTATTGCAGGCAGTAATGGTGCTGAGGACTTATCAGAAGTGATCTTAAAAGAATGCTAAATAAAAATAAAATCAAACTGAAAAATAGTTCCAGAATGTCCAAATTAAATAATTTTGGGAACAATTAGGCTATGATAGTAAAGAGGAAAAGTGGGAGGAAGGAAGACGAAGAGGAAATAAAAGTGAGTGGAGTGCACTTTTCTATCGCTTGATAAGGAAGAGAAGTGAGAGAATTGATTTTTCTTCCCACGTACAAATCACAACTCTCCTAAATTAGACTTATCGAAGAGTGAAAGTTAAAATAAACTATTTTTTTTGGCTTTTTCTTCTTTCCACTTACTTTATCATCATCTTTCCCAAACATGTGATGGAAAACATCAATCCTATTATTTTTCCATCTTCTCCCTCTTCTTTCGTCTCCCTGTTTCTTCCTCACACTTTTCTTCTCTACCAATCAGAGCCTTAATGAGAACAAGAACATGGTCAATGATGAATATTGAATACAACCCAAATCATAGGCAAAACAAAACAGGCTCTTGGGGATGGCATCTTTAGCATTATGTTGACCTGCATGCAGTCTTTAGTTTGTTAATGTCATCAACCTACAGTAACCACCGATGTTGGGCATTGTGAGTTGAGTCCACACTTTGTATAAAAGCATTCAACTCAACTAAGCCTAGTTACCAATGAATATCATTTTCCTAAGTTCCATCTTATTAATACCATATTCTCCATAAGCTAACTAAAGATGAAACATATCTTTCACTACTTAAATCCACATAATTTTTGGTATACTTTCATCCCTTCCACTTGGATCAAATTATCCCTCTGTACCAGCGTCTCCACGAGCCTGTAATGCTCAGAATTAAACCGTCTTAATTGACTTTCCTCAAGTTATCCTTGATAGGTGCTACCTCTACCCTACATATATATTCCTATATGGCATGGATATATCTAGTAAGGCACAGACGAGAACTCCATCAAAACTATTCTTGTGTGTTTCCTTTTCCTTTTTCTTTCCACCGGTGCAGGCAGGCAATAAGCAGCTACGAAAATTAATGAATAGCCACCATGCCCCAACAAACAATCATACTAAAGCTTAAATTCAATGGATGGCATTACACTTATTTCCTTTTGGGAAAAATAGAAAAGAAAAGAAAAGAAAAGAAAAGAAAGAAGAGACTATGCCAGCAAAGTTGCCCTCCTAAAGAGTAGGTAGTATTGATGGATGAACTAAGGTCATCTAACTACAAGGCAGCAGAATCATGGTAAAGACTTGTTAATTTATTCTACAAATAATAGGTGAAAATTGAAAAAAATAAATTGTACCTTTACTGCAGCTGTATGTATAGCATGCAGCATAACCACCATCACCAGCACGTACATCTGCTTCAGCAGCTCGTCCGACATTGCCAGCTGCTGCACTCAAGCCAGCTCCAACTGACAAATGGACATTTCCACTAAATGTTTTGATAGCACTATTAGTTCTCAAAACAATTATAAAATCTGTGAATTCCCCTCCAGCCTGTTAAACATTGAAGAAGACAGTAGTTATGAAAGCAGATCACAGACATAAATATCTGAATAAACTAATACAAATGATTTAAGCAAAGATCTACATGAGCAAAATAAACTCTGATAACTACAACATCTAAAGAAAAGAGCTCCAATTCAAAAACTAATAGAGGGACTCCCAATTACTTCCCTGCAAAATGGATATTAAAGAAAAAAAAACTAAAGCTGCACACCATCTTCCACACCCTCAAAAACTCACAAAACAGTCAGAAATATGGTGGTTTCTCCATTTAGCACAACAAGGCACCTACAAGCTACATCTCACAATCCAAAAAGATTTCTATACGCAGATTATGAAACAGAAACACCAAACGCAGAGTCAGTCATTTCAAATCATATTTGTGGATGAGAAATAACAATACCACTTCCAGGTACCCTTGTCTGTCCAAATATGCACTCAATCTCAATCAGTAGAAAATCAGAAAGTATTCTGGCAAACAACATATGCACCATAAAAGGGAAATATAGCAAGGAAGGAACCAGCCCTACCCACACATTCAACACCTACATCAATATATTACAATTATTGCCAAACCAAAATGTTCCATCTAATACAAATAGCTTTTTCCTTTCAAACCACCTTCATATCATCATGACATCCTAAATCCACTGAACATTTTGGCCATACAAAAATCGCCTTCCCTTCCATTACCTTCATTCAAAATGTTCATACAATTTTCTAAAACTGTGAAAAGTTTCTTTTTTGCCAAAATTTTAAGCAGCTTTCAAGATTTAGCATTTTTTGCGAGTCAGGCACACAGATAAATAAGGAAAATAATGATATGCACTAAATCTTCATTAAAAGACATCTACTTTCGACAGAGAAAAACATGAGACAAAGTGATAAACATGTTATTCAAGTTTCCTATCACCTATGAGCTAAGCAGTTAAACTTTCATGAATAGTGTTACTTTACCTGAGCTCCCCAGCCAATACCAAAGGTAGAAATGGCAGATGGTGGAGACCAAGATCCATCTTCCCTTCGAGCAACAACTAGCCCTGTTCCAATGTTGTACGTCACCATGACTCCAACCTTTGCCACAGTAAGAATGGTGAGGCCTTTTGCTTGTCTTAAAATAGCGTCAGGTATGGACTTTTCAGGTTTGAGGGAACCAACCTGAACAATGCTAAAACAGTATCAAATAATCATGAAAGGATTAAGGTATCAAATAGCATCCAGTAAATGTTGCAGATAACAGGCCATTCTTACCCTACTCACTGACACCACAAAGAAAAAGGAACAACTATACATCATATAATTGGTCAACACAAAAGAATATGACCATTATAAGTTCTTCAAGGTACACATTACACCTGTGAGAAGCAGCTCTATGGTCTATACAGTAAGTGACATTGTAAAGAAATAAATCCCTTTTCTTTTTCTGTTTCTTTTTATGTAACTTTTTCCCATTTTAGCTATTGAATGATTGTCTTAGCATTTATAGTTCAAGTGTCAATATCGTTAATTTTGGAAGATATCCAAAGAACTTGATTAATACCTTACTATAACTACGAATCGTGTTTGCAGCCTTATAAATCTCATATTCCATTGACTGCCCCCATGGAAAATTAAGCCATGATCTTAAAGTACTAAGATCAGTCAGATCATGGGTTGGCAACTGAGCAGCACGACTTACTTGGTCCATTAAGCATGACTGGACAGACTCAAGCCTCACGCAGCATACGTCGCACACTCGTTGAGGGTTCCCAGAACGAAACTTTGTTGGCAACAAACTCCTTCCCTTAGAGCACTCATTACAAAATATTCCACCACAAAAACGGCAGTGGTGCCTGGAGCGCATAATAGGATGAAACCTCACATTACATAGCATGCAAGCAGAAGCAGCACTATCAGCCAACCATTTTGGTGGCTCTGCTTCAAGAATTTCCCTCATGTTACCAAAATTAGCCTCTGTAAGAGTTTGAGCCATCTCTTTCCAAGCTTGGTCAAGAATATGACTAGATAACTGGGAAATCCTACATCTATGGGCATCACCTGAAGAAATGACATTCACTTTCCCCCAAGCAGTAACTAACATCTCATTAACCAGATCCCACATGGTCAGCTCCTTATTTTCTTCAGTGAACTGATTCCAACCCAAATCTCTATCAGGAAAGTATCCCCCATCCATAGAGCGACCTCTATTCCATTCCTCATGTTCACTCTCTGACAGTGGTGGGACAGAGACAGGTATCCAAACCCCAGTTTCTTCAGAAAGCGGTGTATCATAATAAAAAAATTTACCCCGTTTCTGGTGGCAAGTACCTGAGACAATTTGTGCCTCGTTGACCCTCTCAGTGCCTTGAGGTGCTTCACTTTCACATTTTGTCAACTGCAATTTCGGTTCTTTCACAACATCATTTTTTTGTAACAGGTTACTGTTTTCTTTATGTTCTTCCATTTCTTTTGAAGCCTAACAACAAGAAAATTCAAATCAGTTTCTCAATAGGCAGCATAAACCAAGTCTAAAGCCAGAAAAAATTTAAATATTCCAGAACCTTTCATATAGGTAATAAACTGAAAATCATTCCATTATTCTATCTTTCTCACATGAATACATGATAAAACCTAGGAAGCTTAAACTCACCCAAAAAATTGATGAACTATTCCATACAATTAAAGAAGACAGATAATAAATCTATGATGATGTTAAAATTGATTAAAAAATTGTTATCTTCAGTATAATAAGTAGTTTGAGGGACTTATCAAAAAAAAATTGTTGAGGGTAATACATTAACAACCATGAAAGTTACCGGAAACATTGTGATTGGTTCAAGAAGCAAGCTCCTAGGGGACTGCATGTTTCATGAACTGAAATCCCGCAAGCTCAATGTTATGACAGAAAGAATAAAATAGAAATAACCAAGCAAACAAGAACACATAGAATTATCATGGTTCGGCCAAATTGACCTACATCCACACTGGAGATGATCCGAGTTTCACTGTGGAGAAGAAAAGAGATTACAATGGCCTTAGTGTTTCTCTCAAACCCTAGCCCCCAATACACTCACACCCACACTCTCTAACCATAGTGTCAAGCTAACACTAGGATTATATACAAGGTTTTTTCCAAAACACGGGTCGTACCATACCGCAGGTCTTTTATCTTTGGGCCTAGGATAAACAGAATTCAAGATATATTACAACACTCCATTTATTTGCTTCCCATTTCTCTCAATTCTTGCTTATTCTGATTCTAATGCTTCCACCATCAAAGAACTCCAAAAGCTGAGATCAGTTTTCCAGAATTATGATGTGTGTATCCTACATTGTAAGCCATATTAGCTTCCTACTACTACAGTCTACAATTTACTTACAAATACCAGAGAAACTTAAACATGTCTATAGTGCCTCTCCTGCTATCTCTTATCTGCATCTCACACTCATCAAAAAGACTTCTTGACCATAGCTCATTATACTCCTCCTTACTTTAAGAAAAAATTGCTACCAGAGTTTTAGATTCTTTCACTTCTAAAAAAAAATGTTTTGATTCTTTCAACTGCTTCCTGTTCATAATTCGGCTCCAACAACTCTGACTGCAAATTCACCATAAGTAGCAGATACTTTCCATAACTGAACTTGTGTCCGACTTAAAATTTAAAAATCCAGTTCAATTTCACATATTACTTGGATGTCTAATTAATTGAATTTCCATTTTATTTCGTAAAGATTAATTCAGCATCTATACTTCTTATTTTTTTTTTTTTGGGATTAGTAATGGTTCATTTAAAAGAAAGGGAAAAAAAGAGACTTCAGGGTGGCAGAATTCAAGTACACTGACTGTATATACAAAATGACCTAAATTAGGAAAAAATGGTAGCAAGAATAATACAAACTAAAGCCTAAAATTTAGGGTATCAATTAGCTCAAAAAGAAAAACTGTGAAAGTCATATCTAGTGGAAACCAAACACCAAGATCAAAGTGTCCCTAAAATTTAAGTCTAGAGCAAAGTAACAGAATAATCAAAATCCAAATGCATCACTAGCCCTACAATTTCCTTTCTTCCACAGACTCCAAGTAAATGCCCAAACATAATATCCTTGATAAACCACACAAGATATTCCTCTTCAACACACCGCTCTCCATCAACCCAAAACTTCCACGAAAAGTAGAAAGGAACGCGGACCAGATCTCATTAGAAACTTTTTTTAGCAATCTTCTATTTGCATAAGAGCACATTGTCAAACCGCTTCTTATCAACATGCATTGTCTTAACATTTCCAAACTATTTTCACACAGTTACCTTACAAGCTCAGCTTCTATCGACCACAACTCTTATAATTAACATCGTACAAAATAGTGTTATTTTGTGGTATACCTTTCTCCAAGGAAAGAAAAAAAAGACAACTTGGTTATTAATAAACTAAAATTCATACTTCATTCATTAATGAAAACAGAAGCCATTTTACGAACTGGAAAAGAGACGGAGACTGTATCACTTATCCAAAGAATTAAGCTATTCAACATGGATTCACTGAAGATATAAAGTTCAGAACTTTGTTGGTTGCTAAGAAAAGAATGGAACACAAAAAACATCAAAATTGATCGTTTAAGAACCGATATCCTAACAAATTGAGTCCAAATCTAACAAAAGTACATAACTACTTCTCTCAGTTTATTTTTCTTTTTCATTCTGAAAACCCAGATATGCACAAAACACACGGAATTCTAAATTGTCGTTTCTTTTCCATCGTTTTTCGCGGCAACCAAACAGATGTAACCAGTAAATCTGCACATAAGATTTAAAAAGATAAACAAAGAGATAGTGAAAAAATATTTACCAAGTGAGGAAATAAATTTGGTTGCAAGTCTTCAAGTTCAATTCTAGGGTATCGTATGCTTCCCTCCATTAACAGGCGCTACGCTTCTTTTTTCTTTCGTCTGGCTTTTGGTTTTTCGAAAGTTTCTCAATCAAATTTCTTATCTGTCAAACGAGTCACAATCAAAGTCCTTAAAATTACTGATAGATAGAGACGAGAAATGGAAAGATCAAACGGTTCAGCCGTTCAGGTTAAGCATTTCCACAGTTTATTGTTTGTTATTATTATAATGGAAATTGATAAGGATTTTTTTTGGGTAAGTTTCTTTTGAGTTAAGTTTCTTTTTTTAAAAAAAAAAAACTTGAATAGAATTTTAAGGGCCAATTCAATCATTTCTGTTCCATAAAAAAATATTTTATTTTTATTTTATTAATATAGAAAATAAAAAAAATATTTTGTTTATAAAATTAAAACAATACTTTACTAAAAACGGTAAATTTTAAAATAATTTTTACTATTTATAAGGATCATAATTTTACAATAGAATGAAAATCAATTAGATACAATTAACATAATTACTATAAATATAAATACCATGAAATGATATAAATTTATAATTCAATGTATTAAATTATCACAAAATTAGTTTTTGTTGAGATTATTTGACAGAATATTTTTATAAAATATTAATTGATGAAACATTTAAAAAACATTTTCCTCATAAAAAATTGGAAAGTTTGATTTGTTAAGAAAGATTTGACAAACAATAGCACAAAACCTTTTTAAAACACACACACACATATATATATATATATATATATATATATATATATATATATATATTCACAAAAATTCAAAAGAGTTTGTATTCATACTTTTTTTTCGAAACCCTTTAGGAAACGAAAAAAGAAAGTAAAGGAAAAATGTTTTCCTTTTCCCTTCTTTACTTAAAATGGTTTTGTTTTTATGTAAAATTATATTTAGAAATTTTTTTATTTGATTGAATTGTTAAAATAAATGAAAAATATATATAAAAAAATAAATAGAAAGATTTAGAATGTAAGAAAGTAAATTATTTTATTTTAAAGTAATAATATTTGATGTAAAATAATTTTAAATATAAAACACTTAATACTCGACCAAATACAATAAAAATATAATTTTACATTAAAACCAATTTCTACCTATAGTTTTAGGTGGCTTAAAAGCAAAATGAATAAAATTAGTTATTGACTTGAGCGCAGTGGAGGTGGTCAACAAGTAATCTGATTGGCAGTGACCGAATCTCTGTGTAATTTCTCCGTAACCTTAACCATTTCCTTTGAATAAAGCCACGGGCCACAGGTAGTACTAAGATTATCATCAACGTGGCGTCAAAGCAATCTGTGTGCGCACTACGCACCCTTTCTCATCCTCACCAAAACTCGCTCTCTTTCTCTCTGCTAAACTGCTTTATTCCTCCATTTCTAATTCCAAATTAAGAAACAATATTCTTTTTCGTCTATCTCTCTCTCAGCTAAAACCCCTAATTTGACAGTCCATAAGCACACAGTATTTAATTGCAGTGTCAAATTTCGAATCTCTAAGCTTCAAATTTGATGTGTGTTAGCTTTGAAGGAGAATATAAACCCTGAATCGCTGTTTTCCTCAACTTGAAACTGGAAATTTCTGTTCTTTAGATAAGAAAAATCAAATCCATAAAATTTATACCTTTTCAGTTTTGGAGTGTCATTTCAAGTTTCTAAGCTTGCGAGATTGCATTTTAGAATTTACCTTTTTTTTTCTTTCAAATTTGAGTATTGTATGCTCAAGTTTAAGTACTTTTTAGATTCAAACGATCACAAATTCAAATTCACTATTAACTTGAGACCTGAAATCAGGTTTCTCAGCTTAAGAAGCTCAAAACCCCCTAAATTTCCAGTGTCTCGGTTTCGAACTTGAACCCTAGCTCCATAATAGCTTTGCCATGATCATCCTGCAACTACTTTCAGCTAATAACACAGTATACTGAGTTGAAGCTCGAGTTGATTCGATTGGTTTTGGTACTAGAGTTCCCATCAATCAATTCGCCGAGAATTTATTTCAGTTTCGCATGAAGATTTGAGTTTTCACGGGATGTCAGTAGAGAGGTCATTTGAAGCATGGGAGGAGGTTCAGCGACATGGGCAGGATTTAGCAGACAGGCTAGCTCAGGGTTTTACGGGTTTGATTCAATCTCACATTAACCCTCCATCGTTTTTGTGGCAAAACCCGCAAAAATCAAAGCTACTTGATCTTGAGTTCCCAAGCCAGAATTTCGGGAAAAGGAGTTTCGGGGTCGCCAATGATAAGTCGGCTATCGATGGCGTTTCCGCGATTCTTGATATCGGTAATAAGATTGGGCAAGCTGGGGCGGATTTCGGGGCGTGCATAGATGGGATGGTCCAGCAGTTTTTCAGAAGGTTTCCAGTGCCGTTTCGGCATGACGAGAATGTGTTGGTATCCGTTCGGACAGATATGAAGGCAAAGAGCCCAAGGGCTGATGCGGGTGTGAGCATGCAGGAGGATTTGGGGTCAGTCACAGATCGGTTAAGGGATTTCGGGTTTGCAGAGAACGATGCTGGTCCAGATGTAACGGTGGATGAGGAAATTGGTGGGTTTAATCTAAGAACAGCCGGTGTTCTTGGGAGACCACAGGTAAAACTATTGTTTCTACTTGGTAATTAAATACTTCATTTTCTATATGTGGGGTTGATTTGCTTGTGACATGTAAGTCCGTATTGTGGTGAATAAATACTTTTATGCTTATAGTGTAATGGGTAGTGAAGGTATTGGTCATCTTGGGGATTATTAAATGACTTTGTCTGAAAGTTAGTTGTCATGGAAACGACTGTTTTGTTCATTAGACACTAAGGGGGAGATTGGCTAGATTGGACACGAAATATTAATCATTTGTAATATGTGAGGAAATTCCAGAGAATGCATTGGCGTATATGGGAAATGGAATAAGTTATTGAAAGTTGCTTACAATCAAAACTTGGTGGGCTTTGGTGAGGGGGAATTTAAGATTTAGGGTTGGGGTGATGGCAGAAAGCATTAGAGCTTTGGTCTGAATACGAGAGAAAAGACAAAAATTTGACGACTTACTATGAAAACAAATTGTTGAATGTTTTGGACAGTTATAGCAAACATGTATGGAAGTATATAGTTATTGTCTCCTTTTTAACTGGTCTGATGGTAATGCACTAATGCTCGTCCCTTGACATGAATTCAACTCTTTAAAGTGGCCACTATATGCATAAAGTGTAAAGGTATGCTTTGTGGAAATGTAAATGGGTAATGACCCTTGTAGGGAACAAAATTTGAGGTCCCACAAAGAGTGTTAGAAGAGGAGTAGAATTTGTGACAGGTTGGGTCCGTAGGTGATTAGGAGTACTTTGGGAAGTAAAGCTAGATTTAAGGGTTTATGGTGCTAACCTGTTTTGTTTTATATCGGGTTTAGATTAAATCGGCAGCCTATACACAAGAGTGAAGACTTAGGAGAGAGAAGAACCTCTAAGAACCTTTTCTTTTTTGAAAATCTCATATTCTAAGATTACCAGTTGCCTTTTTCATTTTCTTGTTTATTAGGCCGCAGTCTATTTCATGTTTAAAATGGGTTTGGAAGATTACTAGCAAATTGTAAAAATTCTCTTCTAGAGCCTTGTAGTTTGTATTATGGTTTATTTTATTTATTATGTTTTTAATTGTCGATTTCTCACTGAATACAGGGCCTCATAAACATGACATCAACTTATGACAGCAGGACACATGATTTGGAACATTCTTTGGTTGCAAGGGGAGATCTCTGGAGAGTAGAGGCGTCAACTGGAAGTTCCACATCGGGTGATGACAATTCATCTCTCTTTCTTGTCCAGCTTGGACCAGTACTCTTTGTTCGTGATACGACACTTCTTTTGCCAGTTCATCTATCGAAACAGCACTTGCTTTGGTATGGCTATGATAGAAAGGTATGATCCAATTTCAGCTACTAAGGTGGTGCTAGCTGTATTAGTTAAAAAATGGAAATAGGATGAGCAAATATTTCTTGAGCTTATGGAATTTATTTCTTTGTAACTTCAAGCCTTGCCAAACTGTAATCTAAAAGGAGAAAAGAAAGAAAAAGGCCTTGCCAAACAAAATCATGCTATACAATTCAGCATAATATGGCATGATGAAGAAGGTAAATCTGTTTGCGAGAGTTGAACTCCAGAGACACTTGGTTGTCCACAATTCTGAAATTTTCTTGAATCATGCCAAAGCCAAAGCCAAAGCAACCCTTTCCCAGGGCTCGATGCCTAATTTTCCAAGAGCTTGCCACCACATCAGCACCTGTATGTGACAGGGTGGTGGATGAAGAAAATGCCCCGTGTATTCTAGTTTTTGTTTATTTGTTGGACATTGGTCTCACATAACCACTTTTCACAATAAGCTGAAAATTTGGAAACCTTATAGAGATCATAGTGGAAATAAGGCTTTCATTCTTCATGTGATAATGGGAATGTAAAATGTGAATCAACATTTTCTTCAGCATTAACTGTTTGGAAATTTTTCGCCTTTCAAGATAGCGTAGAAGGTATTTTATGGCTGCTATGTTCGCATCCCCCGACTCATAACTCATCATTTACAAACTTCTGGAAGCTGCTTTAAGCAGGATCACACCCAATTGGGGACCATCACATTGTTTTTTGTGCTTTGCGCCTCTGCTCCCCCTTACCTTACTTGGCCAGGCCAAAAAAAATCAATAATACTTAAAGCTGTATCTCCAAATCTCCACCATGCAAATTTCTTCGAAAAGTGTAGGAGTCCAAACTACTCCCTTCGTCCCACATTGTTTGTCCATCTTGACCTTTATTTTTTTAGATATTTTCTTGAATTGAAACCGTGAAAAATAACTTTTTAGAAACTACTGTACTCTATAAAAGTATATTTGAAAAAAATCGGATAATTTATTAATTTAAAATTAATGAAAAAACAATCATTTAATTGGATGAATTGTGCAATCGGACTAACTTACTGCACAGAGGGAGTACAGTAAAAAAGAAGGTTGGTTGGTACTAAGTAACCTGTATGCATCATTATTTCTTTCGAGTGCGACAAATTTGAAAATGTTCAGATGCCAGTGCATATGCTGAAATGAAATGACCATTAAGATTGGACGTGGACATTGATACAGCCATTATCATCAAGACATCTGCAAGTGCCATTTATGACAATGATTGATGATGCATGGGTCCTTGTTCTTTTTTATTTAATTTCTTATTTCTTTGCTTTAGTGTGTTATTATGATTGGTTTGCCATGGCACCTTGATATTTCTGCTTTTGTTGTTGCTTTCTTGGTTTGTTCTTATATGATAATTTGTTTGCTAGAATGGAATGCATTCTCTATGTCCAGCTGTGTGGTCAAAGCATCGAAGGTGGCTGTTAATGTCAATGCTCTGCCTCAATCCTTTAGCTTGTGTAAGTTGCTAGCTTTTGAATTCACTTATGATCTGATGCTTCACCTACCACCAGTACTTGGACTATTGTACTAATTTTAGTAATCAATAACTTTAATCAAAGGAAGAGGTTTAGGGACTTTGTTAGTAATTACTCAATAAGTAACATGCTTCAGTCTCAATCTCTTTGCATGTTTGTCCCGTCTAAGAAAATTGTGGGCATACGTTGTAAATCATATGGTTGAATTTATTTTTGTAGTATTGCTTTTATATTTATAAGACATGAATCCTGTGATGATGATAATGAATTAGTTATTTTATTCTTAAACAATTTGTTTATTGCATTCACCCATATATATATTGGTGTCCAGGACACACAAATTGAAAGGCTGGATCAATAAATAGTTAACAATGGGGAACATATCTTTATAAAAAGTTCCAGCACTTTCAAGAAGAATATCCTGTAGGCTTTGTGATAACTGATGCAGAGATGATGGAGTGAGTGTAATTTTTAGGAATGATTGAAAATAATAAAGTAGATAATGAGTAGAGAGAGAATATTTGGAATTCCTGTGGAAAGTATTTGAAATTCTCTTGCTCCTAGAAAGGATTGTTTTCTTGCATTTGAAGCTTCGTGGGAAAAATCCTTACTATCGATAACCTTCAAAGGAGAGGAAAGTGTTTGTGAATAGATGTTACATTTGTAAAGAGTACACTGAGTCCGTGTTTCATCTTTTATCAGAGTGCCCGTTGGCTAGAATTTTTTGGGAGATGGCTCTTTGTGTTTTGGGTTTTTCTTGGGTGGTTGCCGGTTTGGTGAAAGATGAAGTGTGGGCTTGGAATGACTTTTGTGCTCCTAAGGATCTAAAGAAAGCTTACTCTTTTATCCCTCTCTCTATTTTTTTGGCTTGTTTGGAATGAGAGGAATAGAAGGCTTGGCGAAGAGAGGCCTTTAGATATGTTAAAGGATAGATGGTTTCAACACCCTTCATTTTTGTTTAAGGGTAAAATTTTGGTAAAAGATGACGATTTATTGGATTTTGTGGATTTACTATCTTGTAGATAGCCTTTGTACATGGTACCCCTTTGGTGCTTTCTTTTTTTAATACAACTTTTACTTATTAAAAACAAGAATCTTTAGCAATATGGCAATGCACAGTAGTCATTTTTTATATGAAATTCAGAGTAGTCATTTAAAAATGCATTTAAATGAAATGCACACTCAACAGGTAGTATCAATTGATGAAGGAATTTTAGTGATAATTTCTCTTACATAAAATATGAATTTGACTTGTGCTTTCTAGTTTTAACAATCAAATCCAATACTTGAGAATCAAATCCAATAATCTTGTGCTTAGCAATAGACATCAGTTTATCGATAAAAGTGAAGCATTTTTCTCAGGTGCTATAGCTTAAAGACTTATCGGTGTTAGGTTTCTAACATAATATCCTCTTTCTCTCCCACTGTTTGTATGCAGTCATTCGTAGATTTGCAGTTTCCAAATGGGCAGTTCACCTATGTGTCTGGTGAAGGACTGACAACAAGTGCTTTCTTACCTCTTTGTGGTGGCCTTCTTCAAGCTCAGGGTCAATATCCAGGAGAGATGAGATTTAGCTTCTCTTGCAAGGTGAGATGGTGAACTAGTAACAGGCTAAAATGTGATACATATTGTAGTGAATTCTTTCGTATTAATTTGAAACAAGCCTGGTTGAAATATTTGCATGATTCATAATTGGTGGACCTGTTTATGGGAGCTGAGATTTATCGTTTGAATATTTCATCAGAATAACTGGGGAACACGTATCACACCAATGGTACAGTGGCCTGACAAATCATTTACTTTGGGTCTTTCTCAAGCCTTGGCTTGGCAGAGATCAGGTCTCATGATGAGGCCGACCATCCAGTTCAGGTAAGTTTATGAGCTATGTTATCGTTTGGTTGAACTGTACATATATGAAGCTTGTAACTGTTAGTTGGACCTCTCCTTGCTTCTGGTGTGTACACATGTGGAGGTGCTTATAAGAGGCTGGTAAATTGTCAAATCTAGCTTTTCAAGTGCTATAGTAACCCCCAAACAAATATGATTTCTCTCAATTCTGCTTCTCTTATCTACATAGTATGGAGGTGCTTTAGCTGAGGCATGTGGCTGCTCCTATAATGTGTTCAGATCAAATGTTCAATGACCTAGCTAACATATGATAAATAATAAATGTCTGATGAGATACATTGATAACAATGGAAGAAGTGAAAAATTTAATGAAGGTTTTTCCCTGCATTGTTTAGGTATATCCTTAAAGCTTGAACCAAAATTTTGTAAAGAGAAAGACCCAGGAGTAAGTCTTGATGCATTGAAGTGTAAGCTTTTCAGAGGTTTGGTTTTTATATTTAAGATATATAATGATTTATAAAATTTGTAGGACATCTTAAGAAAATTTGCTTACTGAGGAAATCGTTTGATTATGTCTTAGGAGTACATGTTTAAGAGAAAACATCCAAAAATTCAATTCAAAACTTTCAAACCTCTAGTCTGGCTGGGCCTGCTTTTGCTGTTGTCATTTGTTGCAATTTATTTCACCCTATGTTGTCCTTCTCTGTCATTTGGGCTTGAATCTTATTATATGGGCTTAGGTGGTGCCTGATGGCTTGATACCAATTGGTCATGGCAGTAGTTGGGTCGCTGATACAAGTCTAAGCTATTGTGTAGACCAAATGGTCACATAAAAAATCAGTTCGAAACCTGGTTTGAGTGCCATTCTAAAATGGCTACAACTTGTTGTGTATTTGAGGTCCACATTAACTATTGGTAAAATTCATATGAACTTTTCCTGGCAATGATTACTATGATGTCTAAAGATAAAAAAAAAGAAAGAAAAAGAAACTATTAGTTTACTTGCCAAGGTTTTCTATCCTCAACTATAAATTGTTCTGTCTCTCTCTTTGTGAACCCCTTTCACAGTTAGTGTTGCTCTTCTTCAACCACGTTTAGTAACTGAGCTTTTATAGACACTGATATGCATAGTGTGTTTATTCAATCTCAAAGCCAAGTCATTTTCTGACACATCTCTCTCTCATGTCATGTTGGTGTTTTTGTACGTAGTATTTACATCCATCTAGTTTCTCTGTCTCCTCTCCACTTGTATTCTATTTGACGGTTACATATTTACCTTCTTATTGTTCTGGTCAGATTGTGCCCTACTTTTGGTGGAAGCAATCCTGGGATGCGAGCAGAACTTATTCATTCGTTGAGGGAGGATCTGAATCTGATCTGTGGCTGTGCATTCACTCCTCATCCAACGGCATTTGCATCAATATCTGTAAGTTATTTCCCTCTAGTTTTCTTTTTGCACATGTTATCTCAGAAAATTTGGCTGATTCTTCTAACTGTTGAGAAGAGATTTTATCATGCCGGTATGGTTGAGATTCATGTCTCAGGATTTTCCTTTGCATGTGAGCCATTATCCTTTTTGTGCCTCTCTATACGGAGTTGTCCCATCAAATTTTATTCTTTGGTCTTCCTGATGGGTGAGATCTTATGTTATTACTCACTGATCAGTGGCTTGGTTTCTTAGGACCTTCCTGAACATGGAACCGAAGCCACTGCAGATCTCCCAAAGGAAGATATAAACCTCATGCATGATGCTTATACTAGGACTTGAATCCTACGTGATGATAACAGTGCTAGTCAGTCACTAGGACTAGAGGTCTTTTGCCAAACACCTCCCCCCCCCCCCCCCCCCAACCCAACTCCAAAAAAAGAAGAAAGTAAAACAAAGGAAAAAAAGCTCCCCCCTCCCCAAACCAAATTATGTTTTGGTAGTACTAACACAAATTATATTTCCCTCAAAGGTTTTAGCTCATGTTTTTCTTTGCATATTTAATGCAGTTTGGCCGGTCTAAGTGGAATGGCAATGTTGGGCGTACAGGGATAGTTGTCAGAGCTGATACTCCTCTTTCTAATGTTGGCCGACCTTCCTTTTCTGTTCAACTAAACAATGCTCTTGAGTTTTGATTGTTTCTTCACCCCACGTACTCACCAGTTGAAGTGTTTATAATCTCAAGCTCATTGACACAAAATACCACATGTGAATATGCAAGTGTTGCAACTGTTTAGCAGAGCAATCTCTCTCTATCCACCCCCGTGTGGATGTGTGCATGCTATCGGAACTCAGTTGATATTTGATTGTTTTAATGGAGAAATGAAGTCACTTATAAAAAAAAAAAGAGGGGAGAAATGAAGCCAGTTCAGGGGACTTGTTGCTATTGGTGCTAATAAGCCGTGGAACGTTAGCACACTAAGAGTGTTATTGCTAGGATATAAAAGAGGAAAGGGTAAAGAAAACGAAAGGAAAAGAAAAAGTGAGCGAAAACTTTAGGTTGGAAAGAAAGTGATCACATGAGCAAAGCATAATATTTTAAATCGGGAGGACTGGAGTGAGGGATAACATTAATTGGGGTAGTTTTTTGTCTGAGTTTCTTTTTCATACACTTCCATCCTTTTTACAAAATGCATCAATATATTTTTCTTTTTTTTTCACTTTTTTTTTTCTTACATCCTTTCCCACCAAATTGTGTTGTTGATGTGAAAGATTACAATTGAGAAAAAAAAAATGGTGCTCTTGAACCAGTATAGTATCCCCGATACGAAGAAGACATTGTTGCCTACAATTTTGGACATTATAACATGCAGTGATAAGGGTAAGTAGGACATACGATTTTGAAGGATATTTTATGTTATATTAATATTAAAAGACAGAAATTTGATAGATTATAATCATGTCTCATGACTATTTTAAAGTTAACATAGACTTCAACGTTAAATTATTCATACCACTTATGATTGATCACTTATGCAAAGGCAGAAGTAAGTTTTATTCTTCACTCAGTGTGATTTTATTAAAAGCAAAATTGATAATTAAATACACAAATTATGAGTGAAGAAACTTCTCATTGGATGGTTACATGGATGGTCAAAATCAATGATTTTTTTTTAGCAGATGGCTTTTTTAAGAATATGATGAGATTTTTAAAATATCACAAGTTACAAAAATTTTGGATCATGAATGAAGAATTTGTTTTTGACAGAATTTGAGAAATAGTATAAGCAAATAATATATGAGCACAATAAAAAGAGCATAAAAGAAAATAATACAAATGTTTACGTGGTTCGATTTATAAGATTTACTTTGCGGGAGTAGTAGAAGAATATCTCACTATAATAAAAACATATTATAATAATTCTATTTCTGAACAACTTTTTTATTTATATATTACTCTTTTTTATTATATTTTTTGTCTTGAATGTATAAAATGCTCATGTGTTTATGATGTCTATTGATATGTTTTGAAATGGAAAACTAAAGGGCTATTTATAGGAATTTCTCGGGTTTTCAACATATATCTCACTGTAAAAATATCATACAAGAAAAAAATAATCAGATGCATAATTAACTAGTACTCCCTCCGACTTAATTTATGTGTTACAGTGTACTATTTATCTAATTAAATGATTATTTTTTTAAAGTTTAAATTAAGAGAGCAATTAAAACTTTTGTTTCATGATATTCATCTATAAGAATTCTTTGGGATTGAGGATATTGATTTGAAATCCTACATCAATTTCTTTCTTTCGAAATAGGTAGTGCATGCATAAAGAAATCTACTGAAATTTAAAGACTAACACAGAGTTGATGTAAGTAAACTTTGGTGACTATCAGCATTGAATGAAGTAAAGCTCTGTTAACTTCTGCACCTCTGCTCTTGAACCAGTATTGTTTCCCTGAGATGAAGAAGATAACATCGCCCACAATTTGCCATTCTTGTTTGCATTAATGTCACGTCTGTCTATTTTAAGGGTTAAATTTTTATCCTTTTACTTTTTTTTTATCGTTTGAGAAAAGAACATAGTTTCAACCATTCATTTGTATATAGATCTCATGAATTACATAAATTTATGAATCTTATATAATACATGAATGATTGAAATTGCATTATTTTATCAAAAGATGAGAATTAAAAACAAAACCTTTATTTTAAACCGTTTGTGTAACATCATAAACCAAACAAAAGTATTTGATTCATTGCATCTTAAATACATATCAAAATCATTTTCATTACGCCGATGCAAGATGTAAATCATTCATGGATCATCATAAATTCCTCTTGTTTAAGCTCTCAAAGTGACTGTACAAGTTGTACAAATCGAACAAACTTCTTTCATGGATCATCATAAATTCCACTGTACAAGCCGTGGAACATATGCCCCATTTGTTTTTTTGAGTGGTTGTGCAAAGAGAAAGGAACCAATGTATCAGTTGCATGATTTTTGATATCAAAATGAGCAGAATTTCTCCTTAGTGAAGCTAATCTTTTGGATCTTAACTAATGAATTTTAAGATCAATACAAAAAATTTCTTCTTTTCTTTTCCCCTTTAGCATACATGTTATTTTCACATGTAAAGCTGCTTAAAGTATTTGACTTCAAAAACTAGAATGATATAACAAGTATATTTGTTGCAGAGATCAAACAGTTGGAGAGCTGGTTGTATATTTGCAATAGCTCATGATTGCAGGATCATGAGTTCAAGTCACGGGTATATCTTCATGAACAAGGTAAACTTATTAGCCATCCTCGAAAAAGAAATGAGCTCTAACCTTTAAAGTAATTGCTAATCGGTAATCACCTTATTAAAACTGTGCCAGATTTCATAACTTAGGTTTATTTGGGAATGTCATTGACATCTGGATATATGGTTGTTCTTCGTTCAAAATTACCCATTTCAATCTTTTAAGAAGTTGTGATGATAGATTATGTTATATGAACTCTTCACTTTATCTTGTTATATCAGTATTGCACCATCGATACTCGAACAAAAGTATGGTACTTGGACATTTCAAATTAAAAAAAAAATTATTAAAAATAGACAAGTCTGACGCTCGGATACTTACTCGTATTTAACACTCATACCTGCATCCAAATAACATAGATAACAAAGTAAGTTTTCTAATTATGACTTTCCAATAAAAAAATTTGAACAGTGTTGTATTTCCTGACATCTTTTACATAAATGGGTAATTCAGTTAACTTATGAATAGTGAAAATGAGTATTCCTTCCAACATACATGTCAAAAGCTGGCGATCTAACTTTGGAAACTTTATAGCCTCCTTGGTAATGGAAGCAACTCTAGCACAATTAATAAGTTCTGTCAAATCCATAAACTTTAATGAAATTTTCACCTTCTTTCATTTGAAGTCACTTCACTAGAGAAAAAGAACAGTTCAAAGTTCTATGGTTTTTTCCCATTATTGATTTGATAAGATGAAAGTCATTATGTATTTACAAGGAAAATGAGTGCAATTAAATTCATCCTTCATCTTCACTATTCATAAAATTGATCCTTAAAAAAATTTCCAATTAAATTCATAAAACTTAGTAATTGTCATCAAATGTAATTGACATCCTTCCTCTTCTCCTTACTCTTCCTTCGCCCATAGTCAAATTGTTGCTATCTTTTTCTTTTTTTTAAAAAGAAAATTGCTATCTCTCAGCAAAATAAATTGCAGTTAACTAAAACAAACAACCCCAAACCAAAGACAAATCCAAATCCAGATATACAAGAAATGGTCTCATCATTGTCAATCCAATGGAAGAGGAAAGAAACAATCAAAACAAATAAATTAATAGCATCTTAAAAAGAAAACAAAAAAAAATCCGTAAAAAACTAAACTAATAGAAATTTAATCCAAAATTGAAAATCAAACAGCTTACACGCAATCAAATTACTACCATAAATTCGTTTGAAAAATAAACTTGGAAAATTCACATATCCAGAAAAATCTACATAAATTCAAAAAACTCAACAAACCCAGAAAAATCCATAAAGCCAAAAAAAATTACATAAATCCAGCATAATCCGCAAATCCAGAAAACATCACAGAAATCCAACAAACATAGAAAAGTAACAAAAATACACAAAAGAGAAGAAGTCATTTTTGTTGCAGGGTGACTTAATTTTCCAACACCGACAGATGTTAACTTTAATTAGGTTTCAATGAACAATTCACGTTTTTGTTACGAATCTAAGTTAGTATAATCCTAACCATATAGTACTTAAAACATTTTAAAACAAAAAGAATGAAATTAGTATAACTGTAACCATGAGATAATCAAATTAAACATTTTCAAAGACGAAAACTTAATATGACCCTGACCACAGCATACTTAATATGTAATTTTCCCTTAATAAATTACAGTTCCATATTGATTTGTTAAGCTTGTGGCAAATTTCAAGTTTCTTTCAGACCTTATATTCATCCACTTTCCAACAAAGCAAGAAAGTATTGACAATTATTGGAGGACCTACAGATTGAGAAATAGTCCAGTGCACCTACACACTGCTCAGATGTCCTTTTCTCCATGTGCAAGTTCTTTCACCTTTCCTAAAAGTTTCTTGGAATGTAGCCCTGCTGTTTCTTTCATCTTTCAGCTTTGCTTCTTTGGATGCCTTTCATACATGACCTATATATTTTTTCTCATCGGTGTATGTGGATATGCACTCATCTTCATTGCTTCTTTACTTTGCTCTTTAATCACTCTACACAGATTATTAATGTTATCAAAGGAGGTTGTCTGTTGCCTCTTACTTTCTTGGCTCCAATTCTGTGCTTCTGTGCCTAATTCTATTTAACATCTTTCAACTCTCACCAAGTCAAAAAGTTTTCATACCCATTTATCAAAAACATGTCTACTTTGGATGTTTTTTTTCTGATCTAAATTTGCTTCAATATTGCTTCTTTTGCTATCTACTCTTCAGATCCTTAAAATTTTTAAAGGAGGTTGTTTATTGCTATCTACCTTTCTGATCTGTGTACTGGATGAAGTTTGCTTCATTGCTTCTTTTGCTCTTTAGTTAATCTTACAGATTCTTAACATCACCAAGCAGGTTTGATGCGCTTCTTTGTCCAATTTAATTAGCATCTTCAACTCTCGGTGCGCATTAAGCAGGTACTTAATCTTTTTCTCAAACCTATTTGGCAAAAAGTTTTAGGATTTTCCAATGTTCTTTCTTGTCGATTTGATTCTCGATTATTGCATTCTTAGTATCTGCTAATGTCTGTGATCTGTTTTCATTTTTAATACAATTCTTGTCTTCTCCACCAATCTGTTTTCTTTTCATCTTCTTTTCATGGTAATATTTGCAAAGATTGCATATACCATTGTTAAATCAAGACCTTGATTTTTTTTATCTGTATCTTTTCTTCGATAACCAGCTGCATTTGTTAGGAAGTTCATTCTAGTTACTCAGCATCTTTCTCTAACTACATTTCTTGCTAGGATCAGGGTTTAGCAATGAGCTGTGTCCTATACTGTAAGCTTTTGTTTTTCCCCTCCAATTTGATTCTTTTAAAGACAGTTGTTCGACAAAATCATAGGGATCTTTTATGACTTACTTCTCTATAACTATAGGGTTCATGATCTGAAATCTTTTTTGAGTTAAATTTTGGTTTTATAATTTGGGTGCTTATTCGGTAGTTAATTAATACAGTATATTCTTTTTCTAGATGATTTCATCAAGCTTCTCTATTCTTGGTTGCTATATAGGAGCTTGGCCATGGAGGTTCTAGTGGGCACAATCACAACACTTGTAGAGGTGATTCTTGCACCAGTTGGCAAATGCATCAAGCACCACAGAAGCCTTAAGGAAGATATGAATGATCTCAAAAAGAAAAATGATGAATTAAAGGGTCGAAAGGTGGACATAGAACGAAGATGCAGAGTAGAGCTTCTTCCTGAAAAGACTCTAAAGAAAGAAGTTGAGCTTTGGTTGGCAAATGTAGAGAGAATTAATGCCGATGTACATGCCATTGAAGAAGAAATTAAAAAAGTTAATTATCTCTGCCGTTCATGGATGGGAAAATGTGTCTGCAAGAAGATAGAGGAAGTCAAAGTAGTCCATCAAAATGGTAGTTTCCCACAGTTTGGTAGTTGATGCAGATGTGCTGGGTGAAGCGACATTACCAACAGCAAAATTAGTCGGGAAAACTACAGCAGAAAGGAAAATGGAAGAAATTTGGGATTTCTTGATGAATGATGATGTTAGGAAGATTGGAGTTTATGGAATGGGGGGATCTGGTAAGACAACTATGGTGAAACATGTCTATAATCGCCTTCTAAAAATGACTGATAAGTTTGACATTGATCTGGGTCACTGTGTCTAAGTTCGTGGATATCATTAATTTGCAACATCACATTGCAAAAGAATTGGAGTTAAAGCTTTCAAATGTTGAAGATGAAACAAAAATGTCATCGGAGTTATTTCATGCATTTGAGTGAAGGAAAAGATGTGTGTTAATTTTAGATGATATGTGAGAATCCTTTGATTTGGTGAGAATAGGTATTCCTGAACCAACTCAAGCTAATGGGTGCAAATTGGTGATAACTACTCGGTCCTTTGAAGTTTGCCGACGAATGGATTGCAAAGATATTAAAATGGAGCTTCTTTCCAAACAAGAGGCATGGGAATTGTTCTTGAATGAAGTGGGGAATCATATTTTGGCTACTCCAGATATTGAAGCAATTGCCAAGAAAATTGCTGAAGAATGTGATCGTTTGCCGCTTGCGATTGTGGTAGTTGCTTGAAGTTTGAAGAGTGCAACTAGCATGTCTGAGTGGTCAAATGCATTAGCAGAATTGAGAAGTTCTACAAGAAGGCACGATTAGATGGATACTCAAGTACTTGAGAGACTGAAGTTCAGCTATGATCGTCTAAAGGATGATAGACTTCGAAATGTCTTCTACATTGTGCACTATACCCTGAAGATTTTGTGATCGAAAGAGAGGAGTTAATAGAGCATCTGACTGCTGAGGGAATAATTGAAGAATTAGATAGTCTGCAAGAAAAATTGAACAAAGGTCATACTATGTTGACAAAACTAGAGAAAGCTTGCTTATTGGAATGTGCCGGAGGTTATAGTCGTGTCAAGATGCATGATTTGATTCGAGACATGGCACTGCAGATCTTGTGTGAGAGTTCTCGAACCATGGTAAAAGCGGGCATGCAATTGCAAGAAATACTAGATGAGGACAAGTGGACAGGAGATCTTGAGAGGGTTTCATTAATGGAGAACAACATAAGAGAAGTTCATTCTTGCAGTTCACCGAATTGCTCCAATCTCTTGACGTTGTTACACTGTGGAAATCCTTTGGAGAGGATTGCAGATTAATTTTTTTGCAATTACATGAGCTCAAGGTTCTTGATCTTTCTGATACGAACATTGAAAAATTACTGGATTATGTTTATGATTTGGAGAATCTCACTACATTATTGTTGGCAAAGCTTAAGGCATTAGGGAGGTTGGACCTTGGATTGAGTGGACTCGAAGAAGACCTGAAGGCATGGAAATGTTGGTTGATCTTAGATATCTTAATCTTAATACCATGTATGTAAAGAAGATTCCCTTTGGGGTTTTACCAAGGCTCTCTCATCTTCAGGTTCTCATCCTTAATCCAAACTTGAGAAATTGTGCAATCAAAACAGAGGAAATAGTGTGCCTGAGGAAGCTGGAAATCTTAACGTGCCATTTTTGCAATTTAAGAGATTTCAACAGATATTCCAGTTATTTGGCAGAGTGTTATGGGTCTTTTATGATCAAATACAATCTTGTAGTGGGGATGGAACGGTGTGAATTTTGGATGGGTTTCTCTTCTGAAAAGAAAGCATCACTGTGGAATTGCAAATTAAGCAGAGAATGTGAAGAGCCTCTGGTTCTCCCAAGAGTTGTTGACGTACTGGAGATTGAAAAGTGTCGTGATATAGCAAGCTTATGTGATGTTTCATCTCTGGAAAATGTAACTAAATTGGATCGAATTAATTTGAGAAGATGTGATGGGATAGAGTGTGTGATTCCTTTGACTTCCTCATGCAAAATTACAGTATTGGAAAGCCTTAAGACTACACTTTATTACTTGCCAAATTTACGTGTCTTGTTGAGTGGAGAAGGAGCAGCTGCATCACCAGCGGTACAAGCACCAAAGGTGGGCACCTTTTCCCACCTTCGAGAATTTTATATATCTTGTTGTCCAAATATAAAGAAGCTGTTCCAACCTGCCTTGTTGCCGCACATGCAAAACCTGGAAGTTGTTACGGTATGGAAATGTGAGAATTTGGAGGAGATAATAGCAACAGGTACTGAAGAAGAAGAAGAAGAGAGGTGATTAATATTGAATCTTTGAAAAAAGGTAGAAAAGGGTGAAAAGATAGACGTTATGATAAGAATTCTTGAAAAAGTAGATTATTCTTGAAAGTTTAGTACTTCAACATTAATGTATATATAGAGATGTTTAGCCATGCGAAAACATTTAGTTCACATAATTAAAATTTAAGGTCAACGAAAGTTGCTGAAACAGCCACAAAAGTCATAACGTTTATTCAAACTAGTTTCATTTTTGGGTTTCATTCTCTCAATACAAAAATACTAAATCTGAAATGTATGAACAAATCAATCTTTTATCACAAATCTAACCACATGGTTCTTAAACTTTTTAAAACAAAAAGATCTAAAAAAGTGTAACCTTAACCACAAGATAAAACTTTTTAAAGCACAAAAACTTAAAGTTAATAATTTAATATGACCCTAACTACAGAATAAATATGTAATTGGTCCTTACATAAATTACAGTTCCATAGTTATTTGAAAAAGAAAAAGAGATAATTGAATATAAGATCTTGATTCATGCTTTGTTTGGTAACCGAGAGAATCATAATCCAAAAAATTCTGGCTATATATACTAATGCAATGTAAGTAATATCTTGGTTATGGATTTGGATCTATCCAAGGAGTTGGATATTCTCGAGAATTGAAATAGAATCAAATTCATGATGAGATTAAATGTTACATCATCAATGTAAGATTCAAATTTAGGTTTGTAATAGTGAGATTCAATTTTTTGCTTATGTGAAAACCATAATACAAACATTTCACAGTTTTAAATGGTGGCAAATGAGTCGGGTTGGGTTATATTGAGTAACAAATCACTTCGGGTTGACGTCGGGTCATTTCAATCTCAGGTCATATAAGGTCTCGGGTTGAGTCAGGTCAGGTAAACAAAATAGATTTTTATGATTAATTAAATAAATATTTTATTTGCATATAATATGATTAAATGATCGAGTTACATTGTCAAATTGTGAAAATTAATTAATAATAAATTAATGCTTAAACAACTTATTCTCAAAATTATTCTCACTAGTAACGTTTTATATCAAATTTTGGAGATTAAATTTTATATAATTACTTTATTCCATTATAAGTTTTAGGATAATTAAAAATAAAATTTTATTCTGATATGAAGAACAATGTAAAATTTACTATTCTTCTCAATTTTTTATTCGAAATTAATGAGATTACTCATATTAATATAATGTTGAGCCATGCATATCAACACGTGTAAATCAATAATTAATTAATTATGATATAATTTATTTTATTTGATAATTAGTAAATTAATTATTATCCTATTTTTAGAAAGCAAATTATTTTTTTATAAAAAAATATATTTTCAAGTCATTGCGGGACGAGCCGTTTCGGGTCATTCGAGTTCGGGTCTAGTCAGGTTCAGATCATTTTGAATCCATATAATTTTGAATTTCGAGTTACTCGAATTAAAATCGAATCAAATTTGAATCATATTATTTTAATATATTTTCAAATCAAATCAGATCAAATTTTCGGATCGAGTTAGATTTTACCGTCTAACAAAATTCTGTTTGTTCTATCTATTACTTCTCTGTCTTTTCTCTATCTGCTTCCCTGTCTACTTATATGTCTCGTATCACATTTTTGAAAGTTCTCCAGCTTTTTGGAAAAAAAAATTCATAAAATATTTTGCAAATGGAAATTCGGTGACGCACGTTAAGCAGCGGCTAAACGCTGCGCACATTAGCCATTTAATAAAATTGGATTTTTTTTTTCTTTGTGGTGTTGAAGAGAGAAAGTGAAAGTCAAAACTAAGTAAGAAGCTTTCTACCAAGCAGTGTTAGCTTTCTTCCTTCCTTATATTAGATTATCTGCTGGTGTCATCATAGCCGATTCGAATATCATGGTGGATCTTATGATTTGATGGCTAAGATTAGTTAATTAGGATATGATTTATTTCTTCCATGGTTTTGATGGGAGTATTTAGTAACAATAAAAGAATAAGAAGTAAATTCAAATTCATAAGTCTGAATATTGAATTTTTAAATACATTATTTCAAATCCTTAACCCTTATACTGCTCAAAGCCACAATCAATGAATTTTTAAATACATGATTTAAAATTCAATAAACTCTCAATACATACATTCGAATGCAAAGTTAGTTTTTTTATTGTTAAAATCATAATTCGTTACTACTAGTACCCTATCAAATTTCAATTTAGGTTCAATCATCTCAATCGATGATCGTTCATGATCCGAAACTGAAAAACAAGCATTACCATCTATGGTTTTAATCAATGAAAATATGTTGTATAGATTTTTGGGGCGCGCTCGGAGGCGTTTTCTTGCCAAAACGCCCTAAGGCGTGAATCCTGGGGCGAAAATATTAGTGGACGCATATTTTTCGGGTCTGAGCGTTCGCCCAGACCCGGAGCGTACGCCTTTGACGCTCCGGACGTCTGGGCATACGCCCAATGCTATTTTTTTGTCTTCTGCAACCCAAAAAGTCACTTAGACATTTTATCAAATAGCTGAATGGCTCTGTAAAAAAAACTAAGAGAATGAAAACCAGATGAGAAGAATGTATTGAAGTAAAGATAGCCATACAATTTCTCATATGAAAAAATCAGTGTTATGAAAAACGAATTTGAGGCATGCCCATCCACGAAGACCAATAGAAACGGACGGCTGAGATGTGCGACCACAGGTTCCTTATTCGGTGCACCACCGTAGATGAGCTTTGAAACAGCTCTGTTCTCTCTGGTGTCTTCAAAATGCTCAGAGACAGACTTGAAATCGAATTTCATTTGGCTTTTGTTTCCTTTGAAAAAAATTAAAACTTAGAGAAAATATGCAGAGAACGACTGGCTTTTGTCTTCTTCACTTAGAGAAAATATGCAGGGTGAGAGAGAGACTTCACAGCACGTGCTTGTCATCATGAGCCCATTTCATTTCATCAGGCTTTGAGCAAAGTAGCAGACTGATTTGATCAGGCTTCACGTGGATTTTCAGCCAAGTCATTAGGCTTTTAGCCCAGCAGATAATATTTACACTTAACAACACATACCAAATATAATATTAGTATTTTTATTTGACTAATAAATAGTATTTAGTAAAATATCGTAAAATAAATAGTATTTGATTAACGGGACTAAGCCAAAGAGAATGATAATTAATAGTTGCTTCCTTGCATATTTTTATTTGACTAACAAATAGTATTTAGTATTTACAACAGCATATTGTTTTATATTTATGATTAAATTATTAAAATATCGTGTGATTAAAATTTTTATCAAATTATTTGATATTTGTATAAAAATATTTTGATAAATATTTATTTATAGGTTTTAAATTAATAAAATTTATTGATAATTAATTAATTTATATTATTTTAATTTTTAAATATTTTTATAATTTAATTAATATTATTTTATTCAAAATGCCCCAACGTTTCAAAAGGCTTTCGCCCCAACGCCTTGAGACTTACACCTCTCCTCATTGAGGCAAAACGCCTCGCCCAACACCCTCACATCTGAAAACACTATTACTAATAAAATTCTTTTGTATTACTAATAAATTTTCAAAAAATGATCAACAAAGTTTCTCAACAAAAAAAAAATCAAAACTTTATATAAAAATCGTTGTATTTGTCTATATCATCGCTCATAATACATTAATCACTTGTTGAAAATTAGTAGAGTCTAGAGACTAGAGATGCGCTAAATGAATGTTAAATTGTAATTACATGTTTGGTGGATGGTTTGATTTAGAAAACTTAATATAGAAAACTCTAATTATGCATGTGTAACAATGAATTTCTAAAACACTGAACCTCTCATGTCATGTGGGGTAATGCAGCATGTAACCTTTTCACTTTCTGACCACGATTTTTACCAAAATTAAAATTGGATTAGTAAAAGCTTAATCATCAATAGATTAAAGGCTCTACAAAGGGCTTAATAATCAAACTAAGACAACTAACGCAAAGTTTTACACGTCTGTCAGCGCATGCAAAAGTAGGCATTAATTATATTATTAGTTGCAAACCATCTATTCTTCTTTTTCTTTATCAAAGTAATTAAGGTGGATAAAAATATTGGACTTGTTTCATTGAAATTTCTTCCTGGAGTAATCTAAATTACTCCAGTCAGCATTAGGATTGCCAATGATTGGGACAGAATTTGGGAGGCTGGATTGAATTTGCCTTGCTGGAAAAAGGAGTTGGCTCTCTTTTAGAACTCATAATTGAATCATCATACACTGAATTGCTGGATTCTGGTTGTTTTGCCCTCACTGTATGCAGCAGCAGATCCCTACAGAGAAAGTGAGAAATTACACATAAATTTTGGTTATTAGGGGAACTTTAGCTTAAAATCTAAATTACAAACACCTTGGCAAGATCATTAGCGGTTGTAACTCTCATAGGAGTAATGTCTCGCTTTCGATCTAAATTGTCATAGCTTCAATCAAAAGAAGAAAAAAAAAAATGTACTTGTGTATTTGTAGTCTTGATTGGTTGAAGGCTTTCGCGGATTTGTAGCAAATTCGCAAGAACACGCTATCGAGTACAAATAGAGAAATAATGTAAATCACAACAAAGAATTATGTGGTTCAACTCTTGTAAAGTGTGATCTACGGATGTTAATGAGAAAATTATACTAATTGCTTACTAATTACTAGTTGTGTATATCAGAGTTTGAGTAAAGAGAAAATAATATGAAACCCAAGAGTAGAGAAATAATATATATTTTCATATCTACAATATATAAGTAAGAGGATAGAATGTTTCATTTTATGTTCAAAACACAATTATTTTATTAAGGTGAATCTCCCCAATCATATACACAAATTACACTTATATGGTAAAAATCATCACATCCTCTCTTCTCTATATTGTAATGAAAGTCGTAAAAATCACACTGATATGATAGGCTACGATAACGAAAGTCGTAAAAAAAAACGTAATTAAATGAAAAAAAAACTTAATTAACCCATTGAACTCCAAGATTCTCCAAGATTCTCTATATTAAGAGATGGATCTCGTCCATCTCCTCATTGATTAAAAAACCATAATTTAATAAGAAAACAATTTCTTAATTAAAGCTATTAAACACATATAAGGAGGAGCATACTTAGTTGAAAACTAATATGTGCTTAAAGCCTTAAACTGTTATTTTTTCAATAAAATTCTTAATTTATTTTCTAATCCTCGTTAGATGATAAATTAATTAATTAAATGATAAGTGCGTATCTCGATTAACTTAAAAAAAATTAAAGCCTAAAGTTAACACCGGAGCAAAGTAGAACTGTGACCAGCCAATTATAAATCTGTCAACGGCTCAGACACTGTCTCTGTCAAGTAATAATGAATCCAATAATTCTTTAAAAATCGCAGATAAATGACATATATCCGCAATTTTATGGTAGACTGATCGTTAATGTAATCATGCATCAACTTTAAATGTCCTTATCCTCTATCAACTTCACTTTATTACTTACACAAGTTTAGTCGCACTTTTGTGTTTACAAGGCTCTCTCCCTCTCTCTCTCTCTCTCTCTCTCTCTCTCTCTCTCTCTCCCCCATGTTGTTAGCATATATGTCTATATTCATCTATTTTCTTTAATCACTGTAACTTTTATCTTTTAATTATATATATATATATATATATATATATATATAGATTCTTTATCATAACTCTATATACCATATATGTAAAGTAATATAGATATTAATTAATAATTAACCATGTAATTAAAATTTATAGCTAATTAATCTATCATTGATCGGTTGAGTAGTTAGTTAATTAATATCTTGTTTGAGGTAAAATTACATGAAAATAATTTGGAAAGGTTGGATCAAGTTTGCTAAATTTTTCCATTTTATAATTTTAAAAAAATAAAGAAATTTAGCTTTTTATTTTGGATTACTCAAAATTTCTTGGCATTTTAGGTTCGAAACAGGCAAGACATAGAAAATTAAACTGTATGTTTAAATATGCTTTTTAAAAAAGAAAACATGCATGCATGCATGATGGCTAAATAGACATGGGTCTACTTTGCAACTTGTCATATGTTTTTTTTCTTTCTATTGTCTTTTTCTATGTGCCTGACACTTCCGTGTCTGACTTTTTGACTTGTATCAGTCTATAATTAATTTTATTTATACACAAATTTATTTGCCGACAAGAAATAAGAAACAACTTTCAAAACTTATTTAATTTGGGCCGAAAATTATTGGGTCAGTAGAGACAATATTGGACCATATAACTTTTCTGTCAATTTATTAAGGCCTGTTCAGACTTGAAGGTGCATGGCCCAATGATGGCTATAAACTGGACCCACTATTGAGTACTCTTTTTAAATTTTTGTTGTAGTTACAGTTGTGTAAGAGTGAAGCTAAGTCAAGCAGTTCGGTTCGAAATTCGACTAAATCGAGCTTGAGCTGTGATTTTGGTTCTGTTAATTTATTGAGTCAAGTTTGAACAATGTCAAACTCCACTCGTTAGGCTCGTGAGTTAACTCGATTTAATTAATAAATTAAATAAATATTATATATACTATATTTATTTTATACATATATATATTTATTTATTTTATTTCGAAAAACACATATATTTATTATTTTATTTTGAAAAACTCGGCTTGAGTTGGCTCGCGAGTCGAGCTTGAGCCTGAATTTCACGTTATGAGTCAAGTTCAAGTTCAATTTTCTTAACTCGGGTTTTAAACAATCAACTTCAAATCACTCTCTGTTCATCAAAATGACAAATACCTTCTTTATTACTCTGGTGGTATATGTGGATGACATCATAATAGCAAGTAACAGTACAACAGATGTGGCTCAATTGAAACTTTCCCTTGATAATCGGTTCAAACTCAAAGATTTGGGAGATTTAAAGTATTTTTTGGGATTGAAGGTAGCCCGTTATAGTAAAGGAATTTCTATTAGCCAACGACATTATACCCTGCAACTAATTTCATTATAAAAGGGATTCTTCCTTTTTAATGTAGATAAAAGGGATTTTTCCTTTGAAAATATCATTATACTATTTGAAGGATCATCTAATACTCTTTCATAGCTCATTTTTCATTATCTTATATTGATGGAATAAACCCGGTGGGCTATATTATAATATTAACTCCGCTGTTAGAGAACATGAGAAATGAAGGAACCTCAAGAGATGAGTTTGTCACACAATTGAAAGTGGTGCCAAAACATTGACACTTGAAAGCAGTACCATTTCTTTTTGTTCTAATGGTTGGTCGCAATGGGGTAGTTTTCTCCGATCCCCTATCCCCAAACCCTAAGTAAGGTGAAGCCAGGATTTAATCTTAGAGGCTTAGTACAACCACCAAATGACCATGCCAACTAAGCTAGTTGGCAACTTCTACTTTGTATGGTTTAGACCTCGTTTATGAACAATTTGAGACCTGTTGATCAAATGAATAATGAAAATAAACAGAAAGAAGATAATAAGACACGATATACCTACGTTCACCCAGAATAGGATGACATCCTGCAAGGAGTTTCACTACAATCAGCCTACTAAATCTCTAGTATGTTTTCGCACTAAGTACAGAAAGTATTTATAGCCAACTTAAGAAACCCTAACTAGGGTTCTCGCCTTGCTGCTAACCGCGGATATTTATGAGCCCAAGCCGAAACCGCCAAGCAGAAAACCCAGACCCAAAATGTGTATAGATAAGCAGGACTACCGCTCACTCACCGGGGAGCGAGACCTGTGGTCGCCTGGTGGTTTACAGTTCTGACCCGTGAAATATATGCCAACTCTAACAGTCTGTGACACTCTTGTGGCAAAGACAATTTTTTTTTCTGATCTTTTTGGTTGCAAAGTTCACTATGATGTTCAAAAACATTTTGGTCGTCTACTATTCATCTTGAATTAAACCGGTTGTGGAAATAAAGCTTTTGAGACATAATTTGTTTTTTTATGTTTGTTTATAAATTTACTTGCAGAAACCTTAGTTTTAACAAACTGAATGGAGAAATTCCAAACACATATGCTGGTCTGATGGACGTGGATTATATATAAGCATCTGGTTTGTTTGTGTAAATTTTCTAACAATAAAATGCATAAAACCATTTTTCAATTGCTAGGGAATAGTGTACAAGCTCGTATAATGGATGGACTTGCCTAATTAGCAAAAAATAATATAAAGGACCATCATAATGGGCCAAACAAGCAAACAATATTAGAAGCCACTGTCAAATTGTGGTTTCAACATTGTAGTATTCAAAGTATTAAAGTTGTGTGATGGATGATGGGAAACATTCTCTTGAATTGAAAGTTATGCATAAACTAAGCAAAAATACTTCGGAAGTACTTAAGATATATAACAGAGATAAAATATGTTTTGTAAGTAGTTATCAGTACTGGATCTTTGATATCCAGAGATCACAAATTTCCTCTCTTCCATGACATTGAACTTAAAATCACATGCACAAAGAGTATTAAATCAAAGGTATTAAACTGAAATATAAGCTGTGCTTGTGGTATTTCTGTTTATTCAATTACTGTGCTAAAAATTAGCATAATAATTTACAATTCCTTGGTAAGATTCATATTGCTGAAAGCTACAAACTTGTATTGATTTTATGATGTTGACTTTTTCAGATATTTAACTGGAAACTTGCTAACAGGACCGGTTCCTGCTTGGGTGCTAGAAAAAGGATATAACATGTAAGCTTCTCTTTGAAGTGCTTTATGCAATTTGAAAATAATTATACTAGGGTCTATTGATCCTATCACTTACAAGGTGAATAACTATCTATGCAATTACAGTAGTTGTGCACGCCTACATTGTTCAACTCTGATAAAGATTTCTTTTGAAAATCTGATTTTTAATGGACTCTATCTCTAGTTATAACTTCTAGTCATTTAAAAATCTGAATGCATGCTGGAATATCAGTTTTTCTGCTGAAATGCAATTGATTGGAAGATTCGTAGGCAAATTAAATAAAACTGAAGTTAAATGAATGCTTAGCTGGTGTGGATGTATGGAAAAACTGAAGTTTACGTTTTATAGCTTGATCAAACTTGTAAGAGTTTCTGAGTGAAAATGCGGACCTTTTCTTCTTTTCCTTTTCCATAAATAAAATATGAGTAAAACTAGAAATTAAGTTTATGTAACTAAAGAGAAATAAAAGGGGGAAAAAAGTATGCAAACCTTTCCCAAAACAGAGATATCCAAACTAGTTATTGTGCATTGTTCAACTTGAAGGAAATAGAAGTTCTTGTCTTGGATTAATCAGAATTATGCTTGGAAGAATTGATATCTAATATGTATTTTTTTTCCAAATATATAACGAACTATATGTTAGACATCTTTTTATACTTTACCTGCTCATTAAATGATTTGGAAGATGATGAACAAAACTTTCATGTGCAGTGATCTTACATATAACAACTTTGCAATCGGAAGCTCAGGCCCATCAAATTGTCAGCATCGGAGTGTGTAAGAATGCTGTTATCTAACTTGTATATGCATGTGTGTCTGTGTGTAACTTTAGTATACTGACCAAATTTCATGCTTTGTATTCCTTTCTACATAAACTTATTTGCAAGCTCTTCAAAGGGCAATAACTCGTAAGTTCTATATTAGTACATATTCTTAATATAACTGTAAGTTTTATTTTCACCTTTGATTCATCAAACAACTATTTTCCTTTAGTATTAAATTTCTAGTTTTTTGGCTTTGTATTATGTTATTGTCATCTATAACAAACTCAATTACAAGAGTCCCTCTTGTGTTTATGTCTCTCACACAATTCTCTCTTATATTGTTTACAATTGATCTCACAATGTCACAATGTATTCTCTCTATTGTGTTGTTATGAAAAATGAGGCTTGAGAACCCCTTTTATAGCCTTTCACTTCTTGGACATTCTTGTGAATCAATCTCCTCCCTTTGATCATGATCTCCTTTAAATCTTAGCCCTTTATCATTCTCAAAGTGGTGCTGTGCGTTTTGGTGTTGCGTACACACACTTAAGAGGGTCCTAAAGCATGCTGCCTATGTGTGCAGTAGTGTGCCTGGACGGTGCAGCGTTGGTACGTACCTGATGGTGTGCATGCTGGGAGACGTGACATTGGGCGTGCGCACTGCGTCTTGACCTAATGCTGCTCCCTTCTGCTGCTGTGCGCTCACTCTTCCGCCTGTGTTCAGAAGTGCGCACACTAGTGCGCATGGCCTTCCCTTACTCCAAATTGATGCACACGCATGTGTGCAGTCTTCTAACTTGCTGAACTTTAATCGTCCACCCTTGGTTTAGACTTTAACCATCTTTGAACTATGGTTGGACCTGTGAAAACCTTAGACAAATACTAACAATCTCTACCTTTGTCTAAGTGTTCAAAAAACCTGAACCATTGTGCAGAGACCTTCGGGATCCAAACTTATCTTGAGTCATTAATTAACCAACTCCAATCCTAAGTAATTCAAGGCAATGATTGAACTTACTTAGAGGTAGAACTTTAGTACCCAAATATGCAAGATTTTCTTCTATGGTCTTTGTAGGTCCAAAATATACTATGTCAATACCCAAGAGGGGGGCGAATTAGGTATTAAAAAATTAAATACTTTTTACAATCTCAAATAACAAAATATATGCGGAATTAAATCTTTCTAAATTATTAGCACAAAGATGAGAGAGTTTATTGCTTCATATAGAAATGATAATTGAATTATAAAATAATTAAGCAATCAATCTCATTTACTTGAATAATAAATAATTATAAGCAAGTAATTATGAAAGTAATTAAGGAGATAGAGTTAGAGAGATGCAAACTCGATTTATAGTGGTTCGGCAATATCAGAATCCTTCCGACCCTACGTCAACTCTCTTCAAGGATCCTCCTTGAAGTCTTTCACTAAACCAAGCAACTTACGGGTGTTGCTCAAACCGAAACACAAGCAACTTACAGGTGTTGCTCAAACCGTACAATCCCCTTCCTTTCGGAAGTAATCCCTTTACAATAAAAGCTGTAAAGTAAATGGTAGAGAGACAGCAAATGAAAGCTTATACAACTTAATAATGTCTCTCTTTCAAAGAAAAACTTGAAGAATAGCTCAACATGAGTATTTCAAAGCTTTTTTGAGTTTCAAAGAATGAATGACTTGATTGTGTGTGTTCTTCTCTTTTTGAATGTCTTCTCCTTCTTATTGAATGCTGAATTGAGTGGGTTTATATAGCCATCAATTAATATGGCTGTTAGACTTCAATTTGAATTGATTGTGCCTTTAAAATCTCATATTTCGAGTCCCAACGGTCATATTTTTGAACTACCAGTCGACTGGGTCCTCTTAAAAATTCACATTTTTCCTGCTACAGTGTTACCAGTCGACTGGTAAGTCATCCCAGTTGACTGGGAACCTTCTGCCACTTTTACCAGTCGACTGCACTATTCACCCAGTCGACTGGGTCACTGTTGGAGCGTTGCTACAATGATTTCTGGATGAACAGTGTTTTCAGCATAATTTTCTTCATATCTCTTTATTCTTTTTGGATTTTTGAGTTCCAAAAAATCTCCTAATTCAATCAAACTTTCTTGCACATTAAATACACGAGTTAAACACTTCAAAAGTGTTTTGTTATCATCAAAATTAATCTAATCAATTTCTTGATTGAGGCATTTTTGATGATGACAAAACATATTACAAATTTAAGCATAATGTGTGTGCTAGATAGATATATGAAGAATGATATATTACAAATGCTCAAGTAATTTTCTATGCCAACATAAATTCTTCTTAAATTCAATTAGAGAATGTTAAGTATTGAGCCCAAAGAATTTATTTGCATTTAATAAAATCACTTGAAGATTTTATATCTTCAATTAATTAGGACTATATAATAAAATGCAATGCAAATATAATTAGCTCATAACAATTGAAATGACATCAACATTGATTCACCAATTTATACAATCTTGGTCTCCTTTGATGTATAAGCACTATTAACAATCTGTATTACTTAAGTAATATTCATTAGTGCTTAATTAAGATTTTTGTTACTATTAAAATCATTCAGGGTCAACAATCTCCCCCTTTTTTATGGTGACGAAAATCTTAAGAATAAGGTCTAACAAGATCTCTAATATTCTTATTTTTCTCCCCCTTTTTGTCATAATAAAAAAAGGTGGATTTCAAAGAAGAACTCCCCCTCAAAATATACTATTGAAAATATTTTGATGAAACATTTTGAGAAAAGAATCATTTTACAAGATATCAAGAACTATAAAGCTTTTGAAAGAGTTCCTTTAGAACATAAAGATAAAATTCTCAAGATATAATAACCAAATTTAAAACAAATCCAAAAGATTTTATCAAGTATTTAAAACTCATTTGAGTAAAATGATTTTACCAAAGGTTTTCTCTTTTATCAATAAATCAGATTTTCTTCCCCTTTCAAAAAGTCTAAAGTAATTATTTTTAACTCTTAAGAGAAATAAAATTGGATAAAACTTAACAAACCTTATCGGTAGTTGATTGATTGAATAATCAAGACAAAGAGCTCATCAACTACTCAAAAAGATGTTCAAATTGGAAATATCTATAAGTACTTGAAAAAAAGTTACTTCCCCTGCATATATACACCGAAATATAATTTTCAATTATCAATCAAATATTATAATCTAGCAATCCCATTAACATTCTAATCTTACAAAAACTAGCTTCACTTAGGGGTTTTGTAAGAATGTCAACTATTTGATCTTCTGAAGGTATGAATTTTAGTCTTATATCACCTTTTTGAGCATGGCCTCTTAAGAAATGATGTCTAATTTCTATGTGCTTTGTTCTAGAGTGCTGAATAGGGTTCTTGGTTAGGTTGATAGCACTAGTATTATCACAAAATATCGGGATGCCTTTTAGGTTCATGCCATAGTCTTCTAGTTATTGTTTCATCCATATCACTTGGGCACAACAACTTCCAGCTGCTACATATTCCGCTTCAGCGGTTGATAGTGCAACAAAATTTTGTTTCTTGGAAAACCAAGAGGTTAACATTGCACTTAAGAATTGACATGTTCCACTTGTACTTTTTCTATCTAACCTACATCCAGCAAAATCAGCATATGAATATCCTACAAGCTCAAAAGATGAATCTTTAGAGTACTATAATCCTATGGTTTGGGTTCCTTGCAGATATCTAAGAATTCTTTTTACTGCAACTACATGTGATTCCTTAGGATTAGACTGAAATCTAGCACACATGCATACACTGAACATAATATCAGGTCTACTTGCAGTTAAATAAAGCAAAACACCTATCATGCTTCTATAATATTTAGTATCTACAGGTTTACCTCCTTCATCGAGATCAAGTTTTGCAGATGTGCTCATTGGTGTTCCAAGTGGCTTTGAGCTTTCCATCCCAAACCTCTTTAGTAGGTCCTTAGTATACTTTGATTGATTGATGAAGATACCTCCTTTAAGTTGTTTGATTTGAAGACCAAAGAAGTAGGTGAGCTCTCCCATCATGCTCATTTCAAATTCACCTTGCATGCACTTTGTAAACTCTTGACACATAGATTCATTAGTAGCACCAAATATAATATCATCAACATATATTTGAACTATCAATGTGTCATTTTTGTGAGTTTTTGTGAAGAGAGTTGTATCTATTCTACCTCTTACAAAATCATTATCAATAAAAAATTTACTTAGTCTTTCATACCATGCCCTTGGAGCTTGCTTCAACCCATATAGAGCCTTAGAAAGCTTGTAGACATGATTTGGAAGACTAGGGTTTTCAAAACCAAGAGGTTGCTCAACATAAACCTCTTCTTCTATAAAGCTATTTAAAAAAGCACTTTTTACATCCATTTAAAATAGTTTGAATTTATTAAAGCATGCAAAGGCTAACAACATTCGAATAGCTTCTAATCTAGCTACAGGAGCATAGGTCTCATCAAAGTCTATTCCTTCTTCTTGATTATATCCCTTAGCAACTAGTCTAACCTTATTTCTAGTTACTATTCCATTTTCATCCATCTTATTCCTATAGACCCATTTTGTTCCAATGATGGAATGATCTTTAGGTCTTGGAACAAGTTTCCAAACATTGTTTCTCTCAAATTGATTTATCTCTTCCTGGATTGCAATTATCCAATCATTATATTTTTCAGCTTCTATAAATGCCTTAGGTTCTACTTGAGACAAATAAGCTACAAAATTGCAAATATTTCTAATGGAAGAGCGAGTTCTTACCCCTTGTGAAGGATCACCAATTACTTGATCAATTGGGTGATAGTTCACATACCTCCAATCTTTAGGAAGTCCATCCACTTGTTGGCTTGTAGATGGTTGGTCCAAATTATGAGCTTCCAGCTCTTCATTTGCTTGAGTTAGATTCTTCTTCGGGTCAACAATGAGAGTAGGTGTTTCCGTTCTTGGAAGAAAATCTGCATCATTATTAATGGAAACTTCTCTACTACTAATAGGGTTAGACTCATCAAGAGTTACATGCACATATTCTTCTACCACTAGAGTTCTCTTATTGAAAACTCTATAAGCCTTACTCGATGTAGAATATCCTAAAAATATCCCTTCATCGGTCTTAGAATCAAATTTACCCAAATTAGTTTTATTGTTATTCAAGATGAAGCATTTGCAACCAAATGTACGAAAATAGGAAATATTAGGCTTTCTACCTTTCCATAGTTCATATGGAGTTTTATCAAGTATAGGCCTAATTAAAATTCTATTTAAAATATAGCAAGAAGTGTTCACGGCTTCAGTCCAAAAATATTTGGATAAACTATTTTCACAAAGCATTGTTCTTGAAAATTCTTCTAGAACTCTGTTTTTCCTTTCAACAACTCCATTTTGTTGAGGAGTTCTAGGAGCTGAAAAATTGTGATTGATTCCATTCTCATCAAAAAAATTTGAAAAGCTTTGGTTTCAAATTCTTTTCCATGATCACTTCTTATGCTTGAAATACAAATTCCTTTTTCATTTTGAACCTTTTTGCAAAACTTTTCAAAACCTTTGAAAGCTTCATCCTTGTAAGTAATAAAAATAACAAAGGTATATCTTGAATAGTCATCAACAATAACAAGAGCATATTGATGGCCACCTATTAATGGTACTTATTGGACCAAACAAGTCCATATGCAAAAGTTCCAAAGATCTAGTAGTTGAAACTATATTTTTTGCTTTAAAAGAAATCCTGGTTTGTTTTCCCATTTGACAAGCATCACATACTTTGTCTTTTCCAAAATTGATTTTAGGAAGGCCAATGACTAAATCTTTTCTTGAAACAATTTTCAGCAAGTTCATGTTTACATGACCAAGCCTTCTAAGCCATAGCCATGGATTTTCACTAAAAGCAGGAAAACATTTTTCATTTTCAGAATGAAAAGATTTCAAATCAACTATATAGACATTTTCATGTCTATGGCCAATAAATTTGATCTTGTTGCTCTTGATGTCTATAACTAGACAATGAGAGGACTCAAATGTGACTTTGTTGCCTTTGTCACATAGTTGACTAATGCTAAGTAAATTTGGCTTAAGGCCTTGTACTAGCAATACATTATCTATGGTAGAGAAATCATTACCAACTTTTCAATGCCCGATGATCTTTATTTTGGTGTTGTCTCCAATGGTGACATATCCACCATTTCTTAGAGTTAGCTCTTGAATACACTTTTATCATCGGTCATGTGCTTTGAGCATCCACTATCAAGGTACCAATAGTTACCTTTCTCCTTTTTGTGGAGACATATCTACATCACACTAGGATACACGATGGCATTTTTAGGTACCCAAAATTTCTTGGGTCCTTTGAGGTTAGTCCTAGAAAACACGGTTCCTTTTGGGACCCATACTTTCTTGATAATATATGGAGTTCTATAGACATGATGATGCACAATCCTAGGATAATAGTTACTGAAATTTCTAGGATTTCTTAGTTGTGCATGTCTATAATTCTTAGGATAGGAGTTCCTAAGATACATGTTTCTATTGTAAGGAATATGAATATGCATGCCATTTCTAGAAAATGTATGATGATAATTTCTAGGATACATGCTTGCATTATTATGAATATTTATATTATTTCTAGGATAACCATGATGGTAATTCCTAGGATATGTATGTGCAGTGTGCAAGTTTTGATTATACACATTGTTTCTAGAATGCATATTATGATTATTTCTAGAATGAGTATAAGCATTTCTTGAATGAGCATACATATAAGCATGTGTATTTCTAGGATGCTTCATTCTTGTATAAACATTAGAATTGTTATTTCTAGACTTGCTAGCATTTATAGAGGGAGTGCTTTTAGCCTTGCTAGAGATTTTAGAAGTAGAAGCTTCATTCACACCTGAGGCTTTAATGAATAAAGTCTCTTTTGATGTTTGTTTGCCTAATGGAGAATAACCTAACCCAGATTTTCCTTCATTTAATATTTGGCAAGATAACACTTCATCTAGCTTTTCTTTTCAAAGCATAAGTCTAGATATAATATCATTTAATTCTATTATCTTCTTCTTTAAGTTTTCATTTTCATCTTTAAGAAGATATTGAGAAGAATCATAAAATAATGAAGATAGTTTATCTTTTTCTTCTCTTAAACCTACCATCTCTTTAGAAAGAGATGACACCTCTTTTTTAAGAATGGTGTTCCTAGAATCGAATTTCTTCAATTCTTCATACATTTCATTTATGACTTCTATCAATTCTTCACTACTGCTAACAATGTTATTTTTTGAAGAGAAAGAAGTTGATACCTTATTTTCGTCGTCGCTTGCCATAAGACATAGGTTGGCAATTTCCTCGCATTCGATCTCTTTATTCGAGGAGTCTTCTTCTTCTTCATCACCATCACAATTAACATCTTCAATTTCCATAAAAGGTAAGGATGTGGTGGAACCATCAATTTTGTAATCCAAATAGCTTTTATGCTTCTTGAAGGATTCCACAAGCTCTTCTAAACTTTCACATGTAGAATACTTTGTCAAAATAATTTTCCATTGATTTTACAAAGATCTAAGAAATATTCTCACAAGTTCAAGGTTAGAATAAATTTTACCCATGAAAGATAAAGTTTTAACAAGTATGGTAAAACGAGTTTGTGAATCAAAAATTGATTCATTTTCATTCATTTTAAAATGCTCTAAGTCATGAACAAAGTTTTTTAATTTGAAATTCTTTTCTTGCTCATTTCCTCCATGTATGATTTCCAATAAATCCCAAATTTCTTTTGCAGTCTTACATGAGGAAATTTGATCAACTTCGTTTTGATCAAGAGAACTATAAAATATGTTCATAACTTTAGCATTTAGTTGAATGAATTTGCTATCATTTACATCAAAGTCATTTTCCTTTTCAAGAATGAAATACCAAGCATAATAATCATGTGCTTGAATAAAAATCTTCATTTGAGCTTTCCAATGGGTGAAATTTGTTCCATGGAGAAGAGGAGGACTAGAAGGATCTCTTCCTTCTAAAAATATTGTTGCCATAGGATCAACTTAAGGATATTAAGCCTAAAATTGAGAACGAGGCTCTGATACTAATTGTAGGTCCAAAATATACTATGGCAATATCCAAGAGGGGGGGTGAATTGGGTATTAAAAAATTAAATACTTTTTACAATCTCAAATAACAAAATATATGCGGAATTAAATCTTTCTAAATTACTAGCACAAAGATGATAGAGTTTATTGCTTCATATAGAAATGATAATTGAATTATAAAATAATTAAGCAATCAATCTCATTTACTTGAATAATAAATAATTATAAGCAAGTAATTATGAAAGTAATTAAGGAGATAGAGTTAGAGAGATGCAAACTCGATTTATAGTGGTTCGACAATATCAGAATCTTTCCGACCCTACGTCCACTCTCTTCAAGGATCCTCCTTGAAGTCTTTCACTAAACCAAGCAACTTACGGGTGTTGCTCAAACCGTACAATCCCCTTCCTCTCGGAAGTAATCCCTTTACAATAAAAGCTATAAAGTAAATGGTAGAGAGACAGCAAATGAAAGCTTATACAACTTAATAATGTCTCTCTTTCAAAGAAAAGCTTGAAGAATAGCTCAACATGAGTATTTCAAAGCTTTTTTGAGTTTCAAAGAATGAATGACTTGATTGTGTGTGTTCTTCTCTTTTTGAATGTCTTCTCCTTCTTATTGAATGCTGAATTGAGTGGGTTTATATAGCCATCAATTAATATGGCCTTTAGACTTCAATTTGAATTGATTGTGCCTTTAAAATATCATATTTCGAGTCCCAACGGTCATATTTTTGAACTACCAGTCGACTGGGTCGTGATACCAGTCGATTGGGTCCTCTTAAAAATTCACATTTTTGCTGCTACAGTGTTACCAGTCGACTGGTAAGTCATCCCAGTCGCCTGGGAACCTTCTGCCACTTTTACCAGTCGACTGCACTATTTACCCAGTCGACTGGGTCACTGTTGGAGCGCTGCTACAGTGATTTCTGGATGAACAGTGTTTTCAGCATAATTTTCTTCATATCTCTTTATTCTTTTTGGATTTTTGAGTTCCAAAAAATCTCCTTATTCAATCAAACTTTCTTGCACATTAAACACACGAGTTAAACACTTCAAAAGTGTTTTGTTATCATCAAAATTAATCTAATCAATTTCTTGATTGAGGCATTTTTGATGATGACAAAACATATTACAAATTTAAGCATAATGTGTGTGCTAGATAGATATATGAAGAATAATATATTACAAATGCTCAAGTAATTTTCTATGCCAACATAAATTCTTCTTAAATTCAATTAGAGAATGTTAAGTATTGAGCCCAAAGAATTTATTTGCATTTAATAAAATCACTTGGAGATTTTATATCTTCAATTAATTAGGACTATATAATAAAATGTAATGCAAATATAATTAGCTCCTAACAATTGAAACGACGTCAACATTAATTCACCAATTCCTACAATTTTGGTCTCCTTTGATGTATAAGCACTATTAACAATCTGTATTACTTAAGTAATATTCATTAGTGCTTAATTAAGATTTTTGTTATTATCAAAATCATTCAGGGTCAACAGTCTTCTTATCAACATGAATGTATCCTTTCGTACCATTTTCTAGAATGTAATGATACCAAACATCCATATGCTTTGTCCCCTCATGGAACACCGAATTCCTCCACAAGTGCCACATATTTTGGCAATTCTAAGACACCACAACCTACTCTTTTAGGACCTCCCACTCGTCCAACAACTCTTCGCACCCCATAGCCTCCTTTATGGCTTCTATAGCAGCTATGTATTCTACCCTGGTTGTTATAAGTGCTACCATTGGCTGCCATTGAGCCTTCCAATACCTCAGCAACCACTTCATCCCAAGCCAAAGCTCTTTTTCGGAATTACTCATAAACCTGCTGAGAACACTCATTGCATAAGCAATGTCGGGTTTAGCGCTTACCATGGTGTACATAACAAAACCAACTACACTAGAGTAAGGGACTTTCTCCATTTCCTTCTTCTCCGCCTCCGATCTTGGACATTGATCGCTGGAGAATTTTAAATGACCAGCAAGGGGAATCTTTACTAGTTTGCTATCTTCCATAGAGAATTTAGATATCATCTTCTCTATATAGGAAGTTTGAGAGATCTTCAATCTGTTTCTCTCCCTTTCCTGGATGATACACATCTCAATGATCTTCTTTGCATGGCCAATATCCTTCATCTAAAACTCATCACTGAGTTGAGTCTTTAATTTCTTTATCCTCTCTATGCTGCTCCCAACCAGTAACATGACATCAACATTGTAACGACCCATCCCGAGCGGGCCCACTCAGGACGGTATCAATTACCTTTCGAAATCGAGCACCTGGACACATAAATATATACTACAACAGAACAACATCTAACATATATTAGTTAAGATCATACAGAGATTACAACTATAAGGTTGTAGCTTTACAAGGTGTCTAAAGAGACACAGCCAATCGGTTACAACTTCACACCTAATATACAATATAACACTAAGAAAAAAAGATTGACCGAGGATGCGACGCTCGTGGACCCACCTAAAACTTCATTGAACTTCAAAGCTTCACCACTTAAAATCCAAAATCACCTGAAAGGTTAGAAATAGGAAGGGGGGTGAGCTATAAGCTCAGCGAGTTCTTACACTACACAAAGTAATCACTTGTTAGAAAAAGTTGAGGGCTTATTATTATTTCTTTTTCCTTTCTACTTTGTTTGTTCGTATACATAGTCATTTAGCACTTTGCAAAACAACAATCTTAGTAATCATAATACGGTCCTATAAGACCCACAACCAACTTGCAATCGCCATTCTATAGTCCATCAAAATATCACAATTTATCCATACAACCAAACATTTCATATGCCCCCTTACGGGCCAAATAATTCAAATTCGTGTATGATATGCCAATGCAGCATGATGCAATGAAATGTATCATCTCATAATCAATCATAATCCATTGGGGACGTCTCCCCACGTACCAGTACGTTTCACAAACAAAAATTTTCAGAACCCCCCTTGATCCGGGCCGGGTCCAATCATCCAAATATATTCGGTACCCTTTTTCACCCCTTGTGGGTAGGGACCTATCGTCCTCACACATCACTCCCTCCTCAATAACATACCGTAAATTTCAATGCATGATATGAAATGAAATAAAGTGATGAACATAATCAAATTCTCAACAATCCATACAATCACACGACATTCAGCACAAAGGTTTTGAAATCACTATCTCATCATTAATATATAATTTACTTACCTTACCACGTAGTTATAAATATAATTATTATATCTAAATAGCGAATTACAACTCTTATGTAACCTTATTGTTTTGGTTTCCCCACTAACATTCATGCTTACCAAGAGTAGGGTAATACTCACCTTAAGCCAAACACTAGTCGTGGATCACTTCTTTACCTTTTCTACGATCATCCACCACACCTATTGAAATGTCATTATAACAATTAAGACAAACTACATAAACAAAAAATCAATGAGCATAGTATTAAAAACTTAGATACTTAATAAGAAATCAATCATTCCATTTACTTACACATATAAATCAAAGAAAATACTACTAAAGTTCATTCTTCTCCTTAATCACCTATTTTCACTCTTTCCCTTCTTTCCTTCATTCTTTACTCTATACAACTCTCAATTCATATGAACTTAAATTTCAAGACACTAACTTAGAGTAATTACCAACAAATCCCAACTTATAAAAATTATTCATTCTAAATATAATTTCCCAATCAAGAAAAAGTCTCTTACTTAGAGGAATTTCTTTTAATTCCTAAAAGAGTTTCAAATTGACAGCCCATAGTATAATTCTCTAACAATATCCATCTCAACAATCATGTTATATAAGAATAAAACTTCACACTTTGTACATATAATCACCCTAAAAATCTTCAAACTTCACACACCCTTATTACTTTCTTCCAAAATTCCATAATACAGAAATTTCCAGATTTCCTTCAAATTTTTCCCCAACTTCAAATATTTCAAACTAGACTAATTTAAATTCAAATCACCACAAATAAAGTTCTAGATAAACTTTAGGAAGTATACTTTAACTTAAAAATATTTGGGACACAAAACTACCTCAAATTCTTGCTGAAACACAACTCACAAAACTGCCCAGAACACAAATTATTTCCAGAATTTCTGCACAATTCTCCCAACTTTGACAACTCATATATCACTCAATTTAAATCCAAAAGACCTCAAAAAAAATCCAAAAATCAACATCAAGAAGTCTACTTTAAGTTTGTAGTTGAACACTTTTCGAAATTACCTCAAAATCTGCACGAAAAAGCCAAGGTAACAAAACGGGATGTTCTTCCCCTGCTCGGAGCGTGGGGTCCATGCGCCACTGTAGCCCGCTCGTGGAGGCTCACCTCCCCGGCCGGAAGATAGCTGATGGTGGCAGAAGAGGGTTTCCAAAGTTTGAGGGCAAAAGGATCTTGGATGGTTGGGTTAAGGTTAGGTCAAAGTTTGGAAGAAAAAATGAGTTTTTGAGAAAGAAAAAAAAAATCTGGTGCTTTCCTTTCTTTCCTCTCTCTTTTTGCCGAGCTCTCAAATTGTTAAATGAGATATTTGCTGATTTACGTTAAATTTTAGCTTATATACTCCCTCAATGACTTGGCTTTTTACCACTCTACCCTTCCCCTTCTTCTTTTATTAATTGACATGCCATTTCCTTTAATTTTTCTTCTAGTATTTAAACAACCCCAAAGTTTTAGTTTCTTACTAAGAGATCCCTAAAAAAAATTAAATTATAAAACAAGATTATAAAAACTTGAAAGAAATATCGGGTTCTACAATTCTCCCCTCCTAAAAAAAAATTTAGTCCTCGAAATTTTCAACTAACCTGGATTGACGAACAGATAAGGGTATTGGTTCTTTATTTCCACTTCGTTTTCCCAAGTAGCTTCTTTGACTCCTCTATTTCTCCAAAGCACTTTAACTAAGGGAATGACTTTGTTGCGAGGAACTTGATCCCTAGAGTCCAAGATTTTTACTGGCATCTCCACATATGAAAGGTTGTTTTGAACTTCTATGGATTGGAATGGAATGATGTGCGACTCATCCGGTACATATTTGCGCAAAGCTGACACATGGAAAACATCATGAAGCTGTGAAAGTTCTGGAGGTAAGGCTAATCGGTATGCTACAAGTCCAATCCTTTCAATGATCTCATAAGGTCCGACGTAACGAGGGCTTAATTTCCCTTTTCGCCCAAACCTTAAAACTCCCTTCCAAGGGGAAACTTTAAGATGCACACGATCACCAACTTGGAACTCCAACGGTCTCCTCCTCTTGTCTGCATAGCTTTTCTGTCTACTTTGAGCCGTCCTTAGGTGTTCTCGTATTTTCTTGATCCTCTTTGTGGTTATCTCTACCAATTCTGGTCCTAAGACACTTCTTTCCCCCACTTCTTCCCAACATATCGGAGTCCTACACCTCCTACCATATAATGCTTCGAAAGGTGCCATCCCAATGCTAGTCTGAAAACTATTATTATATGCAAACTCCATAAGGGGTAAGTACGCATCCCAACTAACCGAAAAGTTCATAGCACACGCTCGTAGCATATCTTCTAAGATTTGAATTGTTCTTTCTGACTGACCATCCGTTTGAGAGTGGAAAGCCGTGCTAAAATGTAACTGAGTACCCATAGCTTGCTGAAATCCCTTCCAAAATCGAGACGTAAACCGAGCATCACGATCCGATACAACACTTAATGGTACACCATGCAGTTTTACTATTTCAGCCACATACAACTTTGCTAATCTTTCAGGAGACCAAGTTATCTTGATGGGTAGAAAATGAACAGATTTAGATAATCGATCAACTATAACCCAAATGGCATCAAAACCTCTCTGAGTACGAGGAAGTCCTGTCACAAAATCCATAGTCATCCTCTCCCATGGCCACTCCGGTATAGGAAGAGGTTGCAGCAACCCTGCCGGATGTCTATGCTCAGTCTTCACCTGCTGGCATACTAAGCATCGAGAAACATAGTCTGCTACGTCTCTCTTTAAACCTGACCACCAGAAATTTTGCTTAAGCCCTCTATACATTTTATTACTCCCCGGGTGCATAGAATAAATAGTGTCGTGAGCTTCTTTTAGGATCTCCTTCCTTAACTCCACTTCACTTGGCACACAGATTCGATTTCCCATCATCACCATTCCATCCTCTCTCACCACAAAATCACTCCGCTTGTTTTCTAAAACCTCCTTTTTAATAGCCATTAACACTGCATCCTTACCTTGAGCATCTAGTAGGCGACCTACTATTGATGATGTTACCACCATGATAGCTACTAACCCCCCAATGGTGTTGGCCTCAAGCTTCACTTCTAAGCTTCTTAATTCCTCAATTAACCCGGAATCATAAATCTTCAAAGTTGCCAACTTGCTACTGGATTTTCGACTTAATGCATCAGCTGCCACGTTACCCTTTCCAGGATGATAACTTATGGTACATTCATAGTCACTGATCAGTTCCATCCATCGCCTTTGTCTTAAGTTTAACTCCTTCTGGGTAGGCAGATACTTGAGGCTCTTGTGATCCGTAAAGATCTCACATCTTACTCCATAAAGATGATGTCTCCAAATTTTCAAGGCAAAGACTATCGCTGCCAACTCTAGGTCATGGGTGGGGTAGTTCCTTTCATGGTTCTTCAGTTGGCGTGAAGCATAAGCAACAACCTTCCCATGCTGCATTAGGACACAACCTAACCCTTGATGTGAAGCATCACTGTAAACTACAAACCCCTCATCACTCGAAGGAAGGATTAACACCAGTGCCATTGTCAGCTTTTCCTTCAACAATTGAAAACTTTGCTCACACTCTTCTGACCATATAAACTTTTCTTCCTTTCTTGTTAATTTGGTTAAAGGTACTGCAATCAGTGAGAAATCTTTGATAAATCTCCGATAATATCCCGCCAATCCCAAAAAGCTCCTAATCTCAGTCACATTTGTAGGTTTCTCCCAGTTTAGAACTGCTTCAACTTTCTGAGGGTCCACAGCCACTCCTGCTTCTGACACTACATGTCCTAAGAAGGTCACTTCTTTTAACCAAAACTCACATTTGTTAAACTTGGCATAAAGTTTCTCCTTCCTAAGAGTCTCTAGTACTATCTTCAAATGTCTGGCATGGTCTTCTTCACTCTTCGAATATACCAGAATATCATCAATGAAAACTACCACAAATTTGTCCAGGAATGGTTTAAATACTCTGTTCATTAAGTCCATGAAAGCTGCAGGGGCATTAGTCAATCCGAATGGCACAACCAAAAATTCATAGTGTCCATAACGGGTGCGGAAAGCAGTCTTTGGAACATCTGAATCTTTGATACGTAGTTGATGGTAACCCGATCTCAAGTCTATTTTTGAAAACACTCGAGCTCCTTGTAACTGTTCAAACAAATCATCAATTCTTGGTAACGGGTACTTGTTACGAATTGTCATCTTGTTTAGTTGTCTATAATCCACACACAATCTCAAAGTCCCATCTTTCTTCTTGACAAATAACACTGGAGCCCCCCAAGGTGATACGCTAGGACGAATGAGTTTCTTGTCTAACAACTCTTGAAGTTGGACCTTAAGTTCCTTTAATTCTGCCGGTGCCATTCGATAAGGGGGTATCGAAATAGGAGTAGAACTAGGTGTGAGTTCAATAAGAAAATCAATTTCCCTAATAGGTGGTAAACCGGGCAACTCTTCAGGAAATACATCTGGAAATTCCCTAACTATAGATATTCCTCCCAATTCCACACCTTCCTCAGAAGAATTGATCACATAGGCTAAATAACATTCACATCCCTTCTTCAACAATCTCCTAGCTGAAAGGGCAGAAATGAGGCATTGTGAAAGTACCTTACGTTCTCCCTGAAAAGAAAATTCTTTTTCCCCCGGAACTTGAAACATTACCATTTTCCTGAAACAATCTACTGAGGCGTGATACTTAGCTAACCAATCCATACCTAAGATCAAGTCATAATCCTTCATCTTCAAGGGCAATAAATCAACCTGAAGTTCTCTATCCCCAATGTTCACAACACAGTCCCAGAACATCCATTGGATTTCCACCTTCTCTCCTATAGGAGTCTCAACAATCAAGATCTTATGCAAATGTGTTCTAGGTACATCAACATATATAAGAAAAGAAGTAGAAACAAAAGAATGTGTTGCACCAGGATCAATTAACATTCTAGCATTTCTACCCGAAAGAGAAATCATACCAGTCACCACGTCGGGTGTGGCCTGAGCATCCTGTTGAGTGATTGCATAAACACGACCTTGCCCTCTCTGACCTTGACTAGCATCCCCTCTGCTTGCTGTGACCCCTCGACCGTGACTACCATTTCTACCACCTCCAGTCCCACTGCCTCGACCCACTTGGCCCCGTCTGGAGCCTCTAGCTGTACTCACACTACCAGTTGGCTTAAGTCTTGACCAACAGTTTGCTCCCACATGACCACCCTGACCACACACAAAGCATACCACACTTTTCAACACAGGACAATCCCTTTGAAGATGTTCAGCTGATCCACAATGATGACAGAACTTAACATTACAATCTCTAGATAAGTGACCCATCTGACCACACCGAAAACATCCTTTAGTATTCATTCCTGACATTGTACTACTTCCTCTACCTTGTGCACTTCCTCCTCTGCCTTGATTTCTTAAAGGAAATGATTGTCCTGCAAATCTTTGCATTCCTCCCACTGAACTTTGCACTACAGATGCTGCTGGTTCACTCTGAAGACCTTGACTCATCTTCAATAACTTACCTCCCATACTTTGCCCTTCTTGGAAAACTGATCTACTCTGTTGAAAAGGATGACCACCTCGGAATTCCAACCCATAACTGCTTTCCCTAGCACTGTCTGACCTGCTCCTCTTTTGTCGATCCTGATGTCCTCTCAACTCCATTATATCTTTCTCTACAAGTAGTGCTTTATCCATTAGTCTTGTATAGTTTGAATGATCCAAATATGAAAGGCGAGTACGAATTTCATAATTTAAACCATCAAGGAATTTCTTACATTTTCGTCCTTCAGTGATGACCAAGTCTGGTGCAAATCTAGACAGAGTAATAAATCTTGAATCATACTGAGTCACTGACATAGCACCCTGTTTCAGATAGTTAAAGTCCTTCTCCATTTGAGCCTTAACAGATTCTGGGAAATGTTTGTCATAGAATACTTTCTTAAACTTCTCCCAAGTCAAAGGTTCATCAATGTCCCCTGATAATCTAGGAAGTATATCCTCCCACCAATTCGCTGCCTCTTCTTCTAACTTGAATGATGCAAACGCAACTTTTTGTCTGTCCAACACTGGTAGTACCCTAAACAGACGTTCCATCTTTTTAATCCATGCCTCGGCATCTAGAGGGTTTTCAACACTTCGAAAACTTGGTGGCATCAGCTTGATAAACCTATTAAATACATCCCCTTCCATTTCTTGCCTCAATCCATCCTCCCCTAATGTTTCATCATGTGCTACAGGAACATCTGCATGCTCATTTGGAAAATCTGGAGCTCGTCTGTTTTGTTCTTCCAATCTACGCTCTAGCTCCCCAATTCTACCCAATGCTTGGGCTAAAGCTTCCCTTAATTCATCCCTTTCTATAGCAGCATCTCTTACATTCTCACAAGCAGCACCGGTTGCACTACCAACATGTTCAACCTCAGGGACTTCAGGTTCAACATTTTGTTCCACCTGTAATGGGGGTCGTCCACGCCCCCGAGTTGGAACACTACCCCTTCCTTGGGCACGCCCTCCTCCCCGAACTCTACCTCTCTTTGGTCCACGAGGCATCCTCGAATCCTACACAAAAGAACTCATTTAGAAACAAAAAAACTGGACTTCTACAGTCTACAGAACCTTAAACCTAAAGCTCTGATACCAAAATTGTAACGACCCATCCCGAGCGGGCCCACTCAGGATGGTATCAATTACCTTTCAAAATCGAGCACCTGGACACACAAATATATACTACAACAGAACAACATCTAACATATATTAGTTAAGATCATACAGAGATTACAACTATAAGGTTGTAGCTTTACAAGGTGTCTAAAGAGACACAGCCAATCGGTTACAACTTCACACCTAATATACAATATAACACTAAGAAAAAAAGATTGACCGAGGATGCGACGCTCGTGGACCCACCTAAAACTTCATTGAACTTCAAAGCTTCACCACTTAAAATCCAAAATCACCTGAAAGGTTAGAAATAGGAAGGGGGGTGAGCTATAAGCTCAGCGAGTTCTTACACTACACAAAGTAATCACTTGTGAGAAAAAGTTGAGGGCTTATTATTATTTCTTTTTCCTTTCTACTTTGTTTGTTCGTATACATAGTCATTTAGCACTTTGCAAAACAACAATCTTAGTAATCATAATACGGTCCTATAAGACCCACAACCAACTTGCAATCGCCATTCAATAGTCCATCAAAATATCACAATTTATCCATACAACCAAACATTTCATATGCCCCCTTACGGGCCAAATAATTCAAATTCGTGTATAATATGCCAATGCAGTATGATGCAATGAAATGTATCATCTCATAATCAATCATAATCCATTGGGGATGTCTCCCCACGTACTGGTACGTTTCACAAACATAAATTTTCAGAACCCCCCTTGATCCGGGCCGGGTCCAATCATCCAAATATATTCGGTACCCTTTTTCACCCCTTGTGGGTAGGGACCTATCATCCTCACACATCACTCCCCCCTCAATAACATATCGTAAATTTCAATGTATGATATGAAATGAAATAAAGTGATGAACATAATCAAATTCTCAACAATCCATACAATCACACGACATTCAGCACAAATGTTTTGAAATCACTATCTCATCATTAATATATAATTTACTTACCTTACCACATAGTTATAAATATAATTATATCTAAATAGCGAATTACAACTCTTATGCAACCTTATTGTTTTGGTTTCCCCACTAACATTCATGCTTACCAAGAGTAGGGTAATACTCACCTTAAGCCAAACACTAGTCGTGGATCACTTTTTTACCTTTTCTACGATCATCCACCACACCTATTGAAATGTCATTATAACAATTAAGACAAACTACATAAACAAAAAATCAATGAGCATAGTATTAAAAACTTAGATACTTAATAAGAAATCAATCATTCCATTTACTTACACATATAAATTAAAGAAAATACTACTAAAGTTCATTCTTCTCCTTAATCACCTATTTTCACTCTTTCCCTTTTTTCCTTCATTCTTTACTCTATACAACTCTCAATTCATATGAACTTAAATTTCAAGACACTAACTTAGAGTAATTACCAACAAATCCCAACTTATAAAAATTATTCATTCTAAATATAATTTCCCAATCAAGAAAAAGTCTCTTACTTAGAGGAATTTCTTTTAATTCCTAAAAGAGTTTCAAATTGACAGCCCATAGTATAATTCTCTAACAATATCCATCTCAACAATCATGTTATACAAGAATAAAACTTCACACTTTGTACATATAATCACCCTAAAAATCTTCAAACTTCACACACCCTTATTACTTTCTTCCAAAATTCCATAATACAGAAATTTCCAGATTTCCTTCAAATTTTTCCCCAACTTCAAATATTTCAAACTAGACCAATTTAAATTCAAATCACCACAAATAAAGTTCTAGATAAACTTTAGGAAGTATAATTTAACTTAAAAATAGTTGGGACACAAAACTACCTCAAATTCTTGCTGAAACACAACTCACAAAACTGCCCAGAACACAAATTATTTCCAGAATTTCTGCACAATTCTCCCAACTTTGACAACTCATATATCACTCAATTTAAATCCAAAAGACCTCAAACAAAATCTAAAAATCAACATCAAGAAGTCTACTTTAAGTTTTTAGTTGAACACTTTTCGAAATTACCTCAAAATCGGCACGAAAAAGCCAAGGTAACAAAACGGGATGTTCTTCCCCTGCTCGGAGCGTGGGGTCCACGCGCCACTGTAACCCGCTCGTGGAGGCTCACCTCCCCAGCCGGAAGATAGCTGATGGTGGCAGAAGAGGGTTTCCAAAGTTTGAGGGCAAAAGGATCTTGGATGGTTGGGTTAAGGTTAGGTCAAAGTTTGGAAGAAAAAATGAGTTTTTGAGAAAGAAAAAAAAAATCTGGTGCTTTCCTTTCTTTCCTCTCTCTTTCTGCCGAGCTCTCAAATTGCTAAATGAGAGATTTGCTGATTTAGGTTAAATTTTAGCTTATATACTCCCTCAATGACTTGGCTTTTTACCACTCTACCCTTCCCATTCTTCTTTTATTAATTGACATGCCATTTCCTTTAATTTTTCTTCTAGTATTTAAACAACCCCAAAGTTTTAGTTTCTTACTAAGAGATCCCTAAAAAAAAATTAAATTATAAAACAAGATTATAAAAACTTGAAAGAAATATCGGGTTCTACAAACATAGATGAGGATGATCACCACTTCCTCAACCTTCTGCCCTTTATAATACAAGTAAGAATCATAGTAGCTCCTCATGAAACCCAAGCTGATTACAAAGGAATCAAACATCTTGTTCCATTGCCGAGGTGATTGCTTCAGGCCATAGAGAGACTTTTTCAATTTGCACACTAACTCTCCCTGCCTTCCTTCCACATAGCCTTCGGGTTGTCTCATAAAAATGGTCTCATCGAGCTCTCCATGTAAGAATGCTGTCTTCACATCTTTTTGCTCGATTTCCCAATCAAATTGGACCACTAATGCTAACACTATCTATATTGTCTTGCACTTCACAACCGGTGAGAAGATTTCGGTAAAATCTATGCCTTCTTTTTGTGTGAACCCCTTCGCCACCAGCCTAGCTTTATATTGGACTTCATTCCCTGGAGTATTCCCTTATTTGATCTTATAGAGCCATCTACAATCCACAACTCTCTGTTTTTCAGGTTTGGGCACCAACTCCTAAGAGTTGTTCTTCATCAAAGAATCCATTTCTTCCTCCATAGCCAGCTGCCACTTTGACGAATCCTTACACTCCATGGCATCCATGTAAGTTTCTGGTTCAACCTCTCCTTCTATCCAAGGAGCTACTACATTAGCATCCGCAAACCCATATCTCAAAAGTGGTCTAACCACTCTCCTTCCCCGGTCTCTTGTGAGCTGGTAGTCATTTGTTGGATCAACCTCTTCTTGTTCAGCCTCTTCTTGAGTTTCTTGAGCTTGGCCTTCATCTAAGGGCGCTACCTGGTCTGAACCCTCTTGCCTCTTTTGCTCTACTTGAACCGAGTTCTCCTTGATGCGATGCTCCAAAACTTCCTAACTAGTTTGCTCACTAGCCCCTGCAGGGTTAGTTTCTCCAAGTAGGGAAATAATAATTCATTAAAGATAACATCCCTACTTATAATCAGTTTCATGCCCTTCTTTTCTAAGGACCACAACCTATATCCCTTAACCCCATCACTATATCTTAGAAATACACATTTTCTAGATATAGGGTCAAGTTTATCCTCCTTTTGATGTGCATATGCTGCACACCCAAAAGTCCTAAGGTTGTTTAATTCAGGGGGTTTTCCACTCCACATCTCCATGCGGGTCTTGAGCTCTAAAGCTCTAGAGGGTGATCTATTTATCAAGTATGCAGCTATAGCCACAGCTTCTCCCCAAAAATATTTTGGTAACCCGAATCCTATTAACATAGACCTAACCTTCTCCAAAAGGGTTCTATTCATTCTTTCAACAACTCCATTTTGCTGGGGTGTTTTTAAAACTGTCCTATGCCTTAGAATGCCATTTAATTCACAGAATTTATCAAAATAATTATTGCAAAATTCTAAGCCATAATCGGTTTGTAAAGCCATAACTACCCTACCCGTTTGAGTTTCCAGCAACTTCTTCCACACAACAAATTTATTCAAGGCATCAGATTTATTCCTAAGCAAATAAACCCACACTCTTCTTGAATAATCATCAATTAAAGACAGAAATTAAAAGTTACCTCCCTGTGCTGGTGTCCTAGCTGGTCCCCAAAGGTCTGAATGAATGTAGTCAAGAATCCCTTTGGACTTGTGCACTCCGGTATTGAAGCTGACCCGGTGTTGCTTCCCAAGAATGCAACTCTCACGGAAATCTAGTTTTTCTACTTTGTCACCACCAAGTAGACCTTCCTTGCTAAGCACTTGCAGGCCCTTTTCGCTCAAGTGTGCCAAAGAGCTGCCTTATCCATCTCGGCTATCAAGCTTGTTGCTTGATCATTGATTTCTGTCTCTCTGATCATCTCATAGAGTTCCTCGTTTCTTGCTGCCTTGATCACTACCAAAGATCCCTTGGCCACTTTGATCTTTCCTCCCTCTACTTTGCATGTATACCCCATAGAATCTAGCTGCCCCAATGAGATCAAATTCCTCTTCAAATCTGGAAGATACCTTACATTTCGTAGTAGCCTTGTGACTCCATCAAACATCTTCAATTGAACGTCACCAATCCCTCTCACTTGGCAAGAATTGTCATTTCCCAAGAATACGCTTCCATCATTGATCTCCTTGAAATTCTTGAACCATTCCTTGTGAGGGCACATATGATAAGTGCACCTGGAATCAAGAATCCACTTTTCACTGCCTTGCCTCCTGCTCACATTTGAGCACACAACAAGAACATCATCTTGCTGTTCTCCTTTGGCAACCGAAGCCTCTCTATTGTTGGTATGGTTTCTCCTCTCATTCCACATCCTCTTCTTGCAATCTTTCTTGAAATGGCCCTCCTTGTTGTAGTAGAAGCATCTCATTCCTCCTCTAAGTCTTATCTTGGAATGAGATCTCCCATGGTTCTACCTTCTACCTCTTGATTTCTCCCGGTAGTTGCCATGGTTGCTACTGCCATTCTGAGTTGCTGGCCTTCCTCTTACGAACAGCCCATCTCCACTTGATGTCTCCTTCATCTTGGCCTTGAAATCATGTGCCCTTATAGCATTTATCACAATCTTTTTTGTCAAAGTATCCCTTCCATACTCAATGGCATTAATCAAGTTATCAAAGCAATAAGGAAGAGAATTTAACAAGATAACAGCCAATTGTTCATCCGGAAAAATAATGCTACAGCTATTCAAATCTTGAACTAGCTTATTAAAGACATCAAGATTATCTTGCAACTCTTTAATAGGATCCATTTTAAAAGCAAAGATTCTTTTAAGAAAATAAATCTTGTTAGGAAGAGTTTTGGTAAGAAACAACTCATCTAGTTTCTTCCATATGACAGCCGGATCCTCCGAGTCTCCGCATTCTCTTGTGACACTATCCGACATGTGCAAGAAAATGGTGCTGTAAGCCATCTTCTTTATCTCAGTTTGCTGGTCCTCCGTGACACTTACTGAAAAAGCATCATCTTCTCCAATAGCCAAGTCCACTTTCTGTTGCATTAGAACAGCCTTGATCTTCCGCTTCCAAAGGGCAAAGTCTCCATTTCCATCAAACTTCTCAATACAGAAATTTGAAGCCATTTTTTGCGAACAAGATCCCTGATTTATACTCTTTCCACAAATGCTTTCTTCAACCTCAAGAACACAGATCGAAGATGGATCTTAACACCGTTCTTGAATCAACCTTCAAGAACACAATCGGATCTTGATCTTTACACCGTTCTTGAATCACCCAAGAAGTTGATCTTTGATTCTTGGAGTCTTGGCTCTGTCACCTTCTTGTTCTTACTCCGATTCCCAACTGTGCAGCTCTAATACCACTGTTCAAAGCTCTGATACCACTGTTGGAAATCACCTTGACAAGATGCTCAGGTGGTGATCTTTCTAACACTCAAGTCTAGAATAACTTGTAGAAAGAAATACAGCAATCGAACACAAGAACAGAAAATCAAATAAAGAAAGAAGAAAAGCAATTTATTATCGAGGTTCGGCAATATGACGTCCCCGTGAGTTCCTCCGAACTCTCTGCACTAAATCAAATGGTTCTTACAAGTTACAGCAATCCCCTTCAAGAAATCAAGTTCTTGAAGAAACCAAGAAGAGAAGTAAGGAAGAAGATAAGAACTTACAATGTTCTTTATCTAATCTAGACTCTCTCTTCTTTATAACCAGCCTCACTACAAGAGTCCCTCTTATGTTTATGTCTCTCACACAATTCTCTCTTATATTGTTTACAATTGATCTCACAATGTCACAATATACTCTCTCTATTGTGTTGTTATGAAAAATGAGGCTTGAGAACCCTTTTTATAGCCTTTCACTTCTTGGACATTCTTGTGAATCAATATCCTCCCTTTGATCATGATCTCTTTTAAATCTTAGTACTTTATCATTCTCCAAGTGGTTTTGTGCGTTTTGGTGTTGCGCACACACACTTAAGAGGGTCCTAAAGCATGCTGCCTATATGTGCAGCAGTGTTCCTGGGCGGTGCGGTGCTGGGCGTGCGCGCTGCGGTACTGGTGTGTACTTGATGGTGTGCATATTGAGAGGCACAGCATTGGGCGTGCGCGCTGCGCCCTGACCTGATGCTGCTCCCTTCTGCTGCTGTGCGCACACTCTTCTGCTTGTGTGTAGAAGTGCGCACACTAGTGCGCATGGCCTTCCCTTGCTCCAAATTGATGCACACATATGTGTGCAGTCTTCTAACTTGCTGAAATTTAATTTTCCACCTTTGGTTTAGACTTTAGCCATCTTTGAACCATGGTTGGACCTGTGCAAACCTTAGACAAATACCAATACATGGAGCAAAATTTGAACAAGAATGGGCATTAAAAGCACTACCTGTTTGTGCAAGAGAGACTAGGAATACCATATGAGGAATTAAATTTTAGTAGTTTCAGAAGATGATTCATCTGCTCCTTGCTGAAGGGACTTGACTCAGCTTCATTGGCAGGCTTGCTGCTTTTCCAATTTGCTGGTTTTCCATGAATTTTCCAGCAAGTATCTTGAGTATGGCATGGTTTGTTACAATAATCACACCAGACCCGAGGCTTCTCTTCAGTTTTATGCTAAAAATTGGCTGCCTTATTAGTAGTAGATTCGGTAACAAAGGCAGAACCTTCAATGGCCCCGCTGGTGATCTTCTTCCCCAACATTACGTGTCTGTGGCTTTCTTCTCTTTGAACTTCAGCAAACACTTCACCGAGTGGAGGAAGTGGAGTCTTGCCAATGATCATTCCTCTAACTTCATCAAACTCCACGTTTAGTCCGGCAAGGAATTTGTAAATTCGATGAGCCTCCACAGTTCGTTTGTAATAACTAGCATCTTCAGTGGATTTCCATTCATAATCATTGAACAAATCCAAGTCCTGCCACAGCCACTTCAATGAATTGAAATACTTAGTGACTGAGTCTTCGCCTTGTCAAATCTCGCCAAGTTTCAGAGTCAATTCATAAATTTGAGATTGATTTCCCAAATCAGAATACATCTGATTAACGTTGTCCCAGAGTTCTTTGGCCGTAGAATAGCACATATAATTGGAACTAATGCCCTCATCCATAGAATTCACAAGCCAGGTTATTACCATTGAATTTTCTACATCCTAGGTCACATAAAATAGATCCTATGGGGCTGGTTCCTTCTTTTCTCCTGTTAAATACCCAATATTTCCCCATCCTCTGATGTACATCCGAACTGATTGGGACCATCATAAGAAGTTGTTTCCATTAAGATGGATTGTAGTGATTTAGATAGAGTGAGAATATGTAACGGGGTTTTGAATTGTAAGATGGGTTGCAGGATTTGTGAGGGGTGGAGTTGACTCAGAGGAGATGTCAGACATGGCTGGATTGAGTAGGAAAAAAAAAATCTAGGCTTTAGGGTGGCTGTGATACCATGTGAATTTGAACGAAAGACAGAAAATGGAATAATTTTTCTCTGTATTGTTCTTTCTTAAATGGTTTACACGGATTTTCTTTATATAAGAGAACACAAGTACAAAATAAGGAAACTAACTAAAATGGCTAGCTGTCCTAATTAATTACAGATTTGACTAAAGAGCTATTTACAGAAATAAGAATACAGCTAATAAAACTCATAATATTTGGTAATATTATGATCGAATCTTCCCTTTTCAACAATATTTCTATAAATCAACAATACTATAGTACATCTTAATTTCTACTTGTTCAATAATTTAAAGGCCCAGAAGAACATCAATTGAAACTGAACTGGCCAACAAGACACAAGATCTGTGTTGGCATAGCAAGAGGTTTGGCATATCTCCATGAAGAATCAAGTTTGAAGATTGTGCACAGAGACATCAAGCCCACCAATGTGCTGCTGGATGAAAATTTAAACCCTAAGATATCTGACTTTGGTTTGGCCAACCTTGATGAAGAGGATAATACACATATCAGCACCCAAATTGCCGGAACTTTGTAAGTTTGTCTTTTAATTCATTTTCTATATATTGCCTCTTTCTTTTCTTTTTTTCAATTCCCATTTACTAGGTGAAAATATAAAGGTGACAATCATGAATGTTTATAGTTTAGTAATTTAAATTCAACTTCAAACAGATTCTTGATTGTACCAAAAATTCATAGACCATTTACTTTTTATTCTCTATGGAGGTCATGTTATCATGAAGATAATTATCTAGATTCTAGGATTTTTTTTCCTTTTTCTCTTTAGAATGGAATCAAATGTCTAACATCAATATGTTATTGAATTTGTAGTGGATGTATGGCACCTGAATATGCAATGCGGGGTTATTTAACAGACAAAACTGATGTTTATAGTTTTGGAATTGTTGCGCTAGAAATTGTTAGTGGGAGGAGCAACACCACTTACCGGCCAAAGCAGGAATGCTTGTATCTTCTCGATTAGGTAATTTAATTGTCATTCTTTTTTTCAATTGTTTTGGTCCCTTTTACATCTATCTTGCTTGTCTTTGTATTGCCATGAAGTTGGTTTTGAGATAGCCATGTTTCCCTTTATCTTTTTCTTTTTTTTAGGCTCATGAATTGAAGGAAGAAGGGTATCTAATGGAGCTAATAGATCCAAGGCTGGGATCGGACTTCAACAAGGAAGAGGTGATGACGATGATTGATGTAGCTCTTTTATGTGCTGATGTTTTTGCAGAAGTCAGACCTTCAATGTCTTCAGTTGTGAGCATGCTCGAAGGCAGGGTCGCTATTCAAGAGTTGGTTCCAGATTCAAGTTTCTCCAACGATGAGGCAAGTAGTGTTAAGGCAATGAAGAAGCATTATCAACAGATCGCAGAAATGAAAATGGTAGAAAGCCAAACTCGGAGTATTTCAACAGTTGGTCCATGGTCTGTTTCTTCTACATCCGCTGCCAATCTCTATCCAGTCAATTTGGATTATTGGGAGAAAAGAGATTAAAGGAAACGATAACATTTTTTTTTCTTGCGAGATAAAAGTATATTGCGAGAACAAATTTACAGCATTTTGTGGCATGATAATTGTATATTACGAGGACAAGTTTACATAAATCAATCATTTGTTCTTTGACTCGAATAAACATCTTCCTTACCATACAATAATTGAAACAATATGTTTTCTGGTTCTTTTCCTTCACTGTATGTTTTGATTGAGACAATAGAAAGAAAAAAAAAAAGAAAGAAAAAGAGTACCTCCAAATTTTCTCACATTATTTTCCTTCAATACTTCCAAACAAGAATGAATTAAAATAGTTTATGGTTGGTAAGAGAGAAATGTGAGATGAAAGAAAAATGAAAAGAAAAGAAATGTTTGTCATGTTTGGTAGAGGATGAAAAAGTGGGGAAACAAAAGATAGAGAAAAACTTATTTTAGCTTCCAACTCCGAGAGAATTATGATTTGTATATATAAAATTAAAATATCAACACTTTCACTTTTCTTTCCTATCAATTTGAAGGATTGCGATGTTTTTCATCACGTCTTTAATAAAAATGATTGAAAAGTGGGAGGAATAAAGATACCCTCGTCATCTTGTAGTGGTTTTGATGGGATAAATGTATGTTTCCGAATGTTTTCCTAAAAAAAAGAAGAAAGAGTTAGGTGTCTAAAATAGTTACACGGCATGTGAGGTGGTATATATGAGATTTAAGGGAGTATGTGAGAATCTAAAATCATATTACATCAAATTGAAATTTCGAAGATAAGCTGGACCTTTGGATCTAGTAGTACGTCGACTGATCATTAATTTATCCATATGCATAATTTCAAATTATATCGTTATCTATTTCGTTTTACATTTCCATCAAGCAAGTTCCAGTACTTGTGAAAAATGTTCAATTCTCTCTCTATCTCTTTGAAAAGACTGCTCAATTTCATAGATGTGATGTAAATACTAAAGGTGTTGCTGAATTAATAATTAATCAGGTAATGCTTTTCATTTTTTTTAACAATTTAGATATTTTAAAAGTAATTTAAAAAAAATAACACTTATTTTCCAAAAATTCGAATTTTTTTTTTTGTTTATCGACTTGTTAAATATTGTGTTGGAAAGAGAAGTGCTGTTTTTTAAATTGTGTTAAGAATATCCAAATCGATGAATAAAATATTAAGAAAAATGAAAGTGAAAAATAAAAAAAAAACATTTTTCAACACTAAAGCACCCTTATTTTTTATTTATTTATTTAAGCAGTGTTAACTTATGTGAAAATGATGGGTTACCTAATGTTTAAATTAGTCTTAGGATTAAGTTGACAATTATTGATGGACCTATATATTGAGAAATAGTCCTCACAGTGTGCCCACATACTGACCAAGTCCATTTACCTCTCCTAAAAGTTTCTTGGAATGTAGCTCTACTGTTCCTTTCATCTTTCAGCTTTGCTTCTTTGGATTCCTTTCATACATGACCCATATTTTCTCATCGGTGTATCTGGATATGCACTTACCTTCATTGCTTCTTTACTTTGCTCTTTAATCACTCTACACAGATTATTAATGTTAGCAAAGGAGGTTGTCTGTTGCCTCTTACTTTCTTGGCTCCAATTCTGTGCTTCTTTGCCTAATTCTATTTAACATCTTTCAACTCTCACCAAGTCAAAAACTTTTCATACCCATTTATCAAAAACATGTCTACTTTGGATGTTTTTTTTCTGATCTAAATTTGCTTCAATAATGCTTTTTTTGCTATCTACTCTACAGATCCTTAACATTTTTAAAGGAGGTTGTTTATTGCTCCTTATTCTCTTGGCTCCACTTTTGTGATTCTCTCTCTATTCTAATTAAGATATCTCCATTCTCAGTAAGGTTTGGTAAATCTGGTCAGGTAATTTTATCTTTCTATTCCCATTTGTCAACATAGTTGCATATTTTTCCTTTTTTTTCTGGCTACAAGGTGTTTCACTTTTTAAACTTATAGTTAAACATCATATAAATACATTAAGCAAGTACGTAATCTTTTTCTCAAACCTATTTGGCAAAAAGTTTTAGGATTTTCCAATGTTCTTTGTTGTCGATTTGATTTTCGATTATTGCATTCTTAGCATCTGCTAATGTTTGTGATCTGTTTTTCTTTTTAATACAATTCTTGTCTTCTCTGACAATCTGTTTTCTTTTCATCTTCTTTTCATGGTAATATTTGCAAAGACTGCATATACCATTGTTAAATCAAGACCTTGATATCTCTATCTTTTCTTCAATAACCAGCTGCATTTGTTAGGAAGTTCATTCTAGTTACTCAGCATCTTTCTGTAACTACATTTCTTGCTAGGATCAGGGTTTAGCAATGAGATGTGTGCTATACTGTAAGCTTTTGTTTTTCCCCCCCAATTTGATTTTTTTAAAGTTAGTTGTTCGACAAAATCATAGGGATCTTTTATGACTTACTTCTCTATAACTATAGGGTTCATGATCTGAAATCTTTTTTGAGTTAAATTTTGGTTTTATAATTTGGGTGCTTATTCGGTAGTTAATTAATACAGTATATTCTTTTTCTAGGTGATTTCATCAAGCTTCTCTATTCTTGGTTGCTATATAGGAGCTTGGCCATGGAGGTTCTAGCGGGCACAATCACAGAACTTGTAAAGATGATGCTTGCACCAGTTGGTAAATGCATCAAGCACCACCGAAGCCTTGAAGAATATATGCATGATCTCAAAATAAAAACTGAAGAATTGAACTGCCGAAAGGAGGACATTTTATCAAGACGCAGACGAGAGCTTCTTCCTGGAAAGACTCTAAAGGAAGAAGTTGAGCTTTGGTTGGCAAATGTTGGGAGAATTAATGCCGATGTACATGCCATTGAAGAAGAAGTTGAAAAAGTGAATTATGTCAGCCGTTCACGGATGGGAAAACACGTCTTCAAGAAGATAGAGGAAGTCACAGAACTCCATCTAAAGGGTAATTTCCGTGATAGTGTGGTAGTTGATGCAAATGTGCGGAGTGAAGCACCATTGCCAGTAGCAAAATTAGCCGGGAAAACTACAGCAGAAAGAATTAAGGAAGAAATTTTGGAATGCTTGATGAATGATGATGTTAGGAAGATTGGAGTTTATGGAATGGGGGGATCTGGCAAGACAACTACAGTGAAACATATCTATAATCGCCTTTTAAAAATAACTGATAAGTTTGATAAATTGATCTGGGTAACTGTGTCCAAGTTCGTGGATGTCATTAATTTGCAACATCACATTGCAAAAGAATTGAAGTTACAATTTTCAAATGTTGAAGATGAAACAAAAATGTCATCGGAGTTATTTCATGCATTTGAGCAAAGTAAAAGATATGTGTTAATTTTGGATGATATGTGGGAATCCTTTGATTTGGTGAGAATAGGTATTCCTGAACCAACTCAAGCTAATGGGTGCAAATTGGTGATAACTACTCGGTCCCTTGAAGTTTGCCGACAAATGGATTGTAAAGATATTAAAATGGAGTTTCTTTCCAAACAAGAGGCATGGGAATTGTTCTTGGATGAAGTAGGGCATCATAATTTGGCTACCCCAGATATTAAAGTAATTGCCAAGCAAGTTGCTGAAGAATGTGATCGCTTGCCGCTTGTAATTGTGGTAGTTGCTCAAAGTTTGAAGAGTGTAACTAGCATGTTTGAGTGGTCAAATGCATTAGCAGAATTGAGAAGTTCTACAAGAAGGCACGATGAGATGGATACTCAAGTACTTGAGAGACTGAAGTTCAGCTATGATCGTCTAAAGGATGATAGACTTCAAAAATGTCTTCTACATTGTGCACTATACCCTGAAGATTTTGTGATCGAAAGAGAGGAGCTAATAGAGCATTTGATTGTTGAGGGAATAATTAAAGAATTAGATAGTCTGCAAGAAAAATTGAACAAAGGTCATACTATGTTGAAAAAACTAGAGAATGCTTGCTTATTGGAATGTGCCGGATATTATAATTGTGTCATGATGCATGATTTGATTCGAGACATGGCACTGCAGATCTTGAGTGAGAGTTCTCGAACCATGGTGAGAGCGGGCATGCAATTGCGAGAAATACCAGATGAGGACAAGTGGACAGGAGATCTTGAGAGGGTTTCATTAATGGAGAACAACATAAGAGAAGTTCATTCTTGCAGTTCACCGAATTGGTCCAATCTCTTGACGTTGTTACTCTGTGGAAATCCTTTGGAGAGAATTGCAGATTCATTCTTTTTGCAATTACATGAGCTCAAGGTTCTTGATCTTTCTTATACGAACATTGAAAAATTACCGGATTCCATTTATGATTTGGAGAATCTCACTACGTTATTGCTCAAAAGATGTCTACGGTTAAAGTGTATTTCATCATTGGCAAAGCTCAAGGCATTAAGGAAGTTGAACCTTGGATTGAGTGGACTCGAAGAAGTACCTCAAGGCATGGAAATGTGTGTTGATCTTAGATATCTTAATCTCAATACTAGATATCTAAAGAAGATACCCTCTGGGGTTTTACCAAGGCTCTCTCGTCTTCAAGTTCTCATCCTTAATACATTCTCGAGAAATTGTGCAATCGAAGTGGAGGAAGTAGTGTGCCTGAGGAAGTTGGAAATCTTAACATGCCAGTTTTGCAATTTAAGTGACTTCAACAGATATTCCAGTTATTTGGCAAAGGGGCATGGGTCTTTGATGATCAAATATTGTCTTCTAGTGGGGAGTTATGTTTTGAAAGTCGTTCGTGGGAAGGAGGGATGTATTGATTTTTTTATAGAATTCTTTTCTGGAAAGCTGGCATTACTGAGTAATTGCAAATTAAGCAGAGAATGTGAAGAGCCTCTGGTTCTCCCAAGAGATGTTGACATACTGGAGACTGAAGAGTGCCATGATATAGCAAGCTTATGTGATGTTTCATCTCTGGAAAATGTAACTAAATTGGATGTCGTTCAGATTGAAAATTGTAATGGGATAGAGTGTGTGATTCCTTTGACTTCCTTATGCAAAATTACAGTATTGGAAAGCCTCAAGACTCTAAGACTTGAAAACTTGCCAAATTTACGTGTCTTGTTGAGTGGAGAAGGAGCAGCTGCATCACCACCGGTACAAGCACCAAATGTAGGCACCTTTTCCCACCTTCGAGAATTTTCTATATGCTATTGTCCAAATATAAAGAAGCTGTTCCCACCTTCCTTGCTGCCGCACCTCCAAAACCTGGAAGTTGTTTCGGTCGAGAAATGTTAGCAACAGGTGCTGAAGAAGAAGAAGAGAGGAATATTGAAGGGATTATGGTTGAAGAAAGTAACAATAACAACCCTTATGTTATCAACAACTATGATGCTCAATTCACTCTCCCAAAGTTACAGTTTTTGGATTTGTTACATCTCCCAAAATTGAAGATCATCTGCTGTAGAAGAGGAGTAATGATTTGTAATTCTCTCCAACGCATTGAAATATTCGAATGTGAGAAGCTAAAGAGGATACCATTGTCTATTCCCCTACTTGAGATTGGCCAACCATCTCCTCCTCCTCCTCCTCCTCTCAAAACAATTCGAATAACTCCGAAAGAACATTGGGAATCATTGGAGTGGGACCATCCGAACACTAAGAATGTCCTTCAGACCTTATTATATAAGTAAGAATGGTAAGCCTGCTCATCTTTGTTTGTTAGACATGAATTACTCACTTATGATCAGCTCTTACTGCTTGGATTTTGTTCTACTGATGTTTCCTCTAATCATATAATTTTGGTCTTAATGAATGCATCCTTTTCCTTAACAATCATATCTGACAATAAGTTAACTTGTTCAGTGAATGTCGTATTACTAACACTATATTTTGTCAATTTTAATTATGTTCGTGTATGGCTGATGCATAGGTTTTTGATATTTATGGTACACTTGGCAACATGAATTTTGAATTTGAGGATTTAAATGTAAAATTTATTATTTTTCTCAATTTTTTATTTAAAATTAATGAGATTATTCATATTAATATAATATTGAACCATGCATATTAACACATGTATATCAATAATTAATTAATTATGATATAATTTATTTTATTTGGTAATTAGTAAATTAATTATTATCTCACTTTTAGAAAGCAAATTATTTTTTTATAAAAAATATATTTCAAGTCATTTCGAGTCGGGCCGCTTCGGGCCATTCGAGTTCGAGTCGAGTCGGGTTCAGATCATTTTGAATCCATGTAATTTCGAATTTCGGGTCACTCGAATTAAGGTCGGATCGGATTCGAATCACATTATTTTGATGTATTTTCAAATCGGATAGGGTTTGGATCGGGTCGAGTTTTCGGATCTGAGTTAGATTTTAACATCTAACAAAATTCTGTTTATTCTCTCTGTTGCTTCTCTGTCTTTTCTCTATTTGTTTCTCTGCCTACTTATATGTTCGCTATTACATATTTGAAAGTTCTCCAGCTTTTTGGAAAAAAATTCATAAAATATTTTGCAAATGAAATTTCTGTTATCTAATAAGTACAATTGTATATAGCCATTTTAATCAATCATAGTCATATATTGGTGTTAATTCTTGTTTTCATTTTGGTTAATTAATGGTGTTTGTTGTAAATGCGTTTTGATTTACAGTTAAGCTTTGCGAGACATAGCGAAGAGGATTGGGAAGGATTGGAACTTCAGTGTAGATTTATGCAGTGGAGGAGGATGGGCTAACGAAAATCCACTGAAAGGATTGGAGAATGCAGTCACCTGTAGTTGGTCCTTCTCCAATGGAACCCTCTGCCATGTTGTTAGCATGTATATGTATATTCTTCTATTTTCTTTAATCACCATATCTTTATATATATATATATATATATATATATATATATATATATATATATATATATTCTTTACCATAACTCTATATACCATATATGTAATGTAATATAGATATAACTTTTCTGTCAGTTTATTAAGGCCTCTTCAGACTTGAAGGTGCATGGCCCAATGATGGCTATAAACTGGACCCACTATTGAGTGACTTTAAATTATTGTTGTAGTTACTGTTGTGTGGAGCTGAGTCGACTAATTCGTCTCCGCTCGAAATTCGATTAAATCCACTTTGAATTGTAATTTTGATTATATTAGCTTATCGAGTCAAGTTCGAGTAATATCAAATTCGACTCGTTAGGCTCATGAAGTAACTTGATTTAATTAATAAATTAAATAAATATTTTATATACTATATTTATTTATATTTATTTATTTATTTTATTTCGAAAAACGTATATATTTATTATTTTATTTTGAAAATCTCGGCCTGAGTTGGCTCGCAAGTCGAGCTTGAGCCTGAATTTCACGTTATAAGTCGAACTTGAGTTCAATTTTCTTAACTTGGGCTCGACTCGAACCTCAATTTGAATAAGATTTTTATTCACAAGTTGAGCTCAAGTTCCTCTCAACTCGGATTCGACTCGAATCTACCTTTACTGACAATAAAAAAAATTACTAGTTTGATAATAATTTCCAATCTTTTAGTAGAGAACTTGGGTGCAGTTTGGTCTAACTTCAAAAATGGTTTTGACTTCCAAAAACCAAAAGTTATGTTAATCATCAAATAACTGTTGAAAAATGTATTTTAAAATATCGGTTTGTATCTATATAAAGTTCTATAACTGTTTTATTAAATGTTAATAGCTTTTTTTAGCTCCACAATTGTTTTATAAGAAATTGTATCTTACAATAATTTAAATCATTTTGTGTGTTTGATAGATAAAATAAAAATATAATATGATTTTTTATTTTATAAACATATTTGATAGATAGGATGAGGGAGATTATAAGATAATTTATGTTTATCACGCATAAACATTATACATTTTATAACAAATGAAAGAGAAGGAAAAGAATTAATCAAACTTACACCACTTGATTTAATGATTATTTTAAAGATTTTTCATATAAAAAAATTGGGTTCTATCATTTTTTTTATTAATGTACCAAAAAAATTAGCCAATGAAAAACAAACACCATTAGACTTTTCGATCGATTTCATAAGCACCACTTAAAAATTGTTTAGTAATTTATAAAAAACACTAATCGGTAATTTTTATATTTTATTAATTTCATTGTTAATGAAATTACTGTAATAAGTAATCAGTGAAAGAGGGCTCGAACAGGTGATCATTTCGGTGGTTGACATCACTATACACTGTGTATTAACAAGCATTAAAAGTCCAATCTATATTGAAGCACAGAGTTCTCAAGGCTCAGAATCTCGCGGGCAGTCTTCCACCAGAACTGGTTAGGCTTCCTTACCTCCAAGAAGTGTAAGTGTTTTACTTCCAATACTTTTCATGCCAATTTTGCTCCTATTCATTTCCAATATTATTACCCTTTAAACATTGAGACTTTAAAATCTTCCTTTCTTTTTTTGGGCATGTTTTTTTCTGTTTCTTCTGCATGAACAAGCTAACTCGACTGTTCATCTTCACACAGTGACCTCACCAGAAACTATCTTAATGGTACCATTCCTCCAAAATGGGGCTCCATGAAACTAGTCAACATGTATGCTCTATTTCTCTCTCCACTTATATATAAATTAATATGTACTTTGAATATGTATGCACATATATTGTGTAAATGAGTATAAAATTCATGGATCAAGCATCATTGTTGCTTTTCTTTTGTCATTTTTGGTGGTGAAATCAACACATGGGTATTATGTATTGCAGTTCCGTTGTTGGAAACCGGTTAACAGGTTCAATTCCAAAAGAGCTAGCAAACATTTCCACTCTTATCAGTTTATGAGTTCTTTATTAGCCAATTTTTCCTCTATATTTTTTTTTGTGGTCATTTCAAATTGTGTAGAGGTGTTTATAGAAATGATCTTATTAATTGATTCAAAGTTGTTTATTGATAATTTTATAGTACTGCGGATTTCAATCAGCTTTCAGGGGATTTGCCTCCTGAGCTTGGGAATCTACCCCTTATAGAGAGAATGTAAGACCCTTTATTCAAGTTTTTATGATCATTGCAAATTCTTACTAACAAATGCAGTTTCCCCCCCTTTTTTCTCCTTCTTTGGTATGGATTTTTAATGTTTTGTTTCTTTTAATGTTCTTTTATTTAAAAGGCTTTTGAAGATTCACATTGATATTCTGATTGGTTGAATTTTTTGGTTTATATTTTGTTGTTTTTGTTGATGTTGTAGGCTACTAACCTCAAATGATCTTAGAGGGGAAGTTCATGTAACATTTGCTAAGCTGACCACATTGAAGGACTTATAAGCCTTTTAATTATGTTTCATTAAGCTCAAATAAATTACTGTTTATTGAATTTGAAGTTGATTAATCATTTTTTTTTAAAACATAATGCAGTCGGATCAGTAACAACCACTTCACAGGAAAGATACCTAATTTTATTCTGAATTGGACAAATCTTGAAAAACTTTGAGAGCTTTATCATTTGTGATAGATATTCTTGAGTTAATAGAATTATGTATTATCACTTATTTGAGTCAACATTTTGCAACAACAGAGTAATTCAGGGTAGTGGTTTGGTTGGACCAATTCCTGATGGTATTGCGACTCTTGAAAAATTAACTGATCTGTAAGTATGATTTATTTTAGATTTTAATTAATTTCATGTGGGTTTGCAATTAATATTGTGCTTTGTATTGGTTGAACATGATATATGCAGGAGAATTAGTGACTTAAATGGAACTGAAGCTACCTTTCCACAACTTAGCAACATTAAAAAGATGAAGACACTATGAGTAAAATGTTTAATTTAAGTGATACTTAATTTATAAAAAGTGGCAATACCTTCTTCCTTCTTTTTTTTTTGGCAACTCAAAGTGTATGTCATTTGTTTGTGTTACAGGATTCTTAGGAGTTGCAATATCATCGGACTGCTACCTGAATATCTTGGGGAAATGACAGCTTTAAAGAACTTGTTAGTCAAACTTGTTCTTCTCCCCTTCCCCACCCCTTTTTTAATGCAGATAAAAGGGATTTTTCCTTTGAAAATATCATTATACTATTTGAAGGATCATCTAGTACCCTTTCATAGCTCAGTTTTCATTATCTTATATTGATGGAATAAACTCGGTGGGCTATACAATAATATTAACTCCACTGTTAGAGAACATGAGAAATGAAGGAACCTCAAGAGATGAGTTTGTCACACAATTGAAAGTGGTGCCAAAACATTGACACTTGAAAGCAATACCTTTTCTTTTTGTTCTAATGGTTGGTCGTAATGGGGTAGTTCTCTCCGATCCCCTATCCCCAAACCCTAAGTAAGGTGAAGGCGGGATTTGATCTGAGGTGCTTAGTACAACCACCAAATGACCATACCAACTAAGCTAGTTGGCAACTTCTACTTTGTATGGTTTAGACCTTGTTTATGAACAATTCGAGACCTATCGATCACATGAATAATGAAAATAAACAGAAAAAGATAATAAGACAAGATATACCTAGGTTCATCGATAATAGAGCGACGTCCTACAAGGAGTTTCACTATAATCAGCCTACTAAATCTCTAGTATGTTTTTGCGCTAAGTACAAAGAGTATTTATAAGCAACTTAAGAAACCCTAACTAGGGTTCTCGCCTTGCTGCTAACCACGGCTATTTATGAGCCTAAGCCCAAACTACCAAGCAGAAAATCCAAGCCCAAAAGGTGTATAGGCGAGCAAGACTGTCGCTCACTCACTGGGGAGCGAGACCGATGGTCGTCTGGTGGTCTACAGTTCTGACCCATGAAGTATGTGCCAACTCTAACAGTTTATGACACTCTTGTGGCAAAGACAACTTTTTTTTCCGGTCTTTTTGGTTGCAAAGTTCACTATGATGTTCAAATTCATTTTGGTCGTCTACTATTCATCTTGAATTAAACAAGTTGTGGAAATAAAGTTTTTGAGACATAATTTGTTTTTTTTTTATGTTTGTTTATAAATTTACTTACAGAGACCTCAGCTTTAACAAACTGAGTGGAGAAATTCCAAGCACGTATACTGGTCTGATGGACATGGATAATATGTAAGCATCTGTTTTGTTTATGTAAATTTTCAAACAATAAATTGCAGAAACCCATTTTTCGATTGCTAGGGAACAGTGTACAAGCTCATATAATGGATGGAGTTGCCTAATAAGCAAGAAATAATATAAAAGACCATCATAATGGGCCAAACAAGCAAACAATATTAGAAGCCACTGTCAAATTGCGGTTTCAACATTGTAGTATTCAAAGTATTAAAGTTGTGTGATGGATGATTGGAAACATTCTCTTGAATTGAAAGTTATGCATAAACTAAGCAAAAATACTTCGGAAGTACTTAAGATATATAACAGAGATAAAATATGTTTTGTAAGCAGTTATCAGTACTGGACTCTGATATCCAGAGATCACAAATTTCCTCTCTTCCTTGACATTGAACTTAAAATCACATGCACAAATAATATTAAATCAAAGGTATTAAACTGAAATATAAGTTGTGCTTGCGGTATTTCTGTTTATTCAATTACTGTGCTAAAAATTAGCATAATAATTTACAATTCCTTGGTAAGATTCATACTGCTGAAAGCTACAAACTTGTATTGATTTTATGATGTTGACTTTTTCATATATTTAACTGGAAACTTGCTAACAGGACCGGTTCCTGCTTGGGTGCTAGAAAAAGGAGACAACATGTAAGCTTCTCTTTGAAGTGCTTTATGCAATTTGAAAATAATTATACTAGGGTATATTGATCCTATCACTTATAAGGTGAATAACCATCTATGCAATTACAGTAGTTGTGCACGCCTACGTTGTTCAACTCTGATAAAGATTTCTTTTGACAATCTGATTTTTAATGGACTCTATCTCTAGTTATAACATCTGGTCATTTAAAAATCTAAATGCATGCTGTAATATCAGTTCTTCAGCTGAAATGCAACTGACTGGAAGATTCGTAGACAAATTAAATAAAACTTAAGTTAAATGAATGCTTAGCTGGTGTGGATGTGTGGAAAAACTGAAGTTTACATTTTATAGTTTGATCAAACTTGTGAGAGTTTATAAATCATCTGAGTGAAAATGCATACTTTTTCTTCTTTTCCTTTTCCATAAATAAAATATGAGTAAAACTAGAAATTAAGTTTATGTAACTAAAGAGAAATGAAAAGGGAAAAAAAGTATCCAAACCTTTCCCAAAACAGAGATATCCAAACTAGTTATTGTGCATTGTTCAACTTGAAGCACATAGAAGTTCTTGTCTTGGATTAATCAGAATTATGCTTGGAAGAATTGATATCTTATATGTAATTTTTTTTCCAAATATATAACGAACTATGTGTTAGACATCTTTTTATACTTTTCCTGCTCATTAAATGATTTGGAAGATGATGAACAAAACTTTCATGTGCAGTGATCTTACATATAACAAATTTACAATCGGAAGCTTAGGCCCATCAAATTGTTAGCATCGGAGTGTGTAAGAATGATGTTATCTAACCTGTATATGCGTGTGTGTCTGTGTGTAACTTTAGTATACTGACCGAATTTCATGCTTTGTATTCCTTTCTATAGGAACTTATTTGCAAGCTCTTCAAAGGGCAATAACTCGTAAGTTATATATTAGTACATATTCTTAATGTAACTGTAAGTTTTATTTTCCCCTTTGATTCATCAAACAACTATTTTCCTTTAGTATTAAATTTCTGGTTTTTTGGCTTTGTATTATGTTCTTGTCATCTATAACAAACTCAATTACAATGCTGCAATACTAACTTGTTTGGTATTTTGCATTGCTGTAAGTGGAATCGTTTCATGTTTGGGAAGCTTTCAATGTCCAAAAAGTAAGTTGAAATATTATTTATTTTTCAGATTTTGTTAAGCTTTCCGAAAAGAAGATTTCATCTTCAAGCTTAAAAAGAACACACAATAAGGCTAGATAATAACATTCTTAATTCTCATGTGCTTTGTCATAGTCAAGTCAAAGAGTAGGGTATCTTTTTCCTTTTGTAAAAATTGAATTCAGTTACATATTAGTAGTTACTAATCTGTTGTTGCTTTCATTCCAGCATTTTATGATCTCCATTTAAATTTTGGTGGGAGAGCAGTTACTATTAATAGAAACACGACATATGAAGATGATGTAGATGGAGTTAGACCTTCAAGATTTTTCCAAAGAACTAATTAGTAGCACTGGTAACTTCTTAGATGATGACCGCCTTACAGACACCTATATTTGGACAAATACATCAACGCTCTCTATGAACGATTCCCAACTTTACATGCAAGCACGCCTTTCTGCCATCTCTCTAACTTATTATGGGTTTTGTCTGGGAAATGGAAACTATACATTAAATCTCCATTTTGCAGAAATAATGTTTACCAATGACAAAACTTATAGCAGTCTCGGGAGGCGCTTATTTGATGTTTATATTCAGGTATTAAAGTATGATGATACTTCCCACAGTTAATTTCATTTATGATATTCAACAAACTTCAAACTTCAAAATTTTAACATTTTGATTTAATAGGGTCAATCAAATTGTTTGTATTTATCCTGTATATGGTTCAGATTGACGTTAAGACTGAAATCTGATTCTTGTCACCACTTGCCTATATAAGAAGTTAACTGGATTTGGTTATTGCAGGGGAAGCTTGTGATGAAAGATTTCAATATTGAGGATGAAGTAGGAGGTGTTGGTAAGGCAATTGTGAAAAGATCTCCTATCACTGTGACCGAAAAAACGTTGGAGATACGCTTGTATTAGGTTGGGAAGGGGACAAATGGTATCCCTGTAAAATGAGTGTATGGTTCTCTTATATCAGTTATTTTTTTTTGTGAATCCTGGCAGGTTGTTCACCATAATTATGAGCTTCTTTTTATCTTAGAAGTTGGTACTGATCTTTGACCTTATCAAAACTGTCCTGTGTTCATTTTTGTATTATGCATACATTATTCCTAAAAGATTTTGGAAACCAAACTTTGTACAAAAGTTCGTTTGTTAATGACAACAGACGTCTCTTCACTTCTTTTTCATTCCAATTGTTTCTTTTAGTTTGATCTTTAGGAATATATGGAAGAATATCTACGTATTTCTTTACCATTTATTTAGTAATTGATGAATTTACTTGTGAAAAATCGTGGCAATAAAATGTTCACTACGATATTTTGGGATTCAAAATTGAATGGTTTCTTTCCATGTTGTTCAATGTTATCTTGGTTCTTGCATTCAAATTCAATCTTTACTTTAAACAGGTCTTTTGTCACTAAGTTCTCAAAGGTCAGACCAGAGAAAGAAAATGAATTTTGTCTCTTAATTAACGTATAACTAATCATGTTCAATAGTTGAGATTATGCATCTGGTTTAGCAGTTTCTTTTCATCAAATTAACTGTTCTATGCTTTTCTTTAAACAGACTTTGTGCCCCCATCAGAACCTAGCAGTAGCAATAGTAGTATATCTATAGGCACAGTGGTTGGAATAGTGGCTGCAGTAGCAGCTGTTGTTTTGCTGGTTGTGGGTGTCCTTTGGTGGAAAGGCTGTCTAGGAAATAAAAACATAATGGAACAAGGTATTTTGAGAGAAATTAACTTTCAGTTATAATTATATGTTTTTGCTTTAAACAAGTTAAGGAATGATCATGAATGTGGTGGTATAACCCTTTGTTTAGACCAGTGTTTGAAAAGACGTTTTTGGCTGTGCTAAAAATTAGCATAATAATTTACAATTCCTTGGTAAGATTCATACTGCTGAAAGCTACAAACTTGTATTGATTTTATGATGTTGACTTTTTCATATATTTAACTGGAAACTTGCTAACAGGACCGGTTCCTGCTTGGGTGCTAGAAAAAGGAGACAACATGTAAGCTTCTCTTTGAAGTGCTTTATGCAATTTGAAAATAATTATACTAGGGTATATTGATCCTATCACTTATAAGGTGAATAACCATCTATGCAATTACAGTAGTTGTGCACGCCTACGTTGTTCAACTCTGATAAAGATTTCTTTTGACAATCTGATTTTTAATGGACTCTATCTCTAGTTATAACATCTGGTCATTTAAAAATCTAAATGCATGCTGTAATATCAGTTCTTCAGCTGAAATGCAACTGACTGGAAGATTCGTAGACAAATTAAATAAAACTTAAGTTAAATGAATGCTTAGCTGGTGTGGATGTGTGGAAAAACTGAAGTTTACATTTTATAGTTTGATCAAACTTGTGAGAGTTTATAAATCATCTGAGTGAAAATGCATACTTTTTCTTCTTTTCCTTTTCCATAAATAAAATATGAGTAAAACTAGAAATTAAGTTTATGTAACTAAAGAGAAATGAAAAGGGAAAAAAAGTATCCAAACCTTTCCCAAAACAGAGATATCCAAACTAGTTATTGTGCATTGTTCAACTTGAAGCACATAGAAGTTCTTGTCTTGGATTAATCAGAATTATGCTTGGAAGAATTGATATCTTATATGTAATTTTTTTTCCAAATATATAACGAACTATGTGTTAGACATCTTTTTATACTTTTCCTGCTCATTAAATGATTTGGAAGATGATGAACAAAACTTTCATGTGCAGTGATCTTACATATAACAAATTTACAATCGGAAGCTTAGGCCCATCAAATTGTTAGCATCGGAGTGTGTAAGAATGATGTTATCTAACCTGTATATGCGTGTGTGTCTGTGTGTAACTTTAGTATACTGACCGAATTTCATGCTTTGTATTCCTTTCTATAGGAACTTATTTGCAAGCTCTTCAAAGGGCAATAACTCGTAAGTTATATATTAGTACATATTCTTAATGTAACTGTAAGTTTTATTTTCCCCTTTGATTCATCAAACAACTATTTTCCTTTAGTATTAAATTTCTGGTTTTTTGGCTTTGTATTATGTTCTTGTCATCTATAACAAACTCAATTACAATGCTGCAATACTAACTTGTTTGGTATTTTGCATTGCTGTAAGTGGAATCGTTTCATGTTTGGGAAGCTTTCAATGTCCAAAAAGTAAGTTGAAATATTATTTATTTTTCAGATTTTGTTAAGCTTTCCGAAAAGAAGATTTCATCTTCAAGCTTAAAAAGAACACACAATAAGGCTAGATAATAACATTCTTAATTCTCATGTGCTTTGTCATAGTCAAGTCAAAGAGTAGGGTATCTTTTTCCTTTTGTAAAAATTGAATTCAGTTACATATTAGTAGTTACTAATCTGTTGTTGCTTTCATTCCAGCATTTTATGATCTCCATTTAAATTTTGGTGGGAGAGCAGTTACTATTAATAGAAACACGACATATGAAGATGATGTAGATGGAGTTAGACCTTCAAGATTTTTCCAAAGAACTAATTAGTAGCACTGGTAACTTCTTAGATGATGACCGCCTTACAGACACCTATATTTGGACAAATACATCAACGCTCTCTATGAACGATTCCCAACTTTACATGCAAGCACGCCTTTCTGCCATCTCTCTAACTTATTATGGGTTTTGTCTGGGAAATGGAAACTATACATTAAATCTCCATTTTGCAGAAATAATGTTTACCAATGACAAAACTTATAGCAGTCTCGGGAGGCGCTTATTTGATGTTTATATTCAGGTATTAAAGTATGATGATACTTCCCACAGTTAATTTCATTTATGATATTCAACAAACTTCAAACTTCAAAATTTTAACATTTTGATTTAATAGGGTCAATCAAATTGTTTGTATTTATCCTGTATATGGTTCAGATTGACGTTAAGACTGAAATCTGATTCTTGTCACCACTTGCCTATATAAGAAGTTAACTGGATTTGGTTATTGCAGGGGAAGCTTGTGATGAAAGATTTCAATATTGAGGATGAAGTAGGAGGTGTTGGTAAGGCAATTGTGAAAAGATCTCCTATCACTGTGACCGAAAAAACGTTGGAGATACGCTTGTATTAGGTTGGGAAGGGGACAAATGGTATCCCTGTAAAATGAGTGTATGGTTCTCTTATATCAGTTATTTTTTTTTGTGAATCCTGGCAGGTTGTTCACCATAATTATGAGCTTCTTTTTATCTTAGAAGTTGGTACTGATCTTTGACCTTATCAAAACTGTCCTGTGTTCATTTTTGTATTATGCATACATTATTCCTAAAAGATTTTGGAAACCAAACTTTGTACAAAAGTTCGTTTGTTAATGACAACAGACGTCTCTTCACTTCTTTTTCATTCCAATTGTTTCTTTTAGTTTGATCTTTAGGAATATATGGAAGAATATCTACGTATTTCTTTACCATTTATTTAGTAATTGATGAATTTACTTGTGAAAAATCGTGGCAATAAAATGTTCACTACGATATTTTGGGATTCAAAATTGAATGGTTTCTTTCCATGTTGTTCAATGTTATCTTGGTTCTTGCATTCAAATTCAATCTTTACTTTAAACAGGTCTTTTGTCACTAAGTTCTCAAAGGTCAGACCAGAGAAAGAAAATGAATTTTGTCTCTTAATTAACGTATAACTAATCATGTTCAATAGTTGAGATTATGCATCTGGTTTAGCAGTTTCTTTTCATCAAATTAACTGTTCTATGCTTTTCTTTAAACAGACTTTGTGCCCCCATCAGAACCTAGCAGTAGCAATAGTAGTATATCTATAGGCACAGTGGTTGGAATAGTGGCTGCAGTAGCAGCTGTTGTTTTGCTGGTTGTGGGTGTCCTTTGGTGGAAAGGCTGTCTAGGAAATAAAAACATAATGGAACAAGGTATTTTGAGAGAAATTAACTTTCAGTTATAATTATATGTTTTTGCTTTAAACAAGTTAAGGAATGATCATGAATGTGGTGGTATAACCCTTTGTTTAGACCAGTGTTTGAAAAGACGTTTTTGGTGCCCGAGGAGGTGTTTTCAGGCCAAAACGCCCCAGGGCGTGAATCCTAGGGCGAAGGTATCACTGGGCACACCTTTTTTGGGTCTGGGTATTCGCCTAAACTCGGGGCGTACGCCTTTGACGCCCCAGGCGTCTGGGCGTACGCCCAATGCTATTTTTTTTGTTGCAATTTTAGTGATGTTTTCCTTTTCCCTTTTCCCTCTAATTCGTATTTTCTTTCCTTTTCTGGACTTTCTTGTGCTTTCTCGGGAAACAAACAAACGCAGAAAGAAAGAAACATACCCCAAGCGGAGCATGATTGGAGCGCAATTCTTGCTAGCGATGAAAGCACGGAGGTCGTGGCGAGCCTTCTCGATCTCCTTGAGGTAGTCTGCGTCAAGGACGGGGACGCCATAAAAAATTCTTGATCTTACCATTCCAACGACCGGAGCATGATAGGAGCGCAATTCTTGCTGGCAATTAAGTGTTTGTTGGATGGGAAAAGTAACAGAGAAAAATATTTCTCTACCCTCTCTTTCTCTCTTTCTCTCTAGCTCCTCCTCTCTTTCTCTCACTCTCTCGAAATTTCTAGGAGCCAGGAGAAAATATCTGCCATTATGGGCTGGACAGTCCTTTAAACTATTATGGGCAAATTTATTTGTTTTTAACTATTATGGGCTAGACAGTCTTTTAAACTCATTTTTCATTGCTGGACTGTAGTGCTTTTAACTCATTTTTCCAGGCCCATGGATATAAGAGAGATAAAAATTAATTAACTAATTAAAATTATTTTTATTTTTATTTTTATTTTATTACTCTAATTAATTAATATTATTTTATTAAAATTTCGAAACACCCCAACGTTTCAAAAGGCTTACACCCCAATGCCTCAGGGCTTACGCCTTGCCTCATTGAGGCAAAACGCCTCGCCCAACGCCCTTACCTCTGAAAATACTGGTTTAGACAAAACCACTTGATCAAATACTTCTTGATGTTGCAGTATTCTTGTATCTTGTTGGAGTTTCTGACTCAGACATAGCGGTCTCAATCGAGAACATCATCAATGTCCATTTAAAACCGTCTTTAGTTATTAGGAATGTGGAAATTTCAATAAAATATCTTATAAATGTGTCTCTATCTAACTCAGACTCTTCTACAGATCTAAAGGGTCTAGACTTGCAAACTGGTTCATTTACCTTGAGGCAAATCAAAGCTGCGACAAACAACTTTGATAATGCTTTATCTTCTCGATTGGGTAATTTAATTGTCATTCTTTTTTTCAGTTGTTTTGGTCCCTTTTTCATCTATCTTGGTTGTCTTTGTATTGCCATGAAGTTGGTTTTGAGATAGCAATGTTTCCTTTTATCTTTTTCTTGTTTTTAAGCTCATGAATTGAAGAAAGAAGGGTATCTAATGGAGCTAGTAGATCCAAGGCTGGGATCAGACTTCAACAAGGAAGAGGTGATGGCGATGATTGATGTAGCTCTTTTATGTGCTGATGTTTCTGTAGCATTCAAACCTTCAATGTCTTCAGTTGTGAGCATACTCGAAGGCAGGGTTGCTGTTCAAGAGTTGGTTTCGGATTCAAGCTTCTCTAATGATAAGGCAAGCAGTGTTAAGGCAATGAAGAAGCATTATCAACAGATCGCAGAAATGAATATGGAATAAAGCCAAACTCGGGAGTATTTCAACAGTTAGTCCATGGTTTGCTTCTTCTACATCCGCTGCCGATCTCTATCCAGTCAATTTGGATTACTGGGAGAAAAGAGATTAGTGGAAACGATAACATTTTTTTTCTTGCGAGATAAAAGTATATTGCGAGTATGAATTTACAGCATTTTGTGGCATGATAATTGTATATTGCGAGGACGAGTTTACATAAATCAATCATTTGTTCTTTGACTCGAATAAACATCTTTCTTACCACACAATAATTGAAACAATATGTTTTCTGGTTCTTTTCCTTCACTGTATGTTTTGATTGAGAGAATAGAAAGAAAAAAAAAAAGAGTACCTCCAAATTTTCTCACTTTATTTTCCTTCCATACTTCCAAACAAGAATGAAATAAAATAGTTTATGGTTGGTAAAAGAGAAATGTGAGATGAAAGAAAAATGAAAAGAAAAGAAACGTTGGTCGTGTTTGGTACAGGATGAAAAAGTGGGGAAACAAAAGATAGAAAAAAGCTTATTTTAGCTTCCAACTCCGAGAAAATTATGATTTGTATATATGAAATTAAAATATCAACACTTTCACTTTTCTTTCCTATCAATTTGAAGGATAGCGATCACGTCTTTAATAAAAATGATTTCAAATCTTTTAGTGATTTTGATGGGATAAATGAATGTTTTCAATTCTTTTCCTAAAAAAAATGAAAAAAGAGTTAGGTATCTAATAGTAAGTCAACTGATCATTAATGTATCCATATGCATAATTTCAAATTATGTCGTTATCTCTTTTATTTTACATATCCATCAAGCAAGTTGCAGTACTTGTGAAAATTTATGTCGTTATCTATTTCATTTTACATAATTTCAAATTATGTCGTTATTTCTTATGTCGTTGCCTCTTTCTTGGCTCCAATTCTGTGCTTCTTCATCTAATTCTATTTAACATCTTTCAACTCTCACCAAGTCAAAAAAATTTCATACCCATTTATCGAAAACATGTCTACTTTGGATGTTTTTTTTTTTCTGATCTAAATTTGCTCCAATATTGCTTCTTTTGCTATCTATTCTCTTGGCTCCACTTTTGTGATTCTCTCTCTGTTCTAATTAAGATATCTCCATTCTCAGTAAGGTTTGGTAAATCTGGTCAGGTAATTTTATCTTTCCATTCCCATTTGTCAACATAGTTGCATATTTTTCCTTTTTTTTCTTGCTACAAGGTGTTTCACTTTTTAAAACTCATAGTTAAACATCATATAAATACATTAAAAGATATTTCGATTCAAAGTTAAAATGCAAGAAATTTGTTGGGAATTAGTAGCCCTAATTAGTGTTCTTTTAACCATTCAGTTATGCTATTTTGGATGCCTTTGCTTCACTATTACTTATTTTGCTCTTTCATTACTCTCACAGATTCCTGGCATCAGCAAGGAGAGAGGACCTTTTTTGTTGCTTATTTTCTTGGCTCCACATCCTAATTTCAACTCTAAGGAATCGGTTAATCAGGTGAGGTACTTAAAGCTTATCTATACGATGTGATTCTGCAATTCCAAATTCTTAAGTAGTGATGGTCCTAAGAAGAAAATAAGAAGACAAGGTTTGTGGAATTCATAATAAGATAAAAGGTAAAGCTTCACATCTTTTAGATCACTTCCGTCATAAGATTAATAACATAAAGTTGCTCTTCAAGAAATTTACCTCCTAAAGTTGATCAGTTAGATCAATATTTCAAGAAAAAAAATACCTTTCTGATCTGTGTACTGGATGAAGTTTGCTTCATTGCTTCTTTTGCTCTTTAGTTATTCTTACAGATTCTTAACATCACCAAGTAGGTTTGATGCGCTTCTTTGTCCAATCTAATTAGCATCTTTCAACTCTCGGTGCACATTAAGCAGGTATGTAATCTTTTTCTCAAACCTATTTGGCAAAAAGTTCTAGGATTTTCCAATGTTCTTTCTTGTCGATTTGATTCTCGATTATTGCATTCTTAGTATCTGCTAATGTCTGTGATCTGTTTTCCTTTTTAATAAAATTCTTGTCTTCTCCACCAATTTGTTTTCTTTTCATCTTCTTTTCATGCTAATATTTGCAAAGATTGCATATACCATTGTTAAATCAAGACCTTGATTTTTTTATCTGTATCTTTACTTCAATAACCAGCTGCATTTGTTAGGAAGTTCATTCTAGTTACTCAGCATCTTTCTCTAATTAAATTTTTTGCTAGAATCAGAGTGTAGCAATGAGCTGTGTGCTATTCTGTAAGCTTTTGTTTTTCCCCTCCAATTTGATTTTTCTGAAGATAATCATTAGACAAAATCATAGGGATCTTTTATGACTTACTACCATATAACTATAGGGTTCATGATCTGAAACCTTTTGAGTTACATTTTGCTTTTATAAGTTGGTTGCTTATTTGCTAGTTAATACAGTAAATTCTTTTTCTAGATGATTTCATCAAGCTTCTCTATTCTTGGTTGTTATATAGGAGCTTGGCCATGGAGGTTCTAGCGGGCCCAATCACAGAACTTGTAAAGATGATACTTGCACCAGTTGGCAAATGCATCAAGCACCACAGAAGCCTTAAGAAAGATATGAATGATCTCAAAAAGAAAAATGATGAATTAAAGGGTCGAAAGGAGGACATAGAATCAAGATGCAGAGTAGAACTTCTTCCTAAAAAGACTCTAAAGAAAGAAGTTGAACTTTGGTTGGCAAGTGCAGAGAGAATTAATGCCGATGTACATGCTTTTGAAGAAGTTAAAAAAGTTCATTATCTCAGTCGTTCATGGATGGGAAAACGTGTCTTCAAGAAGATAGAGGAAGTCAAAGTAGTCCATCAAAATGTTAGTTTCCAGACAGTTTGTGTTGCGCGTTTATTTACCTAAATAAATTAGTAAATAATTGCACTCATTTTACTTGCAAGTGCACAAGGTCAACAGTAGCATAGTGTGAGAATGTAAGATCATCTCCACAGAGATTGGTAAAGTTCGGTTTTAGAATTAGTTTCTTTAAAGTAAAAAGAAGGAAATAACTGTTGAATGTGATTTAATAATAATAAAGATATAGGACGTTGATATCCACCATTAGTCATACTTTCCCAATGTGTAATGTATCGATGCACTAACCTTATCATGTATACCTAATGGTCGCCAACCTAAGGGCATGGTATCTACTCTTCAAGCTATTGATTTCCCTAAGCAACGAGTTAGGCATGGTATCTACTCTAACTCTTTTCTTTCTTGAGAGAAAGCATAAGGGCTATGGAAATCGACAACCACATGAGACCTAAGGCATGGTATATACTCCTGGTTTCCCATGTTGATTAGCCCAAAAATTCGGTGTGGATATCTTTTGTTACTAATATCAGACCCAGGACTCAGTCATCCAAATTGATCTAACTAACAAGTACATACCACATGCACATATTGATCAGACATATACATATGATGAATTTAAATAAAAGCAGGTATTAATCAAGTTAAGCAACACAATATAAATATCACAAATGCGCCAATTCTAAATTTATTGAGTAAACATAATTAGGGCTTCAACCAAGCCCTACTAAAAGTTTAAGTACACATAATAAAAATAAAGGAAAGAAGAAACCCGAGAGAAGAATCGTCAATTCTCCTCCACAGTTTCCTTCTCCAAGCTAAAGCAAAAGATAAAAGAAAAAATTAGATGATCTCCATCGTGTGTGTTTTACAGGTGTGTTTATAGGGGGTGAATAATCCTAGAAAGCTCAGGAAACCTTAAATTTCCTAAAACATAAAAACTTCTTTATTTCCAAAACTGGTTCTGCCGCTTTACTGTTCACGCCCGTACATGTGTGCTCGATCGCACATGTAGTGCGCTCAATCGCAAGGTTGCGCTCGATCGCCCTTCCTGGTGCGCTCGATCGTACTCAAGATAGTATCTGCTCCAGGTTTTCCAGTTTTCTTCCTTTTAAGCTCCAAAAGCTTCCAAAATGCTTCTTTTTCTTCATAGACCAATAAAAACCATGTAAAACACATAAATGAAGTAAAATGGACTAAAATAACATAAACCATTGCTTAACAAATGTAAATTAAGGGGCTTAAATATGAATATTTAAGCTCCTATCAGTTTGGTCGTTGATGCAAATATGCTGGGTGAAGCGACATTACCAACAGCAAAATTAGTTGGGAAAACTACAGCAGAAAGAAAAATGGAAGAAATTTGGGATTTCTTGATGAATGATGATGTTAGGAAGATTGGAGTTTATGGAATGGGGGGATCTGGCATGGTGAAACATGTCTATAATCGCCTTTTAAAAATGACTGATAAGTTTGACAAATTGATCTGGGTCACTGTGTCTAAGTTCGTGAATATCATTAATTTGCAACATCACATTGCAAAAGAATTGAAGTTATAGCTTTCAAATGTTGAAGATGAAACAAAAATGTCATCGGAGTTATTTCATGCATTTGAGCGAAGGAAAAGATATATGTTAATTTTGGATGATATGTGGGAATCTTTTGATTTGGTGAGAATAGGTATTCCTTAACCAACTCAAGGTAATGGGTGCAAATTGGTGATAACTACTTGGTCCCTTGAAGTTTGCCGACGAATGGATTGTAAAGATATTAAAATGGAGCTTCTTTCCAAACAAGAGGCATGGGAATTGTTCTTGGATGAAGTAGGGCATCATATTTTGGCTACCCCAGATATTAAAGCAATTGCCAAGCAAGTTGCTGAAGAATGTGATCGTTTGTCGCTTGCGATTGTGGTAGTTTCTCGAAGTTTGAAGAGTGCAACTAACATGTCTGAGTGGTCAAATGCATTAGCAGAATTAAGAAGTACTACAAAAAGGCACGATGAGATGGATACTCAAGTACTTGAGAGACTGAAGTTCAGCTATTATCGGCTAAAAGATGATAGACTTCGAAAATTTCTTCTACATTGTTCACTATACCTTGAAGATTTTCTGATCAAAAGAGAGGAGCTAATAGAGCATATGATTGCTGAGGGAATAATTGAAGAATTAGATAACTTGCAAGAAAAATTGAACAAAGGTCATACTATGTTGACAAAACTAGAGAATGCTTGCTTATTAGAATGTGCCGAAAGTTATAGTCCGAGTTGTGTCAGGATCAGTGTTTTCAAGGGTGATTTCTGGGCGCGTCCGGAGGCGAGGCGGACACAACGCCCCAAGGCATCAAAAGTTAGGCGTTCTGTCTCAAAGGCGTTCGTTTTTTGAGCTCAGACGTACGCCCAGACCCGAGGCGTATGTATTTCACACCCAAGACGACGAGGCGTACGTATCACGATCTTTTTTTGGCCTGTGACAGAGACAAAAACGACCGCATGAAAAACAGCTTAGGGCTCTCGTTCGCCGGAGATCTCTTTGAGAAGATCAAAATTTCCACCAAAACCAAGAAAAAAAACCCACACCTCAAGAACTACAACAAAAACAAAGTTCCAAAATTGAAAAAAAAAAAACACGTCGATCGATTCAGACCCATGCCACAAAAAAAAAAAAAAAAAAAAAAAAAAACAGCCCTCAAAGCGAACTCAATCGTAGGCATCACTGGAGACCAAAGGCGTGACGCTCCATGATTTTTTTTTTTAAAAAAACAGCTTTTTCTTGATTGAAGAGTGTTGGTGATTGGCGCTACCTGATCGTTGCAGGGGCTGTTTGGTGGTCGATCTTGAAGTGTTGCTATCGCACAGTAGCTATGAGAGAAAGAAACATCAGATGAAGACCGCACAGTGACTCGGTGAGAGAGAAAAATCGAGATGAAGACGGAAGCAAAAGATATAAACAATTTGGTTTTGAACTGAAACTTTAAGAAAAGAACAAAGAACTGCAGGGTCTATCTAGAATCTCTTTAGTAAGGAGGGAGAAGATTGTTGAAGAAGCTTTTAGGCAGTGTTAGAATGACATGTGGGTTTGATTATTTAGCTCACAGTGAGATGCCATTGAATTTTATATTTTAGCTATAAGTTCTCATTGGTTTTTTATTATGTATTTTTGTCACTCCATATATATTTAATTAATCTACTTTTTTTTTTTTAAATCTACTTCACAGCTTTTCTGACCGATTGGACACAAGCTTCTTAAGCCACTCAATTTCCCACTCTCCTACTCTTCTTACGCAGCATATAAATAATTATGGTATGAATACATGATGTATGACACATTAACATGGTTGATAGATGCTACGTGTATAATAAACAAACTATATATATATATATATATAAACAATAATTTGTTTAATTGATATTTATTTGATAAATTTTTTTTATAGTTTTAACTTGTAAGATTATTGAAATAATATTACACAAATAGTAATTTGATTACAATATAAATTCATAATATTATTTTAATATTTTTAAACATTTTTATCTTTTATTTTATTTAATTAATATTATTTTATTCAAAACGCCTCAACGTTTCAAAAGACTTACGCCCCAACGACTCGGAGCTTACACTTCGCCCAACACCTTCGCCTCTGAAAACATTGATCAGGATGCATCATTTGATTCAAGACATGACATTGCAGATCTTGAGTCAGAGTTCTCGAACCATGGTAAAAGCGGGCATGCAATTGCAAGAAATACTAGATGAGGACAAGTGGACAGGAGATCTTGAGAGGGTTTCATTAATGGAGAACAACATAAGAGAAGTTCATTCTTGCAGTTCACCGAATTGCTCCAATCTCTTGACGTTGTTACACTGTGGAAATCCTTTGGAAAGGATTGCAGATTAATTTTTTTGCAATTACATGAGCTCAAGGTTCTTGATCTTTCTGATACGAACATTGAAAAATTAACTGATTATGTTTATGATTTGGAGAATCTCACTACGTTATTGCTCAGAAGATGTCTACAGTTGAAGTGTATTTCATCGTTGGCAAAGCTTAAGGCATTAAGGAAGTTGGACCTTTTTTGGAGTGGACTCAAAGAAGTACCTCAAGGCATGGAAATGTGTGTTGATCTTAGATATCTTAATCTCAATACCATGTATCTAAAGAAGATACCCCCTAGGGTTTTACCAAGGCTCTCTCGTCTTCATGTTCTCATCCTCAATCCAGACTTGAGAAATTATGCAATCAAAACGGAGGAAGTAGTGTGTCTGAGGAAGCTGGAAATCTTAATGTGCCAGTTTTGCAATTTAAGAGACTTCAATAGATATTCCAGTTATTTGGCAGGGTGTCATGGGTCTTTGATGATCAAATACTGTCTTGTAGTTGGAAATCTTAATGTGCCAGTTTTGTAATTTAAGAGACTTCAACAGATAGAATTCATTAGTGGAAAGGAAACAAAATTGAAGAAATGCAAATTAAGCAGAGAATGTGAAGAGCCCCTGGTTCTCCCAAGAGATGTGATGGGATAGCAAGCTTAAGTGATGTTTCATCTCTGGAAAATGCAACTAAATTGGATCTAATTAATTTGAGAAGATGTGATGGGATAGAGTGTGTGATTCCATTGACGTCCTTATGCAAAATTACAGTATTGGAAAGCCTTAAGACTCTGAGACTTGATGACTTGCCAAATTTACGTGTCTTGTTGAGTGGATAAGGAGCAGCTGCATCAGCACCGGTACAAGCACCTAAGGTGGGCACCTTTTCCCACCTTCGAGAATTTTATGTAATCGGTTGTCCAAATATAAAGAAGCTGTTCCCACCTGCCATGCTGTCGCACCTCCAAAACCTGAACAAAGTTTGGGTCGGGAACTGTCAGAATTTGGAGGAGATAATAGCAACAGGTGCTGAAGGAGAAGAAGAGAGGAATATTGAAGAAGGGATTATGGTTGAAGAAAGTAACAATAACAACCCTTCTGTTATCAACAACTATGATGTTCAGTTCACTCTCCCAAAGTTAAGGGTTTTGGAAATGCAAGTTCTACCCGAATTGAAGAGCATCTGCGGTAGAAGAGGAGTAATGATTTGTGATTCTCTCCAAAGAATTCGCATATCGTTCTGTGAGAAGCTAAAGAGGATTCCACTGCTTGAGAATGGCCAACGATCTCCTCTTCCTTCTCTCAAAGAAATACAAATGAACATTGGGAATCATTGGAGTGGGACCATCCGAACACTAAGAATGTCCTTCAGCCTAAGTAAGAATGTCCTCATCTCTGTTTGTTATGTAGACATAAATTAGTCACTTATGATAAGCTCTTATTGCTTGGATTATGTTCTACCGATGTTTCATCTAATTATATAATTTTGGTCTTAACGAATGCTTTCTTTTCATCTTCTATAGGTTTTGGTTATGATTACCAATGTTAACTGAGGAAACGGTTTTCTGGGGTAAAAGTAGAGGAAACAACTTTCTATCTTCGTTGTATGATATTATATATTTTTTGGTGTAATGCTTGTTGATCGGAAAAAAGTATTTGAACTTTGATTTTTGAACCCACCCATTTGGAAATTACCATAAATGAATCTACTTTTTGATATATTGAATGAAATTTATCCAAAAAAATATTCTCATTCATATTATTAAAGGGCAGTACACATTCTACAGAAGCATATCAAGAAAAATGAATCTGCTTACTGCTGTAAGTTCAGCTGAAAAAAAGTTATTCCTCTAATGTTATTATCCTCATCAAAATCACTACCCGCCATCATCTTAGCTGCTTTTATGGCAAGAGATAATCTTCAAACGAGAACCTTCCTCGTGATAGACAATCCTCAGCCTTCCTTTTGGCATAACCATAGGTCTACAGAAGAGTAAAATGATCACCAACTCTGTTAGGAACCACAAAATACTATTCCATACAAATATTGTTCTCCTCCAATTCCAAACCATTCTTTTCAATTGAGGACGCTCAGATTCAAGGGCAAGTGATGCAGCATATAGTTGAGGTATTCCAGCACCAGGTCTATATTCTGCTCGCTGTTCAAGTATCACTTTCAAGCACTCTGTAGGCTCAAGCCCCTCGCTGAATTCATTCATTTTTATGTTCAGGATTTAGGATTCTGATTGGAGACCAGCAAGGAGAGAAGCAGTTCTGATAATAGTTTCAATGAAACGGATGGGTTTGCTTTTGAAGTGCAGCATGCAGGGATAGCTTGAACTTGCAGTGACTTTACCAGTTGCAGACAGGAACTTTACCCTCACCTTCAAGCACAACAGTACATCGCTCTTAAAAAAGAACGAAATAGAAAACAAACTACTTGGTTCAACCAATATTAATTACTACATAACAGATCAATTTGTGTTTGGGGTATCTGTACTCATTAAAAGAGTATACATTCAGTAGGAGCTAATATCTTGGTGAAGAGATATTTCTGATATAGAAACAATGCTTAAATGTATTCAGTTGTAGAAATTTTTTCATTTTTCTATACGAATTTTCAAAAAAAAAGAAAAAGCCTTCCAACTGCAAATTTTCTTCGAAAACTGGAGAAGTTTAACACAACCAAACTATGCAGCATTCACTGCATGAATTTTTAACAGAAGCTGAAGAGGGATTCATAGTTCATAGCTTGAAAACACGAAGTTTTCTGTTATACTCAGATTCAGGCACTTTCAAAGAAACAGTAAGCTGCAGTTTGTGATTACAAGGAATAACACAAGCGCCAACAGGCTTCCCATCATCTTTAAGAAAGAACCCAGAAGGATTAACAACACCAGTAGATGAAACTAATGGCATGAAAGCAACCGGACTGGTTTTGTGTAATCGAAGTTCAGGGTTTCTGTTATCTGTACAGGCTTCTCAACAAGGCACTGGATAGCAAAACCTCCGAATACGAATCCAGATGCTAGCAATCCCAGAAGCATGAAACAAGCATAGATTGACCAAAAGAAAGCACAACTAAACCTCACTGCCACACTTCTCACTGATTTTTGAGTCTTCACTGTAACATTCTTACTAGTAGAACCCAAAATTTTCAACAGTTTTTTCATCGGATACCCTTTAACATGCCTTAGAGTATGAAATGGAAACATCAGGAACATGAACTAAAAATACAAAAACTAAATTGGAAATGTGAGAAAACTAATAAGTAGATTGAACTGAAAACCAACAAATTTTATCCCCAACACTGCAAGGAAAGCAAGAAAATTCAACAAAGGAAATTCACTGTAAGCCCTGGATGAAGAACCTACCTCTTTCGACACATCAAAATACTCTTTATTCCAATCATCAAATTGATCTTTGCCTGAATCAATCCTAACATTATCGATATCCAATTTTTCGCAGACCCTTTTATTTTCTTGCAAAACTGAATCAATTTCCTCTCTTTTTCTCTTTGAAGCTACACTCACCATTAACTTGACAAGCCTTCGAACTAGGACTTTTATTGCTCTTCAGATTTTCACTAGAATATGACAATGATTGCTTACCCAGTGGATTTCCCAAATGAGCACTTCCTTTCCTTGATTTTCCATCCTAGTTCTGCTTAAACAAACAGCTAAAGAACAATATAAAGCTAGCAAGCAAAAGAAAACATTAGATGTTAAATGTTTACACATTTGAACCAATATTCTAAATATAATTATCAACTTACATGTAATTTAAACTTTCCAAATTCTGCAATGCCTCTGGAATTGGACCTGTCAACCTGTTGAAGCTCAAGTCCCTAAAATTTTCAAACAAAAGGAAGTCCATGACGAAGTAATCAGATAATATTATCTCAATCAAATATGGACTATAATGCAATGGAATTCAGGTGAAGCACCCATTTGCACTAGTGGAGTTATCACCTCATATGATAGTAATATCTTTTCATCATGCACTTAACTCTTATAGAACGGATCTTTCAGCGAAAAAAGTTGAAGTAGTCTTCTGTGTGTGATGTATCCAAGTAAAAATGCAACAGAGTTAAACAACTTCAGATCAATCAATTGCTAGCGCATCCTTGTTCAATGACTTAAGTGCATGAGAACAAGATATTAAGTTCTTTAATTAGCACCATATGGAGAAAGCATTTGTGAGATGTGTCAACATGAAATATACAGATAAAAGCTACTTACAAAGTTTTTAAATTAGTCATTTGCCCAATGTAATCTGGGATGGGACCAATAATTAAGCAATTCCTCAATATCCTGAGTTACATAAATAAAACCAAACACTTGATGGACAATGAGAAACAGAAAGAAAGAAAAAAAATTAAGTCAAATGGAATTGTGTTATTGTGAATCAAGTCAAAGTCAACTCACAAATATTCCGCTTTCGTCGTGTTCTGCAGATCAGGAAAACTATAAGCTAATCCATTCAAATCAGATATCCTTCTGCAAAAAAAAAAAATATAATAATAATAATAAAAATACATGACGAATAATAAATTCTTTTACCTTTCTGTATTTCACACCTGTAACCAAACAAAAAATTGATAAACTGAGTATCGCAGTTACTAGAAAGATAATTTTTGCTCACAGTTGTTTCAAGCTCGTCAACTGAGAGATAGTAGAAGGAATTGGGCCTTCCATTGATGTACCCTGCCATATCCCTACAAAAAAGAAAGGAAATTGTTATATAGATTATCCAAGAAGAAAAAGAGGGGCAGAGAATTGGAATCAAGTATGAGCACAGAAAATTTTATCAGGTCGCTCCACAACAAATTTGAGCACAGAAAATTTCAGCCCATCACATGAATTCTGTGATTTTGAATTATTGTAATAATTAAATTTGAAAAATTTATCAGTTTCGTGGATGAACCCATTAACCCCATTAGTGAAAGGATCAATAATTTCACTAACTTTTGATTATTCCATTGAAGGCATTTAAATAATTTGTTGAATTAAAAGCTTGGGTTAATGGGTCAGAAGAGAGCAGTATTTGAAGAGAGAAATCTGGGAGAGGACTACGGACTAACTGAAAAATGGACTTTGGCACAACCATTATTTTCTTGGGATGCTAAAGGGAAATTAGCTCAGATTGGTTGGTGCAGTGACCAATGGGATTGTTTTGGCAATCATCTTACGGTTGGTATTGGTTTTATCAGTGATCAACTTCTGAGGTAAAAAGGGTCAGGATAATTTGCAGCGTGACACATACTTCAACAATGGTCCTGCATTTTTTTTCTCGTCCCGATTGCTTGGAGATGAATTGGATCTGAACTCTGTTTCATTTTGGCACACATCGCAGACCCACGTGTAGCTCACGTGATATTCCTCTGTTTGCCTTGGTGGTATGTCATCTCACATGATAAGGGATAAAAATCATTAAATTGCTCAAGGAATTGTGGCAACGTTTGGAATCCTCTTGAGAAAAAATGGTTTTAATCCCTCACGTTTCCAAACGGTTTCTATATTTCAACGAAATTTTCATTTTCCTTTCAAGTTGAAGATTAAAATAGAGTTCTAAAAAGATGATATTTAAGCTAACAACTAAAATATAGAACCTTTTAAGAAAAATATAAAACAAATTATAAATTACAATTAACAAAATATGTCGAATTCTTGACTTAACTCAATAATTATATCTCTCTTAACGTGAGAGTAAGACCTCATTTTCGATTCAAATTTTCATCATTTCAAATAAAAATAGTGCTACTATAACTCAAACTTTGATCTAATAGTTTCTTCTTAGATTCTCTATATAAAAGACGTGAGTTTAATCCGTTCTACAAATGTAAAAAAAAAGTAAAAACTAAATTAGTACCAAGTATAAAGAGAGCCTAGTATCTATTTACTTTCATAAGCACCTAAGAAATATATTCAAATTCATAGGTTTGAATATTGAATTTCTAAATACATTATTTCAAATCCTTAATCCTTATATTGCTCAAAGCCACAAACAATGAATTTTTAAATACATTATTTAAAAATTCAATAAACTCTCAATACATACATTCGGGATTTTTATCCTAAAAACATATTAGCATTCCCAAATGCAAAGTTAGTGTTTTTTTATTGCTAAAACCATAATTCGTTACTACCCTCTCAAAATTCAATTTGGGTTCAATCATCCCAGCCAGTCGATGATCAATGAAAATGTGCCATGTAGATTTTTTTTTTCAATCATTTCATTATGTAAGTTACACTTTTGTATAGCATATATTAGTATTTATTTATTTAATTATGCAAGTTGCACTTTTGTGTCTACAAGGCTTCATTTTTTATGTGTCCCTTTTTCTCTCTCCCCACACCCTTGCGGAAACCAGAATTTCTTCCTTTGCCTGCCTAATTGTTTCCTCTCAAGTCTCAAGTGCGTACTTTTCCCGCAAAAAAACAATATATATATATATATATATATATATATATATATATATATATATATATATAATTTCAATTACTTTCAATCAAGCATCACCATTTGAAGATATGCCCTTTCAATATCGACTTCATTATCCTTCGTTACTCGTCTTTTGTCTCATAAATTTTTATTTTGAAGTTACCTTTTTGCCAGACAAAAAAAGTATATACACAAAAAAAAATTTAAAAAAGCAAAGCATTTAATTTCTGTTATCTAATAAGTACAATTATATATAGCTATTTTAATCAATCAGTCATATATTAGTATTAATTCTGTCATGTTGTTAGCATGTATGTTTATATTCATCTATTTTCTTTAATCACCATAACTCTTTATCTTTTAATATTATATATATATATATATATATATATATATATATATAGATTCTTTACCATAACTCTATATACCATATATGTAAAGTAATATAGATATTAATTAATAATTAACCATGTAATTAAGATTTGCAGTTAATTAATCAGTCATCGATCGATTGATTAGCTAATTAATTAGTATCTTGATTGAGGTAAAATTACATGAAAATAATTTGTTAAACTTATGAGTTTTTTGGCTTTTATTTCTCTTTGGCTTGGTACTAGAAATACTAAGTTTGTTGGGCTTAGGGAACCTATTGGGCCTGAAGGGCTTCTTATAGGTTTGCCTTCTGATGGACTTAGCTTTCTTTTTATTAATAGCTGATGGGGCTCTAATGGTTTCAAATCCATATTGAGCACAAAAGGATCCTAATTCTTTTTTGCTCTGATGGAGTTCTGACTTCATTTTTTTATTTTAACTTAATATCATTACAAATGGCTAAACCTTCGTTATTGATAAAACTAATGATCTCACCATAAGAAATATCATCATATGGAAGATTACCATTGTTGAGATCCCTAATTCTTTGCCTTACTTTTTCTGCAAAGAGTCTAGGAAGTACACTAATAAATTTCTCTTTCCAATAAGCATTATTGGAATCCTTCCTAGTGAATACTTTGGCAAGAAATACATCCTTATACCATCTAAAATCTTGCATGGTAGGGCAGGTCAAATTGAGTAATATTTATGTGGACCTGACCATCCATCTATCTGGATCTCCTATGAAATGTTTGGTAATAGCATAAATAAGGGTTTCAAATACATTTTCTATTTGTGGGGTGAAAATATTGACTTCTCCTGTTTGAGGGTTTATGATAGATTGAGGGTTTCTGTCTTTAGTGGCTTCTAATACTTCTTGTCGATTTTCTTCAGTAAGATAATTAGTCCACCATCCTTTAAGGGTTCCAGTAAACCCTGCAATGATAGACTTAGTAATACCTTTATTGGTATTGGTAGGTTTAGTTCTGTAAGAGGTTACAGCCATAGCCATTTCTTGGAGTATGTCCAAAATGATATGCTTACTGACACCATCAATATTCCATTCATAAATGGCGTCACTGTCATACTTGGCTTGTATGGGTAATTGTCTTTCTTCAAATTGAAGATCTAGGGGTGTTGGTCTAGGGTAATAATTCATAGTTGTGGGTAAAGGTGCTCTGGATCTAAGATTAATCTTGTTAACTTCATCAGATTCTCTAATTTCACTAATTAGATCTCTGTCTATTTCATGAACATTTTCTTGGGAGCTTGATTCTTCCTTAGGTTCTTCTTTTATACTTAATTGTTTTAATCTTTTATTAATAGAGGCTAATATATCATCATCTCCTAAGGTAACTATGTCAGTTTCAATATAAGGAGTGAAAATGGGTTGAGTAATGACAGGTGGTTTATGGATGATAGGTGTAAAAGTAAGAGATTTTGAGGGTTGTAAAGGGGTTGATGAAGATAGTTGTAAAGGGGTTGATGAAGATGGGATAACTCTCTCCCGGGGAATTTTGAAAGGAAGATTTTCAATCTTCTGATCGATAGAGTCAACTGTATGATTAATGGCATATAAATGGGTGGAGATTGTGGCTAAATTTTGGATTGTAAAATTATTTTGTTCATAAAGATGTGATATATCATGTCCTGTAAGTATTCTATCCTTATTGTCTAGGTTTTTAAGAATTTTAAAAGGGGTAGCAGGTATTTCATCTTTAAACATGGGTGGTTTTAATACTAAATTATTTAATGGAGGATGAATGGATGATGAAACTTGATTAGTTGTGGAAGTCCATTTTTGTTCTAATTTAGTAATAGTATCTACCTGATTGATATTTTCTAAATCAGGATGATTAGGTGCAAAAGGATTATAAATTCTATTATTGAAAGTATAAGTTTCAAACCAAGCAAAGAATAATAAATCGCAATGAATTTCATTCATGTGATTATACCATTCTTCACGGATTTGAGATTGTTCTTGCTTAGAAAATGTTTGGAAAAACCAATTTGCTTTTTTCTTATTTTCTATTGAATCAAAATCTTTTCTTAATAGTTCTTTGTTGATTGTAAAATTACTACTCATTATGACATTTACTTCATACATATTTGATCTAGTGGGAGAAGGATCTTGGACGGGGTTCTGAACTTCATTTTTCTTAGAAGTTTCTCTTACTGGATCTTCTAATGCCGTTTTAAAGGAATCATTTTCATAATATCCCTTAGGGATAGTTGGATGAAAATCTACTCTTAATAAATGGTTACGGGATCTTGAATCCAGACTACGTCTAGGAGGTAAGATCTGGGGATCATAATATAAAGACGTTGATCTAATCCTATTGGAAACTGATCTTCTGGATGGGATTATAGGGGAAGGGGAATCATCAGAGGCAAATCTGATAATAACACTTCCATTATTAGTTTCACTAATATGGGACACATTTGAATTTCTTAATTCCCTGGGGAGAACTATTGATTCAAATTTCCAACTTTCAGGAATAGTTATTTGGTTCCATTTTAATAACTTAGGGGTTATAGTATTGGCATGAAAAGTGTTGGCTTCTAAAAGAAGAGTTTCTCCTGGTTTGGTCTGTAGTAATGCCTTAGGATTAATTTTAGTAGTCACAACTTTATAATATACTTTATAAATAATATTCAGATTTCTGGTTCCTGTTTTAATGTCTAATCCTTTTAATTGTATATCTAATGTAAGTGTGTCTATAAGATTTGGGTCATACAAATCTATGGAGAAATTAGGATAACAATTAAAATATACAGGACCATTATGAATATTGGAGGCTACTAAAGATAATAAAGAATTTTGAAAATTTAAATGTCTAGCATCTCTAAGCATCATTAATACAGGAGTGTCTATACCTAGACGATGCAAAGGTTTAATGGCTATCTGGACTAATCCTAGATGCAAATATTTAAAACCTTCTTGTCTATGCTTTCTCATACCAGGTAAAGATAATAACTTAATGCTTTCATTTTATTTACTAATACTATAAGTTTGTTCTGTGGTTTTAATGGAGTAATCTGACCTAAAGTCAAAACTACCTATTTGGTAAATCCTATTGATTTTTTGACTGGGTATATGCCAGTTAAGAAGGTCTTGTTCTATCTTAGCTATGTTAATTTCTTGGCTATTGATGGAATAGTTTGGGTCATGATCATCAGTGGGATGATCATGGACTCTTGGAGGAGATGAGGGGTTGGATCCTGAAACAGATGATGAAGAATCATCACCCTGTTTACGTCTCCTAAAGAGCCTATCCATACTAAATGATTTGAAGATAAGGCAAAAAGATGACTGTTATAACAAGTGAATAGTGTGACTGCCGGGACCACCAACCGGGACCACCTAACACGGCTGACCAACGGACTTACAAAGGGCTGACCAACGGACTCAATATCACGAACGGCCTTACCACCACACAGACACCAGAATAAACAGTAATCTAAGGGCAATATAATCAAAGCAGAAAGATGAACAGTATCACAAAAGAAACATGAACATGGCACATGGCTTGGATACCAATCATGTGCAGGATCAAAATAAGTTTAAAAGTTTGAAAAACTTAATATAAGTTCTGAAGAAATATTGAAAACTATGCAAATTTTTATTGATAAACAAGAGAGTATATCTTACAGTGGTTAAGTGCTTGAGACATGCTCACTTGTGAATAAATCACTTTCTCTCACTATGTACAGAGCTTCTCACAATCACTCAAGGCAAACTTAAACTGGAAAACAAACTCTGCCTAGGGCATAATTACAATATGTATTTATATTACAAACTAGTCTTGATCTTCTTAGTCTTCAACATTATGGAGGGCTGAGCTGTCTTGAACTGTAGTTACTTTTGTGTTTTATCTTCATCCAGCTGAGAATCTTGCTGCTTTTGAGCTGGCTGAGACTCTTTGTCTTCTTGTGTCGGCTGATAACTGTTTTCTTTTTGTATTGGACGATACTGTTTGGCGTTTTGTATCGGCTGATAACTTTTCTTGATTCATACTGTTTTTACTTTTATGTTGGCAGGAACTATTGGTGTTGTCTTGCGTCGGCAGCTTCAAACTCTATATCTTCAAAGGGATCCTGGGCCCAATAATTTTGTGGGTTATCAAAAGGAGATTGAGTGCTGTCATTTTCACTGTTGTCGGAATCTAAAATTTGCGATAATTCTTCAAGTAATTTTTTCTTTCTTTCTTTTTTGGATATGCTGGAGGATGAGACACTTGGCTTTATCTTCTTGAGGTGGCAAGGATTGTCATGAAACCATTTTTTTTTATAGTATTGATGTCTGAATAAGAGCAATCATATTTCGTCCACCATTTGATTTTGAACACTCTTTTGAGGGCATGTAATCCAAGGTGAGATGGGACTATGGAATAATCCTAAGCAAAGATCCATGGTATTGCAAACATAGCAACAAAAAGTAATTCATGGGCATAAGGTTGGCTATCAGAGATGTGGTTTATAAAGTACTGGAGGGATTCTTGGATTTTTACTGGGAAGATTATAGAACTGGTGCCAAAAAGGTTCCACCAATCAAAAAACCATGTAGGGAATTCAAAACGGACTTTCTTGTCAAAAAAGATAAACCAAGAATGGGTTTTTGGTGTAATAAAAAATATATTATACCAGGCTGTTTGGTAGTCATGGTAATTGTAGGTTGGAGGGACAAAGGATATGGAAAAGGGTTTTGGCATATAGTGGTCTGCAATTTTTTCTGGGTTAATTATTTTCAGAATTTTGCATTTAGAATAAATTATTCTGAAAGGGTCAAGAGGGTCATAAGTATGGGTAATTTCTGCTGAGTTTGTATCAATCAAAATTAACTCATAAAATCTCTGAGTCTTATGGATATCATCAGAAATATATTGGAAACCTGTAGGAAAAATATGATTAGAATATAACCATTAGATAATTTTATTATGATCATTGTCATTGGAGGAAATAGGTAAAGTAGTACATCTAATATATTCTTGGTTGGGTTTTTCATAATATTGGGTAGAAAGGTTTTTTGGTTGGGATGATAAGACTTGGGAATAGGATTGGGTCGATAGATCAGGAAAAGCTTGGAGATCTTCCAGTGGGGAAAATCTGTTGGATTTTTGTGGAATTTTTGGTGCCAAATGAGGTCTTGGGGACGTATAATAGTTTAAGAGGTCTTGGGGTTTTGAGGAAGGATTAACCTTCTCCTTTCCCTTTCATGAGGACGACATCTTGTTGCTTATCCTGTAAAAATTCCCGAGTAAGGAAATCAGGGAGGGAATTATGTTCTTCTTTGATGTATTCAATGTTGAAATCAAAAGCACTGAGGATGGCTTGCCATCTTGCAAATATTTGTTTTGAAACCAGGTTTTGAACATCCTTTTGTAAAACTTTTTTTGCTGATTTACAATCAATGCGTAATAAAAATGTTTTTCCATATAAATCATCTTGAAACTTTGATATGCATAAAACTATGGATAAAACTTCTTTTTTTATTGTTGAATAATTTTTTTTGTGCTCTAAGCCAAATTCCAGAGTGATAACGGACTATTTGCTCTTTTGAATGACTTGGGAGGAGCTGTTTAAGAATACAACCATATCCTGTATTGGAGGCATCAGTCTCAATAATTATTTGAGCTGAGGGAGACAGGATACCCAAACATGGAAGACTGGTTTTGATAAGCTTGACAATTTCGGTAAGATGTGGTGATCATGGTTCTGGATTTTTGCGAAGCCTTTTATATAAAGGTGCACAAATTTGTCGCGTGTGAGGGAAAAAATCTGATATGTAATTGAGGCATCCTAAAAATCTTTGGAGTTGAGTTTTGTCCTTAATTTCATCTGGAAATTTATTTGCAAATTCTATGGATTTATCTATTGGTTTAATGGTTCCTTCAAAGATTAAGTGTCCTAGAAACCTAACCTTTGTTTGGAATAACTTCATCTTGGTTTCTGATAAGACTAACCCATTAGTCTTGATAATCTGAAAAAAAAAAAAAAAAATGTCCTAAGATGTTTAAAGTGTTGATCTATGGATTTCGAGAAGATTAATATGTCATCTATATAGGTGATGCTGAAATTGGAATAATCATTAAAAATATCATTAATAATGTTTTGAAATTCTGAAGGTGCATTTTTGAGTCCAAAGGGCATTCCATTCCATTCGTAATGTCCAAAGGGCACATTAAAAGTTGTTTTGTATTTATCTTCTTCACAAATTTGTATTTGCCAAAATCCTGATTTTAAATCAAATTTTGAGAATATAACAGAATCATGGAGTCTATTCAAAAGATTCTTTTTGTTTGGAATAGGGTATTTAATCCATTGTAATACCTTATTTAAAGGTTTATAATTAATAACTAATCTAGGAGCTCTTCTTTCTAATTCAGCTTGCTTTTGAACATAGAAAGCTGAGCAACTCCAAGGGGATTTGCTGGGTCTAATTAATTTCTTTTCTAATAATCCCTTAATTTCTTCTTGACAGTATCCTAATAGTTCTCGGATCAGTTGGATGGGCCTGGATTTTGAAGAAATATCATTTTCATTAAATTCGGGCTCATAGGGTAATGAGACTATGTGTTTTTTCCTGTCTCAAAAAGCATTTGGGATGTTGGCACAAATTTCCTTTTTAAAAGTTATTTCTAATTTCTTAATTTGGGCTTGGATTTGGGTTTCTTGTAACTGTTGTTCTAATTTCTTATAATGGATTTCTTCTTTTAGGAAATTAATATGGGCTTGTTTATTTTGAATTAAATTTATTTATCTATGAAGACTATTAGCGTGTAATAAATTTAAGTCCCTAGTGTCTATAGACTGAAGAAATGGGAAAAATAGCTTTTGTCATAATAAATGGGTTTCTATCCCTAAGTGGCTAACTGTAAAGGGATATATTTGGGTAAGGAAGGGTGTTCCTAGAATGATATTTTGATGAATGTTTTTGACTAATATAAACTGTGTTCTTAAGCAGTAACCATCATTACATACATAAGAATTACTTATTTTGTATTCTACATTTAATCGTGAACCACTAGCAGTGTTTAACCTCTCAGTGGTTTTTTTATAATATTTAGTGGGAACTAAACCTTCTTTGAGGCAATTCTGGTCAACACCAGAATCAACTAGAGCTGTGGTGTTAATATGATATTCTTCATTAATGATAATAGAAATTCTAATGTACCATTTCTGGTAATTAATCATTTCTATTAAACTAATGAAGTGTTTGTCAGGAATTATAGTGGGTTCTTCTTCTTCATTATCTGAAGGTTCTCTACTAGAGATAATGGATTTTCCTTTTCTATCAGCGGGAGATAATATTGAATCCTTAATGCCTTTGATTTCAAGATTAATCATTATTGCCTTAAGATCTACAGTTTCTTGTTGGATTATTTTTATTTGTTCCTTCTTATTATTTACCTCTGTTTGTAAGTCTTGTATACTAGCTGTTTTAGGTTTACTAAATCTTGATTCTAAAATTTTTGATAGATTAAAAGGATCTGGATCTTTCACTCTTTTTTCTTCACAGATAATATCTCTTAATTTGACTAAATAATCTTTTTTAGTGATAGGGTCATCTATTTTATCTATGATATATACTAAGAATTCCTTTTGGGAGGAAATCATATTAATAGATCTACATTTGCAAAATCATTCTTCGCAATCACAGGATTGTGATTCATCAGAGGATTCTGTGCTCGAGGTTTCTTGTAATGTATAAATGACATCATCATTGTCAGATGAAGAAGGGTCTTCTTCTGATTGAGAGTCATTGATCATTACTTTTAACAATTGTTGTTTCAAAGAGTCATTTAATTCTAATTCATTAATTTTCTGTTTTACTCTGCAGTCCTTGGCCCAGTGACCAAAACGTCCGCATTTAAAACAGGTTTTTGAAGACTTGTTAAACTTATGAGTTTTTGGGCTTTTATTTCTCTTTGGCTTGGTACTAGAAGTACTAGGTTTGTTGGGCTTAGGGAACCTATTGGGCCTGAAGGGCTTCTTATAGGTTTGCCTTCTGATGGACTTAGCTTTCTTTTTCTTAATAGCTGATAGGGCTCTAATGGTTTCAAATCCATATTGAGCACAAAAGGATCCTAATTCTTTTTTGCTCTGATGGAGTTCTGACTTCATTTTTTATTTTAACTTAATATCATTACAAAGAGCTAAACCTTCGTTATTGATAAAACTAATGATCTCACCATAAGAAATATCATCATATGAAAGATTACCATTGTTGAGATCCCTAATTCTTTGCCTTACTTTTTCTGCAAAGAGTCTAGGAAGTCCTCTAATAAATTTCTCTTTCCAATAAGCATTATTGGAATCCTTCCTAGTGAATACTTTGGCAAGAAATACATCCTTATACCATCTAAAATCTTGCATGGTAGGGCAGGTCAAATTGAGTAATATTTTCGTGGACCTGGCCATCCATCTATCTGGATCTCCTATGAAATGTTTGGTAATAGCATAAATAAGGGTTTCAAATGCATTTTCTATTTGTGGGGTGAAAATATTGACTTCTCCTGTTTGAGGGTTTATGATAGATTGAGGGTTTCCGTCTTTAGTGGCTTCTAATACTTCTTGTCGATTTTCTTCAGTAAGATAATTAGTCCACCATCCTTTAAAGGTTCCAGTAAACCCTGCAATGATAGACTTAGTAATACCTTTATTGGTATTGGTGGGTTTAGTTCTGTAAGAGGTTGCAACCATAGCCATTTCTTGGAGTATGTCCAAAATGATATGCTCACTGGCGCCATCAATATTCCATTCATAAATGGCGTCACTGTCATACTTGGCTTGTATGGCTAATTGTCTTTCTTCAAATTGAAGATCTGGGGGTGTTGGTCTAGGGTAATAATTCCTAGTTGTGGGTAAAGGTGCTCTGGATCTAAGATTAATCTTGTTAACTTCATCAGATTCTCTAATTTCACTAATTAGATCTCTATCTATTTCATAAACATTTTCTTGGGAGCTTGATTCTTCCTTAGGTTCTTCTTTTATACTTAATTGTTTTAATCTTTTATTAATAGAGGCTAATATATCATCATCTCTTAAGGTAACTATGTCAGTTTCAATATAAGGAGTGAAAATGGGTTGAGTAATGACAGATGGTTTCTGGATGATAGGTGTAAAAGTAAGAGATTTTGAGGGTTGTAAAGGGGTTGATGAAGATAGTTGTAAAGGGGTCGATGTTGATGAATATGGGATAACTCTCTCCCGGGGAATTTTGGAAGGAAGATTCTCAATCTTCTGATCGATAGAGTCAACTGTATGATTAATGGCATATAAATGGGTGGAGATTGTGGCTAAATTTTGGTTTGTAAAATTATTTTATTCATAGAGATGTGATATATCATGTCCTATTGATTTTTTGACTGGGTATATGCCAATTGGCTATAGCTAAGATAGAACAAGACCTTTTTAACTGGCATATACCCAGTCGAAAAATGAATAGGATTTACCAAATAGGTAGTTTTGACTTTAGGTCAGATTACTCCATTAAAAGCACAGAACAAACTTATAGTATTAGTAAAGAAAATGAAAACATTAAATTATTATCTTTACCTGCTATGAGAAAGCATAGACAAGAAGGTTTTAAATATTTGCATCTAGGATTAGTCCAGATAGCCATTAAACCTTTGCATCGTCTAGGTATAGACACTCCTGTATTAATGATGCTTAGAGATGCTAGACATTTAAATTTTCAAAATTCTTTATTATCTTTAGTAGCCTCCAATATTCATAATGGACCTGTATATTTTAATTGTTATCCTAATTTCTCCATAGATTTGTATGACCCAAATCTTATAGACACACTTACATTAGATATACAATTAAAAGGATTAGACATTAAAACATGAACCAGAAATCTAAATATTATTTATAAAGTATATTATAAAGTTATGACTACTAAAATTAATCCTAAGGCATTACTACAGACCAAACTAGGAGAAACTCTTCTTTTACAAGCCAACATTTTTCATGCCAATACTATAACCCCTAAGTTATTAAAATGGAACCAAATAACTATTCCTGAAAGTTGGAAATTTGAATCAATAGTTCCCCCCAGGGAATTAAGAAATTCAAATGTGTCCCATAATAGTGAAACTAATGATGGAAGTGTTATTATCAGATTTGCCTATGATGATTCCCCTGCCCCTATAATCCCATCCAGAAGATCAGTTTCCAATAGGATTAGATCAACGTCTTTATATGATGATCCCCAGATCTTACCTCTTAGACGTAGTCTGGATTCAAGATCTCATAACCATTTATTAGGAGTAGATTTTCATCCAACTATCCCTAAGGGATATTATGAAAATGATTCCTTTAAAACGGCATTAGAAGATCCAGTAGGAGAAACTTCTAAGAAAAATGAAGTTCAGGACCCCGTCCAAGATCCTTCTCCCACTAGATCAGATATGTATGAAGTAAATGTCATAATGAGTAGTAATTTTACAATCAACAAAGAACTATTAAGAAAAGATTTTGATTCAATAGAAAATAAGAAAAAATCAAATTGGTTTTTCCAAACATTTTCTAAGCAAGAACAATCTCAAATCCGTGAAGAATGGTATAATCACATGAATGAAATTCATTGCGATTTATTATTCTTTGCTTGGTTTGAAATATCATACTAACACCACAGCTCTAGTTGATTCTGGTGCTGACCAGAATTGCCTCAAAGAATGATTAGTTCCCACTAAATATTATGAAAAAATTATTGAGAGGTTAAATACTGCTAGTGGTTCACGATTAAATGTAGAATACAAAATAAGTAATTCTTATGTATGTAACGATGGTTACTGCTTAAGAACACTGTTTATATTAGTCAATAAAATGAAAGCATTAAGTTATTATCTTTACCTGCTATGAGAAAGCATAGACAATAAGGTTTTAAATATTTGCATCTAGGATTAGTCCAGATAGCCATTAAACCTTTGCATCGTCTAGGTATAGACACTCCTGTATTAATGATGCTTAGAGATGCTAGACATTTAAATTTTCAAAATTCTTTATTATCTTTAGTAGCCTCCAGTATTCATAATGGTCCTGTATATTTTAATTGTTATCCTAATTTCTCCATAGATTTGTATGACCCAAATCTTATAGACACACTTACATTAGATATACAATTAAAAGGATTAGACATTAAAACAGGAACCAAAAATCTGAATATTATTTATAAAGTTATGACTACTAAAATTAATCCTAAGGCATTACTACAGACCAAACCAGGAGAAACTCTTGTTTTTCTATGCGCTTGACACTTCAGACTTTTTGACTTGTATCAGTCTATAATTAATTTTATTTATACACAAATTTATTTGCCGAAAAGAAATAAGAAACAACTTTCAAAACTTATTTAATTTGGGCCGAAAATTATTGGGTCAGTAGAGACAATGTTGGTCCATATAACAAATGTAAGTATTTTAATTTTGCCCCTAATAATTTCCAACATTACCCTTTTAAACATATCGAGACTTGAAATTCCTTTTAAACATAATAATTTTGGCATGCTTGGTTCTGTATCTTCTATGATCAAACGAACTTGACTGTTCATTTTTACACAGTGACTTTATCAAAAACTATCTCAATGGTACCATTCCTCTAGAATGGGGCTCCATGAAATGAGTCAACATGTATGCTTCATTTCTCTCTCCACTTATATATAAATTTAATTGTACTTTGAATATGTATGCACATATATTGTGCAAATGATTATAAAATTCATGGATCCGTTGTTGATTTTCTTTTGTCATTTTTGGTGGTGAAATCAACACATGGGTATTATATATTGCAGTTCCGTTGTTGGAAACCGGTTAAGAGGTTCAATTACAAAAGAGCTAGCAAACATTTTCACTCTTATCAGTTTGTGAGTTCTTTATTAACAAATTTTTCCTTTATAATTTTTTGTGGTCATTTCAGTTTGTGTAAGGGTGTTTATATAAATGATCTTATTAATTGATTCAAAGTTATTTCTTGATAATTTTATAGTACTACGGATTTCAATAAGCTTTCAGGGGATTTGCCTCCAGAGCTTGGGAATCCACCCCTTATGGAGAGAATGTAAGACCCTTTATTCAAGTTTTTATGATCATTGCAAATTCTTACTAACAAAATGCAGTTCCACCCCCCTCCCCACCTTTTTCTCCTTCTTTGGTATGGATTTTTAATGTTTTGTTTCTTTTAATGTTCTTTTATTTAAAAAGGTTTTAAAGATTCACATTGATATTCTGATTGGTTGAATTTATTTGTTTATATTTTGTTGTTTTTGTTGATGTTGTAGGCTGCTAATCTCAAATAATCTTAGTAGGGAAGTTCCTGTAACATTTGCTAAGCTGACCACATTGAAGGACTTGTAAGCCTTTTAATTATGTTTTATTAAGCTCAAATTAATTATTGTTTATTGAATTTAAAGTCGATCAATCATTTTTTTAAAACATAATGCAGTCGGATCAGTGACAACCACTTCACCGGAAAGATACCTAAATTTATTCTGAACTGGACAAATCTTGAAAAACTGTGAGAGCTTTATCATTTGTGATAGATATTCTTGAGTTAATAGAATTATGTATTATCACTTATCTGAGTCAACATTTTGCAACAACAAAGTAATTCAGGGTAGTGGTTTGGTTAGACTAATTCCTGATGGTATTGCGGCTCTTGAAAAATTAACTGATCTGTAAGTATGATTTATTTTAGATTTTAATTAATTTCATGTGGGTTTGCAATTAATATTGTGCTTTGTATTGGTTGAAAATGATATATGCAGAAGAATTAGCGACTTAAATGGAATTGAAGCTACCTTTCCACAACTTAGAACCATGAAAAAGATGAAGACACTATGAGTAAAATATTTAATTTAAGTGATACTTAATTTATAAAAAGTGGCAATACTTTCCTCTTTTTTCCCTTTTTTTTGGCAACTCAAAGTGTATGTCATTTGTTTGTGTTACAGGATTCTTAGGAGTTGCAATATCATCGGGCCACTACTTGAATATCTTGGGGAAATGACAACTTTAAAGAACTTGTTAGTACAAACTTGTTCTTCTCTCCCCCCACCCCCTTTTTAATGCAGATAAAAGGGATTTTTCCTTTGAAAATGTCATTATACTATTTGAAGGATCATCTAGTACCATTTCATAGCTCATTTTTCATTATCTTATATTGATGGAATAAACCTGGTGGGCTATATCATAATATTAACTCCACTATTAGAGAACATGAGAAATGAAGGAACCTCAAGAGATGAGTTTGTCACACAATTGAAAGTGGTGCCAAAACATTGACACTTGAAAGTAATACCTTTTCTTTTTGTTCTAATGGTTGGTCGCAATGGGGTTGTTCTCCCAGATCCCCTATCTCCAAACCTTAAGTAAAGTGAAGGCGGGATTTGATCCCAAGTGCTTAGTAGTTAGTACAACCACCAAATGACCATACCAACTAAGCTAGTTGGCAGCTTCTACTTTGTATGGTTTAGACATTGTATTTGAAAAATTCGAGACCTGTCGGTCACACGAATAATGAAAATAAACAAAAAGAAGATAATAAGACACGATATACCTAAGTTTACCCAGAATAGGGCTACATCTTGTAAGGAGTTTCACTATAATCAGCCTACTAAATCTTTAGTATGTTTTTTCACTCAGTACAAAGAGTATTTATAAGCAACTTAAGAAACCTTAACTAGGGTTCTCGTCCTGCTGCTAATCGCAGCTATTTATGTGCACAAGCCCAAACCACCAGGCAGAAAACCCAGGCCCAAAACGTGTACAGGCGAGTAAGACTGCTGCCCACTCACCAGGGAGCGAGACCCATAGTCGTTGGGTGGTCTATAGTTTTGGACCCTTGAAGTATATGTCAACTAAAACAGTCTATGCCACTCTTGTGGCAAAGACAACTTTTTTTTTTCGGTCTTTTTGGTTGCAAAGTTCACTATGATGTTCAAAAATATTTTGGTAATCTACTATTCATCTTGAATTAAATAGATTTTAGAAATAAAGCTTTTGAGACATAATTTGTTTTTTATGTTTGTTTATAAATCTGCTTGCAGAGACCTCAGCTTTAACAAACTGAGTGGAGAAATTCCAAGCACGTATGCTGGTCTGATGGATGTGGATTATATGTAAGCATCTGGATTAGAAGCCACTGTCAAATTGCGGTTTCAACATTGTAGTATTCGAAGTATTAAAGTTGTGTGATGGATAATGGGAAACATTCTCTTGAATTGAAAGTTATGCCTAAACTAAGCAAAAATACTTCGGAAGTACTTAAGATATATAACATAGATAAAATATGTTTTGTAAACAGTTATTAGTACTGGACTCTGATATCCAGAGATCATAAATTTCCTCTCTTTCGTGACATTGAACTTAAAATCAAATGCATAAATAGTATTAAATCAAAGGTATTAAACTGAAATATAAGTTGTGCTTGTGGTATTTCTGTTTATTCAATTACTGTGCTAAAAATTAGCATAATAATTTACAATTCCTTGGTAAGATTCATATTGTTGAAAGCTATAAACTTGTATTGATTTTATGATGTTGACTTTTTCAGATATTTAACTGGAAACTTGCTAATAGGACCGATTCCTGCTTGGGTGCTAGACAAAGGAGACAACATGTAAGCTTCTCTTTGAAGTGCTTTATGCAATTTGAAAATAATTATACTACGGTCTATTAATCCTATCACTTACAAGGTGAATAACCATCTAGGCAATTACAGTAGTTGTGCACACCTATTTTGTTCAACTCTGAAAAAGATTTCTTTTGACAATCCGATTTTTAATGGACTCTATCTCTAGTTATAACTTCTGGTCATTTAAAAATCTGAATGCATGCTGGAATATCAGTTCTTCTGCTGAAATGCAATTGATCAGAAGGTTTGTAGACAAATTAAATAAAACTTATGTTAAATGAATGCTTAGCCAATGTGGATGTATGGAAAAATTGAAGTTTACATTTTATAGCTTGATCAAACTTGTGAGAGTTTATAAATCATCTGAGTGAAAATGCGGACCTTTTTTTTCTTTTCCTTTTCCATAAATAAAATATGAGTAAAACTAGAAATTAAGTTTATGCAACTAAAGAGAAATGAAAAGGGGAAAAAAAGTATCCAAACCTTTACCAAAACAGAGATATCTAAACTAGTTATTGTGTACTGTTCAACTTGAAGCACATAGAAGTTCTTGTCTTGGATTAATCAGAACTATGCCTGGAAGAATTGATACCTAATATTTAATTTTTTTTCCAAATATATAACGAACTATGTGTTAGACATCTTTTTATACTTTTCCTGCTCATTAAATGATTTGGAAGATGATGAACAAAACTTTCATGTGCAGTGATCTTACATATAACAACTTTATTATCGGAAGCTCAGGCCCATCAAATTGTCAGCATCGGAGTGTGTAAGAATGTTGTTATCTAACTTGTATATGTGTGTGTGTGTCGGTGTGTAACTTTAGTATACTGACTGAACTTCATGCTTTGTCTGCCTCTGTATAGGAACTTATTTGTAAGCTCTTCAAGGGACAATAACTCGTAAGTTCTATATTAGTACATATTCTTAATGTAACTGTAAGTTTTATTTTCACCTTTGATTCATCAAACAACTATTTTCATTTACTATTAAATTTCTCGTTTTTTGGCTTTGTATTATGTTCTTGTCATATATAACAAACTCAATTACGATGCTGCAATACTGACTTGTTTGGTATTTTGCATTGCTGTAAGTGGAATCGTTTCATGTTTGGGAAGCTTTCAATGTCCAAAAAGTGAGTTGAAATATCATTTATTTTTCAGATTTTGTTAAGCTTTCCGAAAAGAAGATTTCATGTTTAAGCTTAAAAAGAACACACAGTAAGGCTAGATAATAACATTCTTTATTCTCATGTGCTTTGTCATAGTCAAGTCAAAGAGTAGGGTATCTTTTTCCTTTTGTAAAAATTGAATTTAGTTACATATTAGTAGTTACTAATCTGTTGTTGCTTTCATTCCAACATTTTATGATTTTCATATAAATTGTGAAGGGAGAGCAATTACTATTAATAGAAACACGACATATGAAGATGACACAAATGGAGCCGGACCTTCAAGATTTTTCCAAAGAACTAATTGGGGATTTAGTAGCACTGGTAACTTCTTAGATGATGACCTACAGACACCTATATTTGGACAAATACATCAATGCCCTCTATGAACGATTCCCAACTTTACATGCAAGCACGCCTTTCTGCCATCTCTCTAACTTATTATGGGTTTTGTTTGGGAAATGGAAACTACACAGTAAATCTCTATTTTGCAGAAATAATGTTTACCGATGACAAAACTTATAGCAGTCTCGGGAGGCATTTATTTAATGTTTATATTTAGGTATTAAATATGATGATACTTCCCACAGTGAGTTTCATTTATAATATTCAACAAATTTCAAACTTCAAAATTTTATCATTTTGATTTAATAGGGTCAATCAAATTGTTTGAATTTATCCTGTAAATGGTTCAGATTGACGTTAAGACTGAAATATGATTCTTTGTCACCACTTGCCTAAATAAGAAGTTAACTGGATTAGGTTATTGCAGGGGAAGCTTGTGATGAAAGATTTCAATATTGAGGATGAAGCAGGAGGTGTTGGGAAGGCAATTGTGAAAATATTTCTTGTCACTATGACCGACAAAACTTTGGAGATACACTTGTATTGGGCTGGGAAGGGGACAAATGGTATCCCTGTAAAAGGAGTGTTGTGATTTTTAATTTACTCGCAAGTACACGAGTCGTTTGCAATATAGTGTTGTGCAAGTGCGAGTTCGAATCCACAGGGAATTGCGTTGTGAAAATATAAATTTATCTAAACTAATCTTATCTTAACCTAGTTCCGAGTTTTAAATGATATTTTGGAAAACAATTTAAAACTAGACTAAATTGATTTTAAAAACTAATAAAAACACACTAAGGTTTCTGAATCCACCCCGTCAAAGTTAAGTATATATCTCAATGTTCTAAAGATAGCCTATCAAAAAATTCTATGAATCCAACTTAAAACAAAAAAACAAAGAATATCTCAATTAAACCAAAAGCATCCAATGTATCCGCTCTTAACAAATCACAAAGAAAATCCAATTTAATCAAAAACAATTCCATGTATCCATCAGATGAAACACAAGGAATATCCAACAGAACAATTTAAACTCAATCAATCACAAGATTAACTCAAATAATTGACAGAACATTTATACTAAAAATGTCATATTTGTACAAGCAAATCTAAACTACTAGGCCAAACAAAGGCGAGGCTTCATCTTCAACCTTAGCTGAAGATTCTAGCCACTCATAACTATGAAATTACAATTCATAATAAAAGTACTAAACATTAAACTAAAACAACTAAATAAAAAGAAATAAATAACTTTACATGGGAGAAATTCCACTCGCTGATGGGCGGCGCTTTCCCTCGTGGTAGCAAAGCCTTCGGGATCCATCAGAATACTAGCAGACATCCACTGGTTAACACCAAAGTGGCCCAGGAATTGTACACTGAATGATGAGGTCAGATGGTGTTTATATATGGGGAGTCCCGGAGTAGCATGGGTTTCAAATTCGATGTGGAATACTGCCCGAGTGCGCTCGATCGTAGAATGATGCGATTGATCACAAGTATGATCGATCGTATGTCTTGTGCGCACGATCGCATGTGTGCTCGATCGTGTGTCTGGTGCCCTCGATCGCATATGCACTGTACTGCAAACATTTTGATGTGGGATTGTTGACCATGCGTTCGATCGCAGCATAGTGCGATCGATCGCTATTGCTCCTGAAGCTTCACATCTCCTGAAATGCTTTATTTTCTCCACAAACCTATAAAAATACCCAAAACACAAAAAAGACATAAAATAAAGTGAAATACTACTAACTAAGAGCATAACAAATATAAGTTAAGGGTCTTAAATATGCAATATTTAAGACTCATCAAATACCCCCAAACTTATATTTTGCTAGTCCCTTAGCAAAACAAAATAAAAAAACTAAATGAACAACAAGGATTATAAAGATAAGTTCAGTATTCATGGTATCCAAAAATTTAAGGAGCATACAAAATCATGAGATTCATTCATGAGCAAGCTTAAATAAGTCGAACCCATCTTCACAATGAATAAGAATTTAAAACCTAATTACTTACAAGAGGCTTGGTAAGACATCACAAACTTGAATCAGTGTAAATTGAATTAGCATATACAGATGAGGTTTCCAAATAACTTCAATGTACAAGGTAATTCAAGTCTCAAGACCCACAGAATTTCTCATCGGACAGAACAACGATGGTATAGTTTTTTTTTTATTTATTTAGATATATATATATAAGGCTCTGCTATGTTTAGTTCCCTTAAGCTTTCTAATTGACCCATGTAACGAGTATTGAGTCAATGACTCCTAAACCAGATGGTTTTAGGGCATTAGGTGTAAAGGCACCCCTAAGGACTTACTAACTCGAGTTAAAAAGGCTACAAAATTAAACTGACCTTAATACTACCAAGCAAAATTTTCACCTTTTAATGTGAACACTCACTGCTTACTGAGGCAAGAGGTCTAGTTACTCAGCGGAAAGTTTCGCAATGATCATTATGAATAAAATTCCTACCTTTTGACGTGAACACTCACTGCTTACTGAGGCAAGAGGTCCAGTTACTCGGTGGAAAGTTTATTGATGATGATCATTATAAATATTAGTAGTTTTTTTTATGCTTTTCTATGCCCAAGTGTTTATCCAACAAGTCATCCAGTTTCAGTTAAGACAAAGAAACGTATACATTCAACTCACATGTCATACCTCACACAAATATGTGCTAATGTGCTCGTGTGAGATTAGATCAAACATGTGAATTCTTGAAAATGCCTAAAGTAAGTAACTAAAGTTTAAACTATATCATTAGATCATGTGTTCAAAGTTTTAAACTCACTAATGAAATCATATCACAATTTTTCAGATCAACCAAAATTTTTAGACGAACATGAACATGCATTTATCTTTACGACGAAAAGACAACAAATTAGGACAAAGTGTGTGATGTGTCTCCTATACCCCAAACTTAAATTACACATTGACCCCAATGTGTGAATAATATAGAAAGAGCTGACTTGGGATATAGAGAACTATCTGGACTAGTATGGCTCGTAGCATACCCCCAAACTTGAACTGAAGTACGCATTGTCCCTGAAAAATAAAGACTAGAAAACAAAAAATACTGGAAACAAACATTAAGTATAAATATGTAAAATAATAAACAAATAAAAAGATAAGCTGTAGGGTGCCTCCCATGAGCGCTAAGTTTAAAGTCTTCAGCCAGACTCCCCTTAGTAGACGACACTCAATCAGAGTAACTAGGATCCTCCAATAATATTGTCTCAATGTCAGGACTCCTCAACTCCAAGAATGGTTTTAGCCTCTGTCCATTTACCTTAAAAGTGTTACCATTCTTGGGATCCTCAATCTCGATGGCCCCATGAGGAAAAACTGATCGAATAATAAATGGGCCTGCCCAACGAGATTTGAGCTTGCCTGGAAAAAGATGCAAGCGTGAATTGTAAAGAAGAACTTTCTGACCCGGCTTAAAAGCTCATCTCAAAATGTTTTGGTCATGAGTCTTCTTCATTTATGCTTTGTATGATCAGGCACACTCATATGCATCATTTTGCAGCTCCTCCATTTCACCGAGTTGGAGCTTTCGTTGTGAGCCAGCCTTGGAAAGATTGAAATTCAGTTGCTTGATAGCTCAATACGCACGATGCTCTAATTTGACCAGAAGGTGACATGCCTTTCCGTACACAATACAATAGGGAGACATGCCAATTGGCGTCTTGAAGGCTATCCGATATGCCCACAGTGCATCAGTCAATCACAGAGACCAATCTTTTCTACTAGGGTTCACAGTTTTCTCTAAAATGTGTTTGATCTCGCTATTAGAAATTTCCACTTGTCCACTCATCTGCGGGTGATATAGGGTGGCAACCTTGTGTGTGATGAAATACTTCTTCATCAACTGCTCAAAAATCCGATTACAAAAGTGCTTACCTCCATCACTTATGATTGCTCGAGGCGTACCAAATCTTGCAAAAATAGTGTCCTTCAAAAACTGGACCACAACTCTGTGGTCATTGGTCTTGCACGCAACGGCCTCCACCCACTTGGATAGATAGTCCACAGCAACTAGAATGTACAAGTTGCCAAAGGAGTTTCGGAATGGTCCCATAAAATCAATGCCCCACACGTCAAAAATCTCAACAATTAGAATAGGGTTGAAAGGCATCATATTCCTTCTAAAAAGACTCCCTAGCTTTTGGTAACGCTCACAAGATACACAGTAGGTGTGAGAGTCTCGGAACAAGGTAGGCTAATAAAATCCACACTGCAAAATCATTGCAGCGGTCTTTTTAGCACTGAAATGGCCTCCACAAGCATGATCATGAAAAAAGGCGATGATATTAGATTGGTCATGCTCAGGAATACACCTTCTGATGATCTGATCGGGATAATACTTAAGCAGATAAGGATAATCCCAGAAAAAATGTTTTACCATGGCTAAAAACTTTGATTTATCTTGTCGCCCCCAATGCAAAGGCATGTGTCCGGTGACAAGATAGTTCACTATATTAGCAAACCATAGAGCGAGATTTTGAGCAATGAGCATTAACTGCTCATCAGGAAAGGTCTCAGAAATGGGAGTGGCGGCCTCAGTGAAATCCATAATCAATCTAGATAAATGGTCTGCCACCACATTTTCAGAACCTTTCTTATCCCAAATCTCAATGTCAAACTCTTGAAGTAGCAAGATCCATCGAATAAGACGAGATTTAGCATATTTTTTAGAGAAAAGATACTTCAAGGCTGCATGATCTGAGTAGATAATGACCTTAGATCCTAACAAGTAGGATCTAAACTTGTCCAATGCAAAAACGACTGCTAACAACTCCTTCTCAGTGGTAGAGTAATTAAGTTGTGCGACGTTTAGAGTTTGACTTGCATAATAGATAACATGGGGAAGTTTATCAACACACTGCCCCAAAACAACTCCAATAGCATAATCTGATGCGTCACACATAATCTCAAAAAGCACACCCCAGTTGAATGGTTGAATAATGGGTGTGGACGTCAGAATCTTCTTTAGATCCCCAAATGCTTTCTTGCAGTCCTCATCAAATATAAATGGGGCATCCTTTTGTAATAACTAGCACAAGAGCCTGGTGATTTTGCTGAAATTCTGGATAAATCGCCTGTAGAAACATGCATGGCCCAGAAAAGATCAAACCTCATTCACTGTACGTGGCGGTGGAAGGTTATAAATCAGGTCCATCTTCGCTTTGTCGACCTCAATCCCCTGATGAGATACGACATGCCCCAGTACAATGCCTTGCTTAACCATAAAATGGTACTTCTCCCAATTAAGCACTAAGTTCTTCTCCTTGCACCGCACTAAAACCTAAGCGAGATGGTGCAGGCACTCTTCAAAGGTTGAACCAAAGACGGAGAATTCGTCCATGAAAATCTCTAAGAACCGCTCTACCATGTCAGAGAATATACTGACCATGCATTGCTGAAAAGTAGCGGGTGCATTGCATAACCCAGAGGGCATGCGACGGTAGGCGAATATCCCAAAAAGACAGGTAAATATCATATTCTCCTGATCTTTGGGGTCCACGGGGACCTGATTATATCCAGAATAACCATCCAAAAAACAATAATACTCGTGCCCAGCCAAACACTCCACTATTTGATCAATAAATGGCAGTGGAAAGTGATCATTCCTTGTGCCAACAGTCAGCTTACGGTAGTCTATACACACTCTCTACCCTGACTAAACACGAGTTGGCACCAACTCGTCGTCTTTATTCTTTACTATCGTCAATCTCGCTCGCTTGGGCAACACATGAATCGGGCTCACCCACTTGCTATCAGAGATGAGATAAATGATCCTTGCATCTAACAGCTTAATTATTTCTGCCCTCACAACCTCTTGCATAGCTGAGTTGAGCCTTCTTTGTGGCTCCCTCGATGGCTTGGCATTATCCTCCAAATATATCTTGTGCATCACCACTGAGGGGATGATTCCCCTGATATCCCCAATAGTCCAACCGATAGCTTCTTTATGCTCTCTTAGAACATCTAATAATTTCTCCTCTTGAGTCTCACCTAAATCAGAAGCTATAATCACAGGCAAACAATCGGCTGGACCTAGGAACGTATATTTAAGATTATCCGGTAAAGGCTTAAGTTCCTTCTTGGGGGGTTCAAGTGCTGCAGTTTCCTCTGTCTCATTGCTTTCTTGAGGATCAGACTCCAAAATGGCATTCACTTCCTCGAGTAGCTTATCTAAGCCCAAGTCCTCCCCAAAGTTAGCAAAACACGCCTCCAAGGGATCCTCAATGCTTGATTCGTCCACAGTCTCCTCAAGAATCTCCTCTATCAAGCATACATTTCGCACTTCATCATACTCCAGTGGTTGCCTAGTGATATCAAAGATGTTTAACTCCACTATCATATTTTCGAAGGAAATCTTCATCACTCCTGTCCTACAATTGATTAGGGCGTTAGCCGTGGCTAAGAATGGTCGCCCTAGAATCACCGGTATTTGAATCCCTATATTCTGGACCGACTCTGTGTCAAGCACAATAAAATCCACTGGGAAATAGAATTTATCAACTTTTATCAAGACGTCCTCAACTATTCCTCGTGGCCTTTTCACTGACCTGTCAGCCAATGAAGCGTCGGGGATGTGGGCTTCAATTCTCCTAACCCCAACTGGAAATAGACTGAGTAAGGTAGAAGATTCACACTCGCCCCTAGATCCAAAAGAGCCCTCTCAATATGGCTCACTCATATCGTGTAAGAAATGGTAGGACATTCCGGGTCCTTATACTTGATGGGTAGCTTGCACTGAAGGATTAAGCTGACCTGCTCAGTCAAAAATGCCTTCTTTGGGACATTCGTCTTCCTCTTGATATTGACCAAGTCCTTTAAAAACTTGGCATATGATGGCACTTGATGGATGGCATCCAAAAATGGGATATTGATTTGGACCTGTTTGAATACCTCCAGAATTTCCTTATACTTCCCTCCTTTCTTGGGTGCCTGTAGTCTGTTGAGTTAAGGCGCTCTAGGTATAAACGACCTAGGAAGGTCTTTCTCAGTAGGTGTGGTTGTAGATGGCTCAGCATCTCTCTTTTTCTTGTTGCCACTCCCTTGCCCTTGCTGCATAGCAGGGCTCTCTTCCACTCGATTGTCCATTTGTCTCCTAGACCTCAGTGTGACAATCGACTGTACTTGTTCCTCCCCGTGCGTAGGAGTTGATGAACTCCCAACCATAAATTGTCCTTTTGGGTTGGGCACGGGCTGACTGGGGAACTTCTCATTCTCTCTCTCACCCAAGTGACTTGTAATTTGCCCTATTTGACTCTCCGGCTTGGCAATTGCTTGGGTGTTTACCATTGTTGCACTCCTTATGTCGCTCATGGATTGGCTATTCATTTTCATGTATTCCTTAATGGTGTCCTTTAGTGACTGTGAAACTAGCGCTGGTGTTTGAGTGGGAGCTTGGTAAGTAGGTAATGGTGCTGGATAGGCAGAACAACCATGACCAGGAATTTGTTGGGCAAATCCGAAAGGATATTGATTTTGAGCATTATGAGGGGCTCCTCCCTGATTCATTGGTTGGTTCTGCCTCCATGAAAAATTTAGGTGGTTCCACCACCCTGGATTGTACGTCTCGGAGTACGATCCATTTGACTGCCTTCGATAGTCATTGAAAGCATTTACTTGTTCTATAAGATACTTAGCATAAGCCAGCATTGATGGGCAATTCTGTGCTAGATGCATTGGACTAGCACAGATGGAACAACTTTCAACATTGAATGTGTTGGCAGCATTGATGGATTGGCTCACAGTGAGAGCGTCAATCTTCTTAGTGAGGGCATCTAACTTTATCCTTAAATCAGCGTCCTCCCTGACCTCATAGATACCGCACCTCTTACGAGCACGAATGGACTTATCTCGACAGCTTAAAAAATCCCACTGCTGCGAGTTATCGGACAACTTATCCAATGAGTTGTAGGCTTCATCTTCTGTCAGACTCAAGAATGCCCACCCATTCATAGACTCGATCATGCTATGGTTGGGTTGAGTCAACCCTTGGTAGAAGAACTGAACGAGTCTCCACTTCTCATATCCATGTGGAGGGCATCTGATCAGTAGTTCTTTGAAGCGCTCCCAGCTCTCAGAAAATTTTTCATCCTTATCCTGAGTGAAAGAGCTAGTCTCCTTTCGGCACTCATTCACTCTAGACATTGGGAAAAACTTATGATAAAATTTGCTCAGCAGGTTTTCCCAAGATGTAATAGACCCGGGCGTGTTGGAATCCAACCACGCCCTAGCTCTATCGTGAAGAGAAAAAGGGAAGAGTCGAAGATGGACTGACTCCTCAGAGAAGTTCTGGAATTTAAATGTGGCACATATGTCTTTGAACTTCTTTACATGGCTATAAGGATTTTCAAGATCTAGGCCATGGAATGAGGGTAGGAGTTGGATGACATGGGGTTTCAAGTCAAAGTGGGTGGCATTGGTAGGTGGCAATACTATGCAAGAAGATGAGTTAGTCGCAACAAGTACGAACAAATCCCTAAGGGATATAGTGGTGTCCACGTTCCAAGCTCTAGGTTGCTCTACATGTTCAGGATGATGTGCATCCCTAAAATTCTCTCCCATCTCAACAGTCTCTCTCTCAACTAGTGCTATTCTCTGTCTCCTAAGAGTTCTTTCTAAGTCAGGATCTAAATGTATCAAATCTAAGTTCAATGATCTCCGACCAAGCATACACCAACAGAAAACAATGAGGTACTAACCAGCAGAAACAACAGAATAAAGCAAAAATAGCAAACACACTACTCACAAAAATTAACAATTTTTTTTTTAAAAAAAAAATTGATAACTAACTAGTAGAAAAATAAAATCAATTCAGACCAAAAATTTTCACAAACCAAACAACTCCCTGGCAACAGCGCCAAAAACTTATTGTGAGTTTTAATTTACTCGCAAGCGCATGAGTCGTTTGCAATATAGCGTTGTGCAAGTGCAAGGTCGAATCCAGAAGGAATTGCGTTGTGAAAATATAAATTTATCTAAACTAATCTTATCTTAACCTAGTTCCGAGTTTTGAATGATATTTTGGAAAACAAATTAAAACTAGACTAAATTGATTTTAAAAATTAATAAAAACACACTAAGGTTTCTGAATCCACCCTGCTAAAGTTAAGCATATATCTCAATGTTCTAAAGATAGTCTATCAAAAAATTCCATGAATCCAACTTAAAACAAAAAAACAAAGAATATCCCAATTAAACCAAAAGCATCCAATGTATCCGCTCTTAACAAATCACAAAGGAAATCCAATTTAATCAAAAACAAATCGATGTATCCATCAGATGAAACACAAGGAATATCCAACAGAACAATTTAAACTCAATCAATCACAAGATTAACTCAAATAATTGACAGAACATTTATATTAAAAATGTCAGATTTGTACAAGCAAATCTAAACTATTATACCAAACAACGGCGAGGCTTAATCTTCAACCTTAGCTGAAGATTCTAGCCACTCATAACTATTAAACTATAATTCATAATAAAAGTGCTAAACATTAAACTAAAACAACTAAATAAAAAGAAATAAATAACTTTACATGGGAGAAATTCCACTCGCTGATGGGCGGCGCTTCCCCTCGTGGTAGCAAAGCCTTCGGGATCCACCAGAATGCTAGCAAAGGTCCACCGATTAACACCAAAGTGGCCCAGGAATTGTACACTGAATGATGAGGTCAGATGGTGTTTATATAGGGGGAGTCCCGGAGTAGCATGGGTTTTAAATTCGATGTGGGATACTGCCCGAGTGCGCTCGATCGCAAGTGCGATCCATCACATGTCTTGTGTGCACGATTGCATGTGCGCTCGATCGCGTGTCTGGTGCACTCGATCGTAGATGCACTGTACTGCAAACATTTCGATGTGGGATTGTTGACCATGCGCTCGATCGCAGCATAGTGCGATCGATCGCTATTGCTCCTAAAGCTTCACATCTCCTTAAATGCTTCATTTTCTCCACAAACCTATAAAAATACATAAAACACAAAAAAGACATAAAATAAAGTGAAATACTACTAACTAAGAGCATAACAAATTTAAGTTAAGGGTCTTAAATATGTAAAATTTAAGACTCATCAAGGAGTGTATGGTCCTCTTATATTAGTTATTTCTGTGAATCCTGGTAGGTTGTTCACCATAATTATGAGCTTCTTTTTATCTTAGAAGTTGGTACTGATATTTGATTTTACCAAAACTTTCCTGTGTTCATTTTTATATTATGCATACATTATTCCTGGAAGATTTTGGAAACCAAACTTTGTACAAAAGTTCTTTTGTTAATGACAACAGACGTCTCTTCACTTCTTTTTCATTCCAGTTGTTTCTTTTAGTTTGGCCTTTAGGAATATATGGAAGAATATCTACTCATTTCTTTACCATTTATTTAGTAATTGATGAATTTACTTATGAAAAATCATGGCAATAAAATGTTCACTATGATATTTTGGGATTCAAAATTGAGTGATTTCTTTCCATGTTGTTCTATGTTATCTTGGTTCTTGCATTCAAATTAAATCTTTAGTTTAAACAGGTCTTTTGTCACTAAGTTCTCAAAGGTCAGGCCAGAGAAGGAAAATGAATTTTGTCTCTTAATTAACGTATGACTAATCATGTTCAATAGTTGAGATTATGCATCTAGTTTAGTAGTTTCTTTTCATCAAATTAACTGTTCTATGCTTTTCTTTAAACAGACTTTGTGCCCCCATCAGAACCTGGCAATAATAGTAGTAGTACATCTGTAGGCACAGTGGTTGGAATAGTGGCTGCAGTAGCAGCTGTTGTTTTGCTGGTTGTGAGTATCCTTTGGTGGAAAGGCTGTCTAGGAAAGAAAAACAGAATGGAACAAAGTATTTTGAGAGAAATTAACTTTCAGTTATAATTATATGTTTTTGCTTTAAACTAGGTAAGGAATGATCATGAATGTGGTGGTATAACCCTTTGTTTAGACAAAACCACTTGATCTAATACTTCTTGATGCTACAGTATTCTTGTATCTTGTTGGAGTTTCTGACTCAGATATAGCGATCTCAATCAAGAACATCATCAATGTCCATTTGAAACCGTCTTTAGTTATTAGGAATGTGGAAATTTCAATAAAGTATATAATAAATGTGTCTCTATCTAACTCAGCCTCTTCTACAGATCTAAAGGGTCTCGACTCATTTACCTTGAGGCAAATCAAAGCTCCGACAAACAACTTTGATGCTACCAACAAGATTGGAGAATGTGGTTTTGGTCCTGTTTACAAGGTATTATGCACAAGAAATACTTTCCCTTTGATTTATTTCATTTGATCCACTACAAATGCAGTTTTTTTCTGCAAGAACTTTTTGTTTTATGTATTTAACCATGACAGCATTTCACAAATGCAGGGCATATTAGTAGATGGCACCATAATTGTAGTTAAACAGCTATATTCCAAATCAAAGCAAGGAAACCGTGAGTTTGTGAACGAGATAGGCATGATTTCTACTCTGCAACACCCTCATCTTATAAAGCTCTATGGATGTTGTATTGAAGGAAATCAACTGTTGCTAATAAATGAGTTCTTGGAAAATAACAGCCTTGCTCGAGCATTGTTTGTTATGTGTCAGACAAATGATTTTCTCAACTGCCATTGCATCAAAAATATTTAAGCACGTGATGCGTATTTCTATAAATCAACAATACTATATTTAGTACATCTTAATTTCTACTTGTTTAATAATTTAAAGGCCCAAAAGAACATCAATTGAAACTGAACTGACCAACAAGGCACAAGATCTGTGTTGGCATAGCAAGAGGTTTGGCATATCTCCATGAAGAATCAAGGTTGAAGATTGTGCACAGAGACATCAAGGCCACCAATGTGCTGCTGGATGAAAATTTAAACCTTAAGATATTTGACTTTGTTTTGGCCAAGCTTGATGAAGAGGATAATACACATATCAACACCCGAATTGCCGAAACTTTGTAAGTTTGTCTTTTTATTCATTTTATATAAATTGTCTCTTTCTTTTCTTTTTTTCAATTCCCTTTTACTAGGTGAAAATATAAAGGTGACAATCATGAATGTTTATAGTTTAGTAACTTAAATTCAACTTCAAACAGATTCTCAATTGTACCAAAAATTCGTAGACAATTTTATTTTTTATTCTCTATCGAGGTCATGTTATCATGAAGATAATTATCTATATTCTAGGATTTTTTTTTTTCATTTTTCTCTTTAGAATGGAATCAAATGTCTAACATCAATATGTTATTGAATTTGCAGTGGATATATGGCACCTGAATATGCAATGCAGGGTTATTTAACAGACAAAGTTGATGTTTATAGCTTTGGAATTGTTGCTCTGGAAACTGTTAGTGGGAGGAGCAACGCCACTTACCAGCCAAAGCAGGAATGCTTTTATCTTCTCGATTGGGTAATTTAATTGTCATTCTTTTTTTTCAGTTGTTTTGGTCTTTTACATCTATCTTGGTTGTCTTTGTATTGCCATGAAGTTGGTTTTGAGATAACAATGTTTCCTTTTATATTTTTCTTGTCTTTAGGCTCGTGAATTGAAGGAAGAAGGGTATCTAATAGAGCTAGTAGATCTAAGGCTGGGATCAGACTTCAACAAGGAAGAAGTGATGGCGATGATTGATGTAGCTCTTTTATGTGCTGATGTTTCTGCAGCAGTCAGACCTTCAATGTCTTCAGTTGTGAGCATGCTCGAAGGCAGGGTCGCTGTTCAAGAGTTGGTTCCAGATTCAAGTTTCTCCAACGATGAGGCAAGCAATGTTAAGGCAATGAAGAAGCATTATCAACAAATCGCAGAAATGAATAAGAAAGATAACCAAACTCAGAGTATTTCAACAATAATTGAAACAATATGTTTTCTGGTTCTTTTCCTTCACTGTATGTTTTGATTGAGAGAATAGAAAGAAAAAAAAGAAAGAAAAAGAGTACCTTCAAATTTTCTCACTTTATTTTCCTTCCGTACTTCCAAACAAGAATGAATTAAAATAGTTTATGGTTGGCAAAAGAGAAATGTGAGAAAAGAAAAATGAAAAGAAAAGCAACGTTGGTCATGTTTGGTAAGGGATGAAAAAGTGGGAAACAAAAGATAGAAAAAACCTTATTTTAGCTTCCAACTCCGAGAGAATTATGATTTGTATATATGAAATTAAAATATCAACACTTTCACTTTTCTTTCCCATCAATTTGAAGGATTGCGATGTTTTTCATCATGTTTTTAATAAAAATGATTGAAAAGTTGGAGGAATAATGATATCCTCATCATTTTTTAGTGGTTTTAATGGGATAAATGTATGTTTCAAAATCTTTTCCTAAAATAATGAAGAAAGAGTTAGGTCGTATATATGAGATTTAAGGGAGTTAGTGAGAATCTGAAATCATATTACATCAAATTGAAATTTTAAAGATAAGCTGAACCTTTTGATCTAATAGTACGTCGATTGATCATTAATGTATCCATATGCATAATTTCAAATTATGTCGTTATCTCTTTCATTTTACATTTCCATCAAGCAAGTTGCAGTACTTGTGAAAAATGTTCAATTCCCTCTCTATCTCTTTGAAAAGACTGCTCAATTTTATAGATGTGATGTAAATACTAAAGGTGTTGCTGAATTAATAATTAATTAGGTAATGCTTTTCATTTTTTAACAATTTTGGATATTTTTAACGTAATTTAAAAAAAAATAAAACTTAATTTCCAAAATTTCGAACATTTTTTTTTGTTTATCGACTTGTTTAATATTGTGTTGGAAAAAGAAGTATTGATTTTTTAAATTGTGTTAAAAATATTCAAATTGTTGAAGAAAGTATTAAGAAAAATGAAAGTGAAAAATAAAAAAAAAACAATTTTCAACACTAAAAACACTCTTAATTTTTTTTCTTTAGGCAATGTCAACTTATATGAAAATGATGGGTTACCTAATGTTTAAATTAGTCTTAGGATTATTAAGTTTCAAGAATTCTATTTTTAAAAGAAATATCTAATAATTATCAACTTTTGATTAATATAACTGTAACCATGAGATAATCAAATTAAACATTTTCAAAGACAAAAACTTAAGTTAATATGACCCTGACCACAGCATACTTAATATGTAGTTTGCCCTTAATAAATTTCAAGTTTCTTTCAGACCTTATATTCATTCAATTTCCAACAAAGCAAGAAAGAAAGATAGGATTTTGTCCTATTGACAATTATTGATGGACCTACAGATTGAGAAATAGTCCTCCTACCTACGCACTGCTCAAATTTCCTTTTCTTCGTGTGCAATTTCTTTCACCTTTCCTAAAAGTTTCTTGGAATGTAGCCCTACTGTTTCTTTCATCTTCCAGCTTTGCTTCTTTGGATGCCTTTCAGACATGACCTATTTTTTCTCATCGGTTGTCTGTTGCCTCTTACTTTCTTGGCTCCAATTCTGTGCTTCTTTGCCTAATTCTATTTAACATTTTTCAACTCTCATCACGTCAAAAACTTTTCATACCCATTTATCAAAAACATGTCTACTTTGGATGTTTTTTTTTTTTTTTTTTTTTTTCTGATCTAAATTTGCTTCAATATTGTTTCTTTTGCTATCTACTCTAAAGATCCTTAACAAATACGAATTCTTTGCTTCTTTGCTAATTAGTAGCCCTAATTAGTGTTCTTTGCTACTTTGGATGCCTTTGCTTCAATATTACTTATTTTGCTCTTTAGTTACTCACAGATTCCTGGCATCAGCAAGGAGAGAGGACGTTTTTTGTTGCTTATTTTCTTGGCTCCACATCCTAATTTCAACTCTAAGGAATTGATTAATCAGGTGAGGTACTTAAAGCTTATCTATATGATGTGATTCTGCAATTCCAAATTCTTAAGTAGTGATGGTCCTAAGAAGAAAATTAGAAGACGAGGTTTGTGAAATTCATAATAACATAAAAGGTAAAGCTTCACATCTTTTAGATCATTTCCCTCATAAGATTAATAACATAAATTTGCTCTTCAAGAAATTTACCTCCTAAAGTTGATCAGTTAGATCAATAATTCAAGAAAAAAATACCTTTCTGATCTGTGTACTGGATGAAGTTTGCTTCATTGCTTCTTTTGCTCTTTAGTTAATCTTACAGATTCTTAACATCACCAAGCAGGTTGGATGCGCTTCTTTGTCAAATCTAATTAGCATCTTTCAACTATCGGTGCGCATTAAGCAGGTACGTAATCTTTTCTTAAACCTATTTTGCAAAAAGTTTTAGGATTTTCCAATGTTCTTTCTTGTCGATTTGATTCTCGATTATTGCATTCTTAGTATCTGCTAATGTCTGTGATCTGTTTTCCTTTTTAATACAATTCTTGTCTTCTCCACCAATCTGTTTTCTTTTCATCTTCTTTTCATGGTAATATTTGCAAAGATTGCACATACCATTGTTAAATAAAGACCTTGATTTTTTTATCTGTATCTTTTCTTCAATAACCAGCTGCATTTGTTTGGAAGTTTATTCTAGTTACTCAGCATCTTTCTCTAACTACATTTCTTGCTAGGATCAGGGTTTAGCAATGAGCTGTGTGCTATACTGTAAGCTTTTGTTTTTCCCATCCAACTTGATTTTTTTGAAGATAATTATTTGACAAAATCATAGGGATCTTTTATGACTTACTTCTCTATAACTATAGGGTTCATGATATGAAATCTTTTTTGAGTTGAATTTTGGTTTTATAATTTGGGTGCTTATTCGGTAGTTAATTAATACAGTATATTCTTTTTCTAGATGATTTCATCAAGCTTCTCTATTCTTGGTTGTTATATAGGAGCTTGGCCATGGAGGTTCTAGCGGGCACAATCACAACACTTGTAGAGGTGGTCCTTGCACCAGTTGGCAAATGCATCAAGCACCACAGAAGCCTTAAGGAAGATATGAATGATCTCAAAAAGAAAAATGATGAATTAAAGGGTCGAAAGGTGGACATAGAACGAAGATGCAGAGTAGAGCTTCTTCCTGAAAAGACTCTAAAGAAAGAAGTTGAGCTTTGGTTGGCAAATGTAGAGAGAATTAATGCCGATGTACATGCCATGGAAGAAGAAGTTAAAAAAGTTAATTATCTCTGCCGTTCATGGATGGGAAAACGTGTCTGCAAGAAGATAAAGGAACTCAAAGTAGTCCACCAAAATGGTAGTTTCCCAGACAGTTTGGCAGTTGATGCAGATGTGCTGGGTGAAGTGACATTACCAACAGCAAAATTAGCCGGGAAAACTACAGCAGAAAGAAAAATGGAAGAAATTTGGGATTTCTTGATGAATGATGATGTTAGGAAGATTGGAGTTTATGGAATGGGGGGATCTGGCAAGACAACTACGGTGAAACATGTCTATAATCGCCTTTTAAAAATGACTGATAAGTTTGACAAATTGATCTGGGTCACTGTGTCTAAGTTTGTGGATATCATTAATTTGCAACATCACATTGCAAAAGAATTGAAGTTACAGTTTTCAAATGTTGAGGATGAAACAAAAATGTCTTCGGAGTTATTTCATGCATTTGAGCGAAGGAAAAGATATGTGTTAATTTTGGATGATATGTGGGAATCCTTTGATTTGGTGAGCATAGGTATTCCTGAACCAACTCAAGCTAATGGGTGCAAATTGGTGATAACTACTCGGTCCCTTGAAGTTTGCCGACGAATGGATTGTAAAGATAGTAAAATGGAGCTTCTTTCCAAACAAGAGGCATGGGAATTGTTCTTGGATAAAGTAGGGCATCATATTTTGGCTACCCCGGATATTGAAGCAATTGCCAAGCAAGTTGCTGAAGAATGTGATCGTTTGCCGCTTGCGATTGTGGTAGTTGCTCGAAGTTTGAAGAGTGCAACTAGCATGTCTGAGTGGTCAAATGCATTAGCAGAATTGAGAAGTTCTACAAGAAGGCACGATGAAATGGATACTCAAGTACTTGAGAGACTGAAGTTCAGCTATGATCGTCTAAAGGATGATAGACTTCGAAAATGTCTTCTACATTGTGCACTATACCCTGAAGATTTTTTGATCGAAAGAGAGGAGCTAATAGAGCATTTGATTGCTGAGGGAATAATTGAAGAATTAGATAGACTGCAAGAAAAATTGAACAAAGGTCATACTATGTTGACAAAACTAGAGAATGCTTGCTTATTGGAATGTGTCGGAGATTATAGTCGGAATAAGTGTGTCAGGATGCATGATTTGATTCGAGACATGGCAGTGCAGATCTTGAGTGAGAGTTCTCCAACTATGGTGAAAGCGGGCATGCAATTGCGAGAAATACCAGATGAGGAGAAGTGGACAAGAGATCTTGAGAGGGTTTCGTTAATGGAGAACAACATAAGAGAAGTTCTTTCTTGCAGTTCACCGAATTGCTCCAATCTCTCGACGTTGTTACTCTGTAGAAATCCTTTGGAGAGGATTGCAGATTCATTCTTTTTGCAATTACATGAGCTCAAGGTTCTTGATTTTTCTGATACGAACATTGAAAAATTACCGGATTCCGTTTGTAATTTGGAGAATCTCACTACATTATTGCTCAGAAGATGTCGACGGTTGAAGTGTATTTCATCATTGGCAAAGCTCAAGGCATTAAGGAAGTTGGACCTTGACGAGAGTAGACTTGAAGAAGTACCTCAAGGCATGGGAATGTGTGTTGATCTTAGATATCTTAATCTCAATACTGGATATCTAAAGAAGATACCCTATGGGGTTTTACCAAGGCTCTCTCGTCTTCAGGTTCTCATCCTCAATCCATACTTGGGAAATTGTGCAATCAAAGTCGAAGAAGTAGTGTGCCTGAGGAAGTTGGAAATCTTAACGTGCCAGTTTTGCAATTTAAGAGATTTCAACAGATATTCCAGTTATTTGGCGGAGTGTCATGGGTCTTTGATGATCAAATACAAACTTGAAGTGGGGAAGAAGGGATGGACTGATGTTTTGAGAGATTTCTCTTCTGAAAAGAAAGTATCACTGTGGAATTGCAAATTAAGCAGAGAATGTGAAGAGCCTCTGGTTCTACCAAGAGATGTTGACGGACTGGAGATTGAAGAGTGCCATGATATAGCAAGCTTAAGTGATGTTTCATCTCTGGAAAATGTAACTAAATTGGATCGAATTAATTTGAGAAGATGTGATAGGATAGAGTGTGTGATTCCTTTGACTTCCTTATGCAAAATTACAGTATTGGAAAGCCTTAAGACTCTAAGACTTGATAACTTGCCAAATTTACGCGTCTTGTTGAGTGGAGAAGGAGCAGCTGCATCACCACCGGTACAAGCACCAAAGGTGGGTACCTTTTCCCACCTTAATTTGTTTGAAATATCTGGTTGTCCAAATATAAAGAAGCTGTTCCCACCTTCCTTGCTGCCGCACCTCCAAAACCTAGAAAAAGTTTGGGTCAAGCATTGTGAGAATTTGGAGGAGATAATAGCAACAGGTGCTGAAGAAGAAGAGAGGAATATTGAAGAAGAGATTATGGTTGAAGAAAGTAACAATAACAACCCTTCTGTTATCAACAACTATGATGTTCAATTCACTCTACCAAAGTTAAGGGTTTTGCTACTGAAAAATCTTCCTCGATTGAAGAGCATCTGCTGTAGAAGAGGAGTAATGATTTGTGATTCTCTCCAAGAAATGACAATATTCGACTGTGAGAAGCTAAAGAGGATACCACTGTCTATTCCCCTGCTTGAGAATGGCCAACCATCTCCTCCTCCTTCTCTCATAACAATTCGAATAACTCCAAAAAAACATTGGGAATCATTGGAGTGGGACCATCCGAACACTAAGAATGTCCTTCAGCCCTTATTATATAAGTAAGAATGTCCTCATCTCTGTTTTTTATATAGACATGAATTAGTCACTTATGATAAGCTCTTATTGCTTGGATTATGTTCTACTGATGCTTCCTCTAATCTTATAATTTTGGTTTGATATTAATCAATTTTTGTCTTAACGAATGCTTCCTTTTCATCCTCTATAGGTTTGAGAAAACGGCTTTCTGGGGTTAAAGTAGAGGAAACAACTTTCTATCTTCATGGTATGATATTTTTTTGGGTGTAATGCTTGTTGATCTGTAATATAATGTTGTATGTAATTGATTACTCCATTAGGTAATGCTTGTTTTATCTCTGAATGGGTCAATTCAACTTTTGAATTGGTAAGACTAATTCTCTCTGTTTTGTTTCAAAAATATTGTTCTCTACTTATGGACTCAGATTTCTCTCTACTTACTCCATTAGGTGTATGTGGATATGCACTTACCTTCATTGCTTATTTACTTTGCTCTTTAATCACTCTACACAGATTATTAATGTTAGCAAAGGAGGATGTCTGTTGCCTTTTACTTTCTTGGCTCCAAATCTGTGCTTCTGTGCCTAATTCTATTTAACATCTTTCAACTCTTACGAAGTCAAAAACTTTTCATACCCATTTATCAAAAACATGTCTACTTTGGATGTTTTATTTCTGATCTAAATTTGCTTCAATATTGCTTCTTTTGCTATCTACTCTGCAGATCCTTAACATTTTTAAAGGAGGTTGTTTATTGCTATCTACCTTTCTGATCTGTGTACTGGATGAAGTTTGCCTCATTGCTTCTTTTGCTCTTTAGTTAATCTTACAGATTCTTAACATCACCAAGCAGGTTTGATGCACTTCTTTGTCCAATCTAATTAGCATCTTTCAACTCTCGGTGCGCATTAAGCAGGTACGTAATCTTTTTCTCAAACCTATTTGGCAAAAAGTTTTAGGATTTTCCAATGTTTTTTCTTGTCGATTTGATTGCATTCTTAGTATCTGCTAATGTCTGTGATCTGTTTTCTTTTTTAATACAATTCTTGTCTTCTCCACCAATCTGTTTTCTTTTCATCTTCTTTTCATGGTAATATTGGCAAAGCTTGCATATACCATTGTTAAATCAAGACCTTGATTTTTTTTATCTGTATCTTTTCTTCGATAACCAGCTGCATTTGTTAGGAAGTTCATTCTAGTTACTTAGTATCTTTCTCTAACTACATTTCTTGCTAGGATCAGGGTTTAGCAATGAGCTATGTGCTAACTGTAAGCTTTTGTTTTTCCCCTCCAATTTGATTCTTTTAAAGATAGTTGTTCGACAAAATCATAGGGATCTTTTATGACTTACTTTTCTATAACTATAGGGTTCATGATCTGAAATCTTTTTTGAGTTAAATTTTGGTTTTATAATTTGGTTGCTTATTCGGTAGTTAATTAATACAGTATATTCTTTTTCTAGATGATTTCATCAAGCTTCTCTATTCTTGGTTGTTATATAGGAGCTTGGCCATGGAGGTTCTAGCTGGCACAATCACAACACTTGTAGAGGTGATACTTGCACCAGTTGGCAAATGCATCAAGCACCACAGAAGCCTCAAGGAAGATATGAATGATCTCAAAAAGAAAAATGATGAATTAAAGGGTCGAAAGATGGACATAGAATGAAGATGCAGAGTAGAGCTTCTTCCTGAAAAGACTCTGAAGAAAGAAGCTGAGCTTTGGTTGGCTAATGTAGAGAGAATTAATGCTGATGTACATGCCATTGAAGAAGAAGTTAAAAAAGTTAATTATCTCTGTCGTTCATGGATGGGAAAACGTGTCTGCAAGAAGATAGAGGAAGTCAAAGTAGTCCATCAAAATGGTAGTTTCCCAGACAATTTCGTAGTTGATGCTGGGTGAAGCGACATTACCAACACCAAAATTAGCCGGGAAAACTACAGCAGAAAGAAAAATGGAAGAAATTTGGGATCTCTTGATGAATGATGATGTTAGGAAGATTGGAGTTTATGGAATGGGGGGATCTGGCAAGACAACTATGGTGAAACAGGGATTTCGGGTTTGCATAGAACGATGCTGGTCCAGATGTAACGGTGGATGAGGAAATTGGTGGGTTTAATCTAAGAACAGCCGGTGTTCTTGGGAGACCACAGGTAAAACTATTGTTTCTACTTGCTAATTAAGTACTTCATTTTCTATATGTGGGGTTGATTTGCTTGTGACATGTAAGTCCGTATTGTGGTGAATAAACACTTTTATGCTTATAGTGTAATGGGTACTGAAGGTATTTGTCATATTGGGGATTATTAAATGACTTTGTCTGAAAGTTAGTTGTCAGGGAAAGGACTGTTTTGTTCATTAGACACTAAGGGGGAGATTGGCTAGATTGGACACGAAATATTATTAATTTGTAATATGTGTGGAAATTCCAGAGAATGCATTGGCGTATATGGGAAATGGGTTTGGAAGATTACTCGCAAATTGTAAAAATTCTCTTCTAGAGCCTTGTAGTTTGGATTATGGTTTATTTTATTTATTAAGTTTTTAATTTTCGATTTCTCACTGAATGCAGGGCCTCATAAACATGACATCAACTTATGACAGCAGAACACATGATTTGGAACATTCTTTGGTTGGAAGGGGAGATCTCTGGAGAGTAGAGGCGTCAACTGGAAGTTCCACATCGGGTGATGACATGTCATCTCTCTTTCTTGTCCAGCTTGGACCAGTACTCTTTGTTCGTGATGCGACACTTCTTTTGCCAGTTCATCTATCGAAACAGCACTTGCTTTGGTATGGCGATGATAGAAAGGTATGACCCAATTTCAGCTACTAAGGTGATGCTAGCTGTATTAGTTAAAAAATGGAAATAGGATGAGCAAATATTTCTTGAGCTTATGGAATTTGTTTCTTTGTAACTTCAAGCCTTGCCAAACTGTAATCTAAAAGGAGAAAAGAAAGAAAAAGGCATTGCCAAACAAAATTATACTATACAATTCAGCATAATATGGCATGATGAAGAAGTTAAATCTGTTTGCTAGAGTTGAACTCCAGAGACACACTTGGTTGTTCGCAATTCTGAAATTGTCTTGAATCATGCCAAAACCAAAGCAACCCTTTCCCAGGGCTCGATGCCTAATTTGCCAAGAACTTGTCACCACATCAGCACCTGTATGAGACAGGTTGGTGGATGAAGAAAATGCCCCGTGTATTCTAGTTTTTGTTTATTTGTTGGACATTGGTCTCACATAACCACTTTTCACAATAAGCTAAAAATTTGGAAACCTTATAGAGATCATAGTGGAAATAAGGCTTTCATCCTTCATGTGATAATGGGAATGTAAAATGTGAATCAACATTTTCTTCAGCATTAACTGTTTGGAAATTTTTCACCTTTCAAGATAGCGTAGAAGGTATTTTACAGCTGCTATGTTCGCATCCCCTGACTAATAACTCATCATTTACAAACTTCTGGAAGCTGCGTTAAGCAGGATCACACCCAGTTGGGGACCATCACATTGTTTTTTGTGCTTTGTGCCTCTGCTCCCCCTTACCTTACTTGGCCAGGCCAAAAAAATCAATAATACTTCAAAGCTGTATCTCCAAATCTCAAACATGCAAATTTCTTCGAAAAATGTAGGAGTTCGTCCCACATTGTTTGTCCATCTAGACCTTTATTTTTTTTAGATATTTTCTTGAATTGAAATGGTGAAAAATAACTTTTTAGAAACTAATGTACTCTATAAAAGTATATTTGAAAAAACCGGATAATTTATTAATTTAAAATTAATGGAAAAAACAATCATTTAATTGGATGAGTTGTGCAATCGGACTAACTTGCTGCACAGAGGGAGTACAGTAAAAAAGAATGTTGGTTGGTACTAAGTAACCTGTATGCATCATTATTTCTTTCAAGTGCTACAAATTTCAAAATGTTCAGATGCCAGTGCATATGCTGAAATGAAATGACCATTAAGATTGGACATGGACATTGATACGGCCATTATCATCAAGACATCTGCAAGTGCCATTTATGATAATGATTGATGATGCATGGTTCTTTGTTCTTTTTTATTTAATTTCTTATTTCTTTGCTTTAGTGTGTTATTATGATTGGTTTGCCATGGCACCTTGATATTTCTGCTTTTGTTGTTGCTTTCTTGGTTTGTTCTTATATGATAATTTGTTTGCTAGAATGGAATGAATTCTCTATGTCCGCTGTGTGGTCAAAGCATCGAAGGTGGCTGTTAATGTCAATGCTCTGCCTCAATCCTTTAGCTTGTGTAAGTTGCTAGCTTTTGAATTCACTTATGATCTGATGCTTCACCTACCACCAGTTCTTGGACTATTGTACTAATTTTAGTAATCAATTACTTTAATCAAAGGAAGAAGTTTAGGGACTTTGTTAGTATTACTCAATAAGTAACATGCTTCAGTCTCAATCTCTTTGCATATTTGTCCTGTCTAAGAAAATTTTGGGCATACATTGTAAATCATATGGTTGAATTTATTTTTGTAGTATTGCTTTTATATTTATAAGACATGAATCCTGTGATGATGATAATGAATTAGTTATTTTATTCTTAAACACTTTCTTTATTGCATTCACCCATATATATATTGGTGTCCAGGACACACAAATTGAAAGGCTGGATCAATAAATAGTTAACAATGGGGAACATATCTTCATAAAAAGTTCCAGCACTTTCAAGAAGAATATGCATCATAAGTTTGTAGTTAGAGTGATATCCTGTAGGCTTTGTGATAACTGATGCAGAGATGATGGAGTGAGTGTAATTTTTAGAAATGATTGAAAATAATAAAGTAGATAATGAGTAGAGAGAAAATATTTGGAATTCCTGTGAAAAGTATTTGAAATTCTCTTGCTCCTAGAAAGTATTGTTTTCTTGCATGTGAAGCTTCATGGGAAAAATCCTTACTATCGATAACCTTCAAAGGAGAGGGAAAGTGTTTGTGAATAGATGTTACATTTGTAAAGAGTATGCTATGTCCGTGTTTCATCTTTTATCGGAGTGCCCGTTGGCTAGAAGTTTTTGGGAGATGGCTCTTTGTGTTTTGGGTGGTTGTCGGTTTGGTGAAAGATGAAGTGTGGGCTTGGAGTGGCTTTTGTGCTGCCAAGGATCTAGAGAAAGCTTACTCTCTTATCCCTCTCTCTATTTTTTAGCTTGTTTGGAATGAGAGGAATAGAAGGCTTGGTGAAGAGAGGCCTTTAGATGTGTTAAAGGATAGATGGTTTCAACACTCTTCATTTTTGTTTAAGGGTAAAATTTTAGTAAAAGATGATGATTTATTAGATTTTGTGGATTTACTATCTTGTAGATAGCCTTTGTACATGGTACCCCTTTGGTGCTTTCTTTTTTTAATACAACTTTTACTTGTTAAAAACAAGAATCTTTAGCAATATGGCAATGCAAAGTAGTCATTTTTTATATGAAATTCAGAGTAGTCATTTTAAAATGCCTTTAAATGAATTGTACACTCAACAGCTAGTATCAATTGATTGAAGGAATTTTAGTGGTAATTTCTCTTACGTAAAATATGAATTTGATTTGTGCTTTCTAATTTTAACAATCAAATCCAATACTTGAGAATCAAATCTAATAATCTTGTGCTTAGTAATAGACGTCAGTTTATCGATAAAAGTGAAGCATTTATCTCAGGTGCTATAGCTTAAAGACTTATCGGTGTTAGGTTTCTAACATAATATCCTCTTTCTCTCCCCCTGTTTGTATGCAGTCATTCGTAGATTTGCAGTTTCCAAATGGGCAGTTCACCTATGTGTCTGGTGAAGGACTAACAACAAGTGCTTTCTTACCTTTTTGTGGTGGCCTTCTTCAAGCTCAGGGTCAATATCCAGGAGAAATGAGATTTAGCTTCTCTTGCAAGGTGAGATGGTGAACTAGTAACAGGCTAAAATGTAATGCATATTGTAGTGAATTCTTTCATATTAATTTGAAACAAGCCTGGTTGAAATATTTGCATGATTCATAATTGGACCTGTTTATGGGTGCTGAGATTTATCGTTTGAATATTTCATCAGAATAACTGGGGAACACATGTCACACCAATGGTACAGTGGCCTGACAAATCATTTACTTTGGGTCTTTCTCAAGCCTTGGCTTGGCAGAGATCAGGTCTCATGATGAGGCCGACCATCCAGTTCAGGTAAGTTTATGAGCTATGTTATCGTTTGGTTGAACTGTACATATATGAAGCTTGTAAATGTTATTTGGACTTCTCCTTGCTTTTGGTGTGTACACACGTGGAGGTGCTTATAAGAGGCTGGTAACTTGTCAAATCTAGCTTTTCAAGTGCTATGGCAACCCCCAAACAAACATGTTTTCTCTCAATTCTGCTTCTCTTATCTACGTAGTATTGAGGTGCTTTAGCTGAGGCATGTGGCTGCTCCTATAATGTGTTCAGATCAAATGTTCAATGACCTAGCTAACATATGAAAAATAATAAATGTCTGATGAGATACATTGATAACAATGGAAGCAGTGAAAAATTTAATGAAGGTTTTTCCCTGCATTGTTTAGGTATATCCTTAAAGCTTGAACCAAAATTTCCAAAAGAGAAAGACCCAGGAGTAAGTCTTGATGTATTGAAGTGTAAGCTTTTCAGAGGTTTAGTTTTTATATTTAAGATATATAATGATTTATAAAATTTGTAGGACATCTTAAGAAAATATGCTCACTGAGGAAATCGTTTGATTTTGTCATAGGAGTACATGTTTAAGAGAAAACATCCAAAAATTCAATTCAAAACATTCAAACCTCTAGTCTGGCTGGGCCTGCTTTTGCTGTTGTCATTTGTCACCTTATGTTGTCCTTCTCTGTCATTTGGGCTTGAATCTTATTATATGGGCTTAGGTGGTGCCTGATTGCTTGATACCAATTGGTCATGACAGTAGTTGGATCGCTGATACAAGAAGCTATTGTGTAGACCAAATGGTCACATAAAAAATCAGTTTGAAACCTGGTTTGAGTGCCATTCTAAAATGGCTACAACTTATTGTGTATTTGAGGTCCACACTAACTATTGGTAAAAATTCATATGAACTTTTCCTGGCAATGATTACTAAGAAAAAGAAACTACTAGTTTACTTGCCAAGGTTTTCTATCCTCAACTATAAATTGTTCTCTGTCTCTCTCTTTGTGAACCCCTTTCACAGTTAGTGTTGCTCTTCTTCAACCACGTTTAGAAACTGAACTTTTATAGACACTGATACGCATAGTGTGTTTTTTCAATCTCAAAGCCAAGTCATTTTCTGACACCTCTCTCTCTCTCGTCATGTTGGTGTTTTTGTACAAAGTATTTTCATCCATCTAGTTTCTCTGTCTCCTCTCCACTTGTATTCTATTTGATGGTTACATATTTACCTTCTTATTGTTCTGGTCAGCTTGTGCCCTACTTTTGGTGGAAGCAATCCTGGGATGCGAGCAGAACTTATTCATTCGTTGAGGGAGGATCTGAATCTGATATGTGGCTGTGCATTCACACCTCATCCTTCGGCATTTGCATCAATATCTGTAAGTTATTTCCCTACTAGTTTTCTCTTTGCACATGTTATCTCAGAAAATTTGGCTGATTCTTCTAACTGTTGAGAAGAGATTTTATCATGCCGGTATGGTTGAGATTCATGTCTCAGAATTTTCCTATGCATGTGAGCCATTATCCTTTTTGTGCCTCCCTATACAGAGTTGTCCCATCAAATTTTATTCTTTGGGTCTTCCTGATGGGTGAGATCTTATGTTAGTACTCACTACTCAGTGGCTTGGTTTCTTAGGACCTTTCTGAACATGGAACCGAAGCCACCGCAGATCTCCAAAAGGAAGATATAAACCTCATGCATGATGCTTATACTAGGACTTGAATCTTACGTGATTATAACAGTGCTAGTCAGTCACTAGGAATAGAGGTCTTTTGCCACCCCACCCCCCGCCCCCCAACTCAAAAAAAAGAAGAAAATAAAACAAAGGAAAAAAAGCTCCCCCCTCCCCAAACCAAATTATGTTTTGGTTAGTACTAACACAAATTATATTTCCCTCGAGGGTTTTAGCTCATGTTTTTCTTTGCATACTTAATGCAGTTTGGCCTGTCTAAGTGGAATGGCAATGTCGGGCGTACAGGGATAGTTGTCAGAGCTGATACTCCTCTTTCTAATGTTGGCCGACCTTACTTTTCTGTTCAACTAAACAATGCTCGAGTTTTGATTGTTTCTTCACCCACGTACTCACCAGTTGAAGTGTTTATAATCTCAAGCTCATTGACACAAAATACCACATGTGAATATGCAAGTGTTGCAACTGTTTAGCAGAGCAATCTCTCTCTATCCACCCCCGTGTGGATGTGTGCATGCTATCGGAACTCAGTTGATATCTGATTGTTTTAAGGGAGAAATGAAGTCACTTATTAAAAAAAAAAGGGGGAGAAATGAAGCCAGTTCAGGGGACTTGTTGCTATTGGTGCTAATAAGCCGTGGAACATATAGCACACTGCAAGTGTTATTGCTAGGATATAAAAGAGGAAAGAGGAAAGGGTAAAGAAAAGGAAAGGAAAAGAAAAAGTGAGTGAAAACTTTAGGTTGGAAAGAAAAGTGATCACATGAGCAAAGCATAATCTTTTAAATCGGGAGGACTGAAGAGTGAGGGATAAAATTAATTGGGGTAGTTTTTTGTCTGAGTTTCTTTTTTATCACTTCCATCCTTTTTACAAAATGCATCAATATATTTTTCTTTTTTTTCACTTTTTTTTTTCTTACATCCTTTCCCACCTAATTGTGTTGTTGATGTGAAAGATTAAAATTGAGAAAAAAAAATGGTGCTCTTGAACCAGTATAATATCCCCGATACTAAGAAGATATTGTTGCCTACAATTTTGGACATTATAACATGCAGTGATAAGGGTAAGTAGGACATACGATTTTGAAGGATATTTTATGTTATATTAATATTAAAAGACAGAAATTTGATAGATTATAATCATGTCTCATCACTATTTTAAAGTTAACATAGACTTCAACGTTAAATTATTCATACCACTTATGATTGATCACTTATGCAAAGGCAGAAGTAAGTTTTATTCTTCACTCATAGTGATTTTATTAAAAGCAAAATTGATAATTAAATACACAAATTATGAGTGAAGAAACTTCTCATTGGATGGTTACATGGATGGTCAAAATCAATGATTTTTTTTTTTAGCAGATGGCTTTTTTAAGAATATGATGAGATTTTTAAAATATTACAAGTTATAGAAATTTTGGATTATGAATGAAGAATTTGTTTTTGATAGAATTGGAGAAATAGTATAAGCAAATAATATATGAGTACAATAAAAAGAGCATAAAAGAAAATAATACAAATGTTTAGGTGGTTCGATTTATAAGATTTATTTTGTGGGAGTAGTAGAAGAATATCTCACTATAATAAAAAAAATATTATAATAATTCTATTTCTAAACAACTCTTTTATTTATATATTACTCTTTTTTATTTTATTTTTTGTCTTGAATGTATAAAATGCTTTTGTGTTTATGATGTCTATTGATATGTTTTGAAATGGAAAACTAAAGGGCTATTTATAGGAATTTCTCGGGTTTTCAACATATATCTCACTGTAAAAATATCGTACAAGAAAAATATAATCAGATGCATAATTAACTAGTACTCCCTCCGATTTAATTTATGTGTTACAGTGTACTATTTATCTAATTAAATGATTATTTTTTTAAAGTTTAAATTAAGAGAGCAATTAAAACTTTTGTTTCATGATATTCATCTATAAGAATTCTTTGGGATTGAGGATATTGATTTGAAATCCTACATCAATTTCTTTCTTTCGAAATAGGTAGTGCATGCATAAAGAAATCTACTGAAATTTAAAGACTAACACAGAGTTGATGTAAGTAAACTTTGGTGGCTATCAGCATTGAATGAAGTAAAGCTCTGTTAACTTCTGCACCTCTGCTCTTGAACCAGTATTGTTTCCCTGAGATGAAGAAGATAACATCGCCCACAATTTGCCATTCTTGTTTGCATTAATGTCATGTCTGTCTATTTTAAGGGTTAAATTTTCATCCTTTTACCTTTTTTCATTGTTTGAGAAAAAAACATAGTTTTAACTATTCATTTATATATAGATCTCACAAATTACATAAATTTATGAATCTCATATAATATATGAATGATTGAAATTGCATTATTTTATCAAAAGATGAAAATGAAAAACAAAGCCATTATTTTAAACCATTTGTGTAACATCATAAACCAAACAAAAATATTTGATTCATTGCATCTTAAATCATTCATGGACCATCATAAATTCCTCTTGTTTAAGCTCTCAAAGTGACTGTACAAGTTGTACAAATCGAACAAAATTCTTTCATGGATCATCATAAATTCCACTGTACAAGCCGTGGAACATATGCCCCATTTTTTTTTTTGAGTGGTTGTGCAAAGAGAAAGGAACCAATGTATCAGTTGCATGATTTTTGATATCAAAATGAGCAGAATTTCTCCTTAGTGAAGCTAATCTTTTGGATCTTAACTAATGAATTTTAAGATCAATACAAAAAATTTCTTCTTTTCTTTTCCCCTTTAGCATACATGTTATTTTCACATGTAAAGCTGCTTAAAGTATTTGACTTCAAAAACTAGAATGATATAACAAGTATATTTGTTGCAGAGATCAAACAGTTGGAGAGCTGGTTGTATATTTGCAATAGCTCATGATTGCAGGATCATGAGTTCAAGTCACGGGTATATCTTCATGAACAAGGTAAACTTATTAGCCATCCTCGAAAAAGAAATGAGCTCTAACCTTTAAAGTAATTGCTAATTGGTAATCACCTTCTTAAAACTGTGCCAGATTTCATAACTTAGGTTTATTTGGGAATGTCATTGACATCTGGATATATGGTCGTTCTTCGTTTAAAGTTACTCATATTAATCTTTCAATAAGTTGTGATGATAGATTATGTTATATGAACTCTTCACTTTATCTTGTTATATCAGTGTTGCACCATCGATACTCGAACAAAAGTATGGTACTTGGACACTTCAAATTAAAAAATTTTTACTAAAAATAAACGAGTCTGACACTCGAACACTTACCCGTATTCAACACTCATATCTGAATCCAAATAACATAGATAACAAAGTAAGTTTTCTAATTATGACTTTCCCATAAAAAAAAAATTTGAACAGTGTTGTATTTCCTGACATCTTTTACATAAATGGGTAATTCAGTTAACTTATGAATAGTGAAAATGAGTATTCTTTCCAACATACATGTCAAAAGCTGGCGATCTAACTTTGGAAACTTTATAGCCTCCTTGGTAATGGAAGCAACTCTAGCACAATTAATAAGTTCTGTCAAATCCATCAACTTTAATGAAATTTTCACTTTCTTTCATTTGAAGTCACTTCACTAGAGAAAAAGAACAGTTCAAAGTTCTATGGTTTTTTCCCATTATTGATTTGATAAGATGAAAGTCATTATGTATTTACAAGGAAAATGAGTGCAATTAAATTCATCCTTCATCTTCACTATTCATAAAATTGATCCTTAAAAAAATTTCCAATTAAATTCATAAAACTTAGTAATTGTCATCAAATGTAATTGACATCCTTCCTCTTCTCGTTACTCTTCCTTCGCCCATAGTCAAATTGTTGCTATCTTTTTCTTTTTTTTAAAAAAAAAATTGCTATCTCTCAGCAAAATAAATTGCAGTTAACTAAAACAAACAACCCCAAACCAAAGACAAATCCAAATCCAGATATACAAGAAATGGTCTCATCATTGTCAATCCAATGGAAGAGGAAAGAAACAATCAAAACAAATAAATTAATAGCATCTTAAAAAAAAACAAAAAAAAATCCGTAAAAATCTAAACTAATAGAAATTTAATCCAAAATACAAAAGGAGGTGAAAATATAGACCCACACAACAAGCATATTTAAATTGAAAATCAAATAGCTTACACGCAATCAAATTACTACCATAAATTCGTTTGAAAAATAAACTTGGAAAATTCACGTATCCAGAAAAATCTACATAAATTCAAAAAACTCAACAAACCCAGAAAAATCCATAAAGCCAAAAAAAATTACATAAATCCAGCATAATCCGTAAATCCAGAAAACATCACAGAAATCCAACAAACATAGAAAAGTAACAAAAATACACAAAAGAGAAGAACTCATTTTTGTTGCAGGGTGACTTAATTTTCCAACACCGACAGATGTTAACTTTAATTAGGTTTCAATGAACAATTCACGTTTTTGTTACGAATCTAAGTTAGTATAATCCTAACCATATGGTACTTAAAACATTTTAAAACAAAAAGAATGAAATTAGTATAACTGTAACCATGAGATAATTAAATTAAACAGTTTCAAAGACGAAAACTTAATATGACCCTGACCACAGCATACTTAATATGTAATTTTCCCTTAATAAATTACAGTTCCATATTGATTTGTTAAGCTTGTGGCAAATTTCAAGTTTCTTTCAGACCTTATATTCATCCACTTTCCAACAAAGCAAGAAAGTATTGACAATTATTGGAGGACCTACAGATTGAGCAATAGTCCAGTTCACCTACACACTGCTCAGATGTCCTTTTCTCCATGTGCAAGTTCTTTCACCTTTCCTAAAAGTTTCTTGGAATGTAGCCCTGCTGTTTCTTTCATCTTTCAGCTTTGCTTCTTTGGATGCCTTTCATACATGACCTATGTATTTTTTCTAATCGGTGTATGTGGATATGCACTTATCTTCATTGCTTCTTTACTTTGCTTTTTAATCACTCTACACAGATTATTAATGTTATCAAAGGAGGTTGTCTGTTGCCTCTTACTTTCTTGGCTCCAATTCTGTGCTTCTGTGCCTAATTCTATTTAACATCTTTCAACTCTCACCAAGTCAAAAACTTTTCATACTCATTTATCAAACACATGTCTACTTTGTTTTTTTTTGTTCTGATCTAAATTTGCTTCAATATTGCTTCTTTTGCTATCTACTCTGCATATCCTTAAAATTTTTAAAGGAGGTTGTTTATTGCTATCTACCTTTCTGATCTGTGTACTAGACGAAGTTTGCTTCATTGCTTCTTTTGCTCTTTAGTTAATCTTACAGATTCTTAACATCACCAAGCAGGTTTGATGCGCTTCTTTGTCCAATTTAATTAGCATCTTCAACTCTCGGTGCGCATTAAGCAGGTACTTAATCTTTTTCTCAAACCTATTTGACAAAAAGTTTTAGGATTTTCTAATGTTCTTTCTTGTCGATTTGATTCTCGATTATTGCATTCTTAGTATCTGCTAATGTCTGTGATCTGTTTTCATTTTTAATACAATTCTTGTCTTCTCCACCAATCTGTTTTCTTTTCATCTTCTTTTCATGGTAATATTTGCAAAGATTGCATATACCATTGTTAAATCAAGACCTTGATTTTTTTTATCTGTATCTTTTCTTCGATAACCAGCTGCATTTGTTAGGAAGTTCATTCTAGTTACTCAGCATCTTTCTCTAACTACATTTCTTGCTAGGATCAGGGTTTAGCAATGAGCTGTGTCCTATACTGTAAGCTTTTGTTTTTCCCCTCCAATTTGATTCTTTTAAAGATAGTTGTTCGACAAAATCATAGGGATCTTTCATGACTTACTTCTCTATAACTATAGGGTTCATGATCTGAAATCTTTTTTGAGTTAAATTTTGGTTTTATAATTTGGGTGCTTATTCGGTAGTTAATTAATACAGTATATTCTTTTTCTAGATGATTTCATCAAGCTTCTCTATTCTTGGTTGCTATATAGGAGCTTGGCCATGGAGGTTCTAGCGGGCACAATCACAACACTTGTAGAGGTGATTCTTGCACCAGTTGGCAAATGCATCAAGCACCACAGAAGCCTTAAGGAAGATATGAATGATCTCAAAAAGAAAAATGATGAATTAAAGGGTCGAAAGGTGGACATAGAACGAAGATGCAGAGTAGAGCTTCTTCCTGAAAAGACTCTAAAGAAAGAAGTTCAGCTTTGGTTGGCAAATGTAGAGAGAATTAATGCCGATGTACATGCCATTGAAGAAGAAATTAAAAAAGTTAATTATCTCTGCCGTTCATGGATGGGAAAATGTGTCTGCAAGAAGATAGAGGAAGTCAAAGTAGTCCATCAAAATGGTAGTTTCCCAGACAGTTTGGTAGTTGATGCAGATGTGCTGGGTGAAGCGACATTACCTACAGCAAAATTAGTCGGGAAAACTACAGCAGAAAGGAAAATGGAAGAAATTTGGGATTTCTTGATGAATGATGATGTTAGGAAGATTGTAGTTTATGGAATGGGGGGATCTGGTAAGACAACTATGGTGAAACATGTCTATAATCGCCTTTTAAAAATGACTGATAAGTTTGACAAATTGATTTGGGTCACTGTGTCTAAGTTCGTGGATATCATTAATTTGCAACATCACATTGCAAAAGAATTGGAGTTAAAGCTTTCAAATGTTGAAGATGAAACAAAAATTTCATCAGAGTTATTTCATGCATTTGAGTGAAGGAAAAGATATGTGTTAATTTTAGATGATATGTGAGAATCCTTTGACTTGGTGAGAATAGGTATTCCTGAACCAACTCAAGTTAATAGGTGCAAATTGGCGATAACTACTCGGTCCTTTGAAGTTTGCCGACGAATGGATTGCAAAGATATTAAAATGGAGCTTCTTTCCAAACAAGAGGCATGGGAATTGTTCTTGAATGAAGTGGGGAATCATATTTTGGCTACTCCAGATATTAAAGCAATTGCCAAAAAATTGCTGAAGAATGTGATCTTTTGCCACTTGCGATTGTGGTAGTTTCTCGAAGTTTGAAGAGCGCAACTAGCATGTCTGAGTGGTCAAATGCATTAGCAGAATTGAGAAGTTCTACAAGAAGGCACGATTAGATGGATACTCAAGTACTTGAGAGACTGAAGTTCAGCTATGATCATCTAAAGGATGATAGACTTCGAAAATGTCTTCTACATTGTGCACTAAACCCTGAAGATTTTGTGATCGAAAGAGAGGAGTTAATAGAGCATCTGATTGCTGAGGGAATAATTGAAGAATTAGATAGTCTGCAAGAAAAATTGAACAAAGGTCATACTATGTTGACAAAACTAGAGAAAGCTTGCTTATTGGAATGTGCCGGAGGTTATAGTCGTGTCAGGATGCATGATTTGATTCGAGACATGGCACTGCAGATCTTGTGTGAGAGTTCTCGAACCATGGTAAAAGCGGGCATGCAATTGCAAGAAATACTAGATGAGGACAAGTGGACAGGAGATCTTGAGAGGGTTTCATTAATGGAGAACAACATAAGAGAAGTTCATTCTTGCAGTTCACCGAATTGCTCCAATCTCTTGACGTTGTTACACTGGGGAAATCCTTTGGAGAGGATTGTAGATTAATTTTTTTGCAATTACATGAGCTCAAGGTTCTTGATCTTTCTGATACGAACATTGAAAAATTAACTGATTATGTTTATGATTTGGAGAATCTCACTACGTTGTTGCTCAGAAGATGTCTACAGTTGAAGTGTATTTCATCGTTGGCAAAGCTTAAGGCATTAAGGAAGTTGGACTCACCTGAAGGCATGGAAATGTTGGTTGATCTTAGATATCTTAATCTTAATACCATGTATGTAAAGAAGATTCCCTTTGGGGTTTTACCAAGGCTCTCTCATCTTCAGGTTCTCATCCTTAATCCAAACTAGAGAAATTGTGCAATCAAAACAGAGGAAGTAGTGTGCCTGAGGAAGTTGGAAATCTTAACGTGCCATTTTTGCAATTTAAGAGATTTCAACAGATATTCCAGTTATTTGGCAGAGTGTTATGGGTCTTTGATAATCAAATACAATCTTGTAGTGGGGATGGAACGGTGTGATTTTTGGATGGGTTTCTCTTCTGAAAAGAAAGCATGACTGTTGAATTGCAAATTAAGCAGAGAATGTGAAGAGCCTCTGGTTCTCCCAAGAGATGTTGACGTACTGGAGATTGAAAAGTGTCGTGATATAGCAAGCTTATGTGATGTTTCATCTCTGGAAAATGTAACTAAATTGGATCGAATTAATTTGAGAAGATGTGATGGGATAGAGTGTGTGATTCCTTTGACTTCCTTTTGCAAAATTACAGTATTGGAAAGCCTTAAGACTACACTTCATTACTTGCCAAATTTACGTGTCTTGTTGAGTGGAGAAGGAGCAGCTGCATCACCAGCGGTACAAGCGCCAAAGGTGGGCACCTTTTCCCACCTTCGAGAATTTTATATATCTTGTTGTCCAAATGTAAAGAAGCTGTTCCAACCTGCCTTGTTGCCGCACATGCAAAACCTGGAAGTTGTTACGGTATGGAAATGTGAGAATTTGGAGGAGATAATAGCAACAGGTACTGAAGAAGAAGAAGAAGAGAGGAATATTGAAGAAGGGATTATGGTTGAAGAAAGTAACAACAACAACCCTTCCGTTATCAACAACTATGATGTCCAATTCACTCTCCCAAAGTTAAAGTCTTTGCATTTGTTAGATCTCCCACAATTGAAGAGCATCTGCTGTAGAAGAGGAGTAATGATTTGTGATTCTCTCCATCACTTTAGAATAAATGAATGTGAGAAGCTAAAGAGGATACCACTGTCTATTCCCCTGCTTGAGAATGGCCAACCATCTCCTCCTCCTCTCAAAGAAATAGAAATACTTCCTTAAGAACATTGGGAATCATTGGAGTGGGACCATCCGAACACTAAGAATGTCCTTCGGCCCTTATTAAATAAAAGTAAGAATGTCCTCATCTTCTATAGGGTTAAGTTTGTTATATAGACATGAATTAGTCACTTATGATAAGCTCTTATTGCTTGGATTATGTTCTACTGATGCTTCCTCTAATCATATAATTTTGGTTTGATATTAATCAATTTTGGTCTTAACGAATGCTTCCTTTTCATCTTCTATAGGGTTAAGCTATGATTATCAAATGTTAACTGAATTTTGGGGTTAAAGCAGAGGAAACAACTTTCTATCTTCATGGAATGATATTTGTTTTTGGTGTAATGCTTGTTGATCTGTAATATAATGTTGTATGTAATTGATTACTCAATTAGGTAATGCTTGTTTTATCTCTGAATAGGTCAATTCAACTTTTGGATTGCTAAGACTAATTCTCTCTGTTTTGTTTCAAAAATATTGTTCTCTACTTATGGACTCAGATTCTGTTTTGGCCATAAGCATTGGCCAAACAGAGCCAGTTGCTCGCACATCTTTTTCCTTGTGTTTTGTTCTTGCCTTTTGTCATTCTACCTAGTTCTTTCGTTAATTGTTATTTTTAATCAAAACTATTGAATGATAAAAGGATAGATTTAAACTATTGAGAAGACCAAATAATTAATATTGAATCCAAAAAATCTCAAGTGGCCAAGTTTAAATTACCATGATTATTAGCCAAAATGTTAAATGAGAAAAAAGAAAAGAAAAGTTGGTGATTAATATTGAATCTTTGAAAAAGGTAGAAAAGGGTGAAAAGATAGACGTCATGATAAAAATTCTTGAAAAAGTAGATTATTCTTGAAAGTTTAGTACTTCAACATTAATGTATATATAGAGATGTTTAGCCATGCGAAAACATTTAGTTCAGACAATTAAAATTTAAGGTCAACGAAAGTTACTGAAACAGCCACAAAAGTCATAACGTTTATTCAAACTAGTTTCATTTTTAGGTTTCATTCTCTCAATACAAAAATACTAAATCTGAAATGTATGAACAAATCAATCTTTTATCACAAATCTAACCACATGGTTCTTAAACTTTTTAAAACAAAAAGATCTAAAAAAGTGTAACCTTAACCACAAGATAAAACTTTTTAAAGCACAAAAACTTAAAGTTAATAATTTAATATGACCCTAACTACAGAATAAATATGTAATTGGTCCTTACATAAATTACAGTTCCATAGTTATTTGAAAAAGAAAAAGAGATAATTGAATATAAGATCTTGATTCATGCTTTGTTTGGTAACCGAGAGAATCATAATCCAAAAAATTCTGGCTATATATACTAATGCAATGTAAGTAATATCTTGGTTATGGATTTGGATCTATCCAAGGAATTTGATCTTCTCGAGAATTGAAATAGAATCAAATTCATGATGAGATTAAATGTTACATCATCAATGTATGATTCAAATTTAGGTTTGTTATGGTGAGATTCAATCTTTTGCTTATGTGAAAACCCTAATACAAACATTTCACAGTTTTAAATGGTGGCAAATGGGTCGGGTTGGGTTATATTGAGTAACAGATCACTTCGGGTTGAGGTCGGGTCATTTCAATCTCAGGACATATAGGGTCTCAGGTTGAGTCAGGTCAGATAAACAAAATAGATATTTATGATTAATTAAACAAATATTTTATTTGCATATAATATGATTAAATGATCGAGTTACATTGTCAAATTGTGAAATTAATTAATAATAAATTAATGCTTAAACAACTTATTCTCAAAATTATTCTCATTAATAGCGTCTTATATCAAATTTTGGAGATTAAATTTCATATAATTACTTTATTCCATTATAAGTTTTAGGACAATTAAAAATAAAATTTTATTGTGATATGAAGAACAATGTAAAATTTACTATTCTTCTCAATTTTTTATTCGAAATTAATGAGATTACTCATATTAATATAATGTTGAGCCATGCATATCAACACATGTAAATCAATAATTAATTAATTATAATATAATTTATTTTATTTGACAATTAGTAAATTAATTATTATCTTATTTTTAGAAAGTAAATTATTTTTTTATAAAAAAATATATTTTCAAGTCATTTCGGGACGAGCCGTTTCGGGTCATTCGAGTTCGGGTCTAGTCGAGTTCAGATCATTTTGAATCCATGTAATTTTGAATTTCGAGTTACTCGAATTAGAATCGAGTCAGATTTAAATCATATTATTTTAATATATTTTCAAATCAAGTCAGAATCAAATTTTCGGATTAGTTAGATTTTACCATCTAACAAAATTCTGTTTGTTGTATCTATTACTTCTCTGTCTTTTCTCTATCTGCTTCCCTGTCTACTTATATGTCTCGTATCACATATTTGAAAGTTCTCCAGCTTTTTAGAAAAAAAAATTCATAAAATATTTTGCAAATGGAAATTCGGTGACGCACGTTAAGCAGCGGCTAAACACTGCGCACATTAGCCATTTAATAAAATTGGTTTTTTTTTATTCTTTGTGGTGTTGAAGAGAGAAAGTGAAAGTCAAAACTAAGTAAGAAGCTTTCTACCAAGCAGTGTTAGCTTTCTTCCTTCCTTATATTAAATTATCTGATGGTGTCATCATAGCCGATTCGAATATCATGGTGGATCTTATGATTTGATGGCTAAGATTAGTTAATTAGGATATGATTTATTTCTTCCATGGTTTTGATGGGAATATTTAGTAACAATAAAAGAATAAGAAGTAAATTCAAATTCATAAGTCTGAATATTGAATTTTTAAATACATTATTTCAAATCCTTAATCCTTATACTGCTCAAAGCCACAATCAATGAATTTTTAAATACATGATTTAAAATTCAATAAACTCTCAATACATACATTCGAATGCAAAGTTAGTTTTTTTATTGTTAAAATCATAATTCGTTACTACTAGTACCCTATCAAATTTCAATTTAGGTTCAATCATCTCAATCGATGATCGTTCATGATCCGAAACCGAAAGACAAGCATTACCATCTATGGTTTTAATCAATGAAAATATGTTGTATATATTTTTTTTTCAATCATTTCATGTTACTAATCAGTGTTTTCAAAGGCGTTTTTGGGACTCGCTCGGAGGCGTTTTCCTGCCAAAACGCCCCAAGGCGTGAATCCTGGGGCGAAAGTATTAGTGGACGCATATTTTTCGGCGTGCCTTTGACGCCCCGGACGTCTGGGCATACGCCCAGTGCTATTTTTTTTTCTTCTTCAACCCAAAAAGTCACTTAGGCATTTTATCAAATAGCTGAATGGCTCTGTAAAAAAACTAAGAGAATGAAAACCAGATGTGAAGAATGTATTGAAGTAAAGATGGCCATACCATTTCTCATATGAAAAAATCAGTGTTATGAAAAACGAATTTGAGGCATGCCCATCCACGAAGACCAATAGAAACGGACGGCTGAGATGTGCGACCACAGGTTCCTTATTCGGTGCACCACCGTAGATGAGCTTTGAAACAACTCTGTTCTCTCTGATGTCTTCAAAATGCTCAGAGACAGACTTGAAATCGAATTTCATTTGGCTTTTGTTTCCTTTGAAAAAAATTAAAACTTAGAGAAAATATGCAGAGAACGACTGGCTTTTGTCTTCTTCACTTAGAGAAAATATGCAGGGTGAGAGAGAGACTTCACAGCACGTGCTTGTCGATGAGAGAGAGACTTCACAGCACGTGCTTGTCATCATGAGCCCATTTCATTTCATCAGGCTTTGAGCAAAGTAGCAGACTGATTTGATCAGACTTCACGTGGATTTTCAGCCAAGTCATTAGGCTTTTAGCCCAGCAGATAATATTTACACTTTACAACACATACCAAATATAATATTAGTTTTTTATTTGACTAATAAATAGTATTTAGTAAAATATCGTAAAATAAATAGTATTTGATTAACGGGACTAAGCCAAAGAGAATGATAATTAATAGTTGCTGCCCTGCATATTTTTATTTGACTAACAAATAGTATTTAGTATTTACAACAGCATATTGTTTTATATTTATGATTAAATTATTAAAATATCGTGTGATTAAAATTTTCATCAAATTATTTGATATTTGTATAAAAATATTTTGATAAATATTTATTTATAGGTTTTAAATTAATAAAATTTATTGATAATTAATTAATTTTTATTATTTTAATTTTTAAATACTTTTGTAATTTAATTAATATTATTTTATTCAAAATGCCCCAACGTTTCAAAATACTTTCGCCCCAACGCCTCGAGACTTACGTCTCTCCTCATTGAGGCAAAACGTCTCGTCCAACGCCCTCGTCTCTGAAAATACTATTACTAACAAAATTCTTTTATATTACTAATAAATTTTCAAAAAATGATCAACAAAGTTTCTCAACAAAAAAAAAAATCAAAACTTTATATGAAAATCGTTGTATTTGTCTATATCATCGCTAAATGAATGTTAAATTGTAATTACATGTTTGGTGGATGGTTTGATTTAGAAAACTTAATATAGAAAACTCTAATTATGAATGTGTAACAATGAATTTCTAAAACACTGAACCTCTCATGTCATGTGGGGTAATGCAGCATCTAACCTTTTCACTTTCTGACCACGATTTTTACCAAAATTAAAATTGGATTAGTAAAAGCTTAATCATCAATAGATTAAAGGCTCTACAAAGGGCTTAATAATCAAACTAAGACAACTAACGCAAAGTTTTACACGTCTGTCAGCGCATGCAAAAGTAAGCATTAATTATATTATTAGTTGCAAACCATGTATTCTTCTTTTTCTTTATCAAAGTAATTAAGGTGGATAAAAATATTGGACTTGTTTCATTGAAATTTCTTCCTGGAGTAATCTAAATTACTCCAGTCAGCATTAGGATTGCCAATGATTGGGACCGAATTTGGGAGGCTAGATTGAATTTGCCTTGCTGGAAAAAGGAGTTGGCTCTCTTTTAGAACTCATAATTGAATCATCATCATACACTGAATTGCTGGATTCTGGTTGTTTTGCCCTCACTGTATGCAGCAGCAGATCCCTACAGAGAAAGTGAGAAATTACACATAAATTTTGGTTATTAGGGGAACTTTAGCTTAAAATCTAAATTACAAACACCTTGGCAAGATCATTAGCGGTTGTAACTCTCATAGGAGTAATGTCTCGCTTTCGATCTATATTGTCATTGCTTCAATCAAAAGAAGAAAAAAAAAATCTACTTGTGTATTTGTAGTCTTGATTGGTTGAAGGCTTTCGCGGATTTGTAGCAAATTCACAAGAACACGCTATCGAGTACAAATAGAGAAATAATGTAAATCACAACAAAGAATTATGTGGTTCAACTCTTATAAAGCGTGATCCACGGATGTTAATGAGAAAATTATACTGATTGCTTACTAATTACTAGTTGTGTATATCAGAGTTTGAGTAAAGAGAGAATAATATGAAACCCAAGAGTAGAGAAATAATATATATTTTAATATCTACAATATATAAGTAGGAGGATAGAATGTTTCATTTTATGTTCAAAACGCAATTATTTTATTAAGGTAGATCTCCCCCATCATATACACAAATTACACTTATATGGTAAAAATCATCACATCCTCTTTTCTCTATGTTGTAACGAAAGTCGTAAAAATCACACTGATATGATAGGCTACGATAACGAAAGTCATAAAAAAAAAACGTAATTAAATGAAAAAAAACGTAATTAACCCATTGATCTAATAGTTACCTCCAAGATTCTCTATATTAAGAGATGGATCTCGTCCATCTCCCCATTTATTAAAAAACCATAATTTAATAAGAAAACAATTTCTTAATTAAAGCTATTCAACACAAATAAGGAAGAGCATACTTGGTTGAAAACTAATATGTGCTTAAAGCCTTAAACTGTTATTTTTTCAATAAAATTCTTAATTTATTTTCTAATCCTCGTTAGATGATAAAATAATTAATTAAATGATACGTGCGTATCTCGATTAACTTAAAAAAAATTAAAGCCAAAAGTTGACACCGGAGCAAAGTAGAGCTGTGACCAGCAAATTATAATCTGTCAACGGCTCAGACACTGTCTCTGTCCTGTCTCTGTCAAGTAATAATGAATCCGATAATTCTTTAAAAATCGCAGATAAATGACATATATCCGGAATTTTATGGTAGACTGATCGTTAATGTAATCATGCATCAACTTTAAATGTCCTTATCCTCTATCAACTTCACTTTATTACATACACAAGTTTAGTCGCACTTTTGTGTTTACAAGGCTGTCTCCCTCTCTCTCTCCCCCATGTTGTTAGCATATATGTGTATATTCATCTATTTTCTTTAATCACTGTAACTTTTATCTTTTAATTAATTATATATATATATATATATATATATATATATAGATTCTTTATCATAACTCTATATACCATATATGTAAAGTAATATAGATATTAATTAATAATTAACCATGTAATTAAGATTTACGGTTAATTAATCTATCATTGATCAGTTGAGTAGTTAGTTAATTAATATATTGATTGAGGTAAAATTACATGAAAATAATTTGGAAAGGTTGGATCAAGTTTACTAAATTTTTTCATTTTATAATTTTAAAAAAATAAAGAAATTTACCTTTTTATTTTGGATTACTCAAAATTTCTTGGCATTTTAGGTTCAAAACAGGCAAGACATAGAAAATTAAACTGTATGTTTAAATATGCTTTTTAAAAAAGAAAACATGCATGCATGCATGATGGCTAAATAGACATGGGTCTACTTTGCAACTTGTCATATGTTTTTTTTCCTCCTATTGTCTTTTTCTATGTGCCTGACACTTCCGTGTCTGACTTTTTGACTTGTATCAGTCTATAATTAATTTTATTTATACACAAATTTATTTGCCGACAAGAAATAAGAAACAACTTTCAAAACTTATTTAGGGCCGAAAATTATTGGGTCAGTAGAGACAATATTGGACCATATAACTTTTCTGTCAATTTATTAAGGCCTGTTCAGACTTGAAGGTGCATGGCCCAATGATGGCTATAAACTGGACCCACTATTGAGTACTCTTTTTAAATTTTTGTTGTAGTTACAGTTGTGTAAGAGTGAAGCTAAGTCGAGCAGTTCGGTTCGAAATTCGACTAAATTGAGTTTGAGCTGTGATTTTAGCTCTGTTAATTTATCGAGTCAAGTTCGAACAATGTCAAACTCCACTCGTTAGGCTCGTGAGTTAACTCGATTTAATTAATAAATTAAATAAATATCATATATACTATATTTATTTTATACATATATATTTATTTATTTTATTTCGAAAAACACATATATTTATTATTTTATTTTGAAAAACTCGGCTTGAGTTGGCTTGCGAGTCGAGCTTGAGCCTGAATTTCACGTTATGAGTCAAGTTCAAGTTCAATTTTCTTAACTTGGGTTTTAAACAATCAACTTCAAATCACTCTCTGTTCATCAAAATGACAAATACCTTCTTTATTACTCTGGTGGTATATGTGGATGACATCATAATAGCAAATAACAGTACAACAGACGTGGCTCAATTGAAACTTTCCCTTGATAATCGGTTCGAACTCAAAGATTTGGGAGATTTAAAGTATTTTTTGGGATTGAAGGTAGCCCGTTATGGTAAAGGAATTTCTATTAGCCAACGACGTTATACCTTGCAACTAATTTCATTATAAAAGGGATTTTTCCTTTTTAATGCAGATAAAAGGGATTTTTCCTTTGAAAATATCATTATACTATTTGAAGGATCATCTAGTACTCTTTCATAGCTCATTTTTCATTATCTTATATTGATGGAATAAACCCGGTGGGCTATATTATAATATTAACTCCGTTGTTAGAGAACATGAGAAATGAAGGAACCTCAAGAGATGAGTTTGTCACACAATTGAAAGTGGTGCCAAAACATTGACACTTGAAAGCAGTACCTTTTCTTTTTGTTCTAATGGTTGGTCGCAATGGGGTAGTTTTCTCCGATCCCCTATCCCCAAACCCTAAGTAAGGTGAAGGCAGGATTTAATCCCAGGGGCTTAGTACAACCACCAAATGACCATGCCAACTAAGCTAGTTGGCAACTTCTACTTTGTATGGTTTAGACCTTGTTTATGAACAATTTGAGACCTGTTGATCAAATGAATAATGAAAATAAAACCCTAACTACAGAATAAATATGTAATTGGTCCTTACATAAATTACAGTTCCATAGTTATTTGAAAAAGAAAAAGAGATAATTCAATATAAGATCTTGATTCATGCTTTGTTTGGTAAACGAGAGAATCATAATCCAAAAAAATCTGGCTATATATACTAATGCAATGTAAGTAATATCTTGGTTATGGATTTGGATCTATCCAAGGAGTTCGATTCTCTCGAGAATTGAAATAGAATCAAATTCATGATGAGATTAAATGTTACATCATCAATGTAAGATTCAAATTTAGGTTTGTAATGGTGAGATTCAATCTTTTGCTTATGTGAAAACCATAATACAAACATTTCACAGTTTTAAATGGTGGCAAATGGGTCGGGTTGGGTTATATTGAGTAACAGATCACTTCGAGTTGAGGTCGGGTCATTTTAATCTCAGGTCATATAGGGTCTCAGGTTGAGTCAGGTCAGATAAACAAAATAGATATTTATGATTAATTAAATAAATATTTTATTTGCATATAATATGATTAAATGATCGAGTTACATTGTCAAATTGTGAAAATTAATTAATAATAAATTAATGCTTAATTTTTTTAAAAATAATATATTTAATTTTTTTATGCAATATGCAATATTATGGATCTTAGTTTCAAAATTCAGTGTTAAATGATTTTAGACAACTTATTTACAAAATTATTTTCACTAGTAACGTTTTATATCAAATTTTGGATATTAAATTTCATATAATTATTTCATTCTATTATATTTTTTAGGACAATTAAAAATAAAATTTTATTGTGACCTGAAGAACAATGCAAAATTTACTATTCTTCTCAATTTTTTATTTGAAATTAATGAAATTACTCATATTAATATAATGTTGAACCATGCATATTAACACATATAATTCACGAATTAATTAATTATGATATAATTTATTAGGATAAACTGATATACTTAATTAGCCTTCCTCTTATTCGGGTCACTTTGAACCAGTAGTGGTAACAATTAAATTTTATTTTCTGGAAACATGAAAAGCATAGGGCACATTCATATTTGAAAGTTCTCCAGCTTTTTGGAAAAAATTTCAAAAAAAAGTTTTGCAAATGGAAATTTTCCAAATCTGAATGTGTTTACAATCCACAGTTTTGAGATTTCCTGAAACAACCATTTTAAGACGGATTGTCTCTGTAAATGATTTCCTTAAAACCCTCAATCAAACACATGCTTTTTCTGTTATTTGCATGCAAACAATCATATCTGACAATAAGCTAACTTGTTCAGCGAATGCCGTAGTACTAACACTATATTTTGTCAATTTTAATTATGTTCGTGTATGGCTGATGCATAGGTTTTAGATATTTATGGTACATTTGGCAACATGAATTTTGAATTTGAGGATGCAAATTAGCCATTTAATAAAATTGGATTTTTTTTCTTTGTGGTGTTAAAGAGAGAAAGTGAAAGTCAAAACTAAGTAAGAAGCTTTCTACCAAGCAGTGTTAGTTAGCTTTCTTCCTTCCTTATATTAAATTATCTGATGGTGTCATCATAGCCGATTCGGATATCATGGTGGAGCTTGAGGGTAGCTTATGAATTGATGGCTAAGATTAGTTAATTAGGATATGATTTATTTCTTCCATGGTTTTGATGGGAATATTTAGTAACAATAAAAGAATAACAAGCCTTCCAACTGCAAATTTTCTTCGAAAACTGGAGAATTTTAACACAGCCAAACTATGCAGCATTCACTGCGTCAATTTTAACAGAAGCTGAAGAGGGATTCATAGTTCATACCTGGAAAACACCAAGTTTTCTGTTATACTCACATTCAGGCACTTTCAAAGAAACAGTAAGCTGCAGTTTGTGATTATAAGGAATAACGCGAGCGCCAACAGGCTTCTCATCATCTTTAACAAAGAACCCAGAAGGATTAACAACACCAGTAGATGAAAATAATGGCACGAAAGCAACCGGACTGGTTTTTGTTTAATCAAAGTTCAGGGTTTCTGTTATCTGTACAGGCAACGGATAACAAAAACCCCCCAAAAACGAAACCAGATGCCAGCAATTCCAGAAGCATGAAACAAGCATAGATTGACCAAAAGAAAGCACAACTAAACCTCACTGCCACACTTCTCACTGATATTCGAGTCTTCACTGTAACATTCTTACTAGCAGGACCCAAAATTTTCAACAGTTTTTTCGTCAGATACCCTTTAACATGCCTTGGAGTATGAAATGGAAACATCAAGAACATGAACGAAAAATACAAAAACCAAATTGGAAATGTGAGAAAACTAACAAGTAGTTGAACTGAAAACCAACAAATTTTATCCCCAACACTGCAAGGAAAGCAAGAAAATTCAACAAAGGAAATTCACTGTAAGCCCTGGATGAAGAACCTACCTCTTTCGACACATCAAAATACTCTTTATTCCAATCATCAAATTGATCTTTGCCTGAATCAATCCTAACATTATCTATATCCAATTTTTCGCAGACCCTTTTATTTTCTTGCAAAACTGTATCAATTTCCTCTCTTTTCTTTTTGAAGCTACACTCCCCATTAATTTGACAAGCCTTCGAACTAGGACTTTTATTGCTCTTCAGGTTTTCACTAGAATATGACAATGATTGCTTACCGAGTGGATTTCCAAAATGAACACTTCCTTTCCTTGATTTTCCATCCTTGAACACTTTATCAGCTTCATCTACAACAAATTTGAGCACAGAAAATTTTAGCTCATCACATGAACTCTGTGATTTTGAATTATTTTAACAATTAAATTTGGAAAATTTATCAATTTCGTGGATGAACACATTAACCCCATTAGTGAAAGGATCAATAATTTCACTAACTTTCGATTCTTCCATTGAAGGCATTTAAATAATTTGTTGAATTAAAAGCTTGGGTTAATGGGTTCAGTAGAGAGTAGTATTTGAAGATAGAAATATGGGAGAGGACTACGGACTAACCGAAAAATGGACTTTACAAGGAGGGAAATGATGACATGGCACAACCGTTATTTTCTTCGGATGCTAAAGGGAAATTAGCTCAGATTGGTTGGTGCAGTGACCAATGGGATTGTTTTGGCAATCATCCTATGGTTGGTATTGGTTTTATGAGTGATCAACATTTGAGTTAAAAAGGGTTGCAGCGTGACACACCCTTCAACAATGGTCCTGCATTTTTTTTCTCGTCCCAATTGCTTGGAGATGAATTGGGTCTGAACTCTGTTTCATTTTGGCACACACACCCAGACCCACGTATAGCTCACGTGACATTCCTCTGTTTGCCTTGGTGGTATATCATCTCACATGATAAGGGATAAAAATCATTAAATTGCTCAAGGAATTATGGCAACGTTTGGAATCCTCTTGAGAAAAAATGGTTTTAATCCCTCACGGTTCCAAACGGTTTCTATATTTCAATGAAATTTTCATTTTCCTTTCTTTCTCAATTTGTTTTATTAGTTTCAAGTTGAAGATTAAAATAGAGTTCTAAAAAATGATATTTAAGCTAACAACTAAAATATAGAATCTTTTATTTTTAAAAAATAAAACAAATTATAAATTACAATTAACAAAACATGTCGAATTATTAACTTAACTCAATAATTACGTCTCTCTTATCGTGAGAATAAGGCCTGCGAAAAATAATCAGCTAGTATTTAATCGGCAGATCAAAAATCTCCTATAAATAGCTTAGTTTTTGTGGTTAGTCAATTTCTTTTCTGCAAACACTTTTTTTTATTGGAATTCAATTTATACCATTTCTCCATGAGTGTATTAGGGTTTTTAGGTTGTGAGAGTCTAGCAATTGTCATTTTCTTAAAGTTGTAATTGAAAATTAATAAAGCAATGAATTTGTTGGTAGATGTAGGCAAAGAGGTTATCAAACTATATTAATTATTAGTGTTTTTACTCTTTATTTTATTTGCCTATTTTATTATCGTGATTGTGTTTTTTATCTAAAATTTGAGTGGGTAACCGAATTTTAGAGATAAAATCCTAATACTTGAAGGAAAGACATAGAGAAATATCTAATACATATAGTCAGATATGATAAAGGTTTTGATCCACTAATCCAATTTTGATTCGAATACGTTAATCCATTTAGCAAACGTATCAAATTTGAATTTACTTTGTAACATGATAATTGTATATTGCGAGAACAAGTTCACATAAAAACAACCATTTTTTCTTTGACGCAATTAACTATTTTCCTTACCATACAATAATTGAAACAATATATTTTTTGTTAATTTGTTTTCCCTTACAATATGTTTTAATCGATAGAGGAGAAAAAAAGAGAGAAAGGAAAAGAGTACCGACAAATTTTCTCACTTTATTTTCTTTTCTTCCATATTCCCAAACAAAAATGAATCAAAATATTTTATAATTGGTAAGAGAGAAATGTGAAAAGGTTAAGTAGATGAAGAGAAAGTGGAGGAAAGAAAGACAAAAAAGAGCTTATTTTAGCTTTTAATATTTTCTTTATACTTTGAAAAGATTGTGATTTGTATATGTAAAAATAAAATATCAACACTTTCACTTTTTTTCCTATTAATTTAAAGGATTGTGATGTTTTTCATTGGTCTTTGATAAAAATGATTGAAAAAAAGTACGATAAATAAAGATACATTCTTTATCATTATTCCTCCAATTCGGAGAAATTGATCAAATTGGGGTCTTGAACGAATTTGATGGGATAAATATACACCTTCAAATCTTTTTCTTTAAAAAACAAAATCAAGTGACGTGATATATATGAGATTCACTGGAGTTACTGAGAATATGGAATAATATTACATCAAATTGAAATTTCAAAGATAATCAGGAGACTTATATTCCTAACTCATCAATGTAATAGAAAAACACTTCAAAGATATAAATATTGTGGTTCAAATCATGAGGATGAATTTGAATTTTATCACAAATTTGGGGGATAAAAATGTAATTTAGCCGACATGATATTTGTGGAGTATATATGGTATATGTCAAGTATTCATTAATGTGTATCCATATGCATATTTTCAAAATTTGTTCATTTTACATTCGATTCAATCATGCAAGTTGCTTTACTTGTGAAGAAAGTTCAATTCTTTTGTGTTTAAAAGTCTTCGTTCAAAAAGTAAAAAAGGGAAAGAAACAGTCTTCGAAGACTATGTTCAATTCTTTTGTGCTTAACAATCAAAACTCTTCTAGCTAATTTTTGTTATCTAATTATTATTAAAATTAATCAAAATAGTCATTGGTATATATTATTTCTTGTTTTCTTTTTCTAGCTAATTAAGCATATATACTTCACCACTATAAAGTGAAAAAAAAAACCTAGATAAAATTGGAATAAAATGCAAACGGCAAGAAATTCTCCCTTAAATAGCCTAGTTTTTGTGGTTAGTCAAACACGAAAAAACATTCTCATCTTCCAATTTCTTTTCTGCAAACACTTTTCTTATTGTAATTAACTTAGACCATTTCTCCATAAGTGTATTAAGGTTTTTGGTTGTGAAGTTGCGAAAATTTAACAATTGTTCTCTTCCTAAAGTTGTAATTGAATACTAATAAAGCAGTGAGGTTTGCTAGTAGACGTAGATAAAAAGATTACCGAACTATATTAATTTTTGATGTTCTTACTCTTTATTTTATTTACCTATTTTTTAATCTAAAATCTCAACCCTTGAATCAAAGACATAGAGAAATATCTAATACATATAGTTGGATATGATAGATGTTTTGATCCACTAATCCATTTTTGATTCGAATACATTAATCCATTTAACAAACGTATCAAATTTGAATTTACTTTGTAACATGATAATTGTACGTTGCGAGAACAAGTTCACATAAAAACAACCATTTTTACTTTGACAGAATTAACTATTTTCTTTACCATACAATAATTGAAACAATATGTTTTTTTTATTAATTTGTTTTCCCTTACAATATGTTTTAATCGATAGAGGAGAAAAAAAGAGAGAAAGGAAAAGAGTACCCACAAATTTTCTTACTTTATTTTTTCTTCTTCCATATTCCCAAACAAGAATAAATTAAAATATTTTATAATTGATAAAGAGAAATGTGAAATGAAAGAAAAATGAGAAGAACAGAAATATTGATATTTTAATCATCTATGTATTCAGTAGATGATGAAAAAGTGGGGTAAAGAAAGACAAAAAAAATTTATTTTAGCTTTTAATATTTACCTTATACTTTGAGAAGATTGTGATTTGTACATATAAAAATAAAATATTAACATTTTCATTTTTTTTTCCAATTAATTTGAAGGATTGTAATGTTTTCCATCACATCTTCGATAAAAATGATTAAGAAAATGAGATAAATATGATATATTCTTCATCCTTATTCCTCCAATTCGGAGAAATTGATTAAATTGGGGTATTGAGCCAATTTGATGAGATAAGTATACACTTTCAAATCTTTTTCTTTTAAAAAAAGAATAAAAAATCAGGTGAGAGTATAGTTAGAGATCCCGATAACTATGCTCAAAACAAAAAAGTGAAATAGAAAATTAAGTTGCAAGCATGTAAAAAAAAAAAATGGAATGGAAATATGAATGCGTGATAGGCTGATAGGTACATAAAAACGAAAGGTCTAATGAACATCATAACGTGGGTTGCAATTTGTCCTTGTTGAACACATCACACCTCTTGTCCTTGTTGAACATGTCTTGTCCTTGAGAAGTTGACGTTGTTTCCATCATATTTAAGATATTTTTCTCAATAATCGAGTTCCGGCTAACAATTTTTGTTCAGTTTAGTAATTACTGGTGCAGTTAATAATTCTTGTTCGGTTTGGTAAGTTTGAAAATTTATAATATTTTCGGTAGGTATAAAAGTCTTCTTTGTGTAAGAATTTAGAAGTGATTTTAAAATAATTATAAGTAAAAATGCTACGAAATTAAAATTTATTTAATGGATGACAAAAGTTTTATTAAACTAATTTGTGCATTTGGTTAATAAATTATAAAAGTGCTCGTTTGATTATTTGGATACTAATTTTCATGATTTTAGTATTTGTATAATTAAAATTATTAATTTGAATCACAATAAAATATAAATAATAACAATGTTAATATAAATATTATTTTATTGAAATAATAATATATAATAATATTTAAAAACAAATATATTTTATTTCATGATATTATTAATACTAATAATTAAAAATAATTATATTTTCATTCGAAAACATAAACAATAGATCGACAATGATTGATATTTATATAACGAGAGGGAGACGTAAATATCCTTGCTATAGCAAGTAAAAATGCTCCTCAGATTTTCACCAGAGTATGACAATGATTGCTTACCTAGTGGATTTCCAAAATGAACACTTCATTTCCTTGATTTTCTATCCTTCAACATTTTATCAGCTCGCTCTACAACAAATTTGAGCACAGAAAATTTTAGCCCATCACATGGATTCTGTGATTTTGAATTATTGTAATAATTAAATTTGAAAAATTTATCAGTTTCGTGGATGAACCCATTAACCCCATTAGTGAAAGGATCAATAATTTCACTAACTTTTGATTATTCCATTGAAGGCATTTAAATAATTTGTTGAATTAAAAGCTTGGGTTAATGGGTCAGTAGAGAGCAGTATTTGAAGAGAGAAATGTGGGAGAGGACTACGGACCAACTGAAAAATGGACTTTGGCACAACCATTATTTTCTTGGGATGCTAAAGGGAAATTAGCTCAGATTGGTTGGTGCAGTGACCAATGGGATTGTTTTGGCAATCATCCTACGGTTGGTATTGGTTTTATCAGTGATCAACATTTGAGGTAAAATGGGTCAGGATAATTTGCAGCGTGACGCACCCTTCAACAATGGTCCTGCTTTTTTTTTCTCGTCCCAATTGCTTGGAGATGAATTGGGTCTGAACTCTGTTTCATTTTGGCACACACACCCAGACCCACGTGTAGCTCACGTGACATTCCTCTGTTTGCCTTGGTCACATGATAAAGGATAAAAATCATTGAATTGCTCAAGGAATTATGGCAACGTTTGGAATCATCTTGAGAAAAAATGGTTTCAATCCCTCAGGGTTCCAAATGACGTCTATATTCCAACGAAAATTTCATTTTCCTTTCTTTCTCAATTTATTTTTTTAGTTTCAAGTTGAAGATTAAAATAGAGTTATATAAAAATGATATTTAAGTTAACAACTAAAATGTAAAACAAATTATAATTTACAATTAACAAAATATGTCGAATTCTTAACTTAACTCAATAAATATATCTCTTTTAACGTGAGAGTAAGGCCTCATTTTCGATCCAGATTTTCATCATTTCAAATAAAAATGGTGTTACTATAACTCAAGCTTTGATCTAATAGTTTCTTTCAAGATTCTCCGAACTGAGTTTGATCCATTTTACTAATGTTAAAAAAGTAAAAACTAAAATAGTACCAAGTATGAAGAGGGCCTAGTATCTATTTATTTTCATAACCACCTAAGTAATATAGTTACCAAACAAAATAAATTGTGACAGAGCTTTTGTTACATCAACTTGCTTCAAGGTGATAGTAGCACTTTCTCTTTGCTAAGAGCTTAATATTTTACACAGGCGCAATGGCCACTCAAAACCAAAATGGAGGCAGAGTGCCATTCAAGTAACTCTACACAAGAATCTAGTTCATCTTCTTAGATTAAAATTGTCTCAAAGCAATTTTCTGCATCATTTACACTTTTTTGTCATTTACTTCCTTCCCGGGCAATCTTAAAAAAAAAACAAAAATAAAAGAATTTTAAGTTGTATTCACTCAACTTTTTCCATCTCTTCATGCTTGATTTAATCCATGATGTTTATTTGAAGAATGCTTTTGCGTATCGTCTTTACTAGGGAGAGAAATCGAGGAATCCATCCACGGTCTTTCCATTGACATGCTCCTTGGGACTTGACTGTCTTGAGAAAAAGTTAAGACATTGGTTTGGCTATCTTGTGACATCTCAAAGGCTTTGAATCTTGCATCCTGGCTCGCAGCATGGTGCTTGATTATTGGCACTTGAACCGGAATCTTGCCTTCTAGCATACTCACAACAGAAGACATGGATGGCCTTAAAGTGGGAGATGGATTGGTGCATAAGAGAGCCAAGACATGTTAGAGTTTGTGCATACTTCACGAAATCAGATCCGTAAAACCCCAGACGAACACGGGGTGAGGTACTCTCATGTCTGGTTGCAAAGGGGTACTCGCAAATATTGTGAATTGACTAGATTTAATAACTGGATGTGAAGACAGATATCCTTCAAGGGGACTTAGAGGAGGAAATATCCATGAAGACTTTGTGAGCAAAGGCAAAGAAAAGCTGGTTTGTAAATTAAAGAAGTCTTTGTACGGACTAAAGCAGTCACTACGGATGTGGTACCAAAAATTTGATACATATGCCATTTAGCTTGGGTTCACTTGCAGCTATGCTGATCACTGCAACTATGTGAAAAAGTTAAGAGTTGATTTTGTCATTTTAACCTTGTATGTTGATAATATGCTGTTGATTGGAAATAATTGGAAGATGATTAGCACTGTGAAGGCATTGTTGGCAAGACAGTTTAACATGAAAGACCTAGTACCAACAAACTTTATCTTGGGTATGCAGATAAAAAAGAATCAAATCGTTGATTGATAAGTGTCAAATCGTTCAGGACATACATGTGAGTGACATGACAAACTGTGCTATTGTTTTCAGAACAGTAGCAGGTGATGTTGCTTAGAAGAGTTTGAGGTACACTAATGTTAAAGTTCCACCCACCATCAACGTAAGAAGTAGGGTTGATGTTCACAGTTTTGTTCTGCAGTTTTGTGAATATTCGAAGTGTTTGCACTGTTACATACAAGTTCTAAATAAATTAGTAAAAAGAACATAAAGATCAGAATTAACATCTTAATTCTTAACAACAGGTGTAATCCCTTGTTCAATTTCCATCTCAAGACAAAAACTGAATAAAATAAGACTACGATACCATTTTTTTTCTATGTCCAGTATTTCAAAGTAAAAAAAAAAAGATTTGAAAACAGAAGTTAAAATTTTTCAAAGGTAATTAAAAGTTCTATTTAAAAGGTGCATCATGTGGAATAAGCACCCTTTATTACTAGCAGGAAGACAGAAGCTTCCTCCAAGAGATAAAAGCCTTTTTGATAAAAACTTGTACCATGAATTAAGCAATAATTGCTACATATACATGACAAAAACCATCATAGAATCTTGTCCATCTAAAAATATCTTAAAAGGGTCATAGATAATTGCAATTTTTACCCATTCACTTACAGGCTCCCAAAACACCAGAATTTGCAAAATTGTTTCTACCAATAATGGACTTAAAAAGTTCATATAGGGTTAAAGATGACCAATTTGCCCTTTATAATAAATACTATTAACATAAACTCCAAAGGTCCTAGAAGGGCAAAAGATGTAATCTAACATTTGACCATAAAAAATGGCAGTGGTGGGGGGCGTTGTATGACACAGAAAATATCTCAGATCAGCCAACTTGTCAAATAAATGGAGAACTGTTTCTTACAGAAATAATGCATGCAAGTAAAACAAAAGATATTATCAAACGGCTACATACCAAAACCCCACATACAGATAATTTGGGTGGGTCCATATCACATAAATGCATGAAATTGACTGGATCAAAAAACAGTGTAGAATCTTTATCCATTATTGGAAATGTACTATAAATAATACATAAGTAATTTTTTTTAAAAAAATATTTTATTCAAAACGAAAACAACAACAAATCAGTTTTCTAAGTAACCAAACTAAGGGTTAATGAATAAGATAAGTAGGGACTAACCCTTTTTTCTCTTTTTCAAAAAAAAAAAAAAAGAAGAAGAAACCTAAGGAGCCAAACATAGCAAATGTATCAAACTAAATTATTGAGACAAAACAGAAACAAAACTACCAAAGAGACTAAACCAAACAACAAAAACACACTTCAATCTTCCAAAATTAGTAAGTTTCAGTGAGAAATTTCCCATCGTACCTTCCTCATCGGGCAACAGTTGAGCCTCTGATATCAAACCTGTTAAGCAACTCAAAAGAACACAACCCAGAATAAGAACAGGTACAATTTTAGAGACCCAGAAACAAAACCCATTATTGTTCTTTATCACCAAAACAAACTCCTCTCACTCTGTCAGTCTCTTGGGAAACCGTAATTACCCTTTAGACAAGAAAATAAAAGTTCAAAATCCATAACAATTAAGGATAATTACCGTGCTCATGAGAACACCGAACACATGATAATTCAATAGTTAAAATTTAAAAATAGTTTATATCAATAATAATTAAAATAATAGACTGCAATTCTAATAATGGTATTGCAATTTAACCCAACAATTAATTGTGCAATATGCAACATTATGGATCTTAGTTTCAAAAATTTAGTCTTAAATGATCTTAGACAATTTATTCACAAAGTTATTCTCACTAGTAACCTCTTGTACCAAGTTTTGGAGATTAAATTTCATATAATTACTTCATTCTATTATATTCTTTAGGACAATTAAAAATAAAATTTTATTGTTACCTAAAGAACAATGCAAAATTTATTATTTGAAATTAATGAGATTACTGATATTAATATAATGTTGAACCATGAATATCAATACATGTAAATCAATAATTAATTAATTATGATATAATTTATTTTATTTGACAATTAGTAAATTAATTATTATCCCACTTTTAGAAAGCAAATTATTTTTTATAAACAAAAATATATTTTCAAGTCATTTCGGGTCGAACCGTTTCGAGTCATTCGAGTTCGGGTTAAGTCGGGTTCAGATCATTTTGAATCCATGTAATTTCGAATTTTGGGTCACTCGAATTAGTGTCGGGTCGGATTCGAATCATATTATTTTGATATATTTTCAAGTCGAATCGAGTTTGGATCAGGTTGTGTTTTCGGATCGAGGTAGATTTTACCATCTAACAAAATTCTGTTTGTTCTCTCTGTTGCTTCTCTGTCTTTTCTCTATCTGCTTCTCTGCATACTTATCTGTCAGGTATCACATATTTGAAAGTTCTCCAGCTTTTTGGAAAAAAATTCAAAAAATATTTTGCAAATAGAAATTTTCCAAGATATTGAAGACACCCAAGGTATGAGATGTGCCGATCAGATCAACTGATCAGCATACATATTCCTTCAGAATATGAAGATGTTGGATTTGAAACTGATATACTTAATTAGCCTTCCTCTTATTCAAGTCACTTTGAAATAGTAGTGGTAACAATTAAATTTTATTTTCTGGAAACATGAAAAGCATAGGGCACATTCATATTTGAAAGTTCTCCAGCTTTTTGAAAAAAATTTCAAAAAAAAGTTTTGCAAATGGACATTTTCCAAATCTGAATGTGTTTACAATCCGCAGTTTTGAGATTTCCTGAAACAACCATTTTAAGATGGATTGTCTCTGTAAATAATTTCCTTAAAACCTTCAATCAAACACATGCTTTTTCTGTTATTTGCATGCAAACAATCATATCTGACAATAAGCTAACTTGTTCAGCGAATGCCGTAGTACTAACACTATATTTTGTCAATTTTAATTATGTTCGTGTATGGCTGATGCATAGGTTTTTGATATTTATGGTACATTTGGCAACACGAATTTTGAATTTGAGGATTCAAATGCAAATTTGGTGACGCACGTTAAGCAGCGGCTAAACACTGCGCACATTAGCCATTTAATAAAATTGGATTTTTTTTCTTTGTGGTGTTAAAGAAAGAAAGTGAAAGTCAAAACTAAGTAAGAAGCTTTCTACCGAGCAGTCTTAGTTAGCTTTCTTCCTTCCTTATATTAAATTATCTGATTGTGTCATCATAGCCTATTCGGATACAGTTCAAAAACACACACCCAATGAAGACGCGACATGTTTTTTGCAACAACAAATTGCTTCGTGTACTGATCATACCAAACAAAGTAACTAAAAGATAAAAATAAAAAATAGAAATCATTATGTTTTTTTTTCTTTTTTCTTTTTGGGTATGTATAAACTTATGTACAAGGTTTATATAACTTTATGCTTTTCTAAACTGTTTCAGTTTTTAATTGTCAAAATAACTTTATGCTTTTCTAAACAACCATGGTCTTGATCATAATCACCAGTCAGCATTAGGCTTGCCAGTGATTGGGACAGAATGTGGAAGGCTGGATTGAATTTGCCTTGCTGGAAAAAGGAGTTGGCTCTTTTTTAGAACTCATAATTGAATCAGCATACACTGAATTGCTGGATTCTGGTTGTCTTGCACTCACTGTATGCGGCAGCAGATCATTAGCCGTTACAACTCTCGTAGGAGTAATGTCTCGCTTTCGATCTAAATTGTCATAGCTTCAATCAAAAGAAGAAACAAAAAATATCTAGTTATGTATTTGTAGTCTTGATTGGTTGAAGTCTTTCACGGATTTGTAGCAAATTCATAAGAACGCACTATCGAGTACAAATAGAGAAATAATGTAAATCACAACAAAGAATTATGTGGTTCAATTCTTATAAAGCGTGATCCACGGAAGTTAATGAGAAAATTATATTAATTGTTTACTAATTACTAGTTGTGTATATCAGAGTTTGAGTACAGAGAATAATATGAAACCCAAGAGTGGAGAAATAATATATATTTTTCATATCTACAACATATAAATAGGAGGATAGAATGTTTTTCATCTTATGTTCAAAACGCAATGATTTTATTAAGGTGGATCTCCTCCATCTTGTCCACAAATCACACTTATATAGTAAAAATCATCATATCCTCTCCTCATCTTATTCACCAAATACACCTGTAGGGTTTATTTGCCTGCCTAATTGTTTCCTCTCTAGTCTCAAGTGCGTACTTTTCCCACAAAAAACCAAAGTACTCCATAATTTTATATATAACAACTTCAGTTACTTTCAATCAAGCATCACCATTTTTTTTCCATTGTCTGCAACTCAAACTTAATTTGAAGAGATGCCCTTTCAATATCGGCTTCATTTTCCTTCATCAATCGTATTGTACCTCATAAATTTCGCTTTTAGAGCTACCCTTTGCCAGACAGCGAAGGTATACACACGAGAAAATTTAGAGAAGCAAAGCATTTAATTTATGTTATCTAATAAGCACAATCGGTTAATTAGTTAGTTAATTAATCAGTCCTCGATTGGTTGATTAGTTAGTTAATTAGTATCTTGATTGAGGTAAAATTACATGAAAATAATTTGGAAAGTTTGGATCAAGTTTGCTAAATTTTCCCATTTTATAATTTTGAAAAATAAAGAAATTTACCTTTTTATTTTAGATTACTCAAAATTTCTTGGCATTTTAGGTTCAAAACAGGCAAGACAGAGAAAATTAAGGTGTAAGTTTAAATATGTTTTTTTAAAAAAGAAAACATGCATGCATGATGGCTAATAAATACCAAAAAAATTAGCCAATGGAAAACAAACACCGTAAGATTTTTCTCTTTTTTGTTTATTCAGGTATTGACCTCGAACGAAATCATAAGAACTACGAGGTTCTATCAATATTTTAAACCACTTAAAGATTGTTTAGTAATTTATAAAAAGCTCTAATCGGTAATTTATTTATTTTATTAATTTCATTGTTAATGAAATTATTGTAATAAGTAATCAGTGAAAGATGGCTCGGACAGGTGATCATTTCGGTGGTGGTATTGACATCACTATAAATTGTGTATCAACAAGCACTAAAAGTCCATTCTGTATTGAATCACAGAGTTCTCAAGGCTAAGAATCTCGCGGGTAGTCTTCCACCAAAACTCGTTAGGCTTCCTTACCTCCAAGAAGTGCAAGTGTTTTACTTCTAATACTTTTCATGCCAATTTTGCCCCTATTCATTTCCAGTATTATTACCCGTTAAACATTGAGACTTGAAAATCTTCCTTTTTTTTTTGGGCATGTTTCTTTCTGTTTCTTCTGCATGAACAAACTAACTCGACTATCCATCTGTACACAATAATCTCACTAGAAACTATCTCAATGGTAGCATTCCTCCAGAATGGGGCTCCATGAAACTAGTCAACATGTATGCTGTATTTCTCTCTCCACTTATATATAAATTTATATGTACTTTGAATATGTATGCACATATATTGTGTAAAATGAGTATAAAATTCATGGATCAAGCATCGTTGTTGATTTTCTTTTGTCATTTTTGGTGGTGAAATCAACACATGGGTATTATATATTGTAGTTCCGTTGTTGGAAACCGGTTAATGGGTTCAATTCCAAAAGAGCTAGCAAACATTTCCACTATTATCAGTTTGTGAGTTCTTTATTAACCAATTTTTCCTCTCTATATATATATATATATATTTTTTTTTTGTGGTCATTTCAATTTGTGCAGGGGTGTTTATAAAAATGATCTTATTAATTGATTCAAAGTTGTTTCTTGATAATTTTATAGTACCGCGGATTTCAATCAGCTTTCAAGGGATTTGCCTCCAAAGCTTGGGAATCTACCCCCTATAGAGAGAATGTAAGACCCTTTATTCAAGTTTTAATGATCATTGCAAATTGTTACTAACAAAATGCAGTGTCCCCCCCCTTTTTTTCTCCATCTTTGGTATGGGATTTTAATGTTTTGTTTCTTTTAATGTTCTTTTATTTAAAAGGGTTTTGAAGATTCACATTGATATTCTGATTGCTTGAATTTATTTGTTTATATATATATATATATATATATATATATATATATTTTTGTTGATGTTGTAGGTTGCTAACCTCAAATAATCTTAGTGGGGAAGTTCCTGTAACATTTGCTAAGCTGACCACATTGAAGGACTTGTAAGCTTTTTAATTATGTTTCATTAAGCTTAAATTAATTACTGTTTATTGAATTTGAATTTGATTAATCATTTTTTTAAAACATAATGCAGTCGGATTAGTGACAACCACTTCACAGGAAAGATGCCTAATTTTATTTTGAATTGGACAAATCTTGAAAAACTATGAGAGCTTTATCATTTGTAATAGATATTCTTGAGTTAATTGAATTATGTATTATCATTTATCTGAGTCAAAATTTTGCAACGACAGAGTAAGTAAGGGTAGTGGTTTGGTTGGACCAATTATGATGGTATTGTGGCTCTTGAAAAATTAACTGATCTATAAGTATGATTTATTTTATATTTTAATTAATTTCATATGGGTTTGCAATTAATATTGTGCTTTGTAATGGTAGAACATGATATATGCAGGAGAATTAGTGACTTAAATGGAACTAAAGCTACCTTTCCACAACTTAGCAACATGAAAAAGATGAAGACATTGCGAGTAAAATGTTTAATTTAAGTGATACTTAATTTATAAAAAGTGGCAATACCTTCCTTTTTTTTTCCTTTTTTTGGCAACTCAAAGTGTATGTCATTTGTTTGTGTTACAGGATTCTTAGGAGTTGCGATATCATCGGACTGCTACCTGAATATCTTGGGGAAATGACAGCTTTAAAGAACTTGTTAGTACAAACTTGTTCTTCTCCACTCCCCCACCCCCTTTTTAATGCATATAAAAGGGAATTTTCCTTTGAAAATGTCATTATACTATTTGAAGGATCATCTAGTACCCTTTCATAGCTCAGTTTTCATTATCATATATTGATGGAATAAACCTAGTAGGCTATATTATAATATTAACTCTGCTGTTAGAGAACATGAGAAATGAAGGAACCTCAAGAGATGAGTTTGTCACACAATTGAAAGTAGTGCCAAAACATTGACACTTGAAAGTAATACCTTTTCTTTTTGTTCTAATGGTTGGTCATAATGGGGTAGTGCTCTCCAATCCCCTATCCCCAAACCCTAAGTAAAGTGAAGGCGGGATTTGATCCCAGGTGCTTAGTACAACCACTAAATGACGATACGAACTAAGCTAGTTGGCAACTTCTACTTTGTATGGTAGACCTAGTTTATGAACAATTCGAGACCTGTCGATCACATAAATAATGAAAATAAATAGCAAGAAGATAATAAGACACGATATACCTAGGTTCACCCAGAATAGGGCGACGTCCTGTAAGGAGTTTCATTATAATCAACCTATTAAATCTCTAGTATTTTTTTGTGCTAAGTATAGAGAGTATTTATAAGCAACTTAGAAACCCTAATTAGTGTTCTCGCCTTGTTGCTAACGACGGCTATTTATGAACCCAAGCCCAAACTGCCAAGCAGAAAACCCAGGCAAAAAACGTGTACAGGCGAGCAAGACTGCCACTCACTCACTAGGGAGCGAGACCCGTGGTTGTCTGGTGGTCTAAAATTCTTACCCGTGAAGTATGTGCCCACTTTAACAGTCTATGACACTTTTGTGGCAAAGACAACTTTTTTTTTTTCGGTCTTTTTGGTTGCAAAGTTCACTATGACGTTCAAAAACATTTTAGTTGTCTACTATTCATCTTGAATTAAACAGGTTGTGGAAATAAAGCTTTTGAGACATATTTTTTTTTTATTTTATGCTTGTTTATAAATTTACTTGCAGAGACCTTAGCTTAAACAAACTGAGTGGAGAAATTCCAAGCATGTATGCTGGTCTGATGGACGTGGATTACATGTAAGCATATGGTTTATTTGTGTAAATTTTCTAGCAATAAAATGCAGAAACCCATTTTTCGATTGCTAGAAAATAGTGTACAAGCTCTATAATGGATGGAATTGCCTAATTATCAAGAAATGATATAAAGGACCATCATAATGGGCCAAACAAGCAAACAATATTAGAAGCCACTGTCAAATTGCGGTTTCAACATCATAGTATTTGAAGTATTAAAGTTATGTGATGGATGATGGGAAACATTGTTGCCTTCGCGATAGCTGTGTTATGATTCTTAACTTGATTAACGCCTATTTTATTAAATTCCTCATACGTGTTTGCCTGATCAACATATGCATGTGATATGGATTAGTTAGTTAGATCAATTTGGATAACTGAGTCCTGGGTCTTACAATAGTAACAAAAGAAATTCACGCCGGATTCTTGGGTTAATCAACATAGCAAACCAAGAGTATATAACATGCCCAAGGTCTTGTGTGTTTGTCGATTTTCACAGATAATATGCTCTCTTAAGGAGCAACTTAGCATACACCATGCTAAATCCCTTAAGAAAGAAAAAAGTTAGAGTATACACCATGCCTAACTCGTTGCTTAGGAAAATCAATAACTTAAGGAGTATACACCATGCCCTTAGGTTGACAACATTAGGTATTCGTAATATGGCTAAAGCATTGACACATTATTTTATTGGAAAAATATGATTAGTGGTGTGTTGTGAGTTTTAAATTACTCGCAAGCGCACGAATCGTTTGCAATATAGTGTTGTGCAAGTGCGAGGTCGAATCCACAGGGAATTGCGTTGTGAAAATATAAATTTATCTAAACTAATCTTATCTTAACCTAGTTCCGAGATTTGTATTATATGTTGTAAAAAAAATAAAAGCTAAACTACATTGATTTTAAAAACTAATAAAAAGACTAAGGTTTCTGAATCCACCCCGCCAAAGTTAAGCATATATCTCAATGTTCTAAAGATAGCCTATCAAAAAAATTCCATGAATCCAACTTAGGACAAAAAACAACAAATATCCCAATTAAACCAAAAGCATCCAATGTATCCACTTTTAACAAATCACAAAGGAAATCCAATTTAATTAAAAACAATTTGATGTATCCATCAGATGAAACACAAGGAATATCCAACAGAACAATTTAAACATAATCAATCATAAGATTCTACTCAAATAATTGACAGAACATTTATACTAAAAACATCAGAATTGTATAAACAAAATTGAAACTAATATGCCAAACAACGACAGGGCTTCATCTTCAACCTTAGTTGAAGATTCTAGCCACTCATAGTTATGAAACTACAGTTTATGTAACTACAGTTCATAATAAAAGTGCTAAAAATTTAACTAAAAGAAATAAATTACTTTACATGGGAGAAATTCCACTTGTTGTTGGGTGGCACTTCCCCTCGTGGTAGCAAAGCCTTCGGGATCCACCAGAATGCCAGCAGACGTCCACCGGTTAACACCAAATGGCTTAGGAATTGCACACTGAATGATGAAGTCAGATGGTGTTTATATAGGGGGAGTCTCGGAGCATTGTAGGTTTCAGATTTGATGTGGGATACTGGCCCGAGTGCACTCGATCGCAGAATGGTGCGATCGATTGCATGTGCGCTTGATCGCATGTCTTGTGCGCACGATCACATGTGTGCTCGATCGCATGTCTGTTACGATCGATCGCAGATGCACTGAACTGCAAATATTTCGATGTGGGATGTTGACCATGCGCTCGTTCGTAGGCAGGTGCGCTCGAGCGCAGATGCGCTTGATCGCATATCTCGTGCGATGGATCACATTATGCATCCTTTTGCTCTTGAAGCTTGATATCTCTAGAAATGACTCATTTTCTCCACAAACCTATAAAAATACACAAAACACAAAAAGACATAAAATAAAGTGACATAATACAAATTAAGAACCTAACAAATATAAATTAAAGGGCTTAAATATGCAATATTCAAGACTCATCAAATACCCCCAAACTTATATTTTGCTAGTTCCTTAGCAAAACAAAATAAAAAACTAAATGAAAAACAAAGAACGTAAAGATAAGTTCATCACTCATGTTATCCAAAAATTTAAGGAGCACACACCGCCATAATATTCATACATGAGCAAGCTTAAAAAGATAAACCCATCTTCGCAATGAATAGAATTGTTAAAATCTAATTACTCACAAAAAGCAGGTTAAGGCATCACAAGTCTGACATTGTGTAAAGTGAATTAGCATATAAAAATGAAGCTTCCAAATAACTCCAATGTGTAAGGTCTCCATGTCTCAAGATTCACCAAATTTCCCATCAGAATGAACAAAAATGACATAGTTTTTATTTTCTTATTTTCTCTTTTTTTAATTATTTTATTTTATTTTTATATATAAGGCTATGCTATGTTTAATTCCCTTAAGCTTTCTAATTGACCCATGTAGCGAGTGTTGAGTCAATGACTCCCAAACCAGATGGTTTTAGGGCATTAGGTGTAAAGACACCCCTAAGGACTTACTAACTCGAGTAAAAAAGGCTACGAAACTAAACTGACCTTAATGCTACCAAACAAAATTTTCACCTTTTGAGGTGAACACTCACTGCTTACTGAGGCAAGAGGTCTAGTTACTTAGCGAAAATTTTTGCAATGATCATTATGAATAAAATTCTCACATTTTGACGTGAACACTCACTGCTTGCTGAGGCAAGAGGTCCAGTTACTCAGTGGAAAGTTTATTGATGATGATCATTAGTAATATTATTATATATATATATATATATATTATACTTTTCTATGCCCAAGTGTTTATTCAACAAGTCATCCAGTTTCAGTTAAGACAAGGAAACGTACACATTAAAATCACATGTCATACCTCACACAATTTGTGCTAATGTGCTCGTGTTAGATTAGATCAAACATGTGAATTCTCAAATGCCTAAAGTAAGTAACTAAATTTTAAAACTTTATCACCAGATCATGTGTTCAAAATTTAAAGCTCACCAATGTTTAGATCAACCAAAATTTCAAAATAACATGAGCATGTATTTACCTTTATATATATATATATATATGAAGAAAAACAACAACAAATTAGGACAAAGTGTGTGTAATGTGTCTCCCATACCCCCAAACTTAAATTACGCATTGACCCCAATGTGTGAATAATATGGAAAGAGCTGACCTGGGATATGGAGAACTATCTGGACTAGTATGGCTCGTAGCATACCCCCAAACTTGAACTGAAGTATGCATTGTCCCTGAAAAATAAATACTGGAAAACAAAAAATACTAGAAGCACACATTAATCATAAATATGTAAAAAAAAAAATAAACAAACAGAAAAGATAAGCTGTGGGGTGCCTCCCATGAGTGCTAAGTTTAAAGTCTTTAGCCAAACTCCCCTTAGTAGACGACACTCAATCAGAGTAACTAGGATCCTCCAATAATATCGTCTCTATGTCCAGACTCCTCAACTCCAAGAATGGTTTTAGCCTCTGTCCATTTACCTTAAAAGTGTTAACATTCTTGGGATCCTCAATCTCGATAGCCGCATGAGGAAAAACTGACCGAATAATAAATGGGTCTGTCCAACGAGATTTGAGCTTGCTTGGAAAAAGATGCAAGCGTGATTTGTAAAGAAGAACTTTTTGACCCGGCTCAAAAACTCGTCTCAAAATGTGTTGGTCATGAGTCTTCTTCATTTGTGCCTTGTAGGACCGTGCACAATCGTATGCATCATTCCGTAGCTCATCTAATTCATTGAGTTGGAGCTTCCTTTGTGTACCAGCCTTCGAAAGATTGAAGTTCAACTACTTGATAGCCCAATAGGCTCTATGCTCTAATTCAACCGGAAGGTGACATGTCTTTCCGTATATAATACGATAGGAAGACATCCCAATTGGCATCTTGAAGGCTGTCCGATATGCCCACAGTGCATTAGTCAATCACATAGACCAATCCTTTCTACTAGGGTTCACAGTTTTCTCTAAAATGTGTTTGATCTCACGATTAGAAATTTCCACTTTTCTACTCGTCTGCGGGTGATATGGGGTGGCAACCTTGTGTGTGATGAAATACTTCTTCATCAACTGCTCAAAAATCCGATTGCAAAAGTGCTTACCTCCATCACTTATGATTGCTCGAGGCGTACCAAATCAAGCAAAAATAGTGTCCTTCAAAAACTGGACCACAACTCTGTGGTCATTGGTCTTGCACGCAACGGCCTCCACCCACTTGGACAGATAGTCCACAGCAACTAGAATGTACAAGTTGCCAAAGGAGTTTGGGAACGGTCCCATAAAGTCAATGCCCCACACGTCAAAAATCTCAACAATCAGAATAGGGTTGAGGGGCATTATATTCCTCCTAGAAAGACTCCTTAGCTTTTGGCAACGCTCACAAGATACACAGTAGGCGTGAGAGTCTCGGAACATGGTAGGCCAATAAAATCCACACTGCAAAATCTTTGCAGCGGTCTTTTTAGCACTGAAATGGCCTCCACAAGCATGATCATGACAAAAGGCGATGACATTAGATTGGTCATGCTCAGGAATACACCTTCTGATGATCTGATCGGGACAATACTTAAACAGAAAAGGATCATCCTAGAAAAAATGTTTTACCATGGCTAAAAACTTTGATTTATCTTGTCGCTCCCAATGCAAAGGCATGTGTTCGGTGACAAGATAGTTCACTATATCAACAAACCATGGAGTGGGATTTTGAGCAATGAGCATTAACTGCTCATCAGGAAAGGTCTCAAAAATGGGAGTGGCGGCCTCAGTGAAATCCACAATCAATCTAGATAAATGGTCCGCCACCACATTTTCAGAACCTTTCTTATCCCGAATCTCGATGTCGAACTCTTGAAGTAGCAAGATCCATCGAATAAGACGAGATTTAGCATCTTTTTTAGAGAAAAGATACTTCAAGGCTGCATGATCCGAGTAGATAATGACCTTAGATCCTAACAAGTAGGATCTAAACTTGTCTAATGCAAAAACGACTGCTAACAACTCCTTCTCAGTGGTAGAGTAATTAAGTTGTGCGTCGTTTAGAGTTCGACTTGCATAATAGATAACATGGGGAAGTTTATCAACACACTGCCCCAAAACAACTCCAACAACATAATCTGATGCGTCACACATAATCTCAAAAGGCACACCCCAGTTAGGTGGCTGAATAATAGGTGTGGACGTCAGAATCTTCTTCAGATCCCCAAATGCTTTCTTACAGTCTTCATCAAATATAAATGGGGTATCTTTTTGTAATAACTAGCACAAGGGCCTGGCGATTTTGCTGAAATTCTGGATAAATCGCCTGTAGAAACATGCATGGCCCATAAAAGATCGAACCTCTTTCATTGTACGTGGGGGTGAAAGGTTGGAAATCAGGTCCACCTTTGCTTTGTCGACCTCAATCCCCTAATGAGATACGACATGCCCAAGTACAGTGCCTTACTTAACCATAAAATGGCACTTATCCTAATTAAGCACTAGGTTCTTCTCCTTGCACCGCACTAAAACCAAAGCGAGACAGTGTAGGCACTCTTCAAAGGTTGAACCGAAGACGAAGAAGTCGTCCATGAAAATCTCTAAGAACCGCTCTACCATGTCAGAGAATGTACTGACCATGCATCGCTGAAAAGTCGCGGGTGCATTGCATAACCCAAAGGGCATGCGACGGTAGGCGAATGTCCCAAAAGGACAGGTAAACGTAGTCTTCTCCTGATCTTCGGGGTCCACGAGGACCTGGTTATATCCAGAATAACCATCCAAAAAATAATAATACTCGTGCCCAGCCAAATGCTCCACCATCTGATCAATAAATGGCAGTGGAAAGTGATCCTTCCTTGTGGCAACGTTCAGCTTACGGTAGTCTATACACACTCTCCACCCTGACTGAACACGAGTTGGCACCAACTCATCGTCCTTATTCTTTACTACCGTCAATCCCGCTCACTTGGGCACGACATGAATCGGGCTCACCCACTTGCTATCAGAGATGGGATAAATGATCCTTGCATCTAACAGCTTAATTATTTCTGCCCTCACAACCTCTTGTATAGCTAGGTTGAGCCTTTTTTGTGGCTCCCTCGATGGCTTGGCATTCTCTTCCAAATGTATCTTGTGCATCACCACCGAGGGGCTGCTTCCCCTGATATCCTCAATAGTCCAACCGATAGCTTCCTTGTACTCTCTTAGAACATCTAATAATTTCTCCTCTTGAGCCTCACCCAAATCGGAAGCTATAATCACAGGCAAACAATCAGCTGGACCTAGGAACTTATACTTAAGATTATTCGGTAAAGGCTTAAGTTCCTTCTTGGGGGGTTTAAGTGCTGCAGTTTCCTCTGTCTCATTGCTTTCTTGAGGATCAGACTCCAAAATGGCATTCACTTCCTCGAGTAGCTTATCTAAGCCCAAGTCCTCTCCAAAGTGAGTAAAACACGCTTCCAGGGGATCCTCAATGCTTGATTCATCCACAGTCTCCTCAAGAATCTCCTCTATCAAGCATACATTTCTCACTTCATCATACTCCAGTGGTTGCCTAGTGATATCAAAGATGTTTAACTCCACTGTCATTTTTTCGAAGGAAATCTTCATCACCTCTGTCCTACAATTGATCAGGGCGTTAGCCGTGGCTAAGAATGGTCACCCTAGAATAACCAATATCTGAATCCTTACATTCTGAACCAGCTCTGTGTCAAGCACAATAAAATCCACGGGGAAATAGAACTTATCTACTTTTATCAAAACGTCCTCAACTATTCCCCGTGGTATTTTCACTGACCTGTCAGCCAGTTGAAGTATTGTGTTGGTGGGCTTCAGTTCTCTTAACCATAACTGCAGATAGACTGAGTAAAGCAGAAGATTCACACTTACTCTTAGATCCAATAGAGTCCTCTTGATCTGGCTGACTCCTATCGTGCAAGAGATGGTAGGACACCCCGGGTCCTTATACTTGATGGGTAGCTTGCACTGAAGGATTGAGCTAACCTGCTCGGTCAAAAATGTCTTCTTCGGGGCATTCGTCCTCCTCTTGATAGTGACCAAGTCCTTTAAAAACTTGGCATATGACGACATTTGATGGATGGCATCCAAAAATGGGATATTGATTTGGACTTGCTTGAATACCTCTAAAATTTCCTCATACTTCCCTCATTTCTTGGGCGCCTGTAATCTCTCGGGGTAGGGCACTTTAGGTATAAATGACCTAGGAGGGTCTTTCACAATAGATGTGGCTGTAGATAGCTCAACATCTCCCTTCTCCTTATTGCCACCTTCTTCCCCTTGCTGCACAGCAGGGGTCTCTTCCACTCGATTGTCCACTTGTCTCCCAGACCTTAGTGTAATAATCGATTGCACTTGTTCCTCCCCGTGTGTAAGATGTGAAGAATTTCCAACCATAAATTGTCCCTTCGGGTTAGGCACGGGCTGACTGGGGAACTTTCCTTTTTCCCTCTCACCCAAGTGACTTGCAATTTGCCCTATTTGACTCTCCAGCTTGGCAATTGCTTGGGTGTTTACCACTGTTGCACTCCTCACATCACTCATATTTTGGCTAGTCGTCTTCATGAACTCCTTAAGGGTATCCTCTAGCGACTGTGAAACTGGTGCTGGTGTTTGAGTGGGTGCTTGGTAAGTAGGTGATGGTGTTGGATGGGTAGAACGACCATGATTAGGAATTTGTGGGGAAAATCCAGGAAGATACTGATTGTGAGCATGATGAGGGGCTCCTCCCTGATTCATTGGTTGGTTCTGCTTCCATGAAAAATTTGGGTGGTTCCGCCACCCTAGATTGTATGTCTCGGAGCACGATCCATTCAACTGCCTTCGATAGTCATTGAAAGCATTTACTTGTTCCATAAGATACTCGACAAAAGCCGGCATTGATGGACTATTCTGTGCTAGATGCATGGGACTAGCACAGATGGAACAGCTTTCAACATGGAATGTGTTGGTTGCATTGATGGATTGGCCCACAGTGAGAGCGTCAATCTTCTTAGTGAGAGCATCTAACTTTAGCCTCAAGTCAGCGTCTTCCCTGACCTCATAGATATCTCCTTTCTTGGGAGCATGGATGGATTTATCTCGACAGCTTGAAAAATCCCACTGCTGCGAGTTATCGGACAACTTGTCCAATGCGTTGTATGCTTCATCTCCCGTCAGACTTAAGAATGCCCCCCCATTCATAGACTCGATCATACTACGGTTGAGTTGAATCAACCTTTGGTAGAAGAATTGAACGAGTCTCCACTTTTCATATCCATGTGGAGGGCATCTGATCAGTAACTCTTTGAAGCGTTCCCAGCTTTCAGAGAACTTCTCATCCTCATCATGAGTGAAAGAACTAATCTCTTTTCGGCACTCATTCACTCTTGACATTGGGAAAAACTTATGATAAAATTTACTAAGCAAGTTTTCCCAAGATGTGATAGACCCAGACGTGTTGGAATCCAACCATGTCCTAGCTCTATCATGAAGAGAAAAAGGGAAAAGTCGAAGATGGACAGACTTCTCAGAGAAGTTCTGGAATTTGAATGTAGCACAAATATCTTTGAACTTCTTTACATGGCTATAAGGATTTTCAAGATCTAGGCCATGGAATAAGGGTAGGAGTTGGATGACATGGGGTTTCAAGTCAAAATGGGTAGCATTAGTAGGTGGCAACACTATGCTAGAAGATGAATTGGTCGCAACGGGTGCGAACAAATCCCTAAGGGATGTAGTGGAATCCACGTTCCAAGCTCTAGGTTGCTCTACATGTTCAGGATGATTTGCATTCCTAAAATTTTCTCCCATTTCAACTGGTGCTCTCTTCTGCCTCCTAAGAGTTCTTTCTAAGTCGGGATCTAAATGTGTCAAATCTAAATTCAAGGATCTCCGACCAAGCATAAACCGCACAAAAAGCACTAAAATAACCTACCAGCAGAAATTTGCAAAATTTTAATTTTTTTTAATAAACAAATAGAAACAAATAAAATAAAATAAAATTGCCAAACAGAAAAACCAAACAAATAATGCTAACTAACTAATAGAAAAATAAAATTAATTCAGACAAAAATTTCGCAAACAAAACAATTCCCCGGCAACGGCACCAAAAACTTGTGAGTTTTAAATTACTCACAAGCGCATGAGTCGTTTGCAATATAGTGTTGTGAAAGTGCGAGGTCGAATCCACAGGGAATTGCATTATGAAAATATAAATTTATCTAAACTCATCTTATCTTAGCCTAGTTCCGAGTTTTGTATTATATGTTGCAAAAAAAATAAAAGCTAAACTAAATTGATTTTAAAAACTAATAAAAAGACTAAGGTTTCTGAATCCATCCCGCCAAAGTTAAGGATATATCTCAATGTTCTAAAGATAGCCTGTCAAAAAAATTCCATGAATCCAACTTAAGACAAAAAACAACAAATATCTCAATTAAACCAAAAGCATCCAATGTATCCGCTTTTAACAAATCATAAAGGAAATCCAATTTAATCAAAAACAATTTGATTTATCCATCAGATGAAACACAAGGAATATCCAACAGAACAATTTAAACACAATCAATCATAAGATTCTACTCTAATAATTGACATAACGTTTATACTAAAAACATCAGAATTGTATAAACAAAATTGAAACTAATATGCCAAACAACGGCAGGGCTTCATCTTCAACCTTAGCTGAAGATTCTAGCCACTCATAGTTATGAAACTACAGTTCATAATAAAAGTGCTAAACATTTAACTAAAAAGAAATAAATTACTATGCATAGGAGAAATTCCACTCGCTGTTGGGCGGCACTTCCCCTCGTGGTAGCAAAGCCTTTGGGATCCACCAGAATGCCAGTAGACGTTTACCGGTTAACACCAAATGGCTCAGGAATTGCACACTGAATGATGAAGTCAGATGGTGTTTATATAGGGGGAGTCTCGGAGCACTGTAAGTTTCAGATTCGATGTGGGATACTGGCCCGAGTGCGCTCGATCGCAGAATGGTGCGATCGATCGCATGTGCGCTCAATCGCATGTCTTGTGCGCACGATCGCATGTGCGCTCGATCGCATGTCTGTTACGATCGATCGCAGATGCACTGAACTGCAAATATTTTGATGTGGGATGTTGACCATGCGCTTGTTCGTAGGCAGGTGTGCTTGAGCGCAGATCCACTCGATCGCGTATCTCGTGCGATCGATTGCACTACGCATCCTTTTTGCTCTTGAAGCTTGATATCTCCAGAAATGCCTCATTTTCTCCACAAACCTGTAAAAATACACAAAACACAAAAATACATAAAATAAAGTGAAATAATACAAATTAAGAACCTAACAAATATAAATTAAAGGGCTTAAATATGCAATATTCAAGACTCATCATGGTGGATATCAAAGCCCTATGTTTTTATCATTATCAATTCAAACTTAATACTTATTTTTTTTTATTGTTTTGTATTACGAATTTAATTTTAAATCGAACTTTACCAAGCCCTGTGGAGATGATCTCGCATTTTGCACACTATACTACTAAGTTGACCTTGTGCACTTGCAAGTAAAACTGTTCAATTATTTACTTATTAATTTAGGTAGATTTTTTGCACAACAAGTTTTTGGCGCCGTTACCGGGGATTGTGCTAAATTTCTGTTTTGAATTATTTTTCATTTAGTTTTATTTTTCTGTTTTATTTTGTTTCATTAAATATCTAATTTATTTCCTTTGTTTTGTGTTTTCTATTTTTCTGTTTTAGGCTTGCAGCAGAGTAATTGCTAGCACTGCGATCGAGCGCAGTGCTTGGTGCGATCGAGCACACTCGAGGCAGAGACTACCCAAACAGCAGTACTGAAACTGCTGCACTGAAGCATTTCAGCTGATTCATGTAGGGGCTTCAATCCAGGAATTCAACCTTCTTTCCACTTGATACAGAGCTTGAGTGGACCATTTGACAAAGGTTTAGAGATAATGTTGAAGAGGTAGAAGAAGAATTCAAGGGAGAAGTGCCTATAGTGGAACGGCTTGACAACCAATCGCCACTAGAGCGAAGGCCCATGAAGCAATCCTTCATTCCATGAAACCTCGACCATCCCTCATGAATCGCTTACCAACCTGAGGCAGAAGGCAATTATTACATATCCCCGCAGATACTCAGTGCTTTGACTCATTTCAGGGGCACACCTGCAGAGGACCCACACTTGTATCTTCGGGAATTCTTTGATCTCTACAAGTTTTAGCACATCTAGGGCCTAGATCAAGAGGCAATCAGGTTAATTATTTTTCCTTTTTCATTAAAAGATAATGCTATGTTGTGGTATAATTCATTGCCTGCAGTATCCATCTATACTTGGGAAGAACTATCCAGTATGTTCTTAAAGAATTTTTTCCCAGCACAAAAGACAAGACAAATGAGGAAGGGGATTCAATCTTTCCAACAAAAGGATGGGGACCTTTTCTTTGAAGCATGGGGACACTTTAATGAGCTGCTCTTCAAGTGCCCACATCATAGTTTACCTCAAGATGAATTGGTACAAGCTTTCTATGAAGGTTTGAGTGACACAAATAAAAGTATTGTGGATTCAGGTTGTGGAGGTGTGTTGATGGAAAAGATTAGTGAATAAGCCATGGAGCTGTTTGAGACATTAAGTGAGCACACCCAACAATTCTCCTCTAAAGGTAGATAAGGAGTTAAGAGCAAAGGTATGTATGAGGTGACTTTAAATGGTGGATCCTCAAATCAGATGACTGCTGTAGAGAGGAAGCTAGATCTGCTTGTTAAAGCCATGACTGCTCAGAACATCTCACTTAGTCCACAAGCTACACAACTCTAGGTATGTGCTATATGTTCTCATTTTGATCACACTACTAAAACTTGCTCTTTGTATTCATTTGCAGATCCAGAGCAAGAAAACTAGGTGGGACCAAACAACTATCCGCCCAAGAACAATCCATATGCAAATACCTATGATCCTGGATGGTGAAACCACCCCAACTTTTCATGAACTAACAATCATAATGCTCTGAACCTTCAAGGGTAGCAAAGAAATTCCCAACCAGTAACCCAATTAGTTCCAGAATCAAAGAAGAGTGACCTAGAGAGTCTTGTAAGGCAATTGGCAACTCAACAACAATAGTTGATGACTTCATAAGATCAATTCATGGCAAATGAAAGGAAATTTCGAACTGAGCAAAGACAAACCACTGTAAAGGATGAACAAGCCATTCAAAGACTAGAGGTATAAGTGGGGCAATTGGCTAAGGAGTTGAGTGGAAGAAAGCAAGGTGAACTCCCATCCCAAACACTATCTAATCCAGGAAAACACCAGCAACTAAAGGCCGTTACAACTCTTAGAACTGGTAAGATCATAGGAACTGATGAGTCTACACAAGCATCTCCAGAGAAACCATATGCATCAAAGGTAAGTGAAATTGAGAAGGTGAATGCACCACCCTTCTCTCAAAGGTTAGTAAAGCCAAAGAAAGAAAGTAAACTGCTTGATATTTTTGAAACTTTGTGGAAAGTAAGAATAAACATTCCTTTATTAGATGCAATTCAACAAATACCTGCTTATGCTAAATTTTAAAAAGATTGTTGCACTCATAAGAGGAGGTTTCAAGAACATGAGACAATGGCTCTAGATGAAGAGGTAAGTGCAGTGTTGTTAAGAAAATTACCACCAAAGCTAAAAGATCCAGGTAGTTTTACCATTCCTTGCAGGATAGGTGACTAGCTGTTTGAGCGTGCATTATTGGATTTAGAAGCAGGTGTCAATTTGCTGCCATACACGGTATTTGAAACACTAGGTTTGGGGGAGCTTTAACCGACTTCCATCACTTTGCAATTGGCAAACAAAAGCATTAAAAGACCAAGAGGTATTCTTGAGGATGTCTTAGTAAAGGTAGGTGAGTTTATTTTACTTGCTGATTTTATTGTATAAGATATGGAAGAATACCCTATGCCATTACCTCTGCCCATCATCTTAGGAAGACCCTTTATGAGAACTGCTGATACAAAAATTTGTGTGAAAAAATGTATCGTAAGTATGAAAGTAAATGGTGAGAAAATAGAATCCAAAATATTTGATGCATTAAAATTACCCCAAGATGATATAGAATGTTTTAATATATGTATGATGTAAAGTTTTGTTGAGCAAGCTTTTCAGGTCCATCATATTGATTCGTTGGAAACCACCCTCACTCATAGTTTCACAAGATCGAATATTGAGCCAGAATATGAAGATGTTACTGATGACATCGTTGAAGCTATACACCTCCTTGAGGCCTCTCCAAAACATACAAGTAAGTATACCCCTCCATTTGAACCTCTTGTACCTTCTAATGCTACTCTTCTCCCTTCCATTGTCCTGGCACCAAATTTAAAATTAAAGCAATTGCTGAAACATTTAACCTATGCTTATCTAGGAGAAAATAAGACATTACCGGCGATAGTTGCTGCCAATCTAAGTGTTGTGGAAGAAGAGAAACTGCTGAGAATTCTTAGAGAGCATAGATCTGCTATCGGATGGACCATTACTGACATTAAGAGGATAAGTCCAGCCAAGTGCATGCATCATATCTACCTGGAAGATGAAACAAAACACACCCGGGATGCTAAAAAAAGACTCAACCCACACATAAAGGAGGTAGTTAAGGCAAAGTATTAAAACTGTTGGATGTTGGCATTATCTACCCCATCTCAGACAGTAAATGGGTAAGTCTAGTCCAAGTTGTTCCGAAAAAGAGTGGGATCACAGTTGTGAAAAATGAAGATGATGAGTTAATAGCTACAAGAATAACCATTGGTTGGAGTGTATGCATTGATTACAGAAGGCTAAACAAGGTGACCAGAAAAGATCATTTCCTCTTGCCCTTCATTGATTAGATGTTAGAGAGATTAGCTGGCCATAGCTACTATTACTTCTTGGATAGGTATAATGGTTACAACCAGATTGCCATAGCACTAGAGGACTAAGAAAAGACCACTTTCACATGCCCTTTTGGCACATTTACTTACAAAATGATGCCATTCGGTTTATTTAATGCACCAACCACATTTCAAAGATGTATGATGAGCATTTTTTTCTGACATGGTGGAGAAATTCATTGAGGTATTTATGGATGATTTTAGTGTTTTATGTTCTAATTTTGATGAATGCCTCAATCATCTGAAGAGTGTCCTTAAGAGATGTGAAGAATGCAACTTATTGTTAAATTGGGAAAAATGTCACTTTATGGTTCAACAAAGTATTGTGTTGGGTCATTCCATTTCCAACAAATGTATTGAGGTAGATAAGGCTAAGATCGACATCATTTCAAAGTTACCTCATTCTCTAATAGTCAAGCGTGTCAAAAGTTTCCTTAGACATGCTGGATTCTACAGACGATTCATCAAGGACTTTTCTGAAACCTCTCGACCTCTTTGTGTACTGTTAGCTAAAGATACCAAGTTTGAATGGACTGACGACTGTATGGAAGCTTTCAACACATTAAAGAACTTTCTTACCTTTACACTAATAATGGCGGCACTTGATTGGAGTCTTCCATTTGAGCTGATATGTAATGCCAGTGATTTCGCCTTGGGAGCTGTTTTGGGCCAGAGAGTCAATAAGGTACCTCATGCCATCTATTATGCTTATAGAACTTTAAATGATGCTCAGCTAAATTATTCTACTACTGAAAAAGAATTGTTAGATGTTATCTTTGCTTTGGAGAAGTTTAGATTATACCTGATTGGCTCTAAGGCTATTGTATTTACTTATCATATTGTTTTGAGATATTTGTTTGCTAAGGAAGATGCAAAGCCTAGGTTAATCAGATAGGTACTCCTATTGCAAGAGTATGACTTATAGATTAAAGACAAGAAGGGCAGTGAGAATGTGGTAGCAGATCACCTATCTAGGCTACCTCATAAGGACGACAAAAATGAACTACTTTTGAATAAGAACTTCCCCGATGAACAATTATTCGCATTAAAGGTAATACTTCCATGGTATGCCGATATTGTAAATTATATAACTGCTAAGGTTTTTCCTTTAGGTATGTCCAGTCAAGAAAAGAATAGATTGATATCTATATCACGATATTACCATTGAGATGACCCCTACCTATTCAAATTCTGCCCTGATCAAATCATCAGAAAGTGTGCCTTCGAGGACGAGCATTTGAGCTTATTGCTACATTGCCATTAGTTTGCTTGTAGAGGACACTTTGGGGCCAAGAAAATAACTCTTAAGGTATTACAATCTGGTTTTTATTAGCCTGATTTGTTTAAAGATGCCTTTTTCATTTTGCAACTCATGTGATAGATGCAAGAGGACATGTAACATCTCATCCCGAAATCAAATGCCTTTACAAAATATTCATGTGGTAAAGCTTTTTGATGTATGGGGTATTGATTTCATGGGTCCATTTCCTAACTCATATGAGTATTTATATATTCTTATGGGTGTGGATTATGTGGCCAAATGGGTCGAGGCTATCCCCTCAAAGACTAATGATAAAGTGGTTGTAAAGTTTTTACAGGATAACATCTTTACTCGATTTGGGACTCCAAGAGCAATAATCAGTGATAGAGGTAGCCACTTCCATAATCAATCTTTTGCTGCCCTAATCAAGAAATATGGGATCACCTATAAAGTTGGCACTTCGTATCATCCTCAAACGAGTGGCCAAGTGGAGATAAGTAACCAAGAGATCAAAGGCATCATAGAGAGAACTATGAATCCTAGTAGGAAGGATTGGTCTTTGCACCTAAATGATGCCCTATGGGAATAAGATAGCTTACAAGACACTAATTGGCATGTCTCCATACCGATTGGTCTTTGGGAAAGCATGCCATCTATCGGTGGAGTTAGAGCATCGAGTATACTGGGCTATAAAATAGTTCAATTTTGACATGAAACAAGCGGGTGAAAAGAGAAAGTTGCACTTAAATGAGCTGGAAGAATTAAGACATGATGTATATGAGAATGCCAAGCTTTACAAAGAAGGGACCAAAGCCTATCACGATCTACAGCTGATTAGGAAAGAGTTTCATGTGGAACAGAGGGTGTTACTCTATAATTCATGATTAAGATTGTTCCTAGGCAAACTCAAGTCCCGATGGTTTGGTCCTTATATGGTCACCAAAGTCCTTCCCCATGTTGCTTTGGAGATCCATGGTTCCAACAGCAATCAGACATTCACGATGAATGGACACAGAGTAAAGCCACACCTTAAAATCAAATTGTTACCAAGAGATGAAGATTTGGCACTCCAGTCTATCCAATATGTAGCAGCACCAAGAGCACTTGAGCTATATGAGGTGGACTTTAAGTGCTCCCTTCCAAGAGAGTAGCTCTGAAGCTACTATAGAGAACGTTTGAGCAGTTCAGACTTTGATAAATGTGTAGCTCAAGCGCCTCTATTGAGGTCAGTGGTATTGAGGCCACTGAGTACGATACATTTTTATTTTTCTATTGTTCTTCATTATTTTCAACTTTTTTTGGTCCTTTCCTCAGTTAGTTTAGTGGTACAGTGCATTCTGTCTTTGCGATCGAGCGCACTCCACAGTGCGATCGAACGCAAACTCGCCATATGCTCAATAGTGCATGAGCACACCCACATGCACACACCTGCACCCAAGTGAGATTGAGTGCACTTTATAGTGCGATCGAGCGCACTCGGAACAGAGAGTCACGTGCCTATTTTAGGTTATTTCATTTTGTGTCTTACATTCACTCTCACTCTCTGCACACTCTCACTCTCTTGCACTGTACTTCCATCGCAACCATTTTTCTGGACTACACCACACTCGCCCACTGCACTCCAAGCATTACCATCGCACCCCACCGTCTAAACTCCTTAAGCCTCTGTTCACACCAACTTACCACACCAGGTATTACCTTATGCCCGTTTTGCCTTTCACTCATATTTTCGGTTGTGTTCGAATTAATTGTTGTTTTTCAGAATTAAATTCATATATTGTGTTTTTCTTGTGCTCTTGGGTTGTTTCTGGTGGTTTTGCAGGAGGTTGAAACCTTTTTGGAGTGTTATCCATCAATTGGTTTACAGGTCGCACACCATCTGTTTGATAAAAATCCTGACTCATTGCGATCGAGCGCAGGGAGTAGTGTGATTTAGCTCAGAGGCAGAGTGTGAACAATCGCACATTACTGAGATCGAGTGTTCAATCTGCAAAATTTTATCCAGGATGCCTAAGCACACTGCCTCCACATCTCGTGCTTCGGGAAGCTGAGCACAATCATCTCGGCCTACTTTTGAGAAACGGGAGATCTTATTCGAAACCACATTCAACATAGACGATAATTTCAAACACTTTGAAGCCACTCAATGGGCCGTCCAGGAATTCAAATGCCATGGTTTGAAGAGGTTGTTCAACCCTGTCAGCTCTACTGCTTACACCAGCTTCGTGGTTAAGTTCTATGAGAACCTTTTATTCAACTGTAGCAGGTTGGAGTCTTATTCTCCTCTGTTCAAGGCAAGTACTTTGACTTGACCTCATCGAATATTACTGTAGCCCTTCGATGCAATGATGAATCTCCTCATGAGGACTCCCAGATGGATGAGTAGCCAGAGACCTTTTCTTTATCCACTATCATTGAGGACATGTGTGCTGGGCAGTATGCCGATCGGCACAACAATGCTGGGAGTCGGTCCAAGTTGCCTCCGCAACTCTGGCTTGTGGATTCCATTCTTCAGCGTAATGTGTGCCCATTGGGATACAAGACTCAAAAGCGTGACCAGTTCCTCCAGGCACTATATATATTTCACAGAGGCCACTAGTACTCCATCATTGCTATCATTTGGAGCTAGATTCATAAGTTCTAGGACCATATCCATGCACACCAGGTCACCAATGCTAATGTACGGGGGCTCCCGTTTTCGTTCCTCCTTAGTTATATTTTCAAGAAGAAGGGGATTAAGGGCCCCTCCATCAATGGACCAGTCAGGGAGCACCCATTCTTTGGCAAGAGTCAGTGGACCCAGAGCTAGTCACACATGCCTAGAGGACTCCGGGGGCCTGAACCTATTGCTGAGAGAGTAGAGGATGATTCCATGGAGGCATAGGACCCTACAACTAGCCAGTCTTGGGAGGAGGACCATGCTGACATGGGACCCACAGAGTATCAGCACATCCTTGAGGAGAAGTTTTTCTTCCGGTATGAGATAATTGATATTCGACGAGAGGATCGGGAGGCTATGTGCCTGGTTCATCAGTACATAGATGGGTTGGAGGCATGCTTTACGAGGTGGGAAGCGATGCTATAAGCCATTCTAGACCACCTACCTCCCACCTCGGGTGCTTCATCTTCAGCACCCCATGAAGGCCCGCAGTGATAGTGGTGCACCATCTGGCTGAAGACGTAAAACTTAACGCTCATGGGAGGTACCCCACATCATATCCTTTTGTTTTTATTATTTTTCACATTTCTTGTTAATGTTTATTTTTATGTTGACCTTTTGTTTTTCTTATTACTGTTTAGTTTTAGTATATTTTGTTTTCCAGTATTACTTTCGTTTTTCTTTTTTAAGGATAATGTGTGCATCAGATCAAGTTTAGGGGTGTGCTATGAGACATGCCAACTAGCTAGTTCTCCATTTCCCAGGTCATATCTTTCCATGTTATTCACACATTGGGGACAATGTGTAGTTTAAGTTTGGGGGTATGGGAGATATATTCACACGCACTCTGTCCCAGTTTTTTTTTATTGTTAAAAAGATAAATGCATGTTAATGTTGCTTCAAAATTTTTGTTGATCTAAACAAATATTGTGATATGATTCCATTAGTGAGCTTAAAATCTTGAACATATGATCTAATAATAGAGTTTTGATCTAATCTGACACGAGCACATTATCGCATAACTATGTGGGGTATGACATGTAATTTTAATATGTATGTTTTCATGGCTTAACTATAACCGGATGACTTGTTAGATGAATACTTTGGCATAGAAAAGTAGAAAAAAATTTTATTGCACAAAAAGAGAAAAAAATGCTCATAATGATCATTAAATAAACTTTCCACTGAGTAACTGGACCTCTTGCCTCATTAAGAGGTGAGTGTTCACGTCAAAATGTGGGAATTTTGCTCATAATGATCATTAAATAAACTTTCCACTGAGTAACTGGACCTATTGCCTAAGTAAGCAATGAGTGTTCACATCAAAAGGTGGGAATTTTTCTTGGCAACATTAAGATCAGTTAGTTTCGTAGCCTTTTTGACTCGAGTTAGTAAGTCCTTAGGGGTGTCTTTACACCTAATGCCCTAAAACCATCTGGTTTGGGAGTCATTGACTAAACACTCGCTACAAGGGTCAATTAGAAAGCTTAAGGGAACTAAACATGGCAAAAATCTCATAATAAAAGAAAAGAAGGAAATAAAACTATGCCATCTTTTTTGTTCATCCTGATAGGAAATTCGGTAAATCTTAAGACACTGAAATACTACACATAGGAGCTATTTGGAAGCTTCATCTTTTATGTGCTAGTTCACCATACACTATGTCAAAATTGTGATACCTTAGCTAGCCTCGTGTAAGTAATTAGATTTTAAAACTCCTATTCATTACGAAGATGGGTTTGTATCTTAAGCTTGCTCATTAAATGAATATCATGGTTTTGTGTGCAACCTAAATTTTCGGATACCATGAATGATGGATTTATTTTTGTGTTATTTGTTTTTTAGTTTGTTTTTATTTTCATATTGCTAAGGGACTAGCAATATGTAAATTTGGGGGTGTGATGAGTGCTTAAATATTCGTATTTAAGCCCCTTAATTTACATTTGTTAAGTTCCTAGTTGTGTTATTTCATGCTATTTTATATCTTTTCTGTACTTTCTGTGTTTTCCTAGGTTATTGAAGAAAATGGAGCATTATCTGGTTTGGAGAACAAAAACTGGAAGAACTGGAAGCTGCACATAATGCGATTGAGCACAGAAGTGTGCAATCGAGTGCACCAGCACTCGTGCGTACAAAAAGAAGGCTCGAGCGCATTACTGTGTGATCGAGCGCACACGTGCAGTAAAACGGCAGAACCTATTTTGGAAAGTAGGGTTAGGGTTTTATTTTACAATTTAGGGTTTCCAGATGTCCTTAAACCTTATAAACAGGCCTGTAAAACACAGAAACCGGATTTTGTTTTAGTTTTTGAGCTTCCGGAGAGGAGATTTCATAGAAGAATTGACGACTCTTCTAGCCAGTATTTTTTGGGTTTCTTCTTTCCTTTATTCAATTTATGAAGATGTTTAACATCAGAAATATGTGTAACTAACTTATTAGTAGGGCTCGGTTGAAGCCCTAATTATGTTTTTCCATGATGGGTGTCGAATCCAACAAATAATAAAATTATCACTCTCGAAAAATACAAATTATAATAGTGACGAGTAAGGTCGTATTCACAGGGATTGGGTAGATTTATTTTAATGAAAATTAAAACAAAGAAAAGGGGGGTTTGAAATATAGAAGATATATAAAAGAGAAAGCAATTATAATCAACTAAAAACTAAGGAGAAATCAATATCAGGCAAATATCCAGCCAAAGGTATAATTTCAGAACTAGTTAAGAGAATTGATCACAGATACAAGGATAAAATCTTTTATTCTTCACTAAATTGGTTATGGTTATTAACAAGCTCTAACAACCTATCTCTCCTTACTTTCTCAATAACCAAAACAAGCTCTTTGATTACTTCCTTTGTTAATAAACAACCCTAAATAAGTTCTTAGGATTTAATCTATCGACAACATTAATAATTAGAGAGACTACCAATTCTAGCCAACAAATACACAAGCTTGATTCATTTAGACTAGGCTATATATCTCCATAACATAAATCAAAAATCTTTTTATAATCAACTTTGTTATTTTACCACTAATATTAGAACATTTAAACAATTACGGATTTAAAGTTCTAAAAGGTAATTTATTGATATGATAATTGAACAACGTGCCCTTTGCATCAATCAACCAAGACAATATTTTTTAATAAATACAGAAGATATATAAATAGTGAAGAAATAAAAGAACAATGAAAATTATTTAGATCTCACAATTCTTGAAGAACCAAAACTTCAATTATCCTTCAGCTGGAAGAAAAGTATTTAGCTACTCATAATTAAAAGAACACCTAAAGAAAAGAGAAGAGGAACTTTTCTTGTGAATAATCTGTGTGTAGCTGCTGGGATAATCCCCCTCTCTATGAGAGATCCCTCTCTTATTTATAGTAGTTACTCCTTCTAGTAATAGTTGCCCTAACTAGATAAGGAAACTAATTAGAAACATATCATTCCTTAATAAGGAGTCTTGGCAAATACTTTTCTAAAAATAAGAATGGGTAACTAAATCTTTCCAGCTGTCATACATATCTTTTTTTTTTCCAACAAATTCGTAACCCTAGGTCAGAACCTCGGAACCTCGGATCTAGTAAGGCGCGCTCACGCTTTATCTACTGACTGCTTCTGTGAACATTCTGGGAAGTAGGACGTGCCCACACTTTGAGCAAAAACCGCTTCTGGAATGTATATCTTTTTAAGCTCCGATTTTTCCTCTCCAAATCTCTTGATTTTGAATTCAATTTGATATAGCTCCTCAATCTACTCCACAAAATATGAAACATAATCAAAATCCAAGATTTAAGCATTTATAACCATTAAAACATGAGGAAATATAACAAACATATAGATATTATGAACCCTTATCAAATTCCCCCACACTTAAACAATGCTTATCCTCAAGCGTACAATAGCTCAAGTTCGTCACCTTTTCACATCATCGTTCCTTCTTCTACCTTTACTCATCCTCTATAATCCAAATTATCATGCCTTAAAGATTTAAATCAAAGGACAAATAAGAAACAAACAATTTTATAGAGTAAATTCTTATAAACCACACCCATGAGCAATCACCTCAATGATCTACTCGAAATAAAATGCAATAGGATCTAACACCCTCTCATTAGATTCAATCAATATGCTCAAAGTGTTTAGGGTATCAATGAACTCTCAAGTCAAAACATAGAAGATCTTTACCATAAGCTTGCTAATATATCACATCAATGGATTAAACTGAATGCAAAGAATCTAAGGGTCTTAAATGGGTTGTAACGGGGCTTAGGTAAGGTGTGGTGAGAAGGAATTTTTAAGTACTTTTATCAAAGGAATTATACCAACTTCTCCACACAAAGCACAACTCAATAACGTCAAATGTTTTCTTCAATCAGTTCACTTCCAAACAATTGAAACTGCACAACTTTTCTCTCTTTTTGGCCGCTTATTTTTTTCTTTTTTCTTTTTTTTTCTTTTTCACTTCCAAACAATTGAAACTGCACAACTTTTCTCTCTTTCTGGCCTCTTTTTTTTTTTTTTTTTTGTTTTTTTTAAAGAACCAAGGTACTTATAGCTTGAATCATTTTATTCCCAGCATCTTTCAATCCTTTCAAATATAATTTGAAGCTTCATGTGAACAAGCTAGTACGATCCTTCAATTCAAGGTTCAAAATAGAGAAATCGACAAAAGAGTGGGTTGACATTGCTTATACAATGGTTAACTTCCAACAAAAGGGCCAAGGTTCAAAATTGGCTTTCTAAGGTAAAAATCGTGGTAGGCTTTTTAAGAAAGCTAAATGGCTCCACCTAAATGCCCTTATTACTTCAATGCATCCAATTTAACAATGTAGTTTCCTGACATGCATAAGAAAGCAAGTTCTAGAAAAATCAATTATGTATGACAATCACTCAATTAAGAAAATGGAGCATAATATAATTTGAATGCTCATTGGGTCAAAAGCGCACAAAAGGGGTCATATGCATTAGATCCTACACATTTTGCATTCAATCAATCATCAAGAGCAATTAATCACTATGTAGTAAATAAGAATTCAACCATTCATTCTAATCCCTTATTACGCCTCAATTTATCTCAATAATTCACAATAATCCAGATCATTTAAGACAAGCATCGACAGAATCTAGAACTTAGAAGAGAAGGATCACAAACAAGAACTAAAGTATCACTTAGATTTTTGAAATTTTTCTTGAAAAATGATGCAAAAATTGATCAAAATGGAGCTAAAAGTGAAGTTCAAAGTAAAATTAAATTCATGTGTCAAAGACCCTCCCACACACTTAATCCATACATTGTCCTCAATGTATCAAAAACAGAATCTCAAAAACTATAAAAGAACAAGAGTAAGTAGAAAACTCCCTTGAAAATGTTGAGCATCAACCAAGATATCAGTCACGTGCTGGGGGTGAAGGTGGTGTGAATCCCATGTAAGCAAAGAAAGCTGTCAAGTTTCTGTCCAATCTGGTAACTTTGTCTTCGAGTCTCACAAGCCGATCGTCTAATTGTCCTTGGGAAGATGCGGCGGACATCGAAGGCAAGTCTGTAGATTCTTCAACCTTGTCATCATCGTTGGCGTCAAGGAGCTTGCGTTGTAGTCGTGTCAGAACGGGTCCTGGTGGATAAAAATAGAAGACACCCTCTTTTCTTCCAACTAAACCCATCCCCTCCAAAAAATATAAGTCCAAGGGCAACATCTTACAAGCAACACGAAGATCATTATTCTCAAGATCAATCAATTTTTCATGAACAGCTAAGTGGGTGATTAGTGAACCTAAAATCAAAGGATGCTTATTTTTAAGAACACCAGCAAATTGTGAAGCTAACCAACACCCAAGATTCACTTTGATTTTGTTTTGCATGCACCACAAAAAATAAAATTCAGCTTTTGTCAACACAGCAGCAGAATCCTTCCTACCCGAAAAAGTAAAGGCAAGAAACCTATGAATGTATTTCAAGATAGGATCACGAAGGTAGGTATCTTTGGATTTACTTGGGTCATAGTGATCAGCAGTGGACAGAGTGTTATACAATCTAATTGGTTCAAAGGCCTCACTAAAATCACAAGAACTGTTCAAATATTCATCAGACTTAGCATATTCTTCAGAGATAAATCCAAAAGTAATGTTGAATTCAGTGATTGAGAGCTTAAATTCTTTTCCCATCAATCTAAACTTGACTACTTGGGCTATGAAGTGTGAAATTATTAGGCTTGTTGAACTCAAAAGTAGTGTAAAATTCTCTGACTAGTTCAATAAATGTCGGGCAAGTAATGAAAAAGTAAGTTGACCACCCTATATTATCAATGAGCTCAAACACAGCAGAAGAGATATCTAAAGCTTCCATTGTAGGGTGATGAATATACTTACAAGGGATTATTGACCATCCACAGATGTCCTGATACCTTGCCTTATATTTATTTTTAGTGAATATCAAATGCCCTTTCAAATCTGAATCTGAAGGTGGAAGAATGTGCTTCCCTTTCCCAATTCTGGCTCTTGTACTCACTGAAGGGGTTTCTTGCTGTGTATCCAATTGGCTTGGAGCAATCTTTCTCTTTCCTATGGCGTAAGGAAGAGAGATAGAAGTGGATCGGTGGAGGGCTGTGTGGTGGGCTTCCAAGGGATTGTTTTGTTCGTGCGGGGTTGGGTGACTGCGCTTGGTGCTGTACGGTCGTCGCCTGGTGGTGCTGGACGATCGTCGCCTGGTGGCACGGTACAAGTGGTCTGGCACGAGGCTGGGTGGTTATTTGAAGGAAGCGGCTGGAAAATTTAGAGCAAGAGAAGAGTTAGGGCAATTGAGAAGAAAAGAAATTGAAAAGGAAATAATTGTCCAAATAATATATATATATAATTGTCCAAATTTATATATATATATATATATATATATTATTTTTTATTTTTGATTTTTTTTACTCTTTCAACCAGGAGAGCAATTGGAATAAGGCGTGGGCATGTTGTATTCAAAGATTTCTTCTGGTTTGTTGCCCAATTCCAGGACTCAAGATTTTCTATAAGGCGTGCCCATGGGTTACGAAAATCATCTTTTGCCAAAAAAATTGGAAAGAAAATCAAATGCATTCTGAAAAATGATAAAAAAATAAAAATAATCTAAATAAAAGAAAAAAGAATAAAATAAAGAAAACAAGGAAAATAAGACAAAAAGTTGGGTTGCCTCCCAAAAGCACCGTTCTTTAACGTCTTTGGCTAGACGTTGCCACCTCTTAATCGCTATAAGTCGGACATTCCAAAATAATTTGATCAACATTATACATTTGAAAACCTTCATAAAAAGGTTTCAAACGATGACCATTGACCTTAAAAATTTTACTTGTATCCGAACTTTGTATTTCAACTGCACCATGAGGAAATACATTAGTTACAACAAAAGGACCTACCCATCTAGAACGCAATTTACCAGGAAATAACTTCAGTCTAGAGTGATAAAGTAAAACTTTCTGACTAATAGAAATTTTTTCCTAGAAATCAGTTGATCATGAAAGGCTTTGGTCTTTTCTTTGTATATTCTCGAACTTTCATAGGCATCATTACGGATTTCCTCCAGCTCTTGCAATTGTAATTTCCTTTGTTCACCTGATTAATCCATTCCCATGTTGCTATGCTTGACAGCCCAATATGCCTTGTGTTCTAGTTCGACTGGGAGATGACATGGTTTTCCAAATAATAAATGGTAAGGAGACATACCTATGGGGGTCTTGTAGGCTGTTCAGTAGGCCCATAGTGTATCATCAAGCCGCATACTCCAATCCTTCCTATTCGGGTTGACAGTTTTCTCAAGTATGGACTTGATCTCTCTATTAGATACTTCAGCTTGCCCATTTGTTTACGGATGATAAGCAGTGGAGATACGGTGGGTAACATTATATTTCTTGAATAAAGTCCCCACTAATCTATTGTAAAAATGAGTCCCACGATCACTGATTATAGCTCTTGGTGTCTCGAACCTGACAAAAATATGAGATTTGACAAAATCTATAACAACTTTAGCATCGTCAGTCCGAGTAGCCTTAGCTTCTACCCATTTTGAAACATAATCCATAGCAAGAATGATGTAAACATTACCATGAGAAGAAGGAAAAGGGCCCATGAAATCAATACCCCACACATCAAATATTTCACAAACAAGAATAGGGGTGAGTGGCATTTGGTCTCTATGCCCTAAATTTCAAGTTTTCTGGCACTGTTGACATGCTTTACAAAACATATATGAATCACAAAACAAAGTAGACCAAAACAATCCACATTCTAACACCTTACGAGCTGTTCTTTTGGGACTAAAGTGTCCTCCGCATGTATATGAATGACAAAATTTCAAAATGGAAGGAGATTCTTGTTGAGAGACGCACCTTCGAATAATTTGATTAGAGTAATGTTTCCATAAATAAGGATCATCCTAAACATAATATTTAGCATCACTTTTGATTTTATCTCTTTGAGCTCTAGACAAATCAGCTGGCAGTTTTCTAGTAACTAGATAATTAACAATATCAGCATACCAGGGGATTGAATTTTCAATAGAAAAGAGATACTCATCTGGAAAGTCATCTTGTAATGGTGATGGTTCTTCATTTGTGGGTAATCTACTAAGATGATCGGTGACCAAATTCTCAGCACCTTTTTTATCGCGTATCTCCAAATTGAACTCTTGTAGCAAAAGTATCCCCCTAATGAGTCTGGGTTTTGCCTCCTTCTTTGACAACAAATACTTGAGAGCTGTATGATCAGAATAAACAATTACTTTAGTGCTAAGTAAATATGGACAAAATTTTTCTAAAGCAAAAACAATAGCTAGAAGTTCCTTTTCCGTCGTTGAATAGTTTCTCTGCGCACTATCAAGTGTTCTTGAAGCATAGTAGATGGCATGAGAAACTCATCCAACTCGTTGTCCAAGAATGGCACCAACTGCATGATTGCTTGCGTCACACATGACTTCGAATGTAGGATCCCAATTCGGTGGCCGGATAATTAGCGCCGAAGTCAACATATCCTTCAACTTATCGAATGCACCTTTGCACCCCTCATCAAATTCAAACACCACATCTTTTTGTAACAACCTATATAAGAGTTGAGTGATTTTGGAAAAGTCCTTGATAAAGCGTCGATAAAATCCTGCATGTCCAAGAAAAGAGCGAATTTCTCACACACTTGCGGGATAAGGTAAAGATTTGATAATTTCTATCTTAGCTTTATCAACTTCAATTCCCTTAGAAGATACAATATGGCCTAGAATAATACCTTGATCAACCATAAAATGACACTTTTCATAATTCAGAACAAGGTTCGTTTCTATGCATCTTTTAAGCACTTTTGCAAGGTTAGTTAAACAAGTATCAAAATAATCACAATAGACTGTAAAGTCATCCATAAATACCTCTATGATGTTTTCTACGTACTCTGAAAATATACTAACCATACACCTTTGAAATGTAGCAGAAGCGTTGCAAAGTCCAAATGGCATTCGTCGGTATGCAAAAGTGCCAAATGGGCATGTGAAGGTGGTTTTTTCTTGATTATCTGGTGCGATTGGGATTTGATGAAAACCTGAATAACCATCAAGCCAACAATAATGAGTATGACCAGCCAAACGTTCAAGCTTCTGATTAATAAATGGAAGAGGAAAGTGATCTTTTCTAGTTGATGCATTTAACTTCCTATAATCTATACAAACCCGCCACCTGTTTTGAATTCGAGTGGGCACCAACTCACCATCAGGATTTTTTATTACTGTTATACCTATTTTCTTTGGCACAATCTGAACCGGACTTACCCATTTACTGTCTGAAATTGGGTAGATCATACTTGCATCGAGAAGTTTCAAAATTTCTTTCTTTACCACTTCCATCATTGGTGGATTCTGCTGGCGTTGGGCTTCTCTAGAAGGCTTACAATCTTCCTCTAATAGTATCCTATGCATGCATGTGGAAGGGCTCAATCCCTTAATGTCAGCTGTAGTCCAGCCAATAGCCTCTTTATACTCTTTAAGCATCTGAATCAACTTTTCTTCCTCTAATATAGAGAGTTTGTTTGAGATTATCACCGGAAGAGTTTCTCCTTCTCCCAAAAATGCATATTTCAGATGATCTAGTAAGGGTTTCAATTCAAATTTCGGTGCCTGCACAGTAGAAGGAAGAAGTTTTGTGTGAGAAAGAGGCAACTCAATGTAAGACACATCATACCTTATAGGTTTAAGTGATTCCAATTCGTAGATTGCATCTTGCAGGTCGGAATCCAACACAAACTTTGTAGCCCTTCAAGAGTGAAATGCCTGCTAAGTGTAACTTTTAGATTTTCATCATCAATTAGATCAAAGATTTCCTGTGCTAATGGGTCAATAACATCCATAACAAAAACAAAAGGTACATCATTAGGGTACCTCATGGCGTCATAAATATTGAATTTAATAATTTCACCATTAAATTCCATTGTGAGTGTACCATCATGCACATCAATTTTTGTCCTAGATGTTTTTAGAAATGGCCTTCCTAATAACACTAGTGTTGAATTAGAAGAGTTATCTTCTTCCATGGCAAGAGCATAAAAATCTGCGGGAAAGACCAACCCATTAACTTGTACTAAGACATCCTCCAAGACTTCTTCAGGATATACATTAGATCTATCAACAAGTTGAATAATCACACCTGTTTCTTTTAATGGACCAATATTCAAAGATGAATAAATAGAGAGAGGCATGACATTTATTGAAGCTCCTAGATCTAGCATTGCTTTCTCAATCCTAACATCACCTAGTTTGCAAGGAATAGTAAACATACCTGGGTCCTTGCATTTTAGAGGTAATTTTTCTGGATGACGGCTGAAACATTTTCCCCCATACTTATCTTTTCATTACCTTTCAACTTCTTCTTGTTGGTGCACAACTCCTTGAGAAATTTAGTATATCGAGGCACTTGTTTAATTGCATCAAGTAAGGGAATATTTACCTCAACCTTGCAAAAAGTTTCAAGAATTTTCTTCTCTTCATCTTTTTTCTTGGATTTAGTCAATCTAGTAGGAAAGAGAGGATTTGTCACCAATGCCTTTGGTTATTCACTATCGAGTCCTTTAGGCTGGTCAGTTTGAGGTTGAGGAGTAACTACTTCTTTTTCAATTTCTTCTCCACGTGCTGTCTTACTGGGTTCCTTCAACTCCTTCCCGCTTCTCAAGGTAACTGCACTAGTTTGTTTTGGGTTAACAACAGTTTGTGAGGGCAATTTACCTTGAGATTCCAATCTGTTCATAGAAGATGCCGATTGACTCATTTAATTCTCTAGTTGTTGAATGCTTGTTCTTGTCTCCTGTTGAAATTGCTGCGTGTTAGTTGCAAGTGATTTATCAATTTCTTCTAGAGATATACCTGAACTTGTGGAAGTTTGTTGTGGTGGTGGAACAGGTGGTCTATACTGAAAGTGTTGGAATTGTGGTCTTGCTCCATAGCTGAAATTGGCATGATCCCTCCATCCTGGGTTGTAGGTATTTGAACAGGGATCGTATTTCCTTTGTGGTGGTCCTGGAAATCCTCCAATTGCATTAGTATGCTCATAGGAATCATCTCGAAGTGATGACTGATGGTAACACAAATCCCACAACATTTCACTTGTTGCATATTTCCTACAGCTAATTGTTGAACAACAAAAGTTAGATTGGATATTTGATTTGCAATGGAAGATATACTTACCTCATTCACCCTTATTAGAGATGTGTCCTGCCTGAATCCAAATTGTTGTGAGTTAGCGGCCATGATGGAGATCAAATCTCTAGTGTCACGCGGAGTTTTGTTCACTATGGCACCTCCACTCGCTGCATCCATCATCTTACTTTCCATGGGTAGGAGTCCTTCGTAGAAATATTGAATGAGGAGCTGTTCAGAAATTCCATGTTGTGAGCAGCTTGCACAGAGTTGCTTAAATCTTTCCCAATACTCATGAAGGGTCTCTGTATCTTTCTGTTTTATTCCACATATCTCCCTTCTAATGCTAGCAACTCGTGATGTAGGGAAAAATTTATCAAGAAACAATCTCACCATCTCCATCCATGTGGTTACAGAGCCAGGGGGCAAATAAAATAACCAATCCTTTGCTTTTTCAGTCAGCAAGAATGGAAAAACACAGAATTTGATTTGTTCTTCGGTCACTCCTTGCAGTTTCATGCTTGAACACACCACGTGGAATTCCTTCAGATGCTTGTGAAGAACTTCATTCTCAAGACCATGAAAAGTTGGGAGCAAATGGATCAATCCAAATTTTAACTCAAAACCCACTTCCAAAGCTGGATATGTTATGCAGAGTGGCTATTGACTTACATTTGGTGCAGCCAATTCCCTTAAAGTTCTCTCTTGATTGGCCATTGCTTCTTCTATTTCAGAATCATTAGATGAATCAACCAAGTCAGGAACTAAATTAAATATGGAGGGTGAGAATGAAGATGCTTGTTTGTCACGCAATTTAGCTTCCTTCCTCAACTTCTGAGCCGTGTTCTAAATCTCAAGATCGTATTGGAGTTCACTTGCACGAGAAGAACGAAGCATTAAAATAAATCTAACTAACACCAATCCCTGACAATGGCGCCAAAAATTTGATGGGTGTCGAATCCAACAAATAATAAAATTCTCACTCTCGAAAAATACAAATTATAATAGTGACGAGTAAGGTCGTATCCACAGGGATTGGACAGATTTATTTTAATGAAAATTAAAACAAAGAAAAGGGGGTTTGAAATATAGAAGATATATAAAAGAGAAAACAATTATAATCAACTAAAAACTAAGGAGGAATCAATATCAGGCAAATATCCAGCCAAAGGTATAATTTCATAATTGGTTCAGAGAATTGATCACAGATACAAGGATAAAATCTTCTATTCTTCACTAAGTTGGTTATGGTTATTAACAAGCTCTAACAACGTATCTCTCCTTACTTTCTCGATAACCAAAACAAGCTCTTTGATTACTTCCCTTGTTAATAAACAACCCTAAACAAGCTCTTAGGATTTAATGTATCAACATCATTAATAATTAGAGAGACTACCAATTCTAGCCAACAAATACACAAGCTCGATTCATTTAGACTAGGTTATATATCTCCATAACATAAATCAAAAATCTTTTTATAATCAACTTTGTTATTTTACCACTAATATTAGAACATTTAAACAATTACGGATTTAAAGTCCTAAATGGCAATTTATTGACCTGATAATTGAACAACGAGCCCTTTGCATCAATCAACCAAGACAATAATTTTTAATAAATACAGAAGATATATAAATAGTGAAGAAATAAAAGAGTGATGAAAATTATTTAGATCTCACAATTCTTGAAGAACCAAAACTTCAATTATCCTTCAACTAGAAGAAAAGTATTTAGCTACTCATAATTAAAAGAACGCCTAAAGAAAAGAGAAGATGAATTTTTCTTGTGAATAATCTATGTGTGGCTACTGGGATAATCCCCCTCTCTATGAGAGATCCCTCTCCTATTTATAGTAGTTACTCCCTCTAATAATAGTTACCATAACTAGATAAGGAAACTAATTAAAAGCAAATCCTTCCTTAATAAGGAGTCTTGGCAAATACTTTCCTAAAGATAAGAATGGGTAACTAAATCTTTCCAGCTGTCATACATATCTTTTTTTTTCCCACCAAATTCGTAACCCTAGGTCAGAACCTCGGAACCTCGGATCTAGTAAGGCGCACTCACACTTTATCTGCTGACTACTTCTGTGAACATTATGGGAAATAGGACGTGCCCACGCTTTGAGCAAAAACCGCTTCTGGAATGTACATCTTTTTGAGCTTCAATTTTTCCTCTCCAAATTTCTTGATTTTGAAATCAATTTGATATAACTCCTCAGTCTACTCCATAAAATACGAAACATAATCAAAATTCAAGATTTAAGCATTTATAACCATTAAAACATGAGGAAATATAACAAACATATAAATATTATGAACCCTTATCATTCTATATATGAATATTGTTGCCTTTGCGATAGCTGTGTTATGATTCTTAACTTGATTAATGTATGTTTTATTAAATTCCTCATATGTGTTTGCCTGATCAACATATGCATGTGGTATGGATTAGTTAGTTAGATCAATTTGGATGACCGAGTCCTAGGTCTGACAATAGTAACAAAATAAATCCACGCCGGATTCTTGGGTTAATCAACATGGAAAACTGGGAGTATATAACATGCCCTAAGTCTTGTGTGTTTGTCGATTTTCACAAATAATATGCTCTCTGAAGGAACAACTTAGCATACACCATGCCTAACTCGTTGCTTAGAAAAATCAATAACTTAAGGAGTATACACCATGCCCTTAGGTTGACAACATTAGGTATTCGTAATATGACTAAAGCACTGGCACATTGTTTTATTGGGAAAATATGGTTAGTAGTGGATATCAAAGCCCTACGTTTTTATCATTATCAATTCAAACTCAATACTTATTTCTATCGTTTTATATTACGAATTTAATTTTAAATTGAACTTTACCAATCCCTGTGAAGATGATCTAGCATTTTTCACACTATGCTGGCTAGAAGAGTCGTCAATTCTTCTATGAAATCTCCTATTCGGAAGTTCAAAAACTAAAAAAAGATCCGGTTTCTGTGTTTTACAGGCCTATTTATAAGGTTTAAGGACATCTGGAAACCCTAACTCGTAATACAAAACCCTAGCCCTACTTTCCAAAATAGGTTATGCCATTTTACTGCACGTGTGCGCTCGATCACACACTAGTTCGCTTGATCGCAAGGTGCGCTCGAGCCTTCTTCTTGTGCGCATGAGTGCTGGTGCGCTCGATCGCACAATTCTGTTCTATATTGCACTATGTGCAGCTTCCAGTTCTTCCAGTTTTTGTTCTCCAAACCAGATAATGCTATATTTTCTTCAATAACCTAGGAAACACAGAAAGCACAGAAAAGATATAAAATAGCATAAAATAACACAATTAGGAACTTAACAAATGTAAATTAAGGGGCTTAAATTCGAATATTTAAGCACTTATCAAACATTCTCTTGAATTGAAAGTTATGCATAAACTAAGCAAAAATACTTCGAAAGTACTTAAGATATATAACAGAGATAAAATATTTTTGTAAGCAGTTATCAGTACTAGACTCTGATATCCAGAGATCACAAATTTCCTCTCTTCCATGACATTGAACTTAAAATCACATGCACAAATAGCATTAAATCAAAGGTATTAAACTGAAATATAAGCTGAGCTTGTGGTATTTCTGTTTATTCAATTACTATGCTAAAAATTAGCATAATAATTTACAATTCCTTGGTAAGATTTATATTTCTGAAAGCTACAAACTTGTATTGATTTTGATGATGTTGACTTTTTCATATATTTAACTGAAAACTTGCAAACAGGACCGGTTCCTGCTTGGTTGTTAGAAAAAGGAGACAACATGTAAGCTTCTCTTTGAAGTGCTTTATGCAATTTGAAAATAATTATACTAGGGTCTATTGATCCTATCACTTACAAGGTCAATAACCATCTATGCAATTACAGCAGTTGTGCACACCTACTTTGTTCAACTTTGATAAAGATTTCTTTTGACAATCTGATTTTTAATGGACTTTATCTCTAGTTATAACTTCTGGTCATTTAAAAATCTGAATGCATGCTGGAATATCAGTTTTTCTGCTGAAATGCAATTGATTGGAAGATTCGTAGACAAATTAAATAAAACTTAAGTTAAATGAATGCTTAGTTGGTGTGGATGTATGGAAAAACTAAAGTTTACGTTTTATATCTTGATCAAACTTGTGAGAGTTTATAAATCATCTGAGTGAAAATACTGACCTTTTCTTCTTTTCCTTTTCCATAAATAAAATACGAGTAAAACTAGAAATTAAGTTTATGTAACTAAAAAGAAATGAAAAAGTGAAAAAAAGTATCCAAACCTTTCCCAAAACAGAGATATCCAAACTAGTTATTGTGCATTGTTCAACTTGAATCACATAGAAGTTCTTGTCTTGGATTAATCAGAATTATGCTTGGAAGAATTGATATCTAATATGTAATTTTTTTTCCAAATATATAACGAACTATGTGTTAGACATCTTTTTATACTTTTCATGCTCATTAAATGATTTGGAAGATGATGAACAAAACTTTCATGTGCAGTGATCTTACATATAACAACTTTACAATCGGGAGCTCAGGCCCATCAAATTGTCAGCATATGAGTGTGTAAGAATGCTATTATCTAACTTGTATATATGTGTGTGTCTATGTGTAACTTTAGTATACTGACCGAATTTCATGCTTTGTATTCCTTTCTACATGAACTTATTTGCAAGCTCTTCAAAGGGCAATAACTCGAAGTTCTATATTAGTACATATTCTTAATGTAACTGTAAGTTTTATTTTCACATTTGATTTATCAAACAACTATTTTCCTTTAGTATTAAATTTCTGGTTTTTTGGCTTTGTATTATGTTCTTGTCATCTATAACAAACTCAATTACGATGCTGCAATACTGACTTGTTTGGTATTTTGCATTGCTGTAAGTGGAATTGTTTCATGTTTGGGTAGCTTTCAATGTCCAAAAAGTAATTGAAATGTCATTTATTTTTCAGATTTTGTTAAGCTTTCCGAAAAGAAGATTTCATGTTTAAGCTTAAAAAGAACACACAGTAAGGCTAGATAATAACATTCTTAATTCTCATGTGCTTTGTCATAGTTAAGTCAAAGAATAGGGTATCTTTTTCCTTTTGTAAAAATTGAATTTAGTTACATATTAGTAGTTACTAATCTATTGTTGCTTTCATTCTAGCATTTTATGATCTTCATATAAATTGTGGTGGGAGAGTAGTTACTATTAATAGAAACACGACATATGAAGATGACACAGATGGAGTTGGACCTTCAAGATTTTTCCAAAGAACTAATTGGAGATTTAGTAGCATTGGTAACTTCTTAGATGATGACCGCCCTACAGACACCTATATTTGGACAAATACATCAATGCTCTCTATGAACGATTCCCAACTTTACATGCAAGCACACCTTTCTGCCATCTCTCTAACTTATTATGGGTTTTGTCTGGGAAATAGAAACTACACAGTAAATCTCCATTTTGTAGAAATAATGTTTACCGATGAAAAAACTTATAGCAGTCTCGGGAGGTGCTTATTTGATGTTTATATTCAGATATTAAAGTATGATGATACTTCCCACAGTGAATTTCATTTATGATATTCAACAAACTTCAAACTTCAAAATTTTAACATTTTGATTTAATAGGGTCAATCAAATTGTTTGTATTTATCCTATATATGGTTCAGATTGACGTTAAGACTGAAATATGATTCCTTGTCACCACTTGCCTACATAAGAAATTAACTAGATTAGGTTATTGCAGGGGAAGCTTGTGATGAAAGATATCAATATTGAGGATGAAGCAGGAGGTGTTGGTAAGGCAATTGTGAAAAGATTTCCTATCACTGTGACCGACAAAACATTGGAGATACGCTTGTATTGGGCTAGGAAAGGGACAAATGGTATCCCTGTAAGAGGAGTGTATGGTCCTCTTATATCAGCTATTTCTGTGAATCCTGGTAGGTTGTTCACCATAATTATAAGCTTATTTTTATCTTAGAAGTTGGTACTGATCTTTGACCTTATCAAAACTGTCTTGTGTTCATTTTTGCATTATGCATACATTATTCCTGAAAGATTTTGGAAACCAAACTTTGTACAAAAGTTCGTTTGTTAATGACAACAGACGTCTCTTCACTTCTTTTTCATTCTAGTTGTTTCTTTTAGTTTGATATTTAGGAATATATGGAAGATATCTACTCATTTCATTACCATTTGTTTAGTAATTGATGAATTTACTTGTGAAAAATCGTGGCAATAAAATGTTCACTATGATATTTTGGGATTCAAAATTGAATGATTTCTTTCCATGTTGTTCTATGTTATCTTGGTTCTTGCATTCGAATTCAATCTTTAGTTTAACAGGTCTTTTGTCACTAAGTTCTCAAAGGTCAGGCCAGAGAAAGAAAATGAATTTTGTCTCTTAATTAACGTATAACTAATCATGTTCAATAGTTGAGATTATGTATCTAGTTTAGCAGTTTCTTTTCATCAAATTAACTGTTCTATGCTTTTCTTTAAACAGACTTTGTGCCCCCATCAGAACCTGGCAGTAGCAGTATTAATATATCTGTAGACACAGTTGTTGGAATAGTGGCTGCAGTAGCAGCTGTTGTTTTGCTGGTTGTGGGTATCCTTTGGTGGAAAGGCTGTCTAGGAAAGAAAAACAGAATGGAACAAAGTATTTTGAGAGAAATTAACTTTCAGTTATAATTATATGTTTTTGCTTTAAACTAGTTAAGGAATGATCATGAATGTGGTGGTATAACCTTTTGTTTAGAGAAAACCACTTGATCAAATAATTCTCGATGCTGCAGTATTCTTGCATCTTGTTGGAGTTTCTGACTCAGATATAGTGATCTCAATCGAGAACATCATCAATATCCATTTAAAACCGTCTTCAGTTATTAGGAATGTAGAAATTTCAATAAATATCTTATAAATGTATCTCTATCTAACTCAGCCTCTTCTACAGATCTAAAGGGTCTCGACGTGCAAACTGGTTCATTTACCTTGAGGCAAATCAAAGCTGCGACAAACAACTTTGATGCTGCCAACAAGATTGGAGAAGTGGTTTTGGTTCTGTTTACAAGGTATTATGCACAAGAGATACTTTCCCTTTGATTTATTTCGTTTGATCTACTGCAAATGCAGTTCTTTTCTTCAAGAACTTTTTGTTTTGTGTATTTAACCATGACAGCATTTCACAAATGTAGGGCATATTGGCAGATGGCACCATAATTGCAGTTAAACAGCTATCTTCCAAATCGAAGCAAGGAAACCGTGAGTTTGTGAACGAGATAGGCATGATTTCTGCTCTGTAGCACCCTCATCTTGTAAAGCTCTATGGATGTTGTATTGAAGGAAATCAATTGTTGCTAATATATGAGTACTTGGAAAATAACAGCCTTGCTCGAGCATTGTTTGGTACGTGTCAGCCAAATGATTTTCTCAACTGCCATTGCATCAAAAATATTTAAGCACGTGATGCGTATTTCTATAAATCAACAATACTATAGTACATCTTAATTTCTACTTGTTCAATAATTTAAAGGCCCAGAAGAACATCAATTGAAACTGAACTGGCCAAGAAGACACAAGATCTATGTTGGCATAGCAAGAGGTTTGGCATATCTCCATGAAGAATCAAGGTTGAAGATTGTGCACAGAGACATCAAGGCCACCAATGTGCTGCTGGATGAAAATTTAAACCCTAAGATATCTTACTTTGGTTTGGCCAAGCTTGATGAAGAGGATAATACACATATCAGCACCCGAATTGCCGGAACTTTGTAAGTCCATCTTTTAATTCATTTTCTATATGTTGCCTCTTTCGTTTCTTTTTTTCAATTCCCTTTGACTAGGTGAAAATATAAAGGTGACAATCATGAATGTTTATAGTTTAGTGACTTAAATTCAACTTCAAACAGATTCTAGATTGTACCAGAAATTCATAGACAATTTTATTTTTTATTCTCTATCGAGGTCATGTTATCATGAAGATAATTATCTAGATTCTAGGATTTTTTTTCCTTTTTCTCTTTAGAATGGAATCAAATGTCTAACATCAATATGTTATTGAATTTGCAGTGGATATATGGCACCTGAATATGCAATGCGGGGTTATTTAACAGACAAAGCTGATGTTTACAGTTTTGGAATTGTTGCTCTGGAAATTGTTAGTGGGAGGAGCAACACCACTTACCGGCCAAAGCAGGAATGCTTTTATCTTCTCTATTGGGTAATTTAATTGTCATTCTTTTTTTCAGTTGTTTTGGTCCCTTTTATATCTATCTTGGTTGTCTTTGTATTTCAATGAAGTTGATTTTGAGATAGTAATGTTTCCTTTTATCTTTTCTTGTTTTTAGGTTCATGAATTGAAGGAAGAAGGGTATCTAATGGAGCTAGTAGATCCAAGGCTGGGATCAGACTTCAACAAGGAAGAGGTGATGGCGATGATTGATGTAGCTCTTTTATGTGCTGATGTTTCTGCAGCAGTCAGACCTTCAATGTCTTCAGTTGTGAGCATGTTCGAAGGCAGGGTCGCTGTTCAAGAGTTGGTTCCGGATTCAAGTTTCTCCAACGATAAGGCAAGCAGTGTTAAGTCAATGAAGAAGCATTATCAACAGATCGCAGAAATGAATATGGAAGAAAGCCAAACTCGGAGTATTTCAACAGTTGGTCCATGGTCTGCTTCTTCTACATCCGCTGTCGATCTCTATCCAATCAATTTGGATTATTGGGAGAAAAGAGACTAGAGGAACCGATAACATTTTTTTTCTTGCGAGATAAAAGTATATTGCGAGTATGAATTTACAGCATTTTGTGGCATGATAATTGTATATTGCGAGGATGAGTTTACATAAATCAATCATTTGTTCTTTGACTCAAATAAACATCTTCCTTACCATACAATAATTGAAACAATATGTTTTCTGGTTCTTTTCCTTCGTTGTATGCTTTGATTGAGAGAATAGAAAGAAAAAGAGTACCTCCAAATTTTCTCACTTTATTTTCCTTCCATACTTCCAAACAAGAATGAAATAAAATAGTTATGGTTGGTAAGAGAGAAATGTGAGATGAAAGAAAAATGAAAAAAAAGAATTGTTGGTCGTGTTTGGTACAGGATGAAAAAGTGGGTAAACAAAAGATAGAAAAAAGCTTATTTTAGCTTCCAACTCCGAGAGAATTATGATTTGTATATATGAAATTAAAATATCAACACTTTCACTTTTCTTTCCTATCAATTTGAAGGATTGCGATGTTTTTCATCACGTCTTTAATAAAAATGATTGAAAAGTGGGAGGAATAAAGATACCCTCATCATCTTTTAGTGGTTTTGATGGGATAAATGTATGTTTCCAAATCTTTTCCTAAAAAAATGAAGAAAGAGTTGGGTGTCTAAAATAGTCACGCGACATGTGAGATGGTATATATGAGATTTAAGGGAGTTAGTGAGAATCTGAAATCATATTACATCAAATTGAAATTTCAAAAATAAGCTGGACCTTTTGATCTAATAGTGCGTCGACTGATCATTAATGTATCCATATGCATAATTTCAAATTATATTGTTGTCTCTTTCATTTTACATTTCCATCAAGCAAGTTGCAGTACTTGTGAAAAATTATGTCGTTATCTCTGTTGTTATCTATTTCATTTTACATAATTTCAAATTATGTCGCCATTTCTTATGTCGTTGCCTCTTTCTTGGCTCCAATTCTATGCTTCTTTGTCTAATTATATTTAACATCTTAATTATATTTAACATCTTTCAACTCTCACCAAGTCAAAAACTTTTCATACCCATTTATCAAAAACATGTCTACTTTGGATGTTTTTTTTCTGATCTAAATTTGCTTCAATATTGCTTCTTTTGCTATCCACTCTGCGGATCCTTAACATTTTTAAAGGAGGTTGTTTATTGCTTCTTATTCTCTTGGCTCCAGTTTTGTGATTCTCTCTCTATTCTAATTAAGATATCTCCATTCTCAGTAAGGTTTGGTAAATCTGGTCAGGTAATTTTATCTTTCCATTCCCATTTGTCAACATAGTTGCATATTTTTCCTTTTTTTTTCTTGCTACAAGGTGTTTCACTTTTTAAAACTCATAGTTAAACATCATATAAATACATTAAAATATATTTCAATTCAAAGTTAAAATGCAAGAAATTTGTAGGGAATTAGTAGCCCTAATTAGTGTTCTTTTAACCTTTCAGCTATGCTACTTTGGATGCCTTGGCTTCAATATTACTTTTTTTGCTCTTTCATTACTCTCACAGATTCCTGGCATCAGCAAGGAGAGAGGACCGTTTTTGTTGCTTATTTTCTTGGCTCCACATCCTAATTTCAACTCAAAGGAATCGATTAATCAGGTGAGGTACTTAAAGCTTATCTATACGATGTGATTCTGCAATTCCAAATTCTTAAGTAGTGATGGTCCTAAGAAGAAAATAAGAAGACGAGGTTTATGGAATTCATAATAAGATAAATGGTAAAGCTTCACATCTTTTAGATCACTTCCTTCATAAGATTAATAACATAAAGTTTCTCTTCAAGAAATTTACCTCCTAAAGTTGATCAGTTAGATCAATATTTCAAGAAAAAATACCTTCTGATCTGTGTACTGGATGAAGTTTGCTTCATTGCTTCTTTTGCTCTTTAGTTATTCTTACAGATTCTTAACATCACCAAGCAGGTTTGATGCGCTTCTTTATCCAATCTAATTAGCATCTTTCAACTCTCGGTGTGCATTAAGCAGGTACGTAATCTTTTTCTCAAACCTATTTGGCAAAAAGTTTTAGGACTTTCCAATGTTCTTTCTTGTCGATTTGATTCTCGATTATTGCATTCTTAGTATCTGCTAATGTCTGTGATCTGTTTTCCTTTTTAATACAATTCTTGTCTTCTCCACCAATCTGTTTTCTTTTCATCTTCTTTTCATGGTAATATTTGCAAAGATTGCATATACCATTGTTAAATCAAGACCTTGATTTTTTTTATCTGTATCTTTTCTTCAATAACCAGCTGCATTTGTTAGGAACTTCATTCTAGTTATTCAGCATCTTTCTCTAACTACATTTCTTGCTAGAATCAGGGTTTAGCAATGAGCTGTGAGCTGTGTGCTATACCGTAAGCTTTTTTTTTTCCCCCTCCAATTTGATTTTTTTGAAGATAATTATTTGACAAAATCATAGGGATCTTTTATGACTTACTTCTCTATAACTATAGCGTTAATGATCTGAAACCTTTTGAGTTACATTTTTCTTTTATAATTTAGGTGGTTATTCGCTAGTTAATACAGTAAATTCTTTTACTGGATGTTTTCATCAAGTTCTGTTCTTGGTTGTTATATAGGAGCTTGGCCATGGAGGTTCTAGCGGGCACAATCACAACACTTGTAGAGGTGATACTTGCACCAGTTGGCAAATGCATCAAGCACCACTGAAGCCTTGAAGAATATATGCATGATCTCAAAATAAAAACTAAAGAATTGAACTGCCGAAGGGAGGAATAGAATCAAGATGCAGAGTAGAGCTTCTTCCTGAAAAGACTCTAAAGAAAGAAGTTGAGCTTTGGTTGGCAAGTGCAGAGAGAATTAATGACGATGTAAATGCTATTGAAGAAAAAGTTAAAAAAGTGAATTATCTCACATGTTCATGTCAATGGATGGCAAAGTTCATGTTATTTTCTTTAATTAGGGTCACTAACTATTCCACTTCACCCACACTTGCCATATATTCATCATTGTTTTAAGACTTACTTTAGACCATATTTCCTTCCTTGTTTTAAGAAATGTCTTTTTCCTTTAACAACCTATATATACTCTTAATTGTATTCTCAATAATATGAACTCAAGTAAGCATTTGTACAATCTCTTTACTCTCTTCAATTCTCCTATCTCTTTACTCTCTTAAATTCTAACATGGTATCAGAGCCAGTTGCTTAGGTTCTTTTCTTGTTTGTAATTTTTCTCGGTTTTGTGTTTCGGCGTGTTCTGTGTTGTTCTCGGTGAACCCGACGTGAAAGTTTTTTTTGTTGTTTTTCGATCTTCTCTTTCTGGGTTGGTGTTGTCGGCACCTCCTATTTTTTTGGTTTGAGCAGTTTCGGCATTCACAACATCCTCTATTTTCAGAGAGGTGTTTTGTGGCTTTGGGTCTCAGATTTCTCAGTGTTTTTTTTTTTGTTCTCAGATTTCTTTGGCAGTTTGTTTTTTTTCTGCTTTGGGTGGTTTCGGCATTTTTTTTGGTCGGGCTATTTTTTTTGCACTTATTTGCAATGGACTCTGCACCTGTGTGTGTCAAATTTACGGGCAAAAATTACTCTAAATGGGCTTTTCAGTTTGAAATTTTCCTCAAGGGAAAAGAACTTTGGGGCCATATCGATGGCACAGATGTCGCACAAACATCCAATACAGATCAATCGAAGGATGTTAGGTCTTCTCCTTCTTGGACTGTGCTTGATGCTCGGATCATGTCTTGGCTTCTTGGTTCGGTGGAGCCACATATTGTCACCAACTTGCGTACTCATCGCTCTGCTCAATCCATGTGGACTTATCTGAAGAAGGTTTATCATTAAGATAATGATGCTTATCGCTTTCAGTTAGAGCATGCAATTGCCACCTTTCAACATGGCAGTCTTTCCATCCAAGACTATTACTCGGCCTTTCTGATTCTTTGGACTGACTATACTGATCTTGTTACAGCGGCTGTTCCTGTTGCCACTCTTTCGACTATTCAGCAACTCCACGAGACTCGATGGCGTGATCAATTTCTTATGAAACTACGCCCGGAATATGAATCTATTCGCTCCTCTCTGCTGAATAGATCTCCTGTTCCTTCTCTTGATGTTTGTTTTGGTGAGTTACTTCGTGAAGAGCAACGTCTTAGTACTCAAGCCACTCTGGAGCAATCTTATGGTAGTCCAGGAACTGTTGCTTATGCTGCCCAAGGACGCAGACCGCCTATGCATTCTAAAAACTTGCAGTGTTTTTGCTGTAAGGAATATGGGCATATTGCTGCCAATTGTCCCAAGAAATACTGCTCTTATTGTAAGAAGAAGGGTCACATTATCAAAGAATGTCGTATCTGCCCACAGAATCGTCAGGCTCAAGCATTTCAGACTTCTGTTATTGTACCCTCTGCAGCTCCTGGCTCTTCTTCCAGTGCCTCCCCAGTTCTGGGACCTCCTGCAGCGAATTACTGCACACCCGAAATGGTGCAACAGATGCTAATTTCAGCATTATCTGCAATGGGGTTTCAAGGTAAAAATTCTACCAAACTCTGGTACGTAGACTCGGGGGCCTCTAATCACATGACGAATACTCCCACAGCTCTGTGTCATGTTTGACCCTATGTTGGTCCATCTGCCATTCAGACTGCCAATGGCAATTGCTGCTGTCGGAGATGCCTCTTCTAAATTCACTGATGTGTTTCTTGCTCCTTAACTTTCCACGAATCTTATTTCTGTTGGTCAATTACTTGATAACAATTGTGTTGTTAACTTTTCTGGTGATGGTTGTGTTGTACAGGACCAGGTAACGGGAGAGCTGATCGCGAAGGGACCTAAAGTGGGACGCTTGTTTCCACTATTTTTATCTGTCCCAGTAATTTCTCCAGTTTTGTCTATTAAGTCTCTTGCTTGCAATAATGTTCCAAATCTGAGTATGGTGTGGCATCGTCGTTTAGGCCATCCCAATACTCAGATCTTATCTCATGTATTGCACTCTAGTTTTCTTGATAATGAAGAACGTTCTTCTTTATCTCTGAAGTGTGATTCTTGCAAACTTGGTAAAAGCAAAATTCTTCCCTTTCCTTTACATGCTAGCAGAGCTTCTCACTGCTTTGATCTTATCCATAGTGATGTTTGGGGACCTTCTCCCGTTAGTTCACATGAAAAATTTAAATATTATGTGACTTTCATTGATGATTATAGCAGATTCACTTGGGTTTATTTTCTTCGCTCTAAATTTGAGGTTTTTCGTACTTTCACTAAATTTTTAGCGTATGTTGACAATCAATTTTCTGCGACTATTAAGACATTACGCACAGATTCTGGTGGTGAATATTTGTCTACTGAGTTTCAGGAATTCTTGGCTTCTAAAGGTATTATTCATCAACGTTCATGTCCTGCTACTCCCCAACAGAATGGAGTAGCCGAACGCAAAAATCGTCATTTTCTTGATGTGGTACGTACTCTCTTGTTAGAATCATCTGTTCCATCAATGTTCTGGGTCGAGGCTTTGAAAACTGCTACTCACTTGATTAATCGTTTACCTTCCCAAATCTTGCACATGGAGTCTCCCTATTTCCGTTTGTTTGCTAAACAACATAGTTATGATAATCTCCGTATCTTTGGTTGTGTATGTTTTGTCCATTTACCTCCCCATGAGCGACATAAATTATCTGCTCAATCTATTAGATGTGCATTCTTGGGATATAATGTGTGTCAAAAGGGATTTGTTTGCTATGATCCTACCTTACATCGTACACGTATTTCTAAGAATGTTATTTTCTTTGAAAATCAACATTTCTTTCCTATGTCCTCTGAGCCCTCTTCTTCTACGGTGGTCCTCCCCTCCTTTGAGCAACAATTTTCAGATCTTCATCAAGTCAGCTCTCGCTTTAAACCAGGTATTGTATATACGAGACTCTCCCACCCACAGTCTCTTCCGATGGCTCAACCGATATCTGATCCTACCATGCTCCAGTCAGTTGCAGCACCTTCAGAACACTTGGTACGTCGCTCTTCTCGAATATCTTTACCTCTGGATAGGTATGGGTGGTTTGCTTATGCTCTTACTGCTGCATTGTCCAATTTTGATATTCCCACATGCTACTCACATGCTGTCAAGCATGATTGTTGGCGACAAGCTATGCAGGAAGAAATTGCTGTTTTAGAGGCCAATCACACCTAGGACATTGCACCTTGTCCTTCCACGAGGTTAGGGATGAGGCCTAAGATGAGGCTGAGGATGAGGTCCAAGATGAAGCAAAGGATAAGTCTTAGGATGAAGCCGAAAATGAGGGCCAAAATGAGGTTAAAGAATGTGGCCTATAATTAGGCCGACAATGAGGTTGAGGATGAGTTCGATGATATGGTCGAGGATGAGGCCAAAATGATATCAAGGATGATGTTAGTCCCCCTGGGTTGCAAATGGGTTTACTCCGTCAAGGTTCGATCTGATGGAAGTTTGGATCATTATAAAGCTCGGCTTGTTGCACTTGGAAATAAACAGGAATATGGTGTTAATTATGAAGAAACCTTTGCTCCTGTGGCTAAGATGACCATTGTTCATATGATTCTTGCTCTTGCTGCTTCCAATGATTGGCCACTACATCAGATGGATGTCAAGAATGCTTTTCTTCATGGGGATCTTAAAGAGTGTATTTATATGAAGCCACCCCCAGGATTGTTTCCTTCTCCAAACTCACATGTGTGTAAGCTTCGTCGCTCCCTTTATGGTATCAAACAAGCTCCAAGGGCTTGGTTTGATAAATTTCGAACTAATTTATTACAATTCTCATTCAAGCAGAGCAAGTATGACACTTCCTTGTTTCTTCGAAAATCAGACATGAGTATTGTTGTTCTTTTAGTTTATGTTGATGATATTGTGATTACTGGTTCCGATTCTGTTTTACTTGGCCGGCTCAAGACCCATCTCTCCGAGTCCTTCCATATGAAAGATATTGGATCTCTTACATATTTTCTCGGTCTTGAGGTGCATCGTAGTCCGTCGGGTATTTCACTCAATCAACATAAGTATGCTAGTGACCTGGTGGCTACAGCAGGCCTACAGGAGGCCACTTCTGTTGATACTCCAATGGAATTGAATGTCAAGCTTCGTAAAGAGGAGGGTGATTTACTTGCTGATCCTAGTTTATACCGAAAGTTGGTGGGCAGTCTTGTCTACCTCACCATTACTAGACCGGACATTTCCTTTGCAGTACAACAAGTCAGCCAATTTCTTCAGACCCCTTGCCACCTTCATTTGGTTGCTGTCCGTAGGATCATACGCTATGTTCAGGGAACTTCTGCCCGTGGCTTATTCTTTCCTGCAGGCAATTCTCCTCGACTTACTGCTTATAGCGACGCTGATTGGGCTGGTTGTGCTGATACACGTCGCTCCATTACTGGTTGGTGTGTGTTCTTAGGTGATGCATTGATCTCATGGAAGAGTAAGAAGCAAAACAGAGTTTCTAAGTCATCTACAGAATCTGAGTATCGGGCGATGTCTCTTGCTTGTTCCGAAATTATTTGGCTTCGAGGTTTGCTTGCTGAGCTAGATTTTTCTGCATTTGATCCTACACCTCTACATGCTGATAATACAAGTGCTATTCAGATCACGGCCAATCCTGTCTATCATGAGCGCACGAAGCATATTGAAGTCGACTGTCACTCTATCCGTGAAGCATTTGAAGCTTGTGTTATCACTCTTCCACATGTTTCCACTGACCTACAAATTGCTGATATCTTCACCAAAGCGCTCACTCGCCATCGACATTGCTTCTTAAGCAGCAAATTGATGCTTATTGATCAACCTGCATAAATTTGAGGGGGGCTGTCAATGGATGGCAAAGTCCATATTCTTTTCTTTAATTAGGGTCACTAACTATTCCACTTCACCACACTTGCCATATATTCATCCTTGTTTTAAGGCTTACTTTAGGCAATGTTTCTTTCCTTGTTTTAAGGCTTACTTTAGACCATGTTTCATTCCTTGTTTTAAGGAATGTCTTTTTCCTTTAACAACCTATATATACTCTTAATTGTATTCTCAATAATATGAACTCAAGTAAGCATTTGTACAATCTGTTTACTCTCTTCAATTCTCACATCTCTTTACTCTCTTAAATTCTAACAGTTCACGCATGGGAAAATGTGTCTTCAAGAAGACACAGGAAGTCACAGAACTCCATCTAAAGGGTAATTTCCCTGACAGTGTGGTAGTTGATGCAAATGTGCCGAGTGAAGCGCCATTGCCAATAGAAAAATTAGTCGGGGAAACTACGGCAAAAAGAAAGGTGGAAGAAATTTGGGATTTCTTGATGAATGATGATGTTAGGAAGATTGGGGTTTATGGAATGGGAGGATCTGGCAAGACAACCATAGTAAAACATGTTTACAATTACTTTTTAAAAATGACTGAAAAGTTCGACAATTTTATTTGGGTAACTGCGTCTAAGGACGTGGATATCATTAAATTGCAACATCACATTGCAAAAGAATTGGGGTTAAATCTTTCAGAGGTTGAGGATGAAACAAAAATGTCATCAAAGTTATTTCAAGCATTTAATATGTGGGAATCCATTGATTTGGTGAGGATAGGTATTCCTCAATCATCTCAATCTAAAGGGTGCAAATTGGTGATAACTACTCGATCCCTTGAAGTTTGCCGACGAATGGATTGTAAAGATATTAAAATGGAGCTTCTTTCCAAACAAGAGGCATGGGAATTGTTCTTGGATGAAGTGGGGAATCATAATTTGCTTACCTCGGATATTGAAGCCATTGCCAAGCAAATTGCTGATGAATGTGTGTTTACCACTTACGATTGTGGTAGTTGCTAGAAGTTTGAAGAGTGCAACTAGCATTTCTGAGTGGTCAAATGCATTAGCAGAACTGAGAAGTTCTACAAGAAGGCACGATGAGATGGATACTCAAGTGCTTGAGAGACTGAAGTTCAGCTATGATCGTCTAAAGGATGATAGACTTCGAAAATGTCTTCTACATTGTGCACTATACCCTGAAGATTGTGAGATCAAAAGAAAGGAGCTAATAGAGCATCTGATTGTTGAGGGAATAATTGAAGAATTAGATAGCCTGCAAGAAAAATTGAGCAAAGGTCATACTATGTTGGCAAAACTAGAGAAAGCTTGCTTATTGGAATGTGCCGGAGGTTTTCGTCGGAATTGTGTCAGGATGCATGATTTGATTTGAGACATGGCACTACAGATCTTGAGTGAGAGTTCTCGAACCATGGTGAAAGCAGGCATGCAATTGCTAGAAGTACCAGATGAGGAGAAGTGGACAAGAGATCTTGAGAGGGTTTCGTTAATGGAGAACAACATAAGAGAAGTTCTTTCTTGCAGTTCACCGAATTGCTCCAATCTCTTGACGTTGTTACTCTGCAAAAATCCTTTGGAGAGGATTTCAGATTCATTCTTTTTGCAATTACATGATCTTTCTGATACGAAGATTGAAAAATTACCGGATTCCGTTTATGATTTGGAGAATCTCACTACGTTATTGCTCAGAAGATGTCTACAGTTGAAGTGTATTTCATCATTGGCAAAGCTCAAGGCATTAAGGAAGTTGGACCTTGGATTGAGTGGACTCGAAGAAGTACCTCAAGGCATGGAAATGTGTGTTGATCTTAGATATCTTGATCTCATACCATGTATCTAAAGAAGATACCCTCTGGGGTTTTAGCAAGGCTCTCTCATCTTCAGGTCTCATCCTTAATCCATGCTCGAGAAATTGTGCAATCAGAACAGAGGAAGTAGTGTGTCTGAGGAAGTTGGAAATCTTGTTTTGCAATTTAAGAGACTTCAACAGATATTCCAATTATTTGTCAGAGTGTCCTGGGTCTTTGATGATCAAATACATACTTGGAGTGGGGCAGGAATTGAGGGATGTTTTGATGTATTTCTCTTCTGGAAAGCAAGCATCACTGAAGAAATGCAAATTAAGCAGAGAATGTGAAGAGCACCTGGTTCTCCCAAGAGATGTTGACGTACTGGAGATTGAAGAGTGCCATGATATAGCAAGCTTATGTGATGTTTCATCTCTGGAAAATGTAACTAAATTGGAAAGCCTTGAGACTCTAATACTTGATATCTTGCCAAATTTACGTGTCTTGTTCAGTGGAGAAGGAGCAGCTGTATCACCACCGGTACAAGCACCAAAGGTGGGTACCTTTTCCCACCTTAAATTTTGTTAATATATCTGATTGTCCATATATGAAGAAGTTGTTCCCACCTGCCTTGCTGCCGCACCTACAAAACATGGAAAAAGTTTGGGTCGAGAACTGTCAGAATTTGGAGGAGATAATAGCAACAGGTGTTGAAGAAGAAGAAGAGAGGAATATTGAAGAAGGGATTATGGTTGAAGAAAATAACAATAACAACCCTTCCGTTATCAACAACTATGATGTTCAATTCACTCTCCCAAAGTTAAGGGTTTTGCTACTGGAAAAACTTCCTCAATTGAAGAGCATCTGCTGTAGAAGAGGAGTAATGATTTGTGGTTCTCTCCGATGCATTGCAATATTCAAATGTGAGAAGCTAAAGAGGATACCACTCTCTATTACCCTGCTTGAGAATGGCCAACCATCTCCTCCTCCTTCTCTCAAAACAATTCGAATAACTCCAAAAGAACAGTGGGAATCATTGGAGTGGGACCATCCGAACACTAAGAATGTCCTTCAGCCCTTATTAAATAAGTAAGAATGTCCTCATCTCTGTTTGTTATATAGACATGAATTAGTCACTTATGATAAGCTCTCATTGCTTGGATTATGTTCTACTGATGTTTCCTCTAATCATATAATTTTGGTTTGATATTAATCAATTTTGGTCTTAACGAATGCTTTCTTTTCATCTTCTATAGGGATTGGCATGAGGTAACGGATTTCTAGGGTTAAAGTAGAGGAAACGAGTTTCTATCTTCATGGTATGATATTTTTTTTGGGTGTAATGCTTGTTGATCTGTAATATAATGTTGTATGTAATTGATTACTCCATTAGGTAATGCTTGTTTTATCTCTAAATGGGTCAATTCAACTTTTGGATTGGTAAGACTAATTCTCTTTGTTTTGTTTCAAAAATATTGTTCTCTACTTACGGACTCAGATTTCTCTCTGTTTTGGCCATAAGCATTGGCCAAACAGAGCTAGTTGCTGGCACATCTTTTTCCTTGTGTTTTGATCTTGCCTTTTGTCATTCTACCTAGTTCTTTCGTTAATTGTTTTTTTTTAATCAAAACTATTGAATGATAAATGATAGATTTTAAACTCAGTGGATTGATAGATACATATATGCTGAACCGATGATTGTGAATACAAGATAACTGAAATTAATTATCTTAAAATTTAATGAGATATTATAGACAAGAGGATTAAAAATTAATATGTCGAACTAGAAGAAGTTACATTAAAATTTAGTTGAATATGAGAAATTAATGGAGTGAAAAATCCCAAATTAGCTGAGCCCATTTCCGACATTGAATTCATTTCTCTGGCCTAGTGGTTTTGCTCAAATTCAATCACAACCTTGGCTTATGATATAGGTTAGGCTCATGAAAGCTCATTTTACAAATTACAATTTTTTTTTTTTTTTTTTCAGCGAAAGTAATTTTTATAACCAATTCATTTGCTTGTGAAGAATTAACAAAGCTGGTCGGAACAAGTCTGTTTGTCTTAATTAACTGCTTCTATTTTATGGAATCAATTTTTTTATAAAAAAAAGAAATATCATCAAATTAACTTAGTATTTATATAATATAAAAAATATTATTTGAAGCATCATACAATTACAATTGTATCTCTCAAATTTGATAGTAATTACAAGTTTGTCTTAAATTTTTGTAAAACAACATTTTCCCTAAAAAAAAGTTTAGTTGACATAATAGTTACAACGAAAGTAACTAACACTCAAAGTAAAAATTAATGAAAATTCTTTTTTGTTTGTCACACAATACGGGGCGTTTGCTACTTTATTGAGATGTGAATTGCATGTTAACATATGTGATTGATATTAATCAAAAAGCATTTGCGTTTTCTCACATTGATTTCTATTGAATTTTTTAATGGTGAGATGAGTTTGTCATTTTTAAAAAAATTTAAGATTAAATTGTAATTACTATGAGTAATGTAATTATATTTTATTTTGCACCACTAGCTAGAATTTTATTTTGTTTTGATTTGTTTTCTAATAATTAAGTCCCCTAGCTCACTAGTGAACTACTAATAGAAGGATTATTACAAAATTGAAATTTCTTAAGAAACTTTACATTTATATAATAGGTTCAGTTTTAATCTTTTACTTCATTTTCAAAGAACACGGTTTTTTTTTTTAATGAGAATGACATATCACCGTTTGAAATACCAAAACTAATATTAGATATTTCTTGTATGAAAAAGATAAATAATGGGAAATGTAGGTGGAAGTTATATCTTGTATATAAATTTATTTGTCAAGACGAATTTTGAAAGGTTAGAGTTTGCTAAATTTGCATATACATGAGTCTGGAGGTACAATGAAACTAGAACTTGATATTAGGATTTTAGCTCAAATCCCCAAATCTTCACAAAGACGATTTTTAGTTGAAGAAAAATTTGTTTCCTATTTTATAATTAGTTGTTCTACTAATAGTAGTAATTCCCCAATTTGTTGTTATTTTTCTAGTAGTATTAAGAAAATATCACTACTAGCAAAATATCCTTTATATAAGGGGGTCGTAGAAAAGGTTTGAGGAACACTTATATTTTCAATATACATTGTAAATAAAATGTGCTATTACTAAAGTTAGGTTGAGAGCTTTTAGTGTGTTGAGGTTTTACGTTGCTAAGTAGAGATACTGTTAAATATATATATATATAAATTTAACCAGCCTAAATCTAGACAATGATCCTCTCCATTTAAGAATTAAAATGGAGGTCAAGTTTATGGAGAGACTAAATACCACATTGACAAATTTGAATTTGAATATTCTCTCTTTAATTATGTAACATTCAAATTTTCAAATAGAGAGGATCATGATCCCCTAAATCTATATCTATGGATACTGTTAGTGAGTCTCATTCTTTTCATTAAATAATCAATTTTAACAGTTTAATGTATTAACTCTCATATCTTTAATGCATTAATTCCTTTATGTTAATTCTTGATTATTTCCATTAGTATCTCTAGTTATAAGTTATTTGCATGCAAAATTTGGTGCATTAATTGGTCATTATTATAATGTCATTAATGTTATACTAAAAGACTTTTTAATGGTTGAAAAAATATATATATTGCATTGAATTTTACGGCACCTGTAATGTGCGTTAAGTGCCAACTTTTACAACACTTTTAAGGTTGGAATAAAATGCAAACGGAAAGAAACAATTGATTTAAATGCTGAAATAATCAGCTAGTATTTAATGGACAGATTGAAATTCTCCTATAAATAGTCTAGTTTTAGCGGTTAGTCAAAAAGGAAAAAACATTTCATCTTCTAATTTCCTTTCTGCAATCATTCTTCCTGTTGTTATTCCACTTGGGTCATTTCTCCATAAGTTCGAAGTCCTGTTTGTGAGTACATACAAACTGGGCTACGTATCGTTATATCCTAGAGAACGACCGTCAGAGTCATTTGCATCACAGTGGAGCGAAATCGCTTCTCAATGACAACAGGTTTATTTCTATGCCTCGGTATTTTTTTTCCAATTTAATATCTTCTGTATTTAATTTTGGAGATAAATTTTTTGTTACCATTTTTTGGTTAATTATTTAAGAACCTCATTATTATTTTTCCAACAATCTTGAGAAGCAATTTCTTGGTACTTAATTAACAATGGTTCTCATTCCTGATATCTTAAAATTGGAAGCCTTTGACGACAACCATTACAAGAGATGGTCTGAAAAAATGTTTTTTTTTTTAACCTAAAAGCAAATGGGGTTGAGTATATGTTATTTAAGGATTCTGATACGCCTAATGATATGTATAAACTCTCTCTTACTATTTCTGTAAAAAAATATTATGAGCGAGATAATCGAACATATCGAGGCCATATTTTACATAATTTGTCAAATGCCTTATTCAATATCTATTGTTTAATTAAATCTGCAAAAGAGATTTTGGAAGCACCAAAAAGAAAATACTCAACTAAGGATGCTGGTGTAAAAAAAATGTGGTTGGAAGGTTCTTAGAGTACAAAATGATTGATTAAAAACCTATCATGGACCAAGTCCATGAGTACCAAAACATAGTTCTTCAGGTTCTTGTAGAAGGCATGACCATAGATGAGACTTTTCAAGTTGCTGCATTAATTGAGAAGTTGTTACCTTCTTGAAAGAAATATAGAAATCACCTCAAGGGAAAAGCGTGATATAATATTAGAAGATCTGGTGGTTCACATCCGAAATGAAGAATCCAATCGTTTGAAGGACAAGACAAACCTGGTGAGCGAATTCTCTTCAAAGACAAATCTAGTGGAACAAAAATATACTTGAAAATATGAGGGTTCTAACAAATATCACGGAGGTAAGGTCTTTACTAAGAAATCTATAAAAAAGATAATTTCATAAAACAAAACAAAATCTTGAAAAAGAAAAAAAAAAGACCTTGTTTTGTTTGTGGGAAAGTTAGGCATGATGCCTTTGATTATAGGCATAGGAAAGGAGAAGACAATCGTTTTCCTAAGCCACAAGCAAACTTGCTTGAAACTGAGATTATTGATGTTGTTGTCTCTGAGGTTTACTTAGTGAATAACCCAAAAGAGTGGATAGTGGACACTAGAGCCACTAGGCACATTTGTACCAGGAAAGAAATGTTTTGTGAGTATGAGGAAGTGGCTGATGGTGAAAATATTATACTTAGGTATGCTAGACTTACCGAAATTGTTGGCAAAGGAAAGGTGATCTTGAAGCTAACATATAGTAAAACTTTATATTTAAATTTTGTATTATATGCCCCTGAAATAAGTGGGAACTTAATTTCTGGATCATTTTTTATGAAAGCTGACTTGAAATTAGTTTTGGATTATGATAAACTTTTTCTTACTCGTAATGGGGACTTTGTTGGGAAAAGGTTATTACCAAGGGGGTTTGTTTATACTTGATGCTTCCATTGAAAACATGAATAAAGCTAGTACTTCTTTTGCTTATATAATTGAATCCCTTGATTTATGGTATGCAAGACTAAGGCATGTAAACAGGGCATCCATAAAGAGAATGAAACAATTATGCCAAACTCAAATCTTAGTAATACTGAGTTTACAAAATGTGTAGTATGTGGTGAAGCAAAACACTCTAAAAAGCCTTTTAAATCTATTGAAAGAAACTCACAAATTCTAGAACTTATTCATACTGATCTAGAAGATTTCAAAAACACAATTAATAGAGGTGGAAAGAAATACTATATTACTTTTGTAGATGATTTCTCCAAATTTACTGAAGTTTATTTGTTAAGTTCCAAGGATGGAAGTTGAAGAAACTTTCATAAAATTCAAAACTGAAGTTGAAAACCAAAAAGGAATAAGAATTAAGAGAGTTAAATGAGGAGGAAATATAGTTTAATTACTCTAAAATCATATTGTGAATAAAATAGAATTATACATGAAACAACAACTCCTTATACACATGAACAAAATGGAATAGCTAAAAGCAAAAAAAAAAAAAAAACTCTAAAAGATGTTATGAATTCTATGTTGATAAGTTCATGACTCACTTCTAACATGTAAGAGGAAGCCATTTTATCTACGTGCCATGTTCTAAACAGAGTACCTCACAAAAAGAATATAACAAGACACCATATGAACTATGGAAAGGATATCAACCAAGCCTTAAATACCTCAAAGTGGGGAGGTGTCTTGCAAATGTGGGAACTCCAATCTTTCAAAGAAATAATATAGGTCCTAAAAAAAGATAGTGTTTTCATAGGATGTGCTGAAAACAGTGTTGCATACAGATTCTTTCTGCTAGAAACAAATTCTATTATGGAATCTAGAGACGCTGAGTTCTTTGAGCATATATACCCAATGAAATGTATAAACTCAATAAATGATCAACTCACTGAAATCTCTAAACAAAATCAAAGTTCAATACTTGAAAGAATCACTTCAGAACAAGAACCAAGACATAGTAAAAGAGCTAGAGTTGAAAAAAAACTTTGGTCCAGATTTTATAACCGCTTTCTTAATAGAAGATGATCCTAAATAATACCAAGATGCTATGAGATCTGTTGATGCAAATTTTTAGAAAGATGTTGTTAATGGCGAACTTGAGTTTATAATGGATAATCATACTTGGGAACTTATAGACTTACCTAAAGGCTCCAAGCTAAAAAGTTGTAAATGAGTCTTTAAGAAAAAATTGAAAAAAGATGGAACAATTGATAAATTTAAGGCGAGACTAGTAGCTAAAGGTTATACTCAAAAAGAAAGAGTAAATTACTTTGACACAAACTCTCCAGTTACTAAGATAACTACTATCAAAATTTTAATAGCCATTGCATTAATTCATAAATTGTGCATATATCAAATGAATGTAAAAACTGCATTTTTAAATGGTGATCTCGATGAAGAGATATATATATGAAACAACCATATGGGTTTATAGTTCACGGGAAAGAACAAAAGATGTGTAAGCTTGTAAAATTCTTGTATGGATTAAAACAAGCACCAAGGCAATGGAATGAGAAATTTAATAAAAATTTGATTTCGATTGGATTTATCATGAATGAATCTGACAGTTGTGTCTATAGTAGGTTTAATAGAAATTCCGGTGTTATTATATACTTGTATGTTAATGACTGATATCCATGTGGCAAACTCAACCAAGAGTATTTTATCTTCTCAGTTTGATGTGAAAGACCTTGGAAAAGCTGATGTAATCTTAGGAATAAAAATAATTTATAGTGACAAAGTATTAAGTTTGTCACATTCACATTCTATTGAGAAAATTCTTAATAAATTTAATCATTTTGATTGTGATCCTATTAGAACTCCATATGATGCTAGTGTGGGCTTTAAAAAGAACAAAAGGACTTCTGTTTCACAATCTGAGTATGCCAAGATTATTGGTAGTGTGTTGTTTCTTATGAATTGTACTCAACTTGATATAGCTTATGCTGTGAGTAGATATACTCATAACCCTGATAATAGTCATTGGAATGCACTAACATGGTTGTTGAGATACTTGAAAAGGACTGTGAATCTTGGACTCCAGTTTACAGGATATGTGATGCAAACTAGGTATCTGACAATAATGAGATAAACTCCACCAATGGGCACGTATTTACCTTTGGAGAATGAAACATATCTTGGAAATCTTCCAAGCAAACTTGCATCGCAAGATCAACAATACAGTCGGAATTCATTGCTTTAGAAATGGTTGGTACAAAAGCCAAATGGTTAAAGAATCTCTTAAATGACATTCCCTTATGGATTAAACCAGTTCCTTCAGTTTTTTTACATAGTGATTCTGAAGTTACTATTACTCGAGCAAAGAACAAAGTGTATAATGGGAAACAAAGACATATGCAATTGAGGCATAACATTGTGAGACAACTTATAAGCAATGGGGTGATAGCCATTGGTTTTGTGAGGTCAGAGAAAAATTTAGCAAATCCTCTGACAAAAAGGCTATCGAGAAAAGTTGTTCATGATACATCAAAGGGATGGGATTGAAGCCCATAAAGTGATATTCCTGCGATTGTAACCCAACCTATATTAATGGAGATAGCATGAAGTATGTTCAATGGCTAAAAATAAGTCACAAACAAGTTCAAGGAAAATACTATTCATTTTGTATTTTCTTCTTTATGGTGTAGATAGTACTTATTGCCAAATGTAAAATGGTTGAGTAATAAACTCTTAATGAACTCATAGCCTGTATTGGTGGTGTGGCAATACACACTTGATGGGTGTGGCTGTGAAGGTAGTGATCGCCTTTTATAAGAGATAGGGTTCAAACTCTCTAGAGCACCTATGAAAATCCAAGCAAAAGCTCGTGGCCATAACGTGCCAAACCAATAATTCATTAGAGAAAAGATGAAGTGTGTGTGCAAAATTGATATTTACATAAAATGTGATTGGTTCAAGACACTTAGTTACCAATTACTTATAAATTAATTTTTGTTATACAAAGCATCGATTCAAGTTCACAAGACATTGCTACTTTAACTTCACTCTGGTCTGGGTCTTCCTTCTTCTAAATTTCGAATCATGTGGGGGATTGTTATATATATATATATATATATGCTTTGAAACTTAAACCAGCCTAAATCTATGGGTACTGTTAGTGAGTCTCATTCTTTTCATTAATCCTAATTGATGAAATTGATTAAGGCAGTTTAATGCATTAACTCTTATATCTTTAATGTATTACTTCCTTTGTGTTAGTTCTTGATTATTTTCATTATCCGTGCACCATTAGCATCCTTCAGTTATAAGTCATTTTCTTGCAAAATTTGGTGCATTAATTGGTCATTATTATAATATCATCAATATTGCACTAAAAGCCTTTTGAATGGTTAAAAAAAAAAACCGTTGCATTGAATGTTACAACACCTGTAATGTTGGAAAGCAACTGAAAGCTTGATTTCAAATTGCAAAACTGGTGCATTAAGTGCCAACTTTTACAACACTTTTAAAGTTGGAATAAAATGCAAACGGCAAGAAACAGTTGATTTAAATGCTGAAATAATCAGCTAGCATTTAATCGCCAGATAGAAATTCTCCTATAAATAGCCTAGTTTTTGTGGTTAGTCAAAAACGAAAAATTTTCATCTTCCAATTTTCTTTCTAAAAACACTTTTCTTATTGGAATTCAACTTAGATTATTTCTCCATGAGTGTATTAGGGTTTTTGGATTGTGAGAGTTTAGTAACTGTTATCTTCCTAAAATTATAATTGAAGATTAATAAAGCAGTGGAGTTTGCTGGTGGACGTAGACAAAGAGGTTTCCGAACTATATTAATTATTAGTGTTCTTATTCTTTATTTTATTTGTCTATTTTATTGTTGTGATTGTGTTTTTTATTTAAAATTTGAGTAGGTGGCCAGATTTTAGAGATAAAATCCCAACACTTGAAGCAAAGAAATAGCGAAATATCTAATACATATAGTTGGATATAATAGAGGTTTTGATCTACTAATCCAATTTTGATTCGAATACGATAATCCATTTAACAAACGTATCAAATTTGAATTTACTTTGTAACGTGATAATTGTATATTGCGAGAACAAGTTTACATAAAAACAACCATTTTTTCTTTGACACAATTACTATTTTCCTTACCATAAAATAATTGAAACATGTTTTTTGTTAATCTGTTTACCCTTACAATATGTTTTAATCGATGGAGGAGAAAAAAAAGAGGGAAAGGAAAAGAGTACCCACAAATTTGCTCACTTTATTTTCTCTTCTTCCATATTCCCAAACAAAAATGAATTAAAATATTTTGTGGTAAGAGAGAAATATGAAATGAAAGAAAAATGAGAAGAAAAGAAACATTGATATTTTCATCTTCTATATGTTCTGTAGATGATGAGAAAGTGGGGAAAAGAAAGACAAAAAAGAGATTATTTTAGCTTTTAATATTTTCCTTATACTTTGGGAAGATTGTGATTTGTACATGTAAAAATAAAATATCAACAATTTCATTTTTTTTCCTATTAATTTAAATGATTGTGATGTTTTCCATCAGTCTTTGGTAAAAATGATTGAAAAAAAGTGGGATAAATAAAGATAAATTCTTCATCCTTATTCCTCCAATTCGGAGAAATTGATCAAATTGGGGTCTTGAGCGAATTTGATGGGATAAGTATACACCTCCAAATCTTTTTCTTTTAAAAAAAGAAGAAAAAATCAGGTGAGGTGATATATATCAGATTTAGTGGAGTTAGTGAGGATCTAGAATAACATTACATCAAATTGAAATTTCAAAGATAATCAGGAGACTTAGATTCCTAACCCATCAATATAATAGAAAAACACTTCAAAGATATAAATATTGTGGTTCAAATCATGAGAATGAATTTGAATTTTATCACAAATTTGAGGGATAAAGTTGTAATTTAACCGACATGATATTTGTGGAGTACATATAGTATGTCAAGTATTCATTAATGTGTATCCATATGCATATTTTCAAAATTTGTTCATTTTATATTCGATTCAATCATGCAAGTTGCTTTACTATGTTCATTAAAGTATTCATTAATGTGTATCCATATGCATATTAATGTGAAGAAAGTTCAATTCTTTTGTGTTTAAAAGTCTTCGTTCAAAAAGCAAAAAGAGGAAAGAAACACAGTCTTCGAAGACTATGTTCAATTCTTTTGTGCTTATCTTTCTCTCTCAAGTCTTCCTTTGCCTGCTGCCTAATTGTTTCCGCTCAAGTCTCAAACCTTTTCACACAAAAAAAAAACCAAACTCCTTAATTGGTAATTTCATTATGTATATCAACCAAGCATCACCACCTTTTTTTTGCCATTATTGTTTGTAACTCAAAATAATTAGAAAATATGTTCTTCCAAGATCGACTTCTTTTTCCTACACTCATCGCCTTTTGCCTTATAAATTTCACTTTTGGAGCTACCCGTTTGCCAGACAATGAAGGTATGTTCAAGAGAAATATATATATAAAGAAACAAAGCATTTTTGTTATCTAATTATTATTAAAATTAATCAATATAGTCATTGGTATATATTATTTCTTGTTTTTTTTCTAGCTAATTAAGCATATATACTTCACCACTATAAAGTGACAAAAAAAAAAAAAAACCATCTATAGCAACATATTAATGCATGGTAGATTTAATTCCATATTATTTTTTTGTTTTGTTTATAGATATAGTTATATAGCTTTTATTTAATTATAGTGCAAGCTTTAAAAGATATAGCCAAGACGATGGGGAAAATAGATTGGGACTTCAATGAAGATCCATGCAACAATACAGGGACATGGTTTAAATCAGCCGATAATGCTGTCACCTGTAATTGCTCCCTCTTCAATGGCAGCGTCTGCCATGTTGTTAGTATGTAAGCATCTCTTTCCAAGTAAACTAATATATAGATGTTGATAGAATATTAATAATTAACTAACCATTAATCAGTCTTCGATCAGTTGATTAATTAGTTAATATATAGTATTTTTTAGAGGAATTTAATGTATAGTTTGATTGAGGCAAAATTACAAGATAATTATAGTTTCTATCTAAACAATATCTCATGGGATGAAGTTGAGGGTCAGAGTAGTCTGAAATTTAAAGAATTTTTTTAGAAAAAAAAAGTAATTATCAAATGGATTTATTAGGATTTGTATGAGCATTTTCTCTTTCCTTCTTAATATATATATATATAGTATCTACCTTTTATCTCTAGATAATTATAGAAAAAAAAATATTTTTTTGTCTAAAGATCTTAATTTTTTTATTTTTAATTTTTTAACTAAAAATCTTCAAAAAAAAAAATTAAATCGTCGATTTAAGAGATTGGGTACAAAAATACATCATAAATCAAAACTTAAGATCTGAATTGTGGTTCCAATTAGAGTACAGTGAGAGATTCCGGTAACTGTGTTCAAAACAGAAAGTAACAGAGAAAATTAAGTTGCAAGTGTGTATAGTTGAAAAAAAAAAAAAAAGGAAATATAAATGCATGATAGGCTGATAGCTACATAAAAACGAAAGGTCTACATAACGTGGGTCTAGTTTGCAATTTGTCCTTGTTGAACACTTCACGCCTCTTGTCCTTGTTGAACATGTCTTGTCCTTGAGAAATTGATATTTAAGATATTTTTCTCAATAATAGAGTTCAAGCAGTTTGGTGATTTTGAAAACTTATAACATCTTCGGCAGGAATATTCAGAGTATGAAGGTCTTCTTTGTGTAAAGATTTAAAAGTGATTTTAAAATAATTATAAGTAAAAATACAATGAAATTAAAATTAATTTAATGTATGATAAAAGTTTTATCAAACTAATTTGTGCATTTGGTTAATAAATTATAAAAGTACTCGTTTGATTATTTGGATACTAATTTTCATGACTTTAGTATTTGTATAATTAGAATTATTAATTTGAACCACAATAAAATATAAAAAAAAATAACATTGCTAATATAAATATTATTTTATTGAAATAATAATATATAGAGTTAAATATATTTTGTTCCATGATAATATTAATAATAATAATAAACTTAATAGTAATAATAAAAAATATTTATATTTTCAATGGAGAACACAAACAATGATCGACGATAATTGATATTTATATAATGAGAGAGACGTACATATCATTGTTATCCGGGAACAATTTATGAATGTAATTTTAAACAAAACTAATTTTGAGTCAAAAGCAACAAAATTCAGCTTTTGATTTTGGGTTTAAATAATAATATTTTTGTATGATAACTTGTTTTGTTAGAACTAATTTTTATTTCTTGAGTGAGAAATCCATTTGTTTCCTTTTTTGTAATTTGTTCTTTTTGATTTTTTATTGTGCTCGTTCTATAAGTTAGATTTTTCATTTTGTTTTCTGTCCGTTAATAATTTGTCCATATAGATCGAATTTGTACAGACAATTCAAAAATCATCTGATTACTAATTATTGAATTTTTTAAAGACTTTTAAGAAAATAACACTTTCTTTTAAAACTCTTAAAACTATAAACACTTAGTTTTTAATTTTTTTTAATTCTTTAAAAATAGGTTAAAAAAATAAAGACCGTTTTTTTAGGAGAACCAAGAGGTAGTTCAGTTTCCATCCCAAACTATTAAAAAACAAAAAACGATTTTTTTGTCCTTTCTTTTAATCGTTGGATCTTTACGAGGGGATCACAATTTTGATATGTGCCAAGGTTTAAAGTAAAAAGAGAATAAGATCTTTATATGAATACCGTCGGTTAACCATTTTAAACTATTTTTTTGGTCATAAAGGATTCATTCAGAAGAAATTATTAAACAGTAGTAGTTCTTGGAAACTTAGAACATGAGATTAGGCCATAAAGGCAGCAAAACACTGGTAGGTTATCATAAACATATAAGCAATGGACGAATTCCTTATTTTTAGTTTCTGATTTATCAAAAAATCACCTTAGGACAGAGTAGTGGTGGTTGGATGTCTATTGATTTGGATATATATTTCAAATCAATGCTAGATTTTTGCAAGAATAGTAAGTTTATGATAAAACTAAAAAAACTAGTCACTTGGTATGTTATACTTATTAATGACTATAATCGATTATTTTTATAAAAAAATTCAATTGATAATGCTATCACACCTTGCACAACATTGTCGAATAAATTCAAATAACTATGAAACCTGTTTATTGCACAGGTTATACTGTATTTTAAGCTCTAAAAATGGCTCATTTTCTGTTTAAGAACAGAGTTCTCAAGAAAGAAAATCTCCCAGGCACTCTCCCACCAGAACTGGTTAGGCTTCCTTCCCTCCAACAAATGTAAGTATTTTAATTTTGTCCCTAATAATTTCGAGACTTTTAAACATATCGAGACTTGAAATTCCTTTGAAACATAATAATTTTGGCATGCTTGGTTCTGTTTCTTCTATGATCAAACGAATTTGACTGTTCATCTTTACACAGTGACCTCACCAAAAACTATCTCAATGGTACCATTCCTCCAGAATGGGGCTCCATGAAACTAGTCAACATGTATGCTCTATTTCTCTCTCCATTTATATATAAATTTATATGTACTTTGAATATGAGTATAAAATTCATGGATCAAGCATCGTTGTTGATTTTCTTTTGTCATTTTTGGTGGTGAAATCAACACACGGATATTATATATTGCAGTTCCCTTGGTGGAAACCGGTTTACGGGCTCAATTCCAAAAGAGCTGGGAAATATTTCCACTCTTACAAGTTTGTGAGTTCTTTATTAACCAATTTTTCCTCTCTCTATATATATATATATATATATATATATATATATATATATATATATATATTTTTTTTTTTTTTTTTTTTTTTTTTTTTTTTTGTGGTCATTTCAATTTGTGTAGGGATGTTTATAGAAATGATCTCATTAATTGATTCAAAGTTGTTTCTTGATAATTTTATAGTACTGCAGATTACAATCAGCTTTCAGGGGATTTGCCTCCAGAGCTTGGGAATCTACCCCTTATAGAGAGAATGTAAGACCCTTTTATTAAAGTTTTTATGATCATTGCAAATTCTTACTAACAAAATGTAGTTCCCCCCCTTTTTTCTCCTTCTTTGGTATGGATTTTTAATGTTTTTATTTAAAAGGGTTTTGAAGTTTCACATTGATATTCTGATTGGTTTAATTTATTTGTTTATATTTTGTTGTTTTTGTTGATGTTGTAGGCTGCTAACCTCAAATAATCTTAGTGGGGAAGTCCCTGTAACATTAGCTAGTCTGACCACATTGAAGGACTTGTAAGCTTTTTAATTATGTTTCATTAAGCTCAAATTAATTACCGTTTATTGCATTTGAAGTTCATTAATCATTTTTTTAAACATAATGCAGTCGGATCAGTGACAACCACTTTACAGGAACGATACCTAATTTTATTCAGAACTGGAAAAATCTTAACAGACTGTGAGAGTGTTATCATTTGTGATATTTTGTAATGTTATTGAGTTAGTAGAAGCAAGTATTATTGCTTATTTGAGTCAAACTTTTGGAACAACAGAGCAATTCAGGCTAGCGGTTTGATTGGACCAATTCCTGATGGCATTGCTGCACTTGAAAATTTAAAAGATTTGTAAGTTTGATTCTTTTGTAGATTTCAATTATTTCAAGGGTTTGCAATTAATGTTGTGCTTTCTATTGATTGAAAATCAATATGCAGGAGAATTACTGACTTAAATGGAACTGAAGCACCCTTTCCACCACTTAGAAGCATGAAACTGGAGACACTGTGCGTTAAATGTTTAAATGATACTAATTTATAAAAAGGTGGCAATACCTTCCTCCTTTTTCCTTTTTTCTGGCAACTCAAAATGCATATCATTTGTTTGTGTTACAGGATTCTTAGGAGTTGCAATATCACCGGGCCACTACCTGAATACCTTGGGGAAATGATAGAGTTAATGAACTTGTTAGTACAACTCTCTTCCCCCATTTTACTTGCAGCTAAAGGGATTTTTCCTTTGAAAATGTCATTACGCCATTTGAAGGATCATCTAGTACCCTTTCATAGGCATAAACTCAGTTAGGCCTATATCTTAAGATAATCTCTGTTGTTAGAATATTTGAGAATTCAAGGAACCTCAAAAGAGTGGTTGTTGTTTCTGTACATATTTGAAAATGGTGCCAAAACATTGACATTTGACCGTAGTACCTGCTTTATATGTTTTATTTTTGTACTAATGGTTGGATTAGTTTTTACCTTGTTTGTGACATTTCTTTTTGCGGCAAAGACAAAAAATTTTCAGTCTTTTTGGTTGCAAATTTCATATGATATTCGTAAACTTTTTGCTCGTCTACCATTCATCCTGAAGTGAACAGGTTGTGGAAATAAAAATTTTGAGACATCAATATTTTTTTTATGTTTTGTCTATAAATTCATTTGCAGAGACCTCAGCTTTAACAAACTGAGTGGAGAAATTCCAAGCACATACACTGGTCTGAGTGCCGTGGATTTTATGTAAGCATCTGGTTTGTGTTTGTAAATTTTCTTCCAATAAAAATGTAGAAAGCCTTTCTCAATGGCTAGGGAACAGTGTACAAGCTCTTATAATAAATCAACTTGCCTAATTAGCAAGAATAAGATAAAGGACCATCATAATGGCCCAAACAAGGAGACAATACTGGAAGCCACTGGGTCAAATTGTGGTTCCTGCTGCAGCTTCAACATTGCAGTGTTTGAAGTATTAGAGTTGTGATGGATGATGAGAAAACTTCTCTTGAATTGAAAGTTATGCACAAACTAAGTGAAAAATATTTCGGAAGTATTAAAGATACATAACATAGATAAAAATTAAGTTGTATTAGTAGTTATAAGTACTGGACTTTTATATCCAGAGATCATAGGTTTCCTCTCCTTCTGCGATATTGAACTTGAAAAATGGCATGCACAAATAATATTAAATCTACGGTATTTAACTAAATTATATGTTGTGCTTGAGGTATTTATGCTTATTCAAATATTGAGCCGAAAATTAGCATAATCATTTTTGATTCCTTGCTATGATTTTATTACTGCTGAAAGCTACATACTGAATTTATGATTTTTTTTCTCAGATATTTTACTGGAAACTTGCTAACTGGACAGGTACCTCGTTGGGTGCTAGACAGAAAGGGGAACATGTAAGCTTATTTTTAAAGTGCTTTATGTGATTTGAAAAATAATTATCCAATTCTATTCATCTCATCACCCACAAGGTGAATAAACCGTCAATATAATTACAGTACTTGTTCCCTCCTGCTTTGTTCAACTCCCATAAAGCTTTCTTTTGATAATCTGGTTTTTAGTGGAGTTGGTAACTTCTGGTCATTTAAAGATCTGACTGCATGCTGGAATATCAGCTCTTCTCCTGAAATGCAATTGATTGGAAAATCTGTAGAACAACGTCATAAAACTTAAGTTAAATGAATACTCAACAGGTGGATGGAAAAACTGAAATGTATGTTTTATAGCTTGATCAAACTTGTGAGACTGTTTTTTGAATCAAGAGAGGAAAATGCAAACCTTTTCTACTTTTCCTTTTCCATAAATAAATAAAACTAGAAATTAAGTTCACGGAATTAAAGAAAAATTAAAGAGGAAAAAAAGGAACAAAACCCATTCCAAAAAAACACAGATATCAAGACTTTAATGTGCGTTTTACAACCTAAAGCACATATAAGTTATTGTCTTGGATTAATCAGAATTATGCTTGGAATTAAGAACTAATATCAAATATGTAAATTCCTTTTAAAGATATAATTAACTATGTGTGACACATCTTCTTTTTATACTTTTCCTACTCATGGCACGATTTGGAAGATGATGAATGTAAATTGCAACTTTCATGTGCAGTGATATTACATACAACAATTTTACAACAGGAAGCTCAAACCCGTCAAGTTGTGATGACCAGACTTTGTAAGAATGCTGTTATCTAACTTGTATATACGTGTTTGTTTGCATGTAACTTTATTTCTTATTTACAAGCTCTTCAAAGGGCATGTTAAAATATAAAGAATTAATTGGGCTCTTTCCCATCAACTTAAGCTTTTGGGATAATTAGTAACTCAGTTATTTCTTAATATGATATCAATCCTTTAGGTCTTGGTTTCGAGTCCATGGGATTCTTCTTTTTCATTTAGTATTTGACCCAATTATTTCCCTTCTAGATATTTAGGCTTTCATTCATTTGGGTTTCATGTAAGTTCTATACGTTTTGTATTCTTTTGTTAACTGTAAGTTCTATGTTCACCTTTGATTCATCAAACAGCTTTTTTCCATTTTAGTTTCCATTTTAGTACTAAATTTTTCTTGATTTGTCTTATGTTCTCGTTATCTATAACAATTATGATATCGTAATGCTGACTTGTTTGGGCTTTTGCATGGATGTCAGTGGAATTGTTTCATGTTTGAGAAGCTTGACCTGTCCACGAAGTAAGTTGAAATTTCATAAATTTTTCAGATTTTGTTAATTTAAGACTGCTATGGGTTTTTTAACTACGCAAACACACAGTTAGATTAGATAATAACATTGTTAGCTCTCTTGTACGCCGTCATTGGCAAGTCAAAGAGTAGTGTTGCCTTTTTCCTTTTGGGAAAGTTTAATTCATTTATCTTTCATATTCAGAAGTAACTAATCTGTTGTTGCTTTCATTTTAGCATTTTACAAACTCCATATAAATTGTGGTGGGGGAGAACAAGTAACTATTAATGGAAATACGACATATGAAGCTGACACAGCTGCAACTGGACCTTCAAGTTTTTGGAAAAGTGGAACTAATTGGGCAGTTAGCAGTGCTGGTAACTTTTTGGATAATAACCTCATTACAGACACCTATATACTGAGGAATTCATCTAGGCTCTCCATGAATGATTCCCAAGAATCCAAACTTTACAAGGAAGCACGCCTTTCGGGTATCTCTCTATCTTATTATGGGTTTTGTCTCGGAACTGGAAACTACACAGTATATCTCCATTTTGCAGAGATAAAGTTTACCGATGACAAAACTTATAGCAGTCTCGGGAGACGCTTTTTTGATATTTACATTCAGGTATTTAAAGTATGATACTTCCCACATTTAATTTCACATCTGACATTCAACAAACTTCAAAATTTTAACATTTACTTTAATATGGGCAATTAAATTGGTTGATTATAACCTGTATATGGTTCAGATTAACGTTAAGAGAGAAATCTGATTCCTTCTCACCACTTGCCCACATAAGAAGTTAACTGGATTAGATTATTGTAGGGGAAGCTTGAGTTTAAGGATTTCAATATTGAGGATGAAGCAGAAGGTGTTGGTAAAGCAATTAAAAAAAATTTTACTGTCGCTGTGACAAACAAAACGTTGGAGATACGCTTGTATTGGGCTGGAAAGGGGACAGATGGTATCCCTGACAGAGGAGTATATGGTCCTCTCATATCAGCTATTTCTGTGGATCCTGCAGGTAGGTTTACACCATAATAATGAGCTTCTTCTTATCTTAGAAGTTGGCTGCTTATCTTTGACCTGTCAAAAAGTGTCTTATGTTCATTTTTATATTATCCATGTTTTATTCTAAATTTCAGGCCATAGAAAGAGAAGGAAATTTTTTCTCTTTATTGAGCTATAACTAATCATGTTTAGTAGCTAGTTCAGATTATGCATCTACCTAAGCAATGTTATCTCATCAAATTAACTGTTCTATGCTTCTCTTTAAACAGACTTTGTGCCCCCATCAGAACCTGGCAGTAGTAGTAGTAGTAGTAGTAGTATATCTGTAGGCACAGTGGTTGGGATTGTGGCTGCAGCAGCATCCGTTGTTTCGCTGGTTGTGGGTATCCTTTGGTGGAAAGGCTGTCTACAAAAGAAAAACACATTGGAACAAGGTATTTTGAGAGAAATTAACTTTTCAGATATAATTATCAGGTTTTTGACCCTCGAGGAATGAATGCGGTAAAAACCTTTTGTTGAGACAAAACCACTTGATCCATTAATTCTTGATGCTACAATGGTGTTGTATCTGGCAGGAGTTTCTGCCTCTGATATAGCGATCTTAATCGAGAACAAAATCAATATCCATAAGTCCATTTAAATTCTTTTCTAGTTAGCAGAAGTTTCAATAATTATCTTATAAATTTGTCTCATCTAACTCGGCCTCTACCACAGATTTAAGGGGTCTAGATTTGCAAACTGGTTCATTTACCTTGAGACAAATCAAAGCTGCGACAAACAACTTTGATCCTGCTAACAAGATTGGGGAAGGTGGCTTTGGTCCTGTTTACAAGGTATTATGCACAAGAAATACTTTCTCTTGCATTTATTGCATTTGATATACTGTAGTTTCCTCATTTTTTTTTTTTTTTGTGCAATTAACAATGACAGTCTTTCACAAATTCAGGGCCTACTGGCAGATGGCACCATAATTGCAGTTAAGCAGCTATCTTCCAAATCAAAGCAAGGAAACCGTGAGTTTGTGAACGAGATTGGCATGATTTCTGCTCTGCAGCACCCTCAACTTGTAAAGCTATATGGATGTTGTATTGAAGGAAATCAATTGTTGCTAATATATGAGTACTTGGCAAATAATAGCCTTGCTCGAGCATTGTTTGGTAAGCTTCTGCCAAATTATTTACTCAACTTCCATTTGCATCAAAGATGTTTAAGCACTTGGATAAATGTGCATGCATGTTTCTATGAATCAAAAATACTAGCATATATTAACTTCCACTTATTCAATGATTTAAAGGCCCGGAAGAGCATCAATTGAAACTAGACTGGTCAACAAGACACAAGATTTGTGTTGGCATAGCAAGAGGTTTGGCATATCTCCATGAAGAATCAAGGTTGAAGATTGTGCACAGAGACATTAAGGCCACCAATGTGCTTTTAGATGAGGATTTAAACCCTAAAATATCTGACTTTGGTTTAGCCAAGCTTGATGAAGAGGATAATACCCATATCAGCACCAGAATTGCCGGAACCTAGCGAGTCTTTGTCTTTGATTTTTTTTCTTCAATATTTTACTTTTTACTCTCCCTTGTACTTGGTGCAAATGGATATGATGTATGATGGGTTGTCTAAATGCACACCATGAATATGTTTCATATGGTATTCTTGATTTTGCAGTGGATATATGGCACCTGAATATGCAATGCGAGGTTATTTAACCGACAAAGCAGATGTTTATAGTTTTGGAATTGTTGCTCTGGAAATTGTTTGTGGGAGGAGCAACACTAGTTACCGACCAACGGAGGAACGCTTTTATCTTCTTGATTTGGTAATCCAATTGTCATTGTTTCTTTCAATTGTTTTTATTTCTTTAGACTTTTTGGTTGTGATGAAGTTGTTTAGATGCATGATTGTTGACAGAACTCCAAACTATAATGGGTACTATTGGCTTCCATTTTCCATTATATCAAATGGAATTTTCGTTGTCTTTGTTACCATGAAGTTTGCTTTGTGATAACAATGTTTTTTTTTTTTTTTTATTGTTTTTAGGCTCATGTTTTGAAGGCGGAAGGGAATCTAATGGAGCTAGTAGATCCAAGGTTGGGATCAGACTTCAACAAGGAAGAGGTGATGGTGATGTTCAATGTGGCCCTTCTATGTACTAATGTTTCTGCAGCAGTCAGACCTTCAATGTCTTCAGTTGTGAGCATGCTCGAAGGCAGGATCGCTGTTCAGGACTTTGTTCCGGATTCGAGTTTCTCCAATCATGAGGCAAGTGTTGAGGCAATGAAGAAGCATTATCATTTGATAGAAGAAAATATTTCGGACGAGAGCCAGACTCGTTCTTTGATGTCAGAGAGCAAGACAAACAGTATGTCAACAATTAGTCCATGGACTGCTTCTTCTTCATCTGCTGCTGATCTCTATCCAGTCAATTAGACTTCTGGTTATTGGGAGAAAACAGTTTAGAGAAAATGGAAATCCTTTTTCTTGATTGGTTGCCAATATATCTTTACTTTAAATGTTTCAATATATATTGCCTTTTATTTTTTATTTTTTACTAAAATTTTTGTTTAGATATCCTAGTTCTTTTTCCATATGAATTTTGAAAGGTTAGAGTTTGCTAAATTTGCCCATACATATCAAGATGTTTGAAGTAAAGATTTAAACAAGATTAAATCTAGTTTGCTTAAATCTTTCAAGGCAAATCCTTCCTCAAATGTTACCATTATATTATGAGACTGAGGTACAATGAAAGTAAAACTTGATGCTGGAATTTTGGCTTAAATACTTACAAATATGACTTTACTTAGTTTGGGAATGGTGATTTTCTATTTTATAGCTGTTTGTTTTATAATAGTAGTAATAGTTTTTTATATTGAAAAGACTGTGATTTATATATGTGAAAATAAAATATCAACACTTTCAATTTTCGCTCCTATTAGTTTGACAGATTGTGATGTTTTTTATAACGTCTTTGGTAAAAATGATTGAAAGTGGGAGGAATAAAATTACTTTTTTCATCGTTATTTCTACAATTCGAAGGAATTGATCAAATTGGGTCTTGAACAAATTTGATGGTATAAGTGTACACTTCCAAATCCCTTGTTTTTCAAAAGAAAAAAAAAAAGAAAAGAAAAAGTTGGGTGTTTAAAAAGGGTTGCCACGTGTCAAGTGAGGGAGAAATATTTGGTTGCACCTGGTGCAATGTATCGATCAAGAAACTTCACTAGTAATTTTTAAGAACTTTTTAATATTATTAATGAAGTTCTTAAAAATTACTAATCAAACTTCCAACCGATGCAGCCGAGATTTTCTCCAAATGAGGTGGTATGCATGAGATTTAGTAGAGTTAGTGAGTCTGGAATCACATTACATCAAATTGAAATTTCAAAGATAATCTGAACCTATTGATCCGGTGGTTATTTTTGTGACTTTGATAAAGGAGATGTTGATTTCCGGCCAAACAATGTAACAAAAGAAACTTCAAAGATTTAAATGTTGCGCTTCAATTCATCTTTTCGTCACAAATTCAAGGGATAAAAATGTAATTTAGCCAACATGATATTTGTGGAGTGTAGTCAACATGTAATTTAGTCCAAACGTAATTTAGGGGAAAAGTTGACTGATCATTAACGTATCTATCAGTGTTTTTAGAGGCGAAGGCGTTGAGTGAGGCGTTTTGCCTCAATGAGGTGAGGCGTAAGCTCCGAGGCGTTGGGGTGTAAGCCTTTTGAAACGTTAGAGCGTTTTGAATAAAATAATATTAATTAAATTATAAAAATACTAAAAAATTAAAATAATAAAAATTAATTAATTATCAATAAACTTTACTAACTTAAGACTTACGAGTGAATATTTATCAAAATATTTCAGAAACACACGTTAACATCACAAACACAATATTAAGTGGTTGTTGTTTACACACTTACAATAATATAACAAATTCACATACATCTCATCTTTCATCAATAAATCAAAAATCACACTTCAAAAACCAAATTCTAATTTTTAAATTGACCAATCTATTCATTATAAGACACAAACACGCTCCAAATTCCATCAAATATAAAAATAACACAATATTAAGTGTCAAATGTTTACTGATTAGTGTTTACACACTTACATTGATATAAAAAATTCACATATATAAATCTATTAAAAGTAACAAATTAGATAAAATAGATAATGCAATCTTAATGATGTTATAAAATGATATTAATGAAATGTAGAGTATATAATATGAAGCAAAAAAAAAATAAAATAAAAGAAGACTTCAAATTCAAAGGCAGCGAAAGGGGTAGAAAAAACAACGCATGACCCAGTGGGGAATAGAACCCAGGTCAAAGACATGGCAACATATGGTTTTACCACTAGACCAAGTGTTTGTCGATTGATATGTTGCTAACAAATATACATATATAGAAGGTCTGATTTTTTTTGTTGCACTGGGCGCTCGCCCAGACGCCCGGAGCGTAAAAGGCGTACGCCCCGGGTCTGGGCGAACACCCCAACCTGAAAAACGCACGCCCAGGGACACTTTCGCCCTAACTTTTACGCCTCGGGGCTTTTTAGCCCCGTTTCGCCCCTGGGCGCGCCCAAACTTGGTTTTTTAAAACATTGGTATCTATGCATAATTTCAAATTATGTCGTTATCTCTTTCATTTCACAATCATGCAAGTTGCATTACGTTCATTAAAGTTAATTTATTTTTGTTTTTAAAAGTCTTGGAAGACTATGTTCTTTTGTGTTTAGCAATCAGAACGCTTCTTGGTCTTCTCTCGCTCTCTCATCACAAGAGGAAATTAACCAAAAACTCTTCATTTGCCTGCTGCCTAATTGTTTCCTCCAAGTCTCAAACTTTTCCACACAAAAAACCAAACTCCTTAATTAGTAATTTCATTAATTATACATATAAACTCTTATATATATCAACCAAGCATCACCACTTTTACCTCATAAATTTTGCTTTGCATATATATATATATATATATATATATATATATATATATATATATATATAGAGAGAGAGAGAGAGAGAAAGCATTTTTGTTATCTAATTATTATTAAAATTAATGTCATTGGCATATATTATTTCTTGTTTTCTTTTTCTAGCTAGTTAAGCATATATACTTCACCACTATAAAGTGAAAAAAAAAAAAAAAAAAAACCCCATCTATAGCAACATATTTGATATAATCCAAAAACATATACCTAATAAAAAAACAACATGTGGATAGCCTTAGACCAAAATAAAAAAGTAACACGTGGACAGCCTCAGGCCAAAATAGCAAAATGACACGCAGGCAACCCTGATCCAAACAGCAAGATCTCCAGAAATATCCCCGTCTTTGGCACATGGGCCACCGCATCCCCAAAGCCCTATAAAAGGACCCAGGTATGCGTATTCAAGGAGGATCACATTTTTACTAACAAAAACGCACCGTCATCCCTACTTTTCTAAAAAAATCACACTAACAAAGGTATCAGAGCGTCTTCGGAGGCATCCCCCTCTGGTGACTCCTTAACTTACCCTGTCTCCCCTGTGCAGATTTCCCCGAAGCCCGGCCTTCAACTCAGCCGCACATTTTTGGCAGCAATAGATTGGCGCCATTTGTGGGAAACTTCACCATCTCTCACTAACAGTAAAAGCAAAGAAGTCTAAAGAACTCATTTATTGCCATACCACCTAAAAACGCCACCAGGAATACTGGTAAGGAAGCAGTCAAGGCCAGCACCCATACTCAACGATCCGAGTCGAGGCCCTCTCCCGTGTCTGAAATGAAGGTTCTCTGGAGGCGGCCCACCACCTCTTTCAGGGACCCAACACCCCGTTGTACGGAAGTCAACCCCTTGGATCTCCGAGAAGCCCCCACGACACATCCCACTATAGTCATGCTCTAAGCATAGTTCATGGAACTCTCGCAACTAGTAACCAATATGGCCGCCGAGGGGCTCGCAAGCCTTCGCCCACGCTCCCTTGGCAAAATCTTAGCCGCGGGCTTTCCGTCGACGACTGTTCCACGATGGAGTCCTCTCCACCTCACGCTGTCAAATCCAAAGAGAGGCCCTTGTCCAGAAGCAATCTTAACCTTGATAAACAAATAGAGGAAATGGAGGGAAGGATCAATGAAGCGCTAAAATGTCGTAATCACAGTATCCTAGATGAACTCAATGTCCAAGACCCGCCCTTCTCTCAAGAAGTCCTCGAGGCCCTTCTCCCGTCGAACTTTCGAATGCCTCATATCAAACCTTACAATGGTTCCACAAACCCCCTGGATCACCTCCAGCACTATAAAACCACAATGACGCTCCACTGGCACTCTGATCCCGTGATGTGCCGAGCCTTCACTTTGACGCTTGAGAAGGTGACCAGAACATGGTGTTCTCTCCTTAAAACCAGGGGCATCAACATGTTCAATGAGCTGAGCTGCGCCTTCGCATCGCATTTTCTTATCAGCGAAAGACCTAAGAAGACTTCAGAGTCCCTATTTAACATCATCCAACTAAAAGGAGAAAAAGTCCAAGCCTACATCTTGAGGTTTAACTCCACTGCATGGGAAATCTCTTACCTTGATTGGACCCCACAAACAAAAGAAGGTGGACAGGGCCATCACTTTCACAAACAAAGATCTAAAGGGGCTCCAAACTCCGCATGATGATGCCGTGGTCATCTCCCTCCTCATGGCCAACTAGGAAGTCCGATGCGTCCTGGTCAACAACAGGAGTTCTGCCATGATCTAAAGGGGCTCCAGACTTCGCATGACGATGTTGTGGTCATCTCCCTCCTCGTGGCTAACCAGGAAGTTAGACACGTCCTAGTCAACAACGGGAGTTCTATCGACATCCTGTTTTATGATGAGTTCCAGCAAATGCAACTAGGAGATTCCCAGCTAGGGCCAATCTCCACCCCGCTTTATGGCTTCTCGGGGGGCCTGGTGTTTGCTGAGGGCAGCATAGTTCTCCTAGTAACTGCGGGAACGACTCCACAAGCAACCACCGTACAGGCCACTTTTTTGGTCGTCAAGCAGCCATCATCTTACAATATGATCATTGGCAGACCCAACCTCAATAAACTCAGAGCGGTCGTCTCCACTTACCACTTGAAAGTAAAGTTCCCCCCCAGATCAAGAGAGACCAACAGATCTTCAAATCCTGCTACTTGAACACTGTGAGGAAGACAGAAGGATGGAAGCCCTCCAGCTGAAGTTAGACAACCTCAAGGATGAGGGAAGAAATTCAAGGGGCTAGCCTGTGGAAGAGTTGACCACGATCTCCCTCGGTGAGGATGCCTCCGGAACCGTCCATATTGGCTCCAACCTCCCCAAGGCCCTTTGGGGATCCTTACTCGCCCTCCTCCAAAAGAATCATGATCTTTTCGCCTGGTCAGCCACAAATATGCCGGGGATCAACCTATAAGTGATAATGCATCGGTTGAACATAGACCCAAATCACAAGCCGATCATACAGAAGAAGAGATCGTTTAACCTTGCACGACAAGCCGTTATCAAGGCCAAGGTGGATAAACTACTGACGGCTAATTTCATCCGAGAAATAGACTACCCGGACTGGGTGTCTAACGTGGTGATGGTAAAGAAAGCCAGTGGCAAGTGACGAATTTGCATCGACTTCTCGAACCTAAACAAAGCCTACCCAATGAACAGCTTTTCTCTGCCACGAGTAGACCAGCTCGTCGACGCGAAGTCAGGGCATAAATTGCTAACCTTCATGGATGAATACTCCGATTACAACCAGATCCTTATGTACAGGTCCAACCAAGAGAAAACGACTTTTGTCACCGGGCAAGGATTGTACTGTTACAAAGTCATGCCCTTCGGTCTATAGAACGCTTGGGTGACCTACCAAAGATTGGTAAACAAAATCTTCTAGAAGTAAATAAACCGAAACATGGAAGTCTACATAGATGATATGCTAGTAAAAAGTATCAGGATTAGGCACCACGAAGCCGACCTAAAAGAAGCATTCGAAGTCCTTCGACACCATAAAATGAAACTGAACCCCACGAAGTATGCTTTTGGGGTCATGGGGGGGAAGTTCCTCAGCTTCATGGTAACCCAAAGGGGCACAGCGGTGAACCCCAAAAAAATAGAGGTCGTCCTCGGCATGAGCCCACCCCGGACCATGAAGGAAGTCTAGCGACTCACTGAGCGGATAGCTGCCTTAAGCCGATTTATGTCGAAATACGGGGAAAAATGTCTCCCCTTCTTCAAAGCCATCAGAAAAGCCAAGGATTTTGTCTTGGCCGAGGATTGCCAAAAAGCGTTCGATGAACTGAAAAAGTACTTAGGCTTATCCCCTTCCTTATCAAGCTCATCACCAGCAAAGAACTCTTCCTATACCTATCAACCGGACATGAAATGGTGGCCTCCGTCCTAATTCGAGAGGAGGCATATGTCCAAAAGCCTGTGTACTATGTAAGCTAGGTCTTCCATGACGCAGAAACAAGGTACCTTCCTGTGGGAAAAATGGCGTATGCACTCCTGGTCACGGCCCGCAAACTCCGACCGTACTTTCAAGAACACATAATTGTCCTTTTAACAAACCAACCCCTTCGACAAGTGCTCCACAAGCTGGATATCTCCGAAAGAATGGTCAAGTGGTCCATGGAGCTCGGAGAATTTGGTATCCGCTACCATCCCTGCAATGCCATCAAAGCCCAGGCCTTGGCTGACTTTATCATGGAAACCACTCTCCGAAGCCAGGTGAATTCTATCCTAGTTCTCAACGCAACTAGGCCAGTCCCGCAATAGACACTCCACTTCGATGGATCTTCCAACAACAACGAAAGTTGTGCCAGACTTATCGTATGTGGCCTGGACAATTTCACCATCGAGTACGCTTTCAGATTCAGGTTTAGTACCTCAAAACAACTAAACCTAGTACGAGGCATTATTGGTCGAAATGAAGCTAGTCGGAACACTATCCATTGAGGCCCTGGATGCTTACAATGACTCTCAGTTAGTGGTGAACTAGATCAACGGAGAATTTGAAGCCCGAGGAAAGAAAATCAACCGCTACCTAGAAAAAGGCAAATAACTTGTCGCTAAGTTCAAAGTGTTCTGGATCAGCCAGATCCCCGAGCGAAAAATTCAAAGTTTGATTCCCTAGCTCGGCTCACCTCTTCTCAATAGCTCAAGTCCACGCGAGTAGTCTACCTTGAGACACTCTCTGTGCCAAGTATCGATAAGGCCACTGTACTACCTATAACCGGAGTGGAAACTTGGGTTGACCCTATTCTCTGATATTTACAGGACAGTCATCTCCCGGATGAAAGAAAAGAAGCTAGAAAAGTCATCTCTCAAGCATCGTGCTACACAGTCCTAAATGATCAGCTGTACAAAAGAGGTATCATAACGTCTTACCTAAAGTACCTAGGCCCAACTGAGGCCAACTACACCCTTCGAGAAGTTCATGAAGAAGTCTGCAGAAACCACTTTGAAGGCCAAGCCATGGCTTTCAAAATCCTTCATCAAGGTTACTACTGGCCCGGGATGAGAGGAAAAGCCATGGAATTGGTAAAAAAGTGCAAAAGTTGCCAGTAGTATTCCGTCATCTCCCGTCAACAGACAAATCCCCTCACCTTAGTCACTAGCCCATTCCCCTGTGCTATATGGCTCACCTCCTCTCGATAGCCCGAGTCCACACAAGCAGTCTACCTTGAGACACTCGCTGTGCCAAGTATCTATGAGGCCACCGTACTACCTGTGACCGACGGGGAGACTTGAGTTGACCCTATTCTCCGATGTTTATGGGATAGTCATCTCCTAGATGAAAGAAACGAAGCTAGAAAAGTCATCTCTCAAGTATCATGGTACACAGTCCTAAATGATCAGCTGTACAAAAGAGGCCTCACGACACCCTACCTAAAGTGCCTAGTCCTAACCGAGGCCAAGTATACCCTTCAGGAAGTTCATGAAAGAGTCTGTGGAAACCACCTTGAAGGCCGAGCCTTCGCTTTTAAAATCCTTCATCAAGGTTATTATTAGCCCGGGATACGAGGAGAAGCCATGGAATTGGTAAAAAAGTGCAAAAACTGCCAATAGTATTCTGCCATCTCCTGCCAACCGGCAAATCCCCTCACCTCGATCACAAGCCCACTCCTCTTTGCCATGTGGGGGATGGACCTCTTCAGCCTTTTCACCGAGGCACTCGGCCAATGGAAGTACCTCATTGTGGCGATAGACTACTTCACTAAGTGGGTGGAAGGCGAACCACTGGCCAATATCATTTACCACTAGGCTCGTGGCTTCATTTTGAAGTCTATAGTGTGCCGCTTTGGCATTCCCCGAATTCTAGTAATGGACAACGGCAAACAATTCGATAGCATTCGATTCAAGGCATTTTGTGACAAACTGCACATCGAGCACCGCTTCTCTTCCATCGGGTACCCACAAGCCAATGGGCAAGCTGAAGTAACCAACATGATGCTTTTGCAGGGCATCAAAAGGAGGTTAGATTAGGCAGACAGACAATGGACTAACCACTTACCAAATGTACTCTAGGTGTATCAAACCACCGCCCAAGCATCCACTAAGGAAACCCCCTTCTTTATGACTTACTGTTTTGAAGCAGTTGTCCCCTTGGAAATCAGGGTGCCCTCACTGCGAGTACAAAGCTTCAAAAATGATAGCAACGACGAGGCTCTCTGGATGAACGCCGATCTCCTCAATAAAGCTCGAGATAAAGCCCAGATTCTACTGGCCACCTATCAGTAGAGAACTGCCGAATATTACAACTTTTAGGTCTGAAGCAGAAGTTTCCAGCTGCACGACCTCGTTTTATGAAAAAAAATGAAGTGTTTCGCTCAAGAGAAACGAGAAAATTAACCCCTAACTGGGAGGGCTCATACCGCATCAAGAAGATATGCGGACCTGACACTTTCGAGCTCGAGGAACTAAGTTGAAAGTGTGTTCCCCGTATTTGGAGTACCAAAAACCTCTGACGATTCTACCAATAACTCCCACCTCGAGCCCAAGTAACGAAAGAAGTTCAATTGATTGAAAATTATAGTGACAAAAGATCGGGTGCAATGAAAAAATGAACAAATTCGAAAAGTAGGGCTAAAGGTTTCATTAACCAAAGTTTTAAGAACATACAAAAAAGGCACTAACGACCCTAAATTACAAAGAAAGAAATGAAAGGGAAACACCTAGGCTCAACCCTCATGGGGCAACCTCTCCCTCGGCCTCGACCTCCAGCTGAGCAGTTGGCTCCTCCTCACCAGCAAGAACTCTAACCTCGGCCTTAACCACGACCACCTCCTCGTCCTTCTATGGGTCCAGTAGGTTGAGAGCCAAAAAATAAGTCTCAGAATGGAGTGCTTCGACCCTTCTCTTGGCCTCTAAAAAGCCATCGAGGTACTGCGGGCCTCCCTCATCTTCGACCTTCGTCAGGAAGGAAGTAAAATCTCAGAAAGCTGCAAAGGCATCCTCCACTTAATCCCAGGCAGGGGCCTCAGCCTCCTCTCCAAATCATTGCCCCACCAAGTCAGCAGTGTCCCTCTCCCGGACAGCCTCAACTCTGGCCTGGTCGGTAGCGTCCCTCTCCTAGATAGGCTTAACTCTAGCTTGGTTAGCCACATCTAGCGATGCCTGTAACTGGCGAACGAACTCGGTGCTCTCGTCTAATCTGTGCTACATTTGGCCCAATCTCTCGACCATGTCCAAGAAATGATGTGACATGACCCCTAGAAGAATGCTCGACTATAACCAAACGAGAAGTGATTAGCCACTATATCAAAAAATAAAGCGAAAATGAGAGAAGGTCAGAGAATGGGGTATCATACTTGAGACCCAAGGGCTTCAGCCGCAAAATAAAAAGCCTCAATAGGCCTTCATGATAGCTCTAGCATGTCGCGAGGAGGGATCTCCATGACCAAGTGTTCTCATGTCACCCGGGGATACGTAAAAACGGAGTCGTCAACCTTCAAGCCTAGTTGGGCATGAAGACCGTCACCCCAGTAGCAGCACCACCATGAGACGAGGTAAGGACGATAGAGGATACCAGTACAGCCTCTAGCTTGGAAGAGCGCCTAGGAGGACTCTCTAGGTTGATAAGAGTAGGAGATGAAGCACCCAACCCAGAGACAGACTGTTTCTCCGCCTGAACAGCCTTCTTTCTCTCTAAGGTAAGTCTTTTGGCCCGCTCCTTAGCTTTAGTGGTCGCCTCCTTCTCTGCTCAGAACAACCAAAAGAAAAAAGCATTAGTTCGAAAGCAAAGGTAGAAAAACAACATGAAGCAATATAGAAATATAATAAAAGCAAGTATGAAAGGAAAACACGAGGTTACCACTCTCTATGGAGGATTTAGGGCACCGAAAACAAAGATCGCGGTCACCACATCTAGAGGCGCAGCCATCATATCATCTATCGTCTTCTATTCACGAGGAAGAAGGCTTGGTGTTTTGTATTTCCCCACCCGATCCAGGCTCTACGAGAGTGGAACATCGAAGTCACTTCAAGCTTGAACGAAGAAGAAAGACTTTTTCCATCTTTTGATTAAAGATGATGTCTTCTTCAGTAGTCTCTTCTTAGCCCGGGTGCTAATCACGGCCCATCCAGTCTGGCCATGTTTACTTATTTGGAAGTGGGCCTTGAAAACATCAAGGTTCATCAGCCCCCACTTCCAAGCAGATGCAGATGAAAGCCATTATCAACCTCACTGAATTTGGCACCAACTAGCACAAAGCCGCATCAAAATACAGAAGCACGGCGCAGAAAAAAAAGTATAGAGAGAAACGAAGCCCGGCCCCCATGTGTTGTTCATACACACCCAACTTGTAAGACGCACAACTTGGTAGGGCATCGCAAGCCCTCTCCCCTACCCTGGCTAGCCTAAAGGCGTATTCGCTCGGGATGCAATATGACATCCAGATCATCTTGAGATCCTCCCTCCTGAGCTAGTTGGGAATAGCATTTACGAAAAACTCCCACTGCTCCCTCTCCTCCACGGTAATGGCCCCTCTACTGTCCTATAAGGCAGTATCCATGTCATTAGAGGAGGTGTCTCTACCGTACTCCTCCACCATAGGTACGTAGGGCACCATAGCTAAAGGTTCCTCCCTAACCTCGGCTCTTTTTGGGGTCTCACTTCTATCATAAGATGTGTCTGAACCTGTCTCCTTAAAGAAAGTATCGCTACTAGTATTACTACTTCTACAACTACTGAGACTATCTCGATAACTATTTATTGAAGACATGAAGAATGAGAGAACGGGACTCACCTAGCAAATAAGTAGCACTTCTTCCTCAACTAGACGCTCCAACACCAAGATCCGATTGCCCACACCAAAAAGCGGTTACCGAGCCGAGGCTTTTAGCTTCTACTAGACCCTTTTCCACCAAGAATGTCACGAACACTAAGCACTCTCGAGACTTAAACAGCACGAGGACGAGCACTCTCAAAACTCTCTCTAAAAAACTTTTAAGAAGTAGAAGTGAAGAAGAATGGGACCAAAAGCCCTCTTATATAGGGAAAGAAGGGCGTGATGAATGAGGTAAATTGAAATGGACGGTTGGAAAGGTGTGTTGTTCGGGATGATCGAGGCTGCTTTCACGTTCTCCAAGAGCCCACCGCAGCAAACAAGGTGACATTGGTCAGCCCTAAACACAATTTCATTCCCCAATGAGGCCAAATATTAATGAGCACCAACTTTTTTACGAAAGACAACTATACATATTCAATAAGTCTGACATGAGCCATGTGTCAAAAATAGGTCTGAAAAATGACTAAAAGGAATTAGGCCCTAAAGGACCCAAAAACCCAAAAAATGTCTAGAAAGTCCTTCAAGAAGCCCAAACAGAAAAAAATGGCCTAAGGCACCCTTCATGGGCCTGAAAAACAATGAAGCCCAAATAAAAAGACAGCTCAAGGCACCCTTTATGGGCCTAAAAAATTGAAAATCCTAAAAGTCCACATAGAACTCAAGATCTCCAAGGCCGAGTATGTTGACTGCTACTCACATGCCTGGACAAATGTCTCCAAGGCCGAGTATATTGACTGTTTCTCATATACTCAGCTCGAAATCTCCAAGGCCGAGCATATAGACTATTTCTTATATGTTTGGTTCAATATCTCCAAGGCCAAGCATGTTGACTACTTCTCACTTGCTTAGACCAATGTCTCCAAGGCCGAGTATATTGACAGCTACTCACATGCTCTGACCAATGTCTCTAAGACTGAGCATATGGACTGCTTCTCATATGCTCGGCTCAATATCTTCAAGGTCGAGCATATGGATTGCTCCTCATATACTTAGCTCACTATCTCTAAGGTCGAACATGTTGACTGTTACTCACTTGCTCGAACCAATGTCTCCAAGGCCGAGCATATTGACTGCTGCTCACTTGCTCGGTTCAAGGTCTTCAAAGCTGAGTGTATGGACTGCTTCGCATATGATCGACTCAATATCTCCAAGGTCAAGCATGCTGACTACTACTTACATGCTCAGACCAATGTCTCCAAGACTGAGCATATGGAATGCTTCTAATACGTTTGGCTCAATATCTCTAAGGCCGAACATGTTGACTGCTGCTCACATGTCTCCAAGGGTGAGCATGTGGACTGCTTCTCATATGTTTGGCTTAATATCTCTAAGGCCGAGTATACAGATTGCTCCTCATATGCTCAGCTCAATATTTCTAAGGCTAAGCATGTTGACTGCTGCTCACATGCTCGGACCAATGTCTCCAAGGCCGAGCATATGGACTATTTCTCATATGCTCGGCTCGATATCTTCAAGGCTGAGCATATGGATTGCTCTTCATATGCTCTGCTCAATATCTATGAGGTCGAGCATGTTGACTGCTGCTCACTTGCCTGAACTAATGTCTTCAAGGCCAAGCATATTGACTGCTGCTCACTTGCTCAGCTCAAGGTCTCCAAGGCCGAGCATATGGACTGCTTCTTATATGCTCGGTTCAATATCTCTGAGACCGAGCATATTGACTGCTTCTCATATGCTCAGCTCAATATCTCTGAGGCTAAGCATGTTGACTACTGCTCACTTGCTCGGACCAATGTCTCTAAGGTCGAGTATATAGACTGCTTCTCATATGCTTAGCTCAAGGTCTCAAAGGCTAAGCATATGGACTGCTTAGTTTATACTCGGCTCAATATCTCAAATGCCGAGCATGTTGACTGTTTTTCACATGCTTGGACCAACGTCTCCAAGGCCGAGCATATGGATTGCTTCTCATACACTTGGCTCAATGTCTCCAAGGCCAAGCATGTTGACTGCTGCTCACATGCTCGTACCAATGTCTCCAAAGCCGAGCATATGGACTGCTTCTCATATGCTCGACTCAATATCTCCAAGGCCGAGCATGTTAACTGCTACTTACATGCTCGGATCAAGTTCTCCAAGATCGAGCATATGGACTGCTTCTCATACGCTCAGCTCAATTTCTTCAAGGCCGAGCATGTTGACTGTTGCTTACATGCTCGGACCAATGTCTCCAAGGCCGAGCATATGGATTGTTTCTTATATACTTGGCTTAATATCTCCAAGGTCGAACATATGGATTATACCTTTACTAAGGCCGAACCCTGTAAAACTTCCTTAAAGCACATAAATGTACTTAAGGAAGTGGGGGGCATTTCATACAACCCAAAAACACACACCCAATAAAAAAGCAACACGTGGACAGCCTCAGACCAAAATAAAAAAGCAACACATGGACAGCCTCAGACCAAAACAGCAAAACAACACGTGGACAGCCTCAGGCCAAAACAGTGAAGCAACATGTGGATAGCCTTAGGCCAAAACAGCAAAAAGACATGCAAGCAGCCCTGATCCAAACAGTGGGATCTCCAAAAATATCCCTGTCTTTAGCACACGAGCCGTGATTACACTCAAACTAATATGCAGTTATTGTGTACAGTTGAGATGTCAATCCCACGAGGAAAACCAAGCTACAAAGAAAAGTGTAAACCTTAACACGAACGATAAAGATCAAGTGAGAAAATTTGTGTTTTGATAATGAAGTAATGTGAGAAAATTGTGTAAATAGATTGAAGAATATAATAGAGAAGCAACAAGAGTTCGGGAATCCTCCTTAGGTTCGTTGCCTTATTCCAATCTTAATTCATTTGTTTTTATCTCGATTACTAGTTTCATATCCCAAACAAGCAATCGGTAAATATTCAATCAAAGCACAAGTAAGCCCTAATGTAATTGATATGAATTACTCTTTACTTTCGATTTAAGCACACATGACCTATCCTATAGATTTATCAAGAAACAACAATATATCTTAATGACAATATCGTAGTAATGGACAAACCTAAAAGATAAATCTACCGGACTCAATCAAATCCAACAATCTTGACATAAGAGAGCATGACTAGACTTATATCGAGGAGAAAGATACAATTACCGGATTAAGAGAAAATCTTCTAATTAAATCAAAGAGTAAATCATAACAATGTTTTGACAATAAATCCAAACTACAACTGAATCAATAATGGAAAATAAGAACAACTACACCTAGGGATTCATCCCATTTGCCTTGCTTGGAGATTAGTTGGCCATGGAGCTTATGCTTAAACACTTTGATGGGGGAGAATGTGGCAGCCTTCTTGAGTTTTTCAGTCGTAATGCTTGTCTCCTATCAAACCCTAAGAGATCTATTTATAATACAAAAGGTCCAAGGGTGTTTTCGGGTTTAAACTATCATTAAAACCCTAATTAATTCGTGACTTGGAAACAAAGCAACGAGCTCGCGCCGCGGCTCACATTAATCCAGGCCGCGACTCAACCTTTTTGTGTTTTTCTTCATGATTCTGTAGGCCGTGACCCAGATTAGTCCAGGCCGTGGCTCAGCCTAGTCCAGGCCACGGCGCACACTGGTGGCCTTCTTTCGGATTTTGCAAGGTTCTGGCCATGGTTCTGGAGGCCGAGACTTAGACTTTTCAGACCGCAGCACACACACTAAAGACTTGGTTTCTTTTCATTTTGTCCTTCTGCAACCATGCCTTCACTCTGATGTGCATCAAAGCATCGTGCTTTAAGCTATGATGGCTTTCCACCTCTTTTGGACTCAAAGTATCTAAAAATGCATCAAAATAGATCAACAATCCAAGAATATCTCTTTAGAGTTGTTAAGGTATAAAAGTGCAATTTAAACCTAGATCAATCCTAAATGCTAGTAAACAAGTACTGTTAAGATGCATTTTATGACTCTCATCATAACCCCCAACTAGCTTATTACTAGTCCCTAGCAATTCAAGCGAAAACAAGACAATATGAAATGAATTCTCTGGTAGGGATCAAAACAAAGTAGAGCAATGTTAGCGTTAAACTAAGAGTAATTCACTTTTCGTCTCAAAAATTGCAAATAACACACAGCACATAGAATCTTTAAATATCACCCAAGTCCAAAATTAATCCAAACATCAATCTTAAAATTGTTATCGACTCTTAACATCCATCTTACTACAATCCATTAATCCGAACACCCGGATGATTTTATGCACAATATTCATGAATACAAGTCTTGGCCCCTAAAAAATATATTAATTTGCGTGACATCAATCACAAAAACAAGCTCCATAGGCTCATTTTTCAAATCACTCTCTACTATTGTAAAAAGATCACACCACCTTGGATCAATAGGTCTTTAATAAGCTTGTAATGTTAGGCTAAAGTAAAGGTTAAGAAAGAACGGGAAGGATTCAACAAGTAAAAGAACTCAATCTCTTAGTTTTAAACACAACCACTTTAAGCACTAGATAACCTTACTTCAATACCCAACTCTTTCAACCATTTTCGAGCATTTCTCTCAATAAATCACCATTTTTTTTCTTTTCTTCTTTCTTTGCCATTATTCACTTTTCTTTTTTTTCTTTTTTTTTTTATATTTTGGCATAAGACCATTCACCTCTCTTTTTTATTATTTTCTTTTCTTTTCCACAACCCCTAACTTATCTCCTTTAATATACTTGGGTTATGCTAGTAATTTTTTTTTTTTCATATTTCCATCCTTACTCCTCTTAAGTGTTTCTCAATAAATTGTATAATTAAGTTCTTTTAAAAAAAGGTAGGGATAATTTATTTATTTTTTTGGTTCATAAAGGTAAGTAAATGGGTTATCGAAAGAAAGAATGCTCAAATTCTTTTCCAAGAAAAGGCTCAAACAGGTGACTAGCGATAAATATAGCAATGGTAAGTTTGAAAGGCTCAAACGGTCCAAAATGGCCTATGTCATATCCTAAGTAATGTGCATTCTAGGAATTCGCCTCAAGTGATTATCAAATAAGTTCTAGAGCTTGTCGAGACCGCAAAAGTATTCACAAAACAATCACACATAAACCTTCTCTAAATGTTTTAGGCTAATCATGCAATCTTATCGTAAACTAGAGTCTCAAACCAAATGAAGATTGACACTTAAATTATTCTCGAACCGAAGCAAGATTTAACTTTTTCTAAATACTATATGCTATCTCAAGTAGGCTCATATCATTGGCATGTGAACTAACTACAAGGCTTAACACAAAGCATGCTAAAAACAAACAAAAAGGGAAAGTGACACCTAGCAGTTCAATAAAAAACAGAAATACGTTTCCTCCACCCCCAACTTAAAAATTGCATTGACCTTAATGTGAAAGAAAAAGTAAAGGAAACTCTCTTTGTAACCAAAAGTGCACAGAAGCTGAAAATTGTGCACCACCATGCCGTGCTTCTTGTTGAAATTTCGATCTATAATATAGAACAAAACAAACAAAGAGAAATCAACAACTTGAAATCTTCATGAAGAACCCAAAATCCTCTTAGAACCAAGCTTTGTGGAGAAATTTCCAGATAAATATGCAATATTAGTGCTAAATCCTCCAAGAAATGATGTTAGAATCAAGAAATTTTGAGTAAAATTGAGTGGGTAAGTGAGGGTTTTGAGAGAGGATGAGAGAGAGAGAAAGTGGTTGTTGTGTTTTCAGATGAGAAATGAAGAAGAAAGTGTAGAAATTGGGTTTTAAAGTGGTGCAGATCGTGGGTGTGCAGAATAGGTGGCAGTTGGCGCAGTGTGGCGCGACTCTTGCTGGAGCGCGGCATGGATGACCTAGGCGCTGTGTGGTGTGGCGCGACACGGATCTTGCTGGAGCTCGGTGCACTGGGACCTATTTCTAAAAAAAACTAGTTTGTTCGACATAAAAAAAATAAAATTAGCCAAATTATAAAATATAAAAAACTTTTAAGTTAAGAAAAAAACTAAAACTAAAAATCAAAATTGAAATAAACTTAATTAAAAGCAAAACAAACAAACAAAACAAAAGAAAAAAAATAAATAAAAACATACCTTTGTGGTGTGGTCAAGGTGAATAGACTGGATCCATAAGTGGAATGTTTTCCACTTCCGGATCTTGCCTATCGATTAAGACTTTAAGGCGTTGACCATTTACTTTAAAGATCCGACCATCTCTAGTATCCTCTATTTATACCACCCCATTTGCAAAAACATTCTTCACTACAAAAGGACTGGTCCACCTCAACCGAAGTTTTTCCGGATGCTTATGGAGTCTAGAATCGTATAAGAACACCCGATCATTAGGCTTAAATGTTTTCCTCAAAATATTTTTATCATGAAATACTTTCATTTTAGCCTTATAGATTCTAGAGTTCTCACAAGCATCATTTATCAACTCCTCTAACTCAGTTAACTGAAATTTCCTAAGCTTACCCGCTTATCCTATGTCAAAGTTGAAATGTTTGATGTCCTAATAAGCTTGATGCTCGAGCTCTACAAGTAAATGGCAAGGTTTTCCAAAAATAAGCCGATAAGGTGACATACCTAAGGGAGTTTTGAAAGTTGTACGGTAGGCCCAGAGCGCATCAACTAGTCTCAAAGACCAACCCTTGCGATCCGGGTTGATAATGTTTTCTAAAATTTGCCTAATTTCCCTATTTGCAAGTTCTACTTGTCCACTCGTCTGAGGGTGGTAGGCAATAAAGATCTTATGTAACAACCTATATTTTCTCATCAAAGCTTTAAAAGAATGGTTGCAAAAATGCATACCTCAATCACTAATTATAGCACGTGGTGTACCAAATCGAGATAACACATTTTCTTTGAGAAATTTAATTACTGTTCTATTATCATTGCTCTGGCAAGCTACTGCCTCTACCCATTTTGACACATAATCTATTGCCACAATGATATATTAATATCTGAAGGAAAGAGGAAATAGTCCCATAAAATCAATGCCCCAACAATCAAAGATTTCAATCACTAAAATTGGGTTTAAGGGCATCATATTACGACGAGACACAGCTCCTAACTTTTGACACTTTTCACATGAGTGACAATAGATGTTTGTATCTTTAAACAAGGTGGGCTAATAAAATCCACACTGTAAAATTTTTGCAACGGGTTTTTTAATTGAAAAGTGGCCCCCAAAGCTTGGGAGTGACAAAATTCCAAGACGTTGGCAATCTCTTCATTAGGGATGCAACGCCTTAAAATTTGGTCAGGGCAGTACTTGAAAAGACAGTGGTCATCCCAATAAAAATTACATACCTCATTCAAGAACTTCCTCTTGTCTTGAACGCTCCAATCCATTGGTATCTCACTGGTAGCCAAATAATTCACGATATGAGCAAACCATGGTAGAGAAGTAATGGAGAGTAAATGCTCATCGGGAAAGTCATCCTTGATTGGCATATTGTCAGAGGTGTCCTCAAATGTGAGCCTCGAGAGATGGTCAGCCACTACGTTCTCTACCCTTTTCTTGTCTTTGATGGTGATGTCAAATTCTTGCAAGAGTAAGATTCACTGTATTAGTCATGCCTTAGCATCCTTCTTTGTAAGAAGGTACTTAAAGGCTGCATGATCTGTGAAAATAAGAATAGAAGAACCAATTAAATAGGCATGAAACTTATCCAAAGCAAATACTACAACTAGCAATTCTTTTTCAGTGGTGGAGTAATTCATCTGTGCACTATTTAGGGTTTTACTAGCGTAGTAAATGACAAAAGGTTTCCCCTCTCTTCGCTGTCCAAGAACAGCACCTATAGTAAAGTCATTAGCATCACACATGATCTCAAAAGGTAAAGTCCAATCAGGTGACTGCATTATAGGTGCTGAAGTAAGCTTGCCAATCAGCATTTTAAAGGCCTCTTGACAAGATTATGTCCACTCAAATGGGGCATCTTTAACTAGGAGGGCACATAATGGTCTAGATATGTTGGAAAAAATTTGTATGAACCTTCTATAAAAACCAGCATGACCAAGAAAGGATCTCACATCATTTACTGTCTTAGGTGTAGGCAACTTAGAAATCAATTTAATCTTAGATTGATCAACCTCTATCCCCTTAGAAGAAACAATATGCCTTAAGACGATACCTGAAGGTACCATGAAATGACATTTTTCCCAATTTAAGACTGATTCCTTCTCCTCACAATGAATTAATATTCTCTTTAAATTCAATAAGCATGCATCAAATGAAGATACAAAAACAGTCAAGTCATCCATTAAAACTTCCATGCAATTTTCAACCATATCACTAAAAATGCTCATCATGCAACGTTGAAAAGTAGTGGGTGCATTACATAATCCAAATGGCATTCTATGAAAAGCATAAGTACCAAAAAGACAAGTGAAAGTGATTTAATCTTGGTCTTCTAATGCAATTTCAATTTGATAATAACCAGAATAACCATCCAAGAAGCAATAAAAAGGATGACCAGCTACACGCTCAAGAATTTGATCGATAAAGGGGAGTGGGAAATGGTCTTTCCAGGCGGCAACATTTAATTTTCTGTAATCAATGGACATTCGCCACCTGATCACAAGTTTTGTAGGGACTAACTCTCCTAGGTCATTCTTTACTACAGTGACACCGGACTTTTTAGGAACGACTTGTGTAGGACTTACCTATTTACTATCAGCTATGGGATATATAATTCCCGCATCTAATAGTTTCAATACTTCATTTTTCACCACTTCTTTCATAGTGGGGTTAACGAGGGCTAGTTCTTTCAGCCAAATTTATCTTATGAGAGCAGATCAGGGGACTAATACCTTTTAAATCAGCCATGCTCCAACCTATGGCTGATTTATGTTCATTTAGGGTCCGAATTAATTTCTCACCTTGAGACTCAGACAACTAAAATGAGATAATAAAGGAAAAGTATCACCTGGACCGAGGAAAACATGCTTCAAACCCTTAGGTAGTGGCTTCAATTCAACTTTGGGTGCTTCAACACTTGAGGGGATTTGTATCTCACCTCTTTTAGGCAATTTCTCAAACTTCAGTTGCCGTGCTCGAGTGCCATAATCCTGAGATTTATCAAAAATAGCACAAATATCAATTACATCAGATTTATCATTAGTATAATCAAACTTAGAATTAACAAGAAAATACTTAAGATGATCAAAATCATGAGCTATAGAAACTCCCCTATCGATGAGTGACTCAATCATGTATAGCTGGTGGCTCTCGTCATCATCTTCTAACTGTTTTGCAACATTAAAAATGTTCACCTCGAGGGTCATGTTTCGAAAGGACAGCTTCATGAGTCCATTCCTACAATTAATAAGAGCATTTGTAGTAGCAAGGAAAGGTTTACCCAAAATTAAAGAAATTTTAGAGTTAATGTCAATAACAGAAGTAGTATCAAGGATTAAGAAATCAACAAGATAATAAAATTTATCAATTTGAATTAAAACATCCTCTACCACACCCCGGGGTACTTTGACAAAACGGTCAGTCAATTGCAATACCACAGTGGTTGGTTTGATTTCTCCCAAACCCAGCTGCAAATAAATAGAAAATGGCATCAGATTTAAACTAGCTCCTAAATCTAGCAATGCTTATCCAACCTCATGATTTCCAATGCTACATGCAATGGTTGGACAGCCAGGATCCTTGTATTTAGGGGGGATCCTTTGCTCAATTAAAGCACTAACTTGCTCTGTTCGGAATGTTGTTTTCTTTACATGGTGCTTCCTCTTAATTGTACACAAATCTTTGATAACTTTTGCATAAGTAGGAACTTGTTTAATCACATGCAAAAGAAGAAGATTAAGTTTTACTTATCTTAGGTTCTCTAAGATTTTATTGTTCAGGTCCAGATTTTTCTTGTTTGACTTTAAGGCTTGGGGGAATGGTGCTTTAATAGGGCTTTTGATAACCTCAATATGGCTCTTGGTAACCTCAGGGTCCTTGGGCAGCTTGGCATCACTACTACCTTGACCCTTTTCCACATCCTCTGATTCGTTCATTGTTGGGATGTGTAATGACTTACCACTTCTTGTCATAATAGCATTCATATCTTTTAGATTTGCTTGTGCCATGTGTCGACCATGGGGTGTGGACTGAGCTTGAAAAGGAAACTTACCTCGCTCATTCACACTCAAGGAGCCCATCAATTTGGATACTTGGCTCCTTATTTCCTTGTTTTTTTCAACAACCTGTGTAATTAATGTTTCATATCTTTGGTTTGTCTTACCCTGTGCCTTAATAAAAGCATGTAAGGTGTCTTCTAAAGAACTCTTAGAGGATGAAGGTGCCTGACATGGTGCAGGATATGATCTAGGGGGTTGTGCGCTACTGATTTTCAGACTTCCAGCTAAAGTTGGGGTGATTACGCCATCCCGGATTATAGGTATTAGAGAAGGGTGCAAAAGGCTTTTTGTACATGCGTAAGGCATTACATTGTTCCTCATACATCCCTCTCATATAAAAAATGTAGGACACTCCTGGGTAGGATAGCCTACCCCGCCACACAGAAAACATGGTTCCAAATATTCGGCTTGATTTGCCACTTGTGTTGGCTTTGAGCCATTAGTCTTTAACGCATCTGACTCCCTAATGAGTATTTCAACCTTAGCCTTTAGGTTGTCCTCTTCCCTAAGATGGTAAATTCCACCACCAGTGGAGTTTTCTATAGGTCGTGACCTATTTGTGCTTTCAGTAGCACTAGGCCCAGTCCAAGTGTGAGCTTTTTCAATAAGCTCATTGAGGTATTCTACAGCCTCATCAGGATCTTTTTGTAAAAATTCACCATTGCACATCATCTCTACAAACTGGCTCTCTATATATAAGTCTCTCATAAAAATAGCTCACTAAACGCCAATTCTCATGCCCATGGTGAGGACACATACTTAACAACTCCTTAAATTTCTCCCAAGACTGGTACAAAGTCTCATTGTCCTTTTGTGCAAAAGTGGAGATTTGCCTTTTTAAAGCATTGGTCTTATGTTGAGGGAAGTATTTGTTAAAGAAGACCTGAGTCATCTCATTCTATGACCCAATAGATCATGGTCTCAGTGAGTATAGCCAAATCTTAGCTTTATTCTTCAAAGCAAAAGGAAAAAACTTGAGTCTCACAATGTCATCAGTTGCATCTTGACTATAAAAAGTCGCAACTACTTCCTCAAACTCCCTAATGTGTACATATGGGTTTTCATTTTTCAAGCAATGGAACATAAGGAGTAATTGTATCATCCCTGTTTTAAAAACTTAATGGCGAGTATTGGCTGGAAACATTATGCATAATGGTGTGGCTGTTCGGCTAGGATGCAAATAATCCTTAAGTGTCCGAGCAACATTCTCATTTGGGTTATCAGCCATGTTAAAATCTTCTAAATTCTTGTTTGGGTGTGCACTATGGTTTGATCTAGGCGAGGTTTCACTAACGGACGTGGAATGAGAGGGTAGCTCTATTTTGGGTCTTTTAATGAATCTACCTTGCAAATCTCTCAGTCTAAGCATACACCAAATGAGTTAAAGGAGAAATAAATAAAACATAATAATAAAAGAAAATCATAAAATCAAAATTTAGAGAAAGGAACAATACTACTGCCTTGTCTGAAAGTTGACAATCTTCATTATACTTAAGTGTGTTTCCTCGGTAACGGCGCCAAAATTTGATTACGCTCAAACTAATATGCGGTTATTGTGTATAGTTGAGGTGTCGATCCCACGAGGAAAAGCAAACTACAAAGAAAAGTGTAAACCTTAACACGAACGATAAAGATCAAGTGAGAAAATTTGTGTTTTGATAATGAAGTAATGTGAGAAAATTGTGTAAATAGATTGAAGAATATAATAGAGAAACAACAAGAGTCCGGGAATCCTCCCTAAGTTTGTTGCCTTATTCCAATCTCGATTCAATTGTTTTTATCTCGATTGCTAGTTTCACATCTCAAACAAGCAATTGGTAAATATTCAATCAAAGCACATGTAAACCCTAATGTAATTGATATGAATTACTCTTTACTTTCGATTTAAGCACACATGACCTATTCTAGAGATTTATCAAGAAACGACAATATATCATAATGACAATATCGCAGTAATGGACAAACCTAAAAGATAAATCTACCAGACTCAATCACATCCAACAATCTTGACATAAGAAGACCATGACTAGACTTATATCAAGGAGAAAGATACAATCACCGAATTAAGAGAAAATCTTCTAATTAAATCAAAGATTAAATCATAACAATGTTTTAAAAATAAATCCAAACTACAACTGAATCAATAATGGAAAATAAGAACAAATACACCAAGGGATTTCAGTAGTGCGATTAGCTATGAAAATTATTTTTCATACTTGTTGATGCCGAGAAACTGTCGTTGACTTGGGGTTAGTGCTTTTAGATCTGCACAAGTAGGATAGGGTGAGCTAGAGAGTCTCCGAAGGGAAAGAGAGGGCGAGGCCTTCGGGGACACTCAGACACTTTTGTCAATACAAGGTCTTGAGAAAATAGAGAGTTCTGGTTAGTGTATAGTGAATTTGTGAAAACTGAAGAAGATGGATTAGATTCACATACCTTATGCCTTTTACAGTCTTCTGAGGCAAGGTCGACCACGTGAGAGGGATGGCTCAATCCTTGTAATCCCACGTTTCTGTAGTGAGATCTTAGTCGTGTGCTCAAACGATCACGTGCTCAGGCGTAGTTTAGTCCGTTAATTTTGCTTTGACATGGCGATTACGTGACTTGCCCACTTCATGTGCCTTCTGGCCATAAGTCGGAAGTGGGTCACATGTTAGTGGCCTATTGGTGACATGTGGCTCTGCGTGTCAATTGTCTATTGGCTGTAGGTGACTCCACGTGTCGATTGTCTATTGGCCGTAGGTGACTCCGCATGTCGATGGTCTATTGGTTGTAGGTGACTCCACGTGTTGATGGTCTATTAGCTATAGATGTTGTGGGCTTTATCACAAGCCCCCCACTTCCTCATGCACTCATGTGATTCGAGGAAGTATGGTGTGATTTTGTCCCATGGTCGTGTATTTGTACTTAGGAGTGATGAATGTTTATAAGAATCTTGGGGAACAGGTGAATCATATCCTCGGGCTTGGAGATTTTAGGCCGAGCATAGCTCACATGCTCGAACTTAGAGACTTTGGGCCAAGCATATGACAAGGAACTCTCATTCTTGGACTTGGAGATTTTAGGCCGAGCATATGACATGCAGCTCATATGCTCGGACTTGGAGATTTTAGGCCGAGCATATGACAAGCAACTCACACACTCGGACTTGGAGATTTTAGGTCGAGCATGTGACAAGCAACTCACACGTTTGGACTTAGAGATTTTAGGCCAAGCATGTGACAAGCAGCTCACACGTTCTGTTTTGGAGATTTTAGGCCGAGCATGTGACAAGCAGCTCACACGCTCGGACTTAGAGATTTTAAGCCCAACATGTGACAAGCAGCTCACATGCTCAGACTTGGAGATTCTAGGCCAATTATGTGACAAGCAGCTCACACGCTCAGACTTGGATATTATAGGCTGAGCATGTGACAAGCAGCTCATACGCTCGGACTTTGGAGATTCTAGGCCGAACATGTGACAAGCAGTTTACACGCTTGGACTTGGAGATTCTAGGCCGAACATGTGACAAGCACCTCACATGCTCGGACTTGGAGATTCTATGATGAGCATGTGACAAGTAGCTCACACGCTCGGACTTGAAGATTTTAGGTCGACCATGTGACAAGCAGTTTACACGCTCGGACTTGGAGATTTTAGGCCAAGCATGTGACAAGTAGCTCACACGCTCGGTTTTGGAGATTTTAGGCCAAACATGTGACAAATAGCTCACACGCGGAGATTTTAGGCCGAGCATGTAACAAGCAGCTCACACACTCAGACTTGGAGATTTTAGGTCCAACATGTGACAAACAGCTCACACACTCAAATTTTGAGATTTTAGGGGATTTTTGGACTTCTTCTCTCTAGGTCACATAAAGCCTTTTATCCTTCGGCCCCTCTGAGCTTTTTTCTCTTTGGACTTTTTCTTTTTGGGCCCTTTGGGGCTTTTTCTTTCTGGGCCCCCTAAGGCTTTTTCTTTTTTAGGCCCTTTAGGGTTTTCTCTTTTCAAGGTGTCAGAATGCAATAAATGGGGGCAACTACTTTTTGGATGGCGGCGTGCATTTATTTGATTGCCAACTTTTTGCTTAGGGGAGAGTGAACGACGCCTAGGGTATATGAGGTGTCATACCTTTACTGCAGTTAGACTTTGGGGAGAACAACAGTGTTTGGTGACTCCAAGGGTCACGTCTCTTCAACTATAAAGAAATTAATACCCCTCGTTCCTGGCACCTTTAACCCTATATAAGGGTGGTTTCTTCCTTTCTTCTACTCACTTCACTTCTTGCTTTCTTACTTAAGCTTTTCAGAGAAAAAAGAAATTCTTAGAGCCCACAGAGTCAGTTTGAAAAGAGATCTTGGGAGGTTGGTCAGAGTCGATTGAGGTTCCTATAAGAGCTCAAGGTTGGGTTGTGATCATTAGAGAGATGCTTGCTGCAAGGAGACCGAGGCTGTAGACACAAGTTGCGAACAATTTCTTGGTGAGTCCTTCTGTCCCTTACCATGTCTAGGGTAGATGAGCCTAGTATTAGTAGTGGTAGTAAGGACAGTGGGGATCTGTCACGGGAGCTGGAGGAGGCTATAAGTGTCTTCTTCAGTGAGGACGAATCCTCGGTGGAGGTTATTCTTCGAGAGGGCCCACTTGTTATGGTTCCTTTCATCCCTAGGGAAGAGGATGGAGAAAGTGAGGAGGGGTCATCTTCTAATGATGAGGAAGAAGCCAACTAGATGCTGGCAAAGATCAGGGGGGATATAGTGGTTGAAGATAAGGAGCAATGGTCGTACGCGGCTAACTCCGCGTTCAGTATTGTAGGGAAGGAGGAGCTCAAAGTCATGAGGAGGGTCTACCATATTCCGGTGGAGTACTCCCTCAGGGTAGCAGAGGGTGGAGAGATGGCTTGAGATGCTCTCCCGAGCGGTGCACCTTATGAGCAATATGTTTATGAGCAGCACATGAAAGTTGGGCTCAGGTTTCCCTTCCACCTGCATAGTGCTAAGATATTTTAGTATAGCGTTGTGCCAGTTGGTGGCCAACTCGGTGCGGCTTATCATGGCCTTCAAAAGCGTTTATGCAGAAGTGGGCAACTTGATGAACATTAATGTCTTCAAGGCCCACTTCCAAATAAGCAAGCATAGGTAGACTGGGTGGGTAGTGGTTAGCTCGAGGGCTAAGAAGAGAGTGTTGAAGAGAAAGCGATCCTCGATCAAGAAATGAAAGAAATCATTTTTCTTCATTCGAAGTGCCGAAAGCTTCCAAGTCCCTCTCAATTGGAGCCTGGACCGTTCAAACAAATGTAAGAAGTTGTACCTCCTACACTGAGAACAGGAGATGTTGAGGGCAATATTGGCCACGCTCTTGGACATTGAAGTTCTTTACGACGACGAAGAGTTAGCAACGTAGAGCCTCTGCCCCGTGGTAAGTCTAGAGCACGGTAATCTCACTATTTGTCTCTTTTCTTTTTTTTTTAGTCAACTTTATTTCCTTCCTTTATATTTTGAGTATTAATGCTTTTCCCCTTTGTGTAGAGATGGAGTTGGTGACCAAGGTGAAGGAGAGGGCCAGGAAGATTACCAAGGAAAAAAAGAAGGTTTCTCAAGGAAAGGACCCGACGATAACCCAGGGTTCGAAGAAGAGGGCTTGAGCGTCTTCTCCCATTCCCCTTGCAATGGAGAGCCCTCCAAGGCTTTCTCCCGAGCCTAGGGTTTCACCGATGGAGCCTTTAATTGAGCTTTCTCAAGGTCAATCCTCGTTTAGAAGGTTCTTGTACATATGGCATCTTCACCCTTCGGTGGGCATTGAAGGTTGATGATTCAGTCTTTGCCCACCTGCGGGTAGCCCAAGAGTACCTTATCATAGGGATCCTTCCCTGTGACATGCTAGAACTCTCTTAAAAGCCCCTCGAGGTGTTATACTCTACAACAGAGGCCCTGACCTCTCAGGTATGTAGTTTCTTTGGCTTTTTTCCTTGGTTTTTTTTAATTGTTTCTTCTCTAACGACAATTTGTGCCTATTTCAGTCTAGTGTGCTCTTGGGTGTGCTATCCCGTTGATTGATGGACATAACAGAGAAGCTGGAGAAGTGCCAGCAGAGGTTATACGAGAGCCAGGATTTTATCCAAGCACTCCAGACTTCTCTGGACGTTGTTGAAAGGGCCAGAGAGGAGGCTGCTAAAGAGAGGGACCTCCTACGCTCGGCCGAGGGTGCCTTCAAAGATGAGAGGGACTCGACCTTTGCCTCAAAGATGAAAGTAAGGAAAGAGGCTGTTGAGGTTGCATATAAGGCCATAGAAGAGGCCCTGGCTTCTTTTCAGAAACTCTGAGTTTTTCAAGGAAGCCTTTGTGGAAGAAGTCGGGAAGCAATTCTTCAAAGGCTTCTATGATGCCAAAAAGAAAGCTGAGGCCCTCTTCCCCGGAGTTGATTTCTCTGGTCTAGAGCTAGAGACTTCGAGGGAAGAGGAGGGGGTTGCTGCTAGTGTCGAAGAGGCTGAGGAGACGGATGGAAATGAGTCCGGAGAGGTACTCGAGGATGAGCCTCCCCGTTAAGAATAGGACAACTTTTTTTTATAATCTTTTTGTATGTTAGGGTCTGTAGTACTCTTTTTTGTAATCGTACTTAATGAAACTTTGGTTTTTTTGAATTGAGTCTTTCTTATTTCCTTTATGCTTTTTACAATTTACATTAATAAGTCAGGGTGGGTTAAGCCCATTGTCAGGTTACTGATAAAACTTACGGAGGTTTTTCGCGTTCCAGGTGTGTGGGATAGACTTGTCATTTAACTTCTCAAGTTCTAAGGTGTCGGTTTGACACAATTTTTTGATCTGGTATGGGTCTTCCCAGTTTGGAACGAGCTTTCCTGTTTCTTGGGTATGAGACACTTCGCTCTTTTGGAAGATGAGGTTGTGTAGCCTGAAGTTTTTGTTTCTAACTCGTGAGTTATAGTACTAGGTTGTCCTTCGTTGGTACGTGGCCAGGTGGATTTGGGCTCTGTCTCGGGCTTCATCCATCAGGTCGGTGTTTATTTGTAGGCCCTCCTCATTGTCATTTTGTTTGAAGCATTGTACACGTAACGAGGGTACCCCAATTTCAAGGAGGATGATCACTTTCGAGCCATATGCTATAAAGAACGGGGTCTCCCCTATTGGAGTACGTGCTATCGTCTAATATGCCCAGAGGACGTTGAAGATCTGGTCGGCCCATTGTTTATCTGTTTCATCAAGTCTTCTCTTGATGTCTTGTAGAAACGTTCTATTGGTCACCTCGGCTTGGCCAGTAGCCTACGGGTACCCAACGGATAAGAATCAGTGCTCGATATGAAGGTCTTCTTAGAACATCTTGAATTAGATGCTATCAAATTGCTTACTGTTATCAGTGATTAACACCCAAGGTATGCCGAATCGACACACGATGGACTTCTAAACAAAGTTTCGAGTCTGATGATTTGTTATACTGGCTAACGGTTCCACTCCGACCCACTTGATAAAATAGTCGATGGTTATGATGAGATGTTTTCTTTGTCTGGAGGTTTCGGTGAAGGGGCCAAGTATGTTTATTCCCTACATAGTGAAGGAGAGAGGGCTTGTGATTGATGTGAGAGGGTTGGTTGGTTAGTGGGGCACGAGAGAGTACTATTGCCAACTTTTTCACTTTTAGACCAAATTTACAGCATTTTTCTTTATTCCAGGCCAGTAATACCTCTGTCGAAGCACCTTGAAGGCTAGGGCCCGACCCTCGAGGTAATTCTTGCATATCCCCTCGTGGACTTCCCGAAGAGCGTAGTTAGCTTCAATCGGATTGAGACACCTCAGGTAAGGTGTGGTTAGGGATCTTTTATCTAGCTGTCCATCCATGACCATGTATCGGGATGCGCGAGAGATTAGCTTTATTGCTTTATTTTTTTGCTTGAGGACTTTCCCATTTTCAAGTACCGGAGGATTCTGTCTATCCATGTTTCTTCTTTCATCATTGGTAGTACCGGAGCTTCATCAATGCTCGGGATGGTGAGGGTCTTAAGGTAAACGACTTGAGTTGGCTCGAGATATCTAGAAGAGGCTGGTCGAGCCAAGGCATCCGCTTTAGAATTCTCAGCCTGTAGGATGTGGGTTATTCAGAACATCTTAAATCTGGTGGCGAGTTCCCTGGCCTTCTCAAGGTATCAGGCAATTTTTTCTCTTCGGACCTCCAATTCTCCCATCATTTGACTTACCACCAGTTGCAAGTCACTATATGAGTCTAAAATCTCAGTGGCTAGTGTTTTTGCCAGTTTCAGACCTACGAGCAAGGCTTCCTATTCTGCCTCATTGGTGGAGGCTTTGAATTCTAATCTTAAGGCATATTCAACAACGAAACCACTCAAGCTATAGAGGATAAGTCATGCCGCACTCCCAGCAGTATTCAAGGATCCGTCCATAACAAGGGTCCACCTCAGAGCTTGCTCATCTGGTTTCGAATTTGACCCCTCGTTTGGATCTATTTGGAGGGTCATTTCGATGATGAAGTCAACAAGAACCTGACCCTTAATTGCCTTTTAAGGGTGATATCGGATGTCAAACTCCTCGAGCTCCACGGACCATTTGACCATTCTCCTAGAGACGTTTGGGTTGTGGAGGACCTACCTTAGGGGCTGGCTCGTTAGGAAGACGATAGTGTGTGCTTGAAAATATGGTCGAAGTTTTTGTGCTGCAACTATAAACGCGGAGGCTACCTTCTCTATCGGAGGATACCTTGCTTCTACTTTATGGAGAATTTTACTAACATAATAGATAGGTTTTTGGATGCCTGCTTCTTCTCGGATCAAGACAGAGGCTAAAGCTTCTTGTGCAGCCGACAGGTACAGAAATAGTTCTTCACTTAGTAGAGGCTTGGTCAAGAGTGAGGGCAAGCTTATGTACCTTTTTAGCTCCTCGAACACTTGTTAACAGTCTTATGTCCAGGTGAAATCCTTCGCCTTCCTGTTGGCCTTGAAAAAAAAGAGGCGTCTTTCCACGGATTTGGACATGAAATGGTTCAGGGCTGCTATTTTCCCGGTGAGTCGTTGTACTTCCTTTACAGTCTTGGGAGGGGCCATATCGAAGATGGCCTTTATTTTTTTCGAGCAAGTTTCTATCCCTCTTTGAGTAACCATGAAACCCAAAAATTTTCCTCCGGTCACTCCGAACTCACACTTCACCAGGCTTAGCCTCATATTATGTTTGTATAACACTTCAAAGGCCTCTTCCAAGTTGGAGTCATGGTTTCAAGCTTCGATGCTCTTTACCAACATGTCGTCCACGTAAACTTCTATGTTCTACCCAATCTGCTCTCAAAAGATCTTGTTCACTAACCTTTGATAAGTTGCACCGGTGTTTTTGAGTCTTTAGGGCATGACCTTGTAGCAGTACAGTCCTTGACTGGTGACAAAGGTGGTTTTGTCTTGATTGAGTTCGTGCATAAGGATCTGGTTGTACCTGAAATATGCGTCCATAAAGGTGCGGAGCTTATGCCCTGAGGTTGCGTCCACTAGCTGGTTGATTTGCGGTAGGGAGAAACTATCCTTTAGATAGGCATTGTTTAGATCAGTGAAGTCAATGCAGATCTATAACTTGCCAATGGATTTTCGGACCATTACCATATTGGACACCCAGCCAGGATAATTTGCATCTCGGATGAAACCAGTCTCGAGCAACTTGTCTACCTTTGTCTTTATAGTGATCTGTCGCTCTGAAGTGAATGTCATTTTCTTCTGAATGACAGGTTTATGTTTTGGGTCTACATTCAATTGGTGTTCGATAGTTTTGGGGCCGATTCCAATCATTTCTGACGCAGACCAGGCGAAAAAATCTTGGTTCTTCATGAGGAAGGAGAAAAGTGCATTCCTGTGGCTTTTCGGAAGATTAAATCTGATCTGAACTGTCCGGGAAGGGTCTTCACTGAGAGGGACCAAAGTTAGCTCCTCCATGGGTCGCATTCTTGGAGTCTTCACTTTGTTACTAAGGTCTTCCACTTCGATGGGTAAGGTTTCGGTCTTCTTTCCTTCTTTGATGATGTTTAGGCAGCAGGACGGGGAGGCTTGTTGGTCCCCCCCTGACCATTCTTACTCTTTCATCAGTGGGGAACTTGAGATTCAGATGGTAGGTGAAGACAACTACCTTTAGTTTGTTGAGAGTGGGTCGACCGATAATCATATTGTAAGACGAAGGTTGTTTGGCTACCAGGAAAATGATTTGAATGGTGGTTATTTGTGGTGCTGTTCCTATAGTGACGGGGAGGACTATGCTTCCTTCTGCGAACACTAGCATTCCATTGAAACCGTAGAGAAGAATGGGGGTTGGTTTTAGCCGCTCGCCTTTCAGCTGCATACGTTGGAAAGTGTCATAGAATAGGATGTCCGTTGAACTCCCGTTGTCTACCAAGATGCGCCTTACTTCTTGGTTGGCCACTAAGAGAGACTACCACCACATCGTCGTGTAGGGTCTGTACTCCTTCCAAATCGTCATCTATGAAGGAGATTACTAGGCTAACTTCCTTCGTTTTTGGGGACCGTTGACAGAGACCACAGTTCTGGCGTATGCTTTACAGTTCTACCTTGAGCTACCTTCGGCGATCGGGTTTCCGTAGATTGTTTTGATAATCCTGGTTGTCGCTACCTCTTGGTTTCTCTGATTAGGTCCTTCCTGCCTGGGCTTGGGGTTTTTTCGAGGGTCATGTCGCTCCTACTGTGGAAACGGGGGGTGTTCGAAGTCCCCATTGGTTGGGTGGGCACCTCTCTTCCCCGAACCCTGGTGAACTCCCTCAGATGTTCCTAGCTGATGAGGGCTTCAATTTGTAGCTTCAAATTATGGCATTCTTCGGTGTCGTGCCCATGGTTCTTGTGGAATTGGCACCATTTTCTCTAATCCCCACTGAGGTGCTGCGGCTTAGGAGGTCATTGGAGGACTAACATATTCTGAAGTTGCATTAGAATGTTGGTTCTGCGTTGAGAGGGGTGAAGCTATCGAATCGGGTATGGAGTTTGTATCTGCTTTCTTGATGAGGCCTCTTGGCTGTTCCTCTGTGGGGGTCGAGGTCTTTTCTCTTTTTCTCTGTCTCTCCTTCTATTTCTCTTCGAAAAGCTTGATCATCCTCTGTAGCATGTGCTTCTCGGCCCGGGCCAAGACCTCGTTCATATCTTTAGGCGGACTCCTGGTGAGTTTAGAACTAAAGACCCTGGATCTCAGTCCGTTTTTGAATGCCAGCATTTAGACGTTGAGGTCAAGGTCTGGGATTTCCTAAGCAGCCATGTTGAACCTGAATATATAGGCTTGAAGCCTCTCTCCTCGATGTTGGACGATATTGAATAGGGTCTCTGAGGTTTTCTTCGACTCCTTACTACTGAGAAAGTAAGAGACAAATATGTAACTGAGCTCCCTGAAGTCGCTGATACTTCTTGGCTTTAAGCGTGAATACCATGTGCTGGTAGCTTTTTCAAGCGTTAAGGGGAAGGCGTGACACATGATTAGATCAGAATGTCGATGTAGTGTCATGGTTGTTTTGTAATGTTGTAGGTGGTCCAGCGGGTCAGTCGAACGTCATACACTTTGATTTGCAGCATTTTGAAGTTGGGTAGAAGTGGGGTCTCGAGGATATCCTGTGTGAACCGAGGGGGTCTTGGACATTAAGTTCATCCAAAATACTATGGCTTCGTTGCTTGAGAGCTCTGTCAATTTTTTCTTCCATTTCTTCGATTTGCCTATCTAGGTTAGGGTTGCTTTTGGAGGAGGAACTTTCTTTAGACCGACCAATGCAGGGTAACGAAGGTTCGACGGTGGAACGACTGTCAATCAGATCCTCACTGCCGGAGGATTCCGTTTGTCCGGGAATTTGGTTAGAGGGAGGAGGCGATGGTTGTCGGCCTCCGTTTCGGACTTCAGCGGCTAGGTCGGCTATTAATCGGGAAAGTTCTTGGAACTGAGCCTGGGTTACCGGGGCGGTCAAACGATCCATAGCTACCCTTCCGGGGTTAGGGGAATCTACTCCTCAGTGGCAAGGGCTCTACTCTCTGATGGGAGGTCATCGGTTCGACCCAGGGGTAACATACTCAGATATCATGGGGAATCTCGACCTAGATTATTGGTTTTGGGTGTGGCTTCGGATGGGGTGAAGCACGTCATAGGGGATCCCTTGCTGCCTTTTTTTGTGGTGTTTCTGGGTGGCATAACAACAAATGAGTTCTTTATACTTCTTCACTTTTGCTGTTAGTGAGAGATGGTGGTTTCCCACGGATGACGCCAATCTGTTGATGCTGAGAAATTGTCGTTTACTTGTGGGTTAGTGCTTTTGAATTTGCATAAGTTGGACGGGGTGAGCGAAAGAGTCTCCGAAGGGAAAGAAGATGCGAGGTCTCCGGGGACACTCAGACGCTTTTGTCAATACAAGGTCTTGAGAAAATGGAGACTTCTGGTTAGTGTATAGTGAATTTGTGAAAACTGAAGAAGATGGATTGGTTTCACATACCTTATGCCTTTTATAGTCCTCTGAGGCAAGGTCGACCATGTGGGAGGGATAGCTCAATCCCTGTATTCCCGCGTTTCTACAGTGAGATCTTAGTCGCATGCTCAAGAATTTGCGTGCTCAGACAATCGCGTGCTCAAGTGTGGTTTAGTCTGTTAATTTCACTTTGACATGGCGATTGTGTGACCTGCCCACTCCACGTGCTTCTTGGCGGTAAGACGAAAGTGGGTCACGTGTTAGTGACCTATTTGTAACATGTGGCTCCGTGTGTCAATGGTCTATTGGACGTGTGGCCATAGGTGACTCCACGTGTCGATGATCTATTGATTGTAGGTGACTCCATGTGTCGATGGTCTATTAGCTGTAGGTGTTGTGGGCTCCATCAATACTCAGTCTCCATTCCCTTCCTTTCTTTCTTTCTTTCTCTTGCTTTATTGACGTCATTGTATATTGAGATATTAATAATAATCTCTAAAAGATCATTCTTTGCTGAAGCACAGAGTTCTTAAGGCACTGAATCTCTCGGGCACTCTCCCACCTGAACTGGTCAGGCTTCCTCTCCTCCAAGAATTGTAAGAATTTTTTTTGCCCACAATTTTCATGCCAATTTTGCAAAAATTGGCCTTTTAAACATTGAGACTTGAAATTCTCTGTTTTCTTTTGGGCATGTTTTTGTTTCTTTCATGATGAACAAACTAATTAAACTAGACTGTCAATTTTCACAGTGACGTCACCAGAAACCAGAAACTATCTCAATGGTACCATTTCTCGAGAATGGGGTTCCATGCAACAATTAGCCCAAATGTACCCTTATATCTCTCTGTGTGTAAAATTCATGGCTTAAGCATTGTTACTGATTTCCTTTTGTCATTTCTGGTGGTGAAATTAACACATGGATATTATATATTGTAGTTCCCTTGGTGGAAACCAATTAAAGGGTTCAATTCCAAAAGAACTGGGAAACATTTCCACTCTGACCAGTTTGTGAGTTCTTTATTATCAATTTTTCCTTTTTTCTTTTATAACAATGCCTTTTATAATTGGTCTAAATTTTGTATGACAATTGAATAGTGGTGCGGATTTCAATCAGCTTTCAGTAGTTTTGCCTCCAGGGCTTGGGAATCTATCCCGTATAGAGAGAATATAAGGCCGTTTATTCATGTTTTTATGATTACTACAAATCCTTACTTAATAAAATATAGTTTCCCCCTACTTTTTTCTCCTTATCTGGTATGAATTTTAGATTCTTTTAATGTTCTTTTATTTACAAGGGTTTTGAAGATTCACATTGATATTCTGATTGGTTGAATTTATTTGTTTATATTTTCATGCTGTTATATATAGGCTGATAACCTCAAATTATTTTAGTGGGGAAATCCCTACAACATTTGCTAAGCTGACCACATTGAATGACTTGTAAGCTTTCTAATATGGTTCATTAAGCTCAAATTAATTACAGTTTTTTGGGTTTGAAGTTGATTAATACAAGTATTTACTTTTTTTGAACATAATGTAGTTGGATTAATGGTAACCAATTTATAGGAAAGATTCTTAATTTTATTCAGAACTTGACAAAACTTGACAGATTGTAAGAGCTATATTATTCCATTTTGTAAGAGCTATATTATTTCTGATATTTTGTAATGTTATTGTTTTTTTTTTATTTTTTATCGATGTAATGTTATTAAGTTAGTAGAATTATGTATAATCGCTTAATTGAATCAACCTTTTGGAACAACAAAGTAATTCAGGCTAGTGGTTTGGTTGGACCAATTCTTGATGGCGTTGCTGCTCTTGAAAATTTAACCGACTTGTAAGCTTGATTATTTTGTAGATTTTAATTATTTCATATGGGATGCAATTAATGTTGTCATTTTCAATTGGTTGAAAATCAATATGCAGGAGAATTAGTGACTTAAATGGAACTGAAACACCCTTTCCACAACTCAGCAACATGAAAAAGTTGCAGAGTTAAATGTTTAAGTGATAATAAAAAGTGTCAATTACTTCCTCCTTTTTCCTTTGTTTTGTAACTCAAAGTAAATATCATTTGTTTGTGTTACAGGATTCTTAGGAGTTGCAATATCATCGGGCAACTACCTAAATATCTTAGGGAATTGACAACTTTAAAGAACTTATTCGTACAAACTAGTTCTCTTCCCCCTCTTAATTGCAGATAAAGGATTTTTTATTTATTTTGTTTCAGTCTCTTTGGTTGCAAAGTTCATTATGATGTTCGAAAACTTTTTGGTCGTCTACCATTCATCTGTTTTAATGTTTTTAATGTTTCTACAAATTCTCCTGTAGAGACCTCAGCTTTAACAAACTGGGTGGAGAAATTCCAAGCACATATACTAAACTTAGTGGTGTGAATTATATGTAAGCATCTGGTTTGTGTTTGTAATTTTTTTTCCAATAAACTGCAGGAAGAAATTTTAAATTGCTTAGGAGCAGTTGATAAGTGCTTAAATATTCATATTTAAGCCCCTTAATTTACATGTGTTAAGCTCTTTGTCTATACATTTTAGTCTGTTTTACTTCATTTTGTGTGTTTCACATGTTTTTATAGGTCTTGGAGAAAAAGAAGCAGTTTAGCACTTAAGGGAAGAAGCTTGGAAATCCTGGAGCATCTTCTGGTCAAAGTGCGATCGATCGCATTACTGCATGCGATCGAGCGCACATGCGATCGTTCGCACACATGAAGGATCGAGCGCAGCAATGCGATCGAGTGCAAGATGCATGCGATCGAGCGCACATGTACGGGCGTGAACAGTAAACTGCAGAACCCTATTTTGGAAATAAAAGAGTTTTGTGTTTTAGGAAAGTTTAGGAACTCATGAGCCTTCTAGGACTACTCAAGCCCTATAAATACACCTGTAAAGCACACACAAATTATCACTTCTGAGAGAGAATCGCTTCTTTTATCTTTTGCTTTAGCTTGGAGAAGGAAACTGTGGAGGAGAATTGACGACTCTTCTCTCGGGTTTCTTCTTTCCTTTATTTTTATTATATGTACTTAACTTTTAGTAAGGGTTTGGTTGAAGCCCTAATTATGTTTATTCAATAATTCAGTATTGGCGCCTTTGCGATATTTATGTTATGTTGCTTAACTTGATTAATGCCTGTTTGTATTTAAATTCCTCATATGTATATGTCTGATCAATATGTGCATGTGGTATGGACTTGTTAGTTAGATCAATTTGGATAACCGAGTCCTGGGTCTGACATTAGTAACAAAAGATATCCACACCAGATTCTTGGGTTAATCAACATGGAAAACCGGGAGTAGATACCATACCCTAGGTCCCGTGTGGTTGTCGATTTCCATAGATCCTATGCTCTCTTAAGGAACAACTCAGTATACACCATGTTGAATCCCTTGAGTGAGAAAAGAGTTAGAGTAGATACCATGCCTAACTCGTTGCTTAGGGAGATCAATAGCTTAAGGAGTAGATACCATGCCTATAGGTTGACAAACATTAGGTATTCATGACATGAGTAAAACATTGGCATACTGTTTTGTTGTGGTAACATAATTAGTGGTGGATATCAAGTCCTTACACCTTTATCTTTATTATTTTATCTTTATCAAAATAAACTCTTTTATTATTTCTATCTTTTTTACATTGCGAATATAATTCTAAAACGAAATTCACTAATCCCTGTGGAGATGATCTTGCTTTCGCACACTATACTACTAAGTTGACCTTATGCACTTGCAAGTAAAACGAGTACGATTTTTTTGGAATTATTTTCGTTAATTTTTATTTTATTTTATTTTATTATGTTCTGTTTTATTTCTAGTTTTATCAAAAATCAAATTTGTTCCTTCTTTTCGTTTTCTTTTGTTCACGTATACAGCAGAGGAGTTTCTGTCCTCATTGCGATCTATCGCAGTGCCTTGCGTGATCGAGCGCACATCTGCGATCGAGCGCAGTTCAGTGTGCGCTTGAGCGCAAAAGCTCCAGAGAGTACCCGAGTAGCAGTACTGAAACTGCTGACCTGAAGCTTTTCAACTAATTCATTTGAGGGGGAAGCACCAATGGTGGAAGCTCGATATGCTTGTCTAGATGCTTTAGAGAGGAAGCTAGATATGAGGCTAGATATGATTGTAAAAGCCATGTCTACTCAAAACATCTCTCCTCGACCACAAGCTACACAAGGCCAGGTATGTGCTATATGTTCTCATTTTGATCACACTTCTGAAACTTGCCCTTTATATTTATCTGCAGATCAAGAGCAAGCAGACTATGTGGAACCAAAAAACTATAATATATATGCACCTACCTACAATCTCGGATGGCAGCACCACCCTAACCTCTCATGGAGCAACAATCGAAACACCTTGAACCTTCAAGGGCAACAAAGGAACTTCTATAAAGCAGCCCAACTAGTTCCAGAACCCAAGAAGGATGGTCTAGAAGATCTTGTAAAGTAATTAGCCACTCAACAACAGCAACTAATGACAACATTGATGACTTCATTAGATCACCAAAAACAAACCACTCAAAGGCTAGAAGAACAAATGGGGAAATTGGCTAAGGAGCTACATGAAAGAAAGTTGGGTGAACTTCCAGTCCAACCACTACCTACTCCAAGAGGACATCAACAACTAAATGCTGTAAATGGTAAGATCATCGAAACTGATGAGCCTGCACAAGCATCCATATCCAAGGTAAGTGAGATGGAGAAGGTAAATGGTGAAAAGGTTGAAATCAAAAGATATAATGCATTAAAATTACCCCTAGATAATATAAAATGTTTTAATGTATGCATGATGCAAAGTGTTGTTGAGGAAGCTTTTCAGGTCCATCACATTGATATAGTAGAAACCGCTCTTACCTATAGTGTCCTAAGATCGGATATTGAGCCCAAATGCAAGGATGTTACATTGACACTATGCACCTCCTTGAGGCCTATCCAAAGCATCCAAGTAAGTACATCGATCCATTTGACCCTCATGTGCCTACTAATACTATTTTCTTCCTTTTTATCGTCCAGGCATCAAATTTGGAGTTGAAGCAATTGCCAAAGTACTTAACTTATGCTTATATGGGAGAGAATAAGACACTACCTGTGCTAGTTGCTGCAAATCATAGTTTTGGGGAAAAATAAGGCTTGGTCCGGCTGAAGATGTTAAACTTAGCGCTCATGGGAGGTACCCCAGACTTATCTTTTTCATTTTAGTATTTTTCTTTTATTTATATTTATATTTACATATCTAGTATTTATATTTCTTGTTTTTCGGAATAATGTTTATTTTTCTTTGTCCGGTACTTATGTAATTGCAAATGAATCTCTTTTCAATTAATTAGAACTCTTTCTAATTTATTTTGAATCAAAACTTCTTTTGATTCTTCCTTTTATAATAATTAATTAATTAATATTAAATTAATTCTTAGGGCTTCTTCAATCATAAGTGATACCTAGCACCATATCATGACTACCTAGATAGTGTGAATTTGGTTGTGAAACCTTTAACCTTTCTATTATCAATTACTTTCTGTTAAGCTAATTAGGGTATAAAATTATTGTAAACCCTTCACATTAATTCTACGTGTCTAGATCTCAAGAATATAATTCTAATAGTGGAATTAGATAGTCAATTCTAATTGTGGAATTAGATTCTCACCCTACCTTAGTCAAGGAACTTCCTAAATTATATCTTAGTAGATCACATAAGTCATTCTTTCTATTTACTTAGAAGTGATAAATCTCTTATTGTACACCAATATACCTCTATATAAAACCCATTAATACCAATTAATGATCTATGAATAGAACTATATTAAACAGTATCAAAGTGCAATAAGTCACATACAAGATAACAATTGTGCCTCAAGTCTAAGGATCTCATGTACAATTGTAACATTAGAACTACCTATTGACAGGCAAGTAAAAATCCATTATGTATTTTTAAGTCGAGTCATGTTCATTGAACTCATTCTCCAATGAGCACCTACATACTTCGTTTAGTGTCTACCACATAAGTGACATTGAGATCAGTTACCCTCCCAGTTGAGCAAACAGAGTATGTACCATTAACCAGATTATTAACATCCATTTAGTATCCTACAACCAGAAACATTTAAGAGAAAAGCTTTAGAGAAGACTAGGTCTCAAAATTATGATCTCATCATAATCCTATCTCTATTGTTCTTACTCTATAGAATTAATCATAACAATGTAATTAAATAAATATTCATGATAAATAAACTTGCCCTTAATTATGATAATAATTTGAATAAGATTGTTTTACATATAATATGCCTAGACATCAAATGTCATTGGCATGTAGGGCATGCTACTACAATCTTCCACTTTCACTAAAGCCAATTGTTCATATATCTAATACCCATATTCTTAAGATGACGATCATAGGGCTGCTATGTAAATGCCTTAGTTAGTGGATTTGTTGTATTCTCTGCTGATGCAACCTTTTGTATGCTTACATACCCCTCCTCCAATGATTACGCTAATAAATAAGATGAGCTACTCAATATGCTTGGATTTTTTATGAAACCCTGGTTTTCGGGCTTGCATTATCGCCCATTGCTATCACATTACAAGGTACTGTGAATTCAATGTTAGGAACAACACTAAGCTCGGTGATGAACTTTCCATCCAAACCGTCTCATTTGTAGCCATAAATGCAACAATATACATTCAACCTCAGTGGTGGAATCTCCAGTTATAACTTGCTTACAACTCTTCCAAGTCACTGCTCCACCATTCAAGGTGAACACAAATCTAGAAATGGACTTTCTACCATCCACATTAGAGTGGAAGTCTGAATTAGTATACCCTTCCAATTTTAAGTCACCTCCTCCATATGTGATGAACAAATCTTTAGTTCTTCTCAAGTACTTAAGAATATTCTTCACAACAACCTAATGTTCCAAACCTAGATCAGACTGATGCTTGTTAGTAACACTTATAGCATGACTGATATTAGGCCTGGTAGATAACATAACATATATGAAATTCTTATCACCGAATTATAGAGGATCTAACTCATGTTATCTATCTCTCTCTCTCTCTCTCTCTCTCTCTCTCTCTCTCTCTCTCTCTCTCTCTCTCTCTCTCTCTCTCTCTTCAAGTATCTTTGGAGCCATCTGCTCAGAGAGATGTACTCCATTCCAGAAAGGTAACAATAATCTCTTAGAGTTTTCCATATTGAACCTTTTCAACATTTTATCTATGTATGTAGATTAAGATAAGTCAAGAATTCTTCTAGATCTATCTCTATAGACCTTTATTCTCAGAATATAGGATTCTTCTCCCTAGTCTTTCATGGAGAAGTTTCTTGAAAGCTAAACTTTGACTGATTGTAACATATCTACATCTTTCCCAATAAGTAGTATGTCATTAACATACAAAATAAAAAAATGTAAGTGCACTCCCTATAGTCTTCTTGTACACACAGTTCTTCCACATTTTTTTTAAAAAAAAACCAAATGTTTTGATTGCCTCATCCAATTTGATGTTCTAGCTTCAAGAAACTTGCTTTAATCCATAAATGGATCTTTTTAGTTTACACACTTTGTGGTCATAATAACTTGATGAAAAACCCTCTAGTTGCTCCATCTATATATCTTCATCTATGTTACCATTGAGGAAGATGGTTTTAACATCCATTTTCCATATCTTATAATCGTTGTGTACAACTATTGTGAGCAAGATCATGATGGACTTAAGTATGACTATAAAAGAAAAGTTTTCATTAAAGTTAACTCCTTGTCTTTGTTTGTAACTTTTTTCTACTAGCCTTGCCTTAAAGGTCTCTACCTTCCCATTAACACCCATATTTCTTTTAGAGACCCCTTTACAAGTGCGTGCATCCAGTTCAAGTTTGGGGGCATGTTGCAAGAAAAGCAAGCAACCTAGTACTCCATCTCCCAGGTCAGATCTTTCCATGCCACACACATTGGGGACAATGTGTATTTTAAGTTTGGGGGTAGTGGGAGATACTAGATACTATCACACACGCACTTGAAACACATGCACACACTAAGTCCTAGTTTTTTTTAGGAAGATAAATGCATGTTCTTTTGGTAAACAAAAATTTTGGTTGATTTAAAAATTTGATAACACCTCATTAGTAAGCTTAAAAGCTAGAACACATAGTCTTGTTTTAGGAATTTTACAAAGTTTAGTTACCTACCTCAAGGCACCTAAGAATTCACGAGTTTGATCAAAAATGGCACGAGCACATTTGGCACGCATTTGCGTGAGGTATGATATATAATTCTTTTGTATATGTTTCCATTACCTAAACTGTAGTCGGATAACTTGTTGAAAAGAACCCTTTGGCATAAGAAAAATATATATATATATATATATATATATATATATAAATATCTATCATGCGAAAAGAAAATCAAAAAGCTTCCAAAAATCAACTTTCTACTGAGTAACTGGGCCTCTTGCTTCAGTGAGCATTGAGTGTTCACGTCAAAAGGTGAGAGTTTCATTAAGAAGCATTAAAAACCTGTTAAAGTTTCGTGGCCTTTTTGACTCGAGCTAGTAAGTCCTTAGGGGTGTCTTTACACCTAATGCCCTAAAACTATCTGGTTTGGGAGGCATTGGCCAAATGCTCGTTACAAGGGTCAAATAGAAAGCTAGATGGAACTCAACATGGTAAAGATCGCATGATAAAAGGAAAAGAAAAAAAAAACAAGTATTATGCCATTTTGTTCTATTTGATAAGAAATTTGATAAAAGTTTGGGCACCGAAACACCATCCACTAAAATTATGTGAAAACCCCATCTTATATGTGCTAATTCATCACACATAAATCAAACTTGCGATGCCTTAAGCTAGCCTTAGGTAAGTAACATAAAGCTTTTGAAAGTCCCTTTGCAATCCAAAAATGTGTTTTTATTATAAACTTACTCATGAACGGTTATCGTGGTTTTATGCACAACCCAAATCTTTGAGTATCATAGAAGTGAATTTATCTTTAATTTTGTTCTTCATTTAGTTTTTAGTTTTGTATTGCTAAGGGACTAGCAATATGTAAGTTTGGGGGTGCGATAAGTGCTTAAATATTCATATTTAAGCCCCTTAATTTACATGTGTTAAGCTCTTTGTCTATATGTTTTAGTCTGTTTTACTTCATTTTGTGTGTTTCACATGTTTTTATAGGTCTTGGAGAAAAAGGAAGCAGTTTTGGCACTTAAGGGAAGAAGCCTGAAAATCCTGGAGCATCTTCTGGTCAAAGTGCAATCGATCGCACTACTGCATGCGATCGAGCGCACATGCGATCGTTCGCACACATGAAGGATCGAGCGCAGCAATGCGATCAAGCACAAGATGCATGTGATCGAGCGCACATGTACGGGCGTAAACAGTAAACTGCAGAACCCTATTTTGGAAATAAAGGAGTTTTGTGTTTTAGGAAAGTTTAGGAACTCATGAGCCTTCTAGGACTACTCAAGCCCTATAAATACACCTATAAAACACACATAAATTATCACTTGTGAGAGAGAATCACTTCTTTTGCTTTAGCTTGGAGAAAGAAACTGTGGAGGAGAATTGACGACTCTTCTCTCGGGTTTCTTCTTTCCTTTATTTTTATTATGTGTACTTAACTTTTAGTAAGGGTTTGGTTGAAGCCCTAATTATGTTTATTCAATAATTCAGTATTGGTGCCTTTGTGATATTTATGTTATGTTGCTTAACTTGATTAATGTCTTTCTGTATTTAAATTCCTCATATGTATATGTCTGATCAATATGTGCATGTGGTATGGACTTGTTAGTTAGATCAATTTGGATGACCGAGTCCTGGGTCTGACATTAGTAACAAAAGATATCCACACCGGATTCTTGGGTTAATCAACATGGAAAACCGGGAGTAGATACCATACCCTAGGTCCCGTGTGGTTGTCGATTTCCACAGATCCTATGCTCTCTTAAGGAACAACTCAGCATACACCATGTTGAATCCCTTGAGAGAGAAAAGAGTTAGAGTAGATACCATGCCTAACTCGTTGCTTAGGGAGATCAATAGCTTAAGGGGTAGATACCATGTCCTTAGGTTGACAAACATTAGGTATTCATGACATGAGTAAAGCATTGGCATACTGTTTTGTTGTGGTAGCATAATTAGTGGTGGATATCAAGTCCCTACGCCTTTATCTTTATTATTTTATCTTTATCAAAATAAACTCTTTTATTATTTCTATCTTTTTTACATTGCGAATATAATTCTAAAACGAAATTCACCAATCCCTGTGGAGATGATCTTGCTTTCGCACACTATACTACTAAGTTGACCTTGTGCACTTGCAAGTAAAACGAGTGCGATTATTCGCTTAATTATTTAGGTAGATAATCACCCAACAGCAGTGTACAAGCTCATATAATTTATTAACTTGCATAATTATCAAGCAATAAAGAACTATCTTAACGACCTAAAGAAGAAGACAATATTTGAAGCTATTAGTTCAAATTATGGTTCATACTGAAGCTTCAACATTGCAATGTTCGGAATATTAAAGTTGTGATGGATGATGGGAAAACTTGTCTTGAATTGAAAGTTTTGCATAAACTAAGCAAAAAATACTTCGGAAATTTTAAGATATATAGCAGAGATTAAAATTATGTTTTGTTACCAGCAATCAGTACTGGACTCTGATATCCAGAGATCATGGGTATTAAACTAAAATATATGTTGTGTGTTTAAGATATTTCTGTTTATTCAAATACTGAGCAGAATATCAGCATAATCATTTACGATTCCTTGCTTTGATTTATACCGGTGAAAGCTACATACTGAATTTACGATATTGATTTTTTCAGGTACTTAACTGGAAACTTGCTAACTGGACTAATACCTTCTTTTAAAGTGCTTTATGTGATTTGAAAAATCATTATCCAAGGTTTGTTGATCTTATCACCAATAAGGTAAATAAACCATCTACAATTACATTACCTGTTCCCTCATACTCTGTTCAACTCCGATAAAGCTTTCTATTGACAATCTATTTTTAGTGGACTCAGTTATAACTTCTAGTCATTTAAAGATCTAGTGCATACAGGAATATTAGTTCTGCTGCTGAAATGCAATTGATTGGAAGATTTGTAGAAAAAAGTAATAAAACTTAAATGAATACTTAACTGGTGTGGATGCATGGAAAAACTGAAATGTTTGTTTTATAGATTGATCAAACTTCTGAGAGACTGTAAATACAGACCTCTCATTTTCCTTTTCCATAAATAAAAAAAAAACTAGAATTAAGTTTACGGAACTAAAGAGTCATTAAGAGGGGAAAAATGAAGAAAACTCATTCCAAAAAACACAAATATCAATACTTTAATGTGCATTTTACAATGGATTAATCAGAATTATTTTTGGAATTAAGTGTAAGAATTTAAGAGAGTAAAGAGATGTGAGAATTGAAGAGAGTAAAGAGATTGTACAAATGTTTACATTAGTTCTATTACATTGAGAATACAATTAAGAGTATATATAGGTTGCTAAAGGAAAAAAGGCAATCCTTAAAACAAGGATGAAAACATGGCCTAAAGTAAGCCTTAAAACAAGGATGAAAATATACTAATAAACATAATAATAAAAATAATTTCTAACAGCCTCCCTCAAACTCATGATGCAGCAGCAAGAAGCATCGAGAGTTTGTCAACAAAGAAATGAAACCGCTGAACAATTTGAGACTTGGTGAAGAAGTCAGCTATCTGCATGGACGAAGATATAAATGGCAATGTAATTGTCCCACGCTTTAATTCTTGACGAGTAGTATGACAATCAATATCAATATGTTTAGTCCGCTCATGTAAAACTGAATTACGGGCAATTTTAATTGCACTCTTGTTATCACAATAAAACGTAGTAGGAGTAGTAATTGGGACCCCCATATCTGCCAAGAGCCAACGCAACCAAAAAATCTCACTTGTGGTAGTTGCCATTGCACGGTATTCGGCCTCTGTGGAGGAGTAAGAAACAACTGCTTGCTTCTTACTTTTCCATGAAATAAGAGACCCACCTAAGAAGATGCAAAAGCCAGTAATAGACTTATAATCATTGGGGTCACCAGCGCAATCAGCATCAGAATATGCACAAAGATCCAAAGAGGATTTGTAGGGGAAAATAAGACTCTGACAAAGAGTACCTCATAGATAGCGCAAAATACGAAGAACAGTAGCCCAATGAACTATAGTGGGAGATGCAATAAACCGATTGAAAATATGGACAGCATAACCAATATCTGGTCAGGTGATAGTGAGATAGATTAAGCTACCAACCAAGGTCCGGTACAAAGTGGGATCAGGTAATGGAGTACCATCTGTAGGGCCATATCGAGCATTAAGTTCTAAAGGTGTATCACATGTTTGAGTATCGGTAAGCCGAGCTCACTAAATGATGTCTACTATGTATTTTGATTGAGATAGAAGATAACCCTTAGGAGAAAGGGAAACCTTAACACCCAAGAAGTAACGTAAAGAGCCTAAATCTTTCATGTCAAACTGATGAGTTAATTTTGCCTTCAGCAAAGCAATACCAACAACATCATCACTAGTCATAATCATGTCATCAACATAAAGCGAAAGAAGAATATGGCCAGCAGAGGTGGACTTAACAAAAAGAGTTGAATCATGAGCACTAGAGAAAAAACCAAGAGAAGAAACCACGATAGAGAACCTCTCAAACCAAGCACGATGGGCTTGTTTGAGACCATACAACGCCTTTTTAAGTCTGCAAACTTCCCTAGGATTATGAGATACGCTAGGAGAAGGTATTATATAAACTTCCTCTTTAAGATCCCCATTTAAAAAGGCATTTCTGACATCCATATGAGAGATATGCCATTTGCGGACTGAAGCAACCACAATGAGAGCATATATATTGGTCATCTTGGCAACCGATGCAAAAAGCTCCTCATAGTCCATACAATATTTCTGAGCAAAACCCTTTGCAACTAACTTGGGTTTGTAATGCTCAACTGAACCATCTGACTTTGTTTTGATCTTATAGACCCAATGAGAACCAATAGCACTCTTACCAAGTGGAAGAGACACCAAATCCCAAGTATTGGTCCAATGTAGAGCAACAAGCTCCTCAGCCATAGCCTATTGCCAATTGGGATCAAGAACAGCTTCTGTATAGGAGGTGGGCTCACAAAAATTGTGAAGAGACATTAAAAATGAAGTAAATAAAGGTGAATAACAAGAATAAGCAAAATCAGGTAACTGAGTGGACTTACAAGTGCACTTTGGATAGCGTGATGATGTAGGATCTGCAATCATAAGAGGTGCTGAGATGAACATAGGAAGAGATGAAGGATCATCGTCTTTGGAAAACAGAGCATTAGAAATATCACGAGTTGCACCATTAGTAGTTGTTTGAGTCCTGCGGGAATAATGATAAGGAAAAGGCTGCATTAGAGGAGGGGAAACATCAACTGAGGAAGAGGGGCTAATAGAGGGTGGAAGGTGAGGAGGATCATCTAGGAATGGATCAATGCTTATGAGATCAGACTTAGATAATGTATGAGGCATAGTAGAAATAGAGAAGAAGAGAATATGTTTAAGGAAAAAGACATGACGAGAGACATATAACTTTTGAGCCACAGGATCATAGTAGCGATAACCCTTTTGACCTACACCATAACCAAGAAAAACACAAATGGTGGAACGAGAAGACAACTTATTGCACTCGACACTGAGACGAAGAACAAAACAAGTGCAACCAAACACTCATAAAAAAGAGTAGTCAGGAGAGTGACCATGTAATTTTTCATAAGGAGACAAACCTAAAGTATAAGATGTAGGTATTCTATTGATCAAATGCACAGCGGTGAGAAAAAATTCACCCCAAAAAAGACTTGGGACACCAGCAAATAAGAGAAGGGAGCGAGTGGTCTCAATAATATGCCTATGTTTTCTTTCAGCAACTCCATTCTGTTGTAGAGTGTCAGTACAAGAGGATTGGTGCAGAGTACCATTAGAAGTGAGTAGTTGGGAAAATGCTGTAGATGTATATTCCCCACTTAAATCACAACGAAAACACTATATCACACTAGAGTGTTGAATTTTAACCAATAAGCGAAAAGAAGTGTAAATGTGTAAAAAATCAGATCTATGCTTCATTAGATAAACCCAACAATATCTAGTATGATCATCAATAAAACAGACATAATATCTGGACCCTCTTTTTGTAGCAACAGGAGAGGGTCCCCACACATCAGAATGAATCAAATCAAATGGGGCAGCAGAAGAAGAAACACTTTGATTAAAGGGTAAAGCAGAAAACTTTGCCAATTTACAACCACTACAATCAGAAATATCATGAGTTTCTAAATCCCCCAAGGATCTTCTAGAGATTAAATATTTTAAACAAGAGGATGAGACATGACCAAGTCTAGAGTGCCATAAGTAAAAGCTAGAGGAAGAAGAAGTTAAATGGAAAGAAGACAAATCAACACCCGAAGCAGCTACATCTAGAACTCGCAGTTCATCCAAGATATGCAATCCCCTTTGCCTACGGCCTGTCCCAATCAGCCTCTGGGATTGAGGATCCTATACATAACAAGAAGTAGAAGAAAAATGAACAGAATAACCAGAATCACAAAGTTGACTCACAGATACAAGATTCATAGTAAGTTTAGGAATGCAATAAACATCAGAGAGAGATAGATGAGGTGTTCATATAGAAACAGCACACTCTAAAGACATGTGAGTTCCATCAGCAGTCATAATAGATACAGAGGAAAGAGAGTAAGATATAGATACAAAAGATGATGAAGAAGGTGACATATGATAAGACGCACCAGAATCTAAGACCCACAAGGAAGAAAGTTTACCTACAGTGTAAGGAGAAGTCAGACCTGATAAAGATGGAGTAGACATGGTGTATGGCTGCGACAATGACTGTGTAGCAAGAAACTTCTGAAACTGCTCTACAAGGGATGCCGTATTGGGATCTGAAGATGGTGTCATTTCAGGCACAAAAGTTATAGTATTAGACTGTGGTGGCCTATAAGGTCACTACTGAGATTGACCACCAGGACACCAATATGGTGGAGATAGTGGTGGGTGCCACTGTTGATGTCATTATGGTTGTGTTGGCCAAGATTTTTGATATGATGGAGCTCTGGACAAACATTTAAGACACTGAGCCTTCCAATGTCCTCTCTACTTGCAAAAACTGACTCATCAAGACCAACTTGTGTAGGTGGTTTAGGTTGATACTTCAAGATAGGTTTATTAGGAACGACTAGAACAGATGGGTTAGATGTTAGGGAAGAAGCATTTCTTGTTTGTGTCTTGAGGCAAGTCTCTTCAGCCAGGAGTTCACTTACCACTGTATCAACATAGGGATGGGGCTGATAATGCAAAATATTTCTTCGAAGTCCCTCAAAATCATCACAAATAGCCATTAAGAATTGAACAAGACATTGCCCCTCTCGATGAGCTATATAATCAACATTATTCCGAAGAGACTCAAGTTCTGTGAGTGTCAATTGATCCCAAAGATCAGACATTGTGGAATAAAATTCTTGAATGCTCATATTCTTTTGTTGAACTGCTCGTATATCAGATTCCAATTGATACTGTTTTGCAAAGTTTGATTATGTGTATAATCGTGCCAAATGATCCTAAACTTGTTTTGTAGTCTCATACTTGTCCAATTGTATTCCGATAGAATGCTCAACAAAATTATTAATCCAAATCAAAATTTTCGAATTGTTTGCTTCCCAAGCATTTAAAAGTTCAACATACTCTTCTTCCTTATCATTTATAGGTTTACTCGAAATACAATTGACATAACTCCACATACATTTTCCTTTTAAGAAATTTCTCATAACATAACTCCAATATGAATAATTATTTCCATTTAATTTAACACTAATAGATTGAAGAGAGTCATCCCTTTCAGCAGCCATTATCAACTAACAGATGAACCACAAAATATTGGAATATAGTGCAAATAAAACAAAGCAAACAGAGATACTAATTGAGCAAACCTCCAAAATGAGTGCAAATCTTCGAGTCTACTGATGAAATCCCTCAAGTTGCTCCAGATCTGCTTGCAAAAGGGTTGTGCAAATCTAAGTGCAAAATACCTCCAGTTCAACAGATTCATAGACTTCGAACTCCTGATTGCAAGCAGATCATGCTCATCATGAACAGTACCCCAAACAAAAATTTAGGGTGAGATGCAAAGTTTTTCCATGGAATCTTCAATCAAATATCCCATGATCTTGCTCTGATACTATGTGAGAATTTAAAAGAGTAAAGAGATGTGAGAATTGAAGAGAGTAAAAAGATTGTACAAATGTTTACATTAGTTCTATTACATTGAGAATACAATTAAGAGTATATATAGGTTGCTAAAGGAAAAAGGAAATCCTTAAAACAATGATGAAAACATGGCCTAAAGTAAGCCTTAAAACAATGATAAAAATATGCTAATAAACATAATAATAAAAATAATTTCTAACATTAAGAACTGATATCAAATATGTAAATTCCTTCCGAATATCAAGAATTATGTGTGACACATCTTCTTTTTATACTTTTCCTGCTCATAGCATGATTTGGAAGATGATGAATGAAAATTGAAACTTTCATGTGCAGTGATCTTACATATAACAGCTTTACAACCGAGTCAAGTTGTCAACACCAGAGTGTGTAAGAATGCTATTATCTAACTTGTATAACCTGTGTGTCTGCATGTAACTTTAGTATACTGACTGAACTTTATGATTTGTCTGCCTTTGTACAGGAACTTATTTGTAAGGTCTTCGAAGGGCAACAACTTGTAAGTTCTATATTGTGTATATTCTTTTGTTAACTTTAAGTTCTATGTTCACTTTTGATTTATTAAACATATTTTTTCCTTTTTTATTAAATTTTTCTTGACTTTTTTTTTTTTGTGTTCTCGACTCATCATCTATAACAATTATGATGTCGTAATGCTGACATGTTTCGGATTTTGCAATGCTGTCAGCGAAAATTTTTCATGTTTGAGAAGTTGTTCAAAATGTAAGTTGAAATGCCACATATTCTCCAGATTTTGTTAATTTCATATGACTGCTATATGACTGTTATAGGTTTTATAACTACATAAACACACAATATTAGATTATTCTTAGCTCCCATGTACTCCGTCATTGGCAAATCAAAGAGTAGTGTTGCTTTTTTCCTTTTGTGAAAATTTTAATTCACTTGTTCTATATTCAGAAGTAACTAATCTGTTGCATTCATTCCAGCATTTTATGATCTCCATATAAATTGTAATGGGAGAGCAGTTGTTAATAGAAACACGATATATGAAGATGACACAAATGAAGTTGGACCTTCAAGTTTTTTCCAGAGTGGAACTAATTGGGCACTTAGTAACACTAGTAACTTCTTGGATGATAGCATCAATTCAGACACTTATACCTGCACGATTAAGGCATCAAGGCTCTCTATGAATGATTCCCAACTGTACACGCAAGCACGCCTTTCTCTCAGTTCTCTAACTTATTATGGGTTTTGTTTGGAAATGGAACCTACACAGTAAATCTCCACTTTGCAAAGATAATGTTTACAGATGACAAAACTTATAGCAACCTCGGGAGGCGCTTATTTGATGTTTACATTCAGGTATTTAAAAGTACGATACTTCCCACAATCAACTTCATTTATGATATTCAACAAACTTCAAAATTTTATTATTTTGCTGTAATAGGGCCAATCAAATTGTTTGAATTTATACTGTATATGGTTCAGATTGATCTTAAGACTGAAGTTTTATTCCTTGTCATCACTTTCCTATACAAGAAATCAACTGGATTTTGTTATTGCAAGGGAAGAGTGTGTTAAAGGATTTCAATATTGAGGATGAAACAGGAGGTGCTGGTAAGGCAACTGTGAAAAGATTTACTGTCAATGTGACCAACAAAATGTTGGAGATATGATTGTATTGGGCTGGGAAGGGAGCATATGGTATCTCTAGAAGAGGAGTATATGGCCCTCTTATATCAGCTATTTATGTTAAATTTGGTAGGTTATACATCATTATGAGCTTCTTCTTATCTCAGAAGTTTGCTACAAATCTTTGATCTGTCCAAAAGTGTCCTTTGTTCATTTTTTTTTGTATTTGTGTACCATGTTCATTTTATATCATGCATGTTTTATTCCTTTATGATTACTGGAAACCACACTTTGTACGAACATTCTTTTGTTGAAGTGTTTGACTTGAAGGTTTTTCTTTGTTCATGGCAACATAAGTGTCTCCATTTCTTTTTTGTTTCTTCTAGTTCTTTTGGTTTGATCTCTAGGAATTCAAGAAAGAATATCTATTCGTATCTTTACTTTTAATTTACTGAGTGTTGAATTTAGGGGTAGATTGGGTTTTTTGTTGGTCAACCCAAATTATGATTTGTTGGGTGATTTAAAAAGTTGAGGTACAATACCCAGCTTCTCAAACCAGCTTATAAGTGGAACCAAACAAGCTCTTGTAAGAATTTGTGGCAATGATAATCTTCATTCTAATAATTTAGGAATTGAAATAGAATGATTTCATTTCCTGTTCTATGTAATTTGAATTACAGTTTAAAAAGGATGTGTTCAGTTTAAGTTCTAAAAGTTCAGGTCCTGCTTGCTTTGGAGCATTGGCAAGGATGTTACCTTGCCTACTTTGTGGGCAGTGATTTGAGGTGTGTGTGGGTTTTAACAATTAAAAAAATTATAAAATTTCATGCTGCACTAATCATGCTTTTTTATTTGAAGTATAACTAATCATGTTTAGTAATTCAGATTATGCATTTACTTATAGCAGTGTTATCGCATAAGATTTAACTGTTTAGGCGTTTTCTTTAATCAGACTTCATGCCCCCCCTCCCCCATCAGACTTCATGCCCCCCCCTCCCCCATCAGACTTTGTCCACCTATCAGAACCTGGCAGTAGTAGTATATTTGTAGGCACAGTGATCAGAATCATGGCTGCGGCAGCAGCCATTGTTTTGCTGGTTGTGAGTATCCTTTGGTTGAAAGGCTGTCTAGGAAAGGAAAACACATTGGAACAAGGTATTTTGAGAGTAATTAACTTTTTAGTTATAATTATAATGGTTTTTGTGTATGTGTGTGTGTGTGTGTGTGTGTTAACTTAAGGAATGAATGTGGTGGTATAACCCTTTGTTGAGACAAAACAATCAAATACTTCGTGGTGCACAAGTTTTTGCCTCAGATATAGCGATCTCAATGGAGAACATAATCGAAGTCCATTTGAACCCGTCTCTAGTTACCAGGAAGGCAAAAATTTCAATAATTATCTCATAAATGTTTCTCATCTAACTCAACCTCTTCCATAGATTTGAAGGGTCTAGATTTTCAAACTGGTTCATTTAGCTTGAGGCAAATCAAATCTGCCACAAACAACTTTGATATTACTAACAAGATTGGGGAAGCTGGTTTTGGTCCTGTTTACAAGGTATCATGCACAAGAAATACTCTCTTTGATTTATTGCACTTGATCAACTGCAATTACAGTTCTTTTCTGTAAGAACTTTTTGTTTTTGTTTTTTTTTTTTTTTTTTGTATTTAACTATGACAAAATTTCACAAATGCAGGGCGTATTGGCAGATGGCACCATAATTGCTGTTAAGCAATTATCTTCAAAATCAAAGCAAGGAAACCGTGAGTTTGTGAACAAGATTGGCATGATTTCTGCTCTGCAGCACCCTCATCTTGTAAAGTTATATGGGTGTTGTATTGAAGGAAATCAATTGTTGCTAATATATGAGTACTTGGAAAATAATAGCCTTGCTCGAGCATTGTTTGGTAAGCTTCAGCCAAATGATTTACTCAACTTCCATTTGCATCAAAGATGTTTGAGCACATGGAGCGTGTTTCTATGGATCAACAATACTAGTATATATTAATTTTTACTTATTCATTGATTTAAAGGCCCGAAGAACATAAATTGAAACTAGACTGGACAACAAGACACAGGATATGTGTTAGCATAGCAAGAGGTTTGGCATATCTCCATGAAGAATCAAGGTTGAAGATTGTGCACAGAGACATTGATGCTGGGCAGAATAGCGATTATTCTGCAGGCTAGTCGAACAGATAGTTCACAGGGAGTAACATAAGAAAAAACCCTAAAACAATACAGAGAAACAGCTCTGATGTTTTATTTAAAATTATACAAATACAATAATAATGTTTACTAAACCCTAAAACCTTATTTATAAGGTCAAAACTAAAATAGGAAAATTAAATTAAAGCCGAATTTAAAGTAATTGCAAATAAAACAAAAAGTTTCCTAAAAACTGAAAATTGCCAAATTGAGGGCTTAAACGTCGTTTTTTGGCTAAAATCCCGCTACACTAAGGGCAGTTTTGTTCGTTGGCCCATTTCCAATCAGACTAGGGTCTTCGAGGCCCAATCTGAGCCTGTGGCCCATTCTAGGTAGTCCACCTGCCAGTTTTGCGCTGATCTGCCAACTCTAGGTACCTCAGTGCCAACAACGTGCTATCTGAAAACTCTGCATCATCTGACTCGGATCCTCCTGCATCAGTCGCCTCGAGTTGGAAAGAACTCGTCTTCGAGTTTAAAATAGCTTCATCGGAATCCACAAAACAAGGACTCAGGTGTTTCACATTAAATACATCAGAAGTCCTCAAATGACTGGGGAGATGTAGTCTGTAGGCGTTATCATTGATCTTCTGTAGGATCTCACAGGGTTCAATTTTTCGCTCCTTAAGCTTATTATACTCTCCCACAGGAAAATAATCACGAGGTAATACTACCCAAACAAAATTACCAACATAAAAAAGTACTTGACGATGATGATTGTCGCTCTGAACCTTCTTCTTTGATCCTGATAGCTTCTCACTGAAAAATGCTATGGGGCACCCTTCCTGACTCAGGACACCACCAATACCAACCCTATATGCATCACAGTTTAACTCAAACACTTTTTCAAAATCAGGCGACAACCCAAGAGGAAGATCCTCTGGCATCAGGTCAGAAAATTCTGCCAGTAGCTGCTGTACCTCTGCTGGTAAATCTGGATTCATGTCTACTGCACTATTCCCACAAGGTAGCAGAGCATAGACCACGTCTCCACGTTCAACCTCAGCTAAAAACCTGGACATCGAAAGCAGATTAGTATTATTGGCTACCGGGGTAGGAGTGGTTCATTCCCGACGAGGTGCCAACACAATCTTCTTCCCTTTGATGCTAAGGGAATGTGTATTTTTTCGCCTATCATGAATAACACTGCGATCATACTGCCAAGGTCTGCCTAACAATACATGACAAGCATCCATAGACACAACATCATACCAAGCATTATCAAAATATTTCCTACCAATCGAAAAAGACACTAGGCATCGCCTATCTACTGTTACCTCACTGTCTTTATTCAGCCACGACAATTTATACAGCTTAGGATGACGATCTATCTTCAACTGTAGTTTCTGGACAGTCTCTTCAGACACTACATTTTCGCAAGTACCACTGTCAATGATCATCTTACAGACTTTATCAGCAACTATGCAGGTTGTGACGAACTTAACTCATAATGGGTTAAGATGTTTGAATAAGGTGGATGATCTTCAAATTAGAACCGTGGCAAAAAGAACAATATTCAGGCAAGCGAGGAGGAAGGGGCTCCAGAGTGAGGATGCCAGAAATTCAGGTGTTATTGTCTGTGGAAGTGGGATGAATTTAATTTTTGTGGGAACAGAGGTTGGTCCATGGAGCAAGACTGGTGGACTAGGAGATGTTCTTGGAGGTCTGCCACCAGCAATGGCGGCGAGTTTTAGTTTCCTTTTCAACACTTCAACTGATGTTACTATTAATTAGATTTTAGACATAGAAAATGGGATTGGGATCATCTCCATTTGAGAATTGAAATGTTGATAAATTAATGAGAGCATCCAAAACTTATCCTTTGTTTCAATTCTCAAATGGCGAGATCCAAATCCGAAAATGTATTGGATTGTGTATTAGCTAGAGTATTTAGAATTTAAAGAGAGTAAAAGCACAATTTACGAACGACCAGAGTCTCATGGCTATCTCCATACAACACATCTCTATCTTCATCATCGTTATACATAGGCTCTTCAATCTCATCAGTTTTGTCTATCTTGTCGTCCTCAATCAGAAGATTTTTACCCTTCTGACTAGCAGGCTTCCTGCACTCAGTCGATTTATGTCCCTGTTCACCACATCTGAAACATCTAATATTTGAGTGAGAGTTACCTTGGGGTGGTTGCTGGGCAGGACGAGATTCTTGAGGACGAACTAGCCTACTGCTTTGATCGCTTCTGATCACTAGCCTCCTGTTCTACTGTTTTTCCACTGCAAATGCACGCTGGTATGCCTCAGAAATGGTCCACAGTGAGTGAAAGCTGAGGACATCCTGTAGGGGCTGCGTAATCCCCCCAAATACCGTGTCACCATCTGCTCCTCTGTCTCAGATAAATCATTTCGGGCTATCAATTGATAGAACTCCTATGTGTAATCATCAACTGATCTCGTGCCTTGCCTTAATGAATGAAGTCGCTGAAACAGGGTTTGAGTGTAGTCGAAATGAAGGAAGTGACCCTTCATCTTCTTCTTCATCCTCTCACAATCAATGACCTTGGCTTTGCCCTACCGGTCGCGTGAGCGCCTCAACTGCTCCCACCACGCAGATGTTCTGCCTTTGAGTTTGATGGCGACCAGTTTTACTTTGACACGATCTGAGACTTTCTTATACTCGAAAATACGCTCTACTTCATTCAACTAATCGATGAATCCTTCGGCCTGTAACATACCAGAAAACTCGGGCAAATCCACTATGAATCCGAGGTCTCCACGACGATCCTCCCGACCACAGTGCTCCCAGAATCGAGCAGGATTGTGATGCGGGTTTTCGAAACTGGAATCAAAATCGTGATCTTCCATCTCACGATCATCGAAATTCTACGCCGCTAGATGCTGGGTTAACTCTGTAACTTGCCTCTATAAATCCTCAATCATCGCATCTTAAACGTTACGGTCACGGCGTGGGGCTTCCTCGTTCGGAACCTGCCCGTGACAACCACGACCACTAGCCATGGAAACTGATGAAATCTCACCCCAAGAAGATGCTGATGCTCTGACCAACTGACGCCGGACAGAATAGCGATTATTCTGCAGGCTAGTCGAACAGATAGTTCACAGGGAGTAACACAAGAAAAAACCTTAAAACAATACAGAGAAACAGCTTTGATGTTTTATTTAAAATTATGCAAATACAATAATAATGTTTACTAAACCCTAAAACCTTATTTATAAGGTCAAAACTAAAATAGGAAAATTAAATTAAAGCCGAATTCAAAGTAATTGCAAATAAAATAAAAAGTTTCCTAAAAACTGAAAATTGCCAAATTGAGGGCCTAAACGTCATTTTTTGGTTAAAATCCCGCTACGCTGAGGGTAATTTTGTTTGTTGGCTCGTTTCCAATTAGACTAGGATCTCCGGGGCCCGATCTGAGCCCGTGGCCCGTTCTAGGTAGTCCATCTGCCAGTTTTGCACTGATCTGCCAACTCTAAGTACCTCAGTGCCAACAACGTGCTATCTGACAACTCTGTATCATCTGACTCAGATCCTCCTGCATCAGACATCAAGGCCACCAATGTGCTGCTAGATGATGATTTAAATGCTAAGATATCTGACTTTGGTTTGGCCAAGCTTGATGAAAAGGATAATACACATATCAGCACCCGAATTGCCAGAACTTTTTATGTCTGTCTTTTAATTCATTTTCAATATGTTATTTTATTTTTCCCCTACTACTTGGTGCAAATCGATATGAAAATAAAGGTTATGATAACGAAAGTTTTGCACTCTCTAGTTAAATAACTCAAAATCAATTTAAACTGATTCTTGATTGTTGCAGAAAAACATAGACAACTTCCCTTCTTTATTCTCTATTAAGGGCATGATATCATGAAGATAATTCTCCGGATTCTAGGAAACTTCTCCCTTTTCTTTTTTAAAGTAAACATTGAATATTCTGTATAATAATGAGTTGTATAAATGCATAACATATATGTTGCATATGTTATCGATTTTGCAGCGGATATATGGCGCCTGAATATGCAATGCGGGGTTATTTAACCAACAAAGCAGATGTTTATAGTTTTGGAATTGTTGCTCTGGAAATTGTTTGTGGGAGAAGCAACACCAGCTACTGGCCAAAGGAGGAACACTTTTATCTTCTTGATTTGGTAATCCAATTGTCATTCTTTCTTTCAGTTGTTTTTATTTCTTTATGTCTTTTTGGTTGTGATGAAGTTGTTTAGATGTAAGATTGTTGATTGAACTCCCAACTATATTGGATACTATTGGCTTTGAGATAGCAATGTTTCTTTTTTTTTTTTTTCTTGTTTTTAGGCTCGTGTTTTAAAAGAGGAAGGGAAGCTAATGGAGCTTGTAGATCAAAGGTTGGGATCAGACTTCAACAAGGAAGAGGCGATGGCGATAATCAATGTGGCTCTTCTATGTACTGATGTTTCTGCAGCAGTCAGACCTTCAATGTCTTCAGTTGGTGAGCATGCTCGAAGGAAGGATCGCTGTTCAGGACTTTGTTTCGGATTCGAGTTTCTCCAAACATGAGGCACTTGTTGAGGCAATGAAGAAGCATTATCATTTGATAGAAGAAAATATTGTGGAGGAGAGCCAGACTCGTTTTTTGATGGCAGAGAGAGAGACACACAGTACGTCAACAGTTGGTCCATGGACTGCTTCTTCTTCATCTGCTGCTGGTCTCTATCCAATCAATTTGACTTCTGGTTATTGGGTGAAAACAGTTTAGAGAAAATGGAAATCCTTTTTCTTGATTGGTTGCCAATATATCTTTACTTTAAATGTTTCAATATATATTTGCCTTTTCTTTCTTTTTTACTAAAAGTTTTGTTTGGATATCCTAATTCTTTTTCCAGATTATCATTGTAATATTTGTTCTAGGCATGATATATTACAGCAGTTTGTGGCAAGATAATTCTATTACGAGAACGAGTTTACACAAAAACAACCAATTTTTCTTTGACTCAAATACCATTTTCCTTATCATACAATAAATTGAAACAAAATATTTTCTTTTCCCTTACAGTTAATAGAGAGAAAAGAACGGAAACAGAAAGTGCAAGAGTACCATCTCCAAATTCTGTCATTTCCTCTCTTTCCAAGCTCCCAAACAAGGATACTTGAAATATTTTATGATTGGTGGGAAAAAAGAAAGTGAGAAATGAAAAATAAGAAAATAAGAAAAAAAAAGTATATTTTCATCCTGTGTTTGGTAGAATAGACCAAAAAGTTAAAAGAAAGAAAAAAAAAAAACTTATTTTAGCTTTTTGTTTTTCAATCTTTCTAATTTGAGAATATTATGTCTTGTACGTATATGGAAACAACTTAAGTCTTTCTAAAAAAAATTTCTCAGTTTTCTTTCATACTAAATTGTAAAAAAATGCTCTCCCTCACTTTTCTTTTCTTTTCACTGTTCCATTTTACTGATCATATTAGTCACGTGATGGATATAGAGAAATAGGCTACGGTAGTCTTTCAAATCTTCTCATTTCCCTTCATTCCCTCAAACCCAAACAATTCACAAGGAGACCAATTAATTAGATCTTTTTGTTCCAACAGAGAATTCTTAATTGATAGAATGTTCAATGAATTTACAATACTTTGATGTCACTAATGCTGCTGCTTTTGGTCTGGTTGTTACTGTACCTAACCTTTTTTTTTTCTTTCTTTTAACTCAGTAAGAAAAACATTTTCCTTTTAATTTTATTTGGGGATATTATTTGAAGCATGTTATTAATTAGTCGTTGCAGTATAATACTAATACAACATAAAACAATGTATTTGCTGAATCGTATAATTTGAATTTTTGTTTCAGTGAAAAATATGATGAAGATTTACGAAGGTGCTCTTTGTTTCCTCTAATTAGTTCCTGTTTGTCCAAGCTTGCAGAGGCTAGGTTGAACACTTTTTCTCCAAGTGGTTTTTTTTATGAATCATAACCGAAAAAAGACTTAAAATGGAGAGCTAAACTAACTAAAACGGACAAGATAAAAAATATGTATCCTTCCATCCCTTTTAGTACAATATTTGGATGTAGATATTTTTGTCTAGTATAAATGCATGAAAAATATATGGTACAAAAGTATTTCTTACTATAAAATAGTATGAGAAAAAAAAAATCTTCCTTTCATCTCATGATGGAAAATGTTTTGTGTCATTTATAGATGTACATTTTTACGGATAAGATTAAAACAAAGGAAAGAGTTAAAATGTAAGACAAAAGAAATGATATAAAACAAAGAATTTGCATGGTTGTCTCTCCTTTTATATGGATACTTTACATAAAAAAGAGTCGAAATACCCCTCAATTCTTATTCCTTCAATTTGGAGGAATTGATTAAATGGAGTTTTGATCAAAATTGAATAATTTGAAAAGATAATTGTACCCTTCCAAATCTTCTCTTCTTATTTTTTTTAATAAAAAATATAAATGTGTTGAGTTATGCAAAAATTCGTCTCTAATTTTTTAGTACTTTTTTCAATAATTGAAACATTTTTAACATAATTTAAAAAATAATATTAATTTTTTTTCTCAATATAATATTTGGAAAGTTAAGAAAAAATTATTTTTTCTAATTTTTTTAATATTATATTATAAAAATATTATTTTTTAATTTATATTAAAAATATTCAAATTATTGACTAAAAAGAACACTCGAAATGTAAAGTGACACGAGACTTGAGTTAATTAGTGGGAGTACGATAGTATCCACGTTGCAACAAATTGAAATCATGATAAAGATCGATTTGAATTTCATCTCAAATTTGAGGATCAAAAATGTAATTTAGCCGACATAATTCTTGTGTAGTACTATCTGCAGTCGATTGATCTTTAATGCATCCATGCATCAATTTCAATTATGTCCTTATCTGTTTCATTTTACATTCAATTCTCTTACTCCTATGAAGTTTATTTCTTTTTTCTTTATGCGAGGACTTATACAGTTTAATTCTTTTGTATTTACTGTTTACAAGTTGACTTCACTGTTTTTTGTCATCTTCGAGGTCTTCTCTCTCTCCCTCGTCACGAGAGGAAATTAACCAGAAACTATTCCTTCTTTACCTGCCTCTTAATTGTTTCCTTTGTACTTTTTTCACACCAAAAAAATACCAAATTACTCCATAATTTGACAGTAGCTATTGAAAACAAAGTATACGGTCTCCGGTCTTTTGGTCTTGCATCAAGGAGTTTTAGCTTGACCGAATTTAAAATTAATATTTTAGATAAATCTAAAATTTTATTAACAATTTTTAAAAATTTTGTTAATAACATTATTTTTTTAAATTTTATATTTATATTAATACTATTAATAAAAAAATTAAAATTACTAATAAAATTTTAAAATAATTTAAAATTAAAATTTTAAACTTGATACAACCAATTATTTTTTTGTCTCCAAATATTATTGTTGTACGAATTTCTTCTGATGTAGCCCTGTGGACCCATACGAATGCACATTCACCTTTTCACATAACTCACGTGGACCTCATATGGGCTCAACCATGATAAAATTTATGAGATCAACTCATCAAAAAATTTGAAATAAAGTTTACAGAATAAAAATTTTGAAATATAGTTTTCGCATAGAGATTAACTTTCTTACAGTAAAAAAAATAAAATAAAATCTGTAATACATTGTTTTGTATATAGATTTAGACTCTTTAAATTTTGAAATTTGGTAAAAATTATTTTATAATCAAAATTTATGTGTATGGTATGTTTTTCTTCTCAATTTTTTTTATTGCATATGAGTTGATCTCAAAACGAGATAAGATTAAAAAGGTAATACTTTAATCTTATATTTAGTTTATAAAATTGTTGGATTGAGACTAAAGTAGGATAAAAAGTCTAAATACCAAAATACCCTAATACTATATATTCATCATTCTTAACAATATTCAATTTCTTCACAAATCCTAATTTTTATTATTATTATTATCACTATCATCATAATCATTAATTTTTTTTATTAAAATAATAATTATTATCATTAAAATTAAATTTTTATTTTTATTATTATAATGATAAGAATGATAATTATTATTAATAGTAAATCCTCTTAATAAAATGAAGGATAAATATTTATGTAAGATTAAAATAGTCCAATCAAACTTTAATTCTTACAAATAATTAAACGGGCTATAGAAGTATAATAATATAGGGGGATGAAAATTAGGGTCCAACTGCGGTCCTTTACATATAGTAAAATGGGTCATTTAGGTGGTAATTTGATACACTGGATAGTAATTTAATATCATTTTATAATAATCGTTATCATTTTGTAGTAAAAACATATTTTTTTACATTTGTGATAATTATATTATAGTTCATGGTTACTGGTTTCAATTCATGGTAATTAAGTAAAATGATACGACTCATTGTAAATAGTATAAAAAAAAAATAACGTCTTACTCTCACATTGATGAAATTTATATTCAATAATGTAGGCTCACATGTACAATTGTGTGGAACTAGGGCTGTCCGAAAGAAATTTGGCTTGACTCGGCACAATCCACACTTTCAAAAGCCCGTATCGTATTTGGCACGATCTTATTCCTCGTGTCGTGTTAGGTTTAGTTTTTGAAGTCTAAAGCATGATACGGTATGGCATAAAAAAAGTAAAGTACAGCACAACACGACACGAGGCCCAACAAAGCACGACCCAAGGCACGGACTGACCCTATACGACACGAGACACGACCATAACATGTAATAAAATCATAATTATGTATAATTTTATGCTACTAGAATAATGAATCAAGAGAAAAAATTAGATGATGATAAATTTAATATTTTAAGATGGTGAAAAAATTAAAATTATTATCTCATTCTTAACATAATGGCGCATGATCTAATAATTCATAAATGAAGCAAATTCATTTAAAATCACATATTAATATAAATTAAATCAAACTTAAAAAATACTTAAACACGCAAAAGTGTCATTTGTGAATTTTTAATTTAAATATTGAAGTTATAATTGATTGATTTTAACATAATATCATTTGATACAATGAACTAAAACATTGTGAGAAAATCATATAATATTCTTTTTTTTAATCCACTGAATAAAACTTAGCTGCCATAGTTTGGTTAAACATCTTATCATTCAATTTCTAAAGTGGTTTGTTTATAAATTGGATAAGTTTGTTTTTTTTATTTATTTAATGGTCAAAAAGGTTATAAATTATTAATAATATTTTATGTCTTTCTAATTTTTAAAATTTCTAAATTAGTTTTTTATACTTCACTCATTTTTAAGTCATTTCATATTCTTTTTTTATTTTATATGTTGTTTTTGTAAGTTATTTATTTAGAAGATTTTTTGAAGTTGTATTTTTGAAGTTATTTGTTTTTATTGTTGCTTTTTTTTCAATTTCTAAGTTATTTTTAATATTTAACTTTATCAATAAAATAATTGTTTTTCTATACAATTTTAAGCATTCAATTCAATATTTATAATTTATTATTATTATTTTCACAAAAAAAATAAAAAAATCAATATATTCCTATACAGTCCATGGGCCGGCATAGTACGGGCTAAGGTTTTTAAAAGCACGGCATTACACGGTACGACACGAAAGAGAAAGAAATACGACACGATACTTTACGAAAATACGATGAACCGTTTTGTGTAGGCCTTGGACCGGCACTGCATGGGCCACTGCCATCCGAACCATTTGGGCCCATATATTATTGGGTCTGTTGAGATCATATTGGTCCTGATCACTTTACCTAATTTTACGATTTGCATGCTCCAACTATGAAATTTTTTGTGTAAAGACAGATTTTATAGGTCCTATCCAACGGCAATTTGCCACGTTGGTAAAAATGTGATGTATATTGCCATTTGTAGATTGTGGTTGGACAAGACCTATAAAATCCACCTGTCCTATCAAAAAGTTTCTCTAATAATGACTTTGAGTAAGGAGAAATTCTTGGTTCACAAAGTGCAATTGCACTGGGTGCACGTTAACTTGATGGACGATTGATACACGTTTAATGCGCCTAAAAATTTCACTTGAACTGAAAGTGTTAGTTTTTTTCTTCCATTGTACTAACGTTTAGTTGCTACCGTTTAGCTCATTAGTTACTACCTAATAAAGTGTATAAGTATTTAGTCACTACAAAAGTGTACAAGTATTTCAATATTGCGTGTGTATTTTCAACTACTAGGAAATATTTTTTTAAATATTTTTAGTAAAACAATTATAAAGCTAAAACCGTTTGGGATTTTGTAAAATTAATGCAGAGCTTATACATATGAAACAAATTAAGTTTTTTTAAAATCTTTTTTTTTTTCAATTTTTAATTTTTCTTAAAATTTTTTTTTGGCTTAGTTTCTATTTGTTGAAAGTTAAAGATCTTTAAAAAGCTAGGTGAAACGGTAGATGTTATGGTGTTTGATTTATTTTTTGGATCTTGAAATATAAAACGGTTAATAAACTCTACCAAACCAATAAAATTAGATTTATCTTTGTAATAAAAAAATATATATGATAGTTTGATTCGTAAGTTCCAATTTTTAATAATTGTATTAAAAATCTTAAGATTTTTATTTTGATTTTAAGCAAATAAATCTCTGTGGAAATAATATTTTGGATTCAATCCAAATTCTAATTGTCTCCTATTACGCCAAGCTTAGTAGACCGGCAAAATTGTCAAAGATAATGAAAGACAATTAAATGTCAAAGCTCCAATTTTTTCTAAGGAAATCCTAAAATTAAAGTGTTGCATAATTTTCGTTCTTTATCAACTTAAGTTTAATTTTAATTATTTTATATGTATACATATTATTTTTTAAAAAAAATTAAAAAATTTTGAATTCTATTTATGTATACATATGAAAAAAAATAAATTTTTTTAATTATTTGATATTAAAAAATATTTCTCATTTAATTAATTAAATAGTAAACATCACAACAACAAAAATTATGAAAAAAAGTACACTAATAAGCTCATTCTCTGTTGAAGCACAGAATTGTGCCACCAGAACTTATCAGGCGTCCTTTCCTCCAAGAATTGTAAATATTTTATTTGCCCATAATTTTCTAGTCAATTTTTGCTCCTGCTCATTTCCAAAATTGATCAACCTGAAATTCTCTGTTACTTTCATGATGAACAAACTAACTTGACTGTCCATCTTCACACATTGACGTCTCCAGAAACTATCTCAGTCATACCATTCCTGGGGTTTCATGCAACTAGTCCACATGTATGCTTATTCTCTCTGTGTGTATAAAGTTCATGACTTAAGCATTGTTGTTGATTTTCTTTTGTCAATTTTGGTGGTGAAACTGTGAAACTAACACATGGGTATTATATATCGCAGTTCCCTTTATGGAAACCGGTTAACAGGTTCAAATCCAAAAGAGCTAGCAAACATTTCCACTCTTACCAATTTGTGAGTTTTTTTTTCCTTGATGGACCAGTTTGTGAGCTTTTTATTATCAAATTTTCCTTAATTTTTTTTTCTGTTCATTTCAATTTGTGAAGGGATATTTATAAAAATACACCTTCTATAATTAATTCAAATTTGTGCATGACAATTGTATAGTGGTCTGGATTTCAATCAGCTTTAAGGGGATTTGCCTCCAAAGCTGGAGAATCTACCCCGTATAGAGAGCATGTAAGACCTTTACTCAAATTTTATGATCATTGCAAATTCTTATTAACAAAATACAGTTTTCTCCCTTTTTCTTTTTTCTTTTTTCCTTCTACTCTGGTATGAATTCTAATGTTTAGTTTCATATAATGCTCTTTTATTTAAAAGGGCTCTTCACATTGATATTCTTATTGGTTGAATTTGAGTGTTTATATTTTTGTTGTTTCGTTGCTGTTAAAGGCTGCTAACCTCAAATAAGTTTAGTGGGGAAGTCCCTAGAACAATTGCTAAGCTGACCACGTTGAAGGACTTGTACACCTCTTGATTATGTTTCATTAAGCTCAAATTAATTACAGTTTATTGCATTTGAAGTTGATTAATCAATTATTCTTTGAACATAATACAGTTGGATCACTAACAACCATTTTATTGAAAAGATACCTAAATTTATTCAAAACTGGACAAGACTTGAAAGATTGTAAGAGCTTTATTATTTCTGATATTTTGTAATGCTATTGAGTTAGTAGAATTATGTATTATATTGCTTATTCGAGTCAATATTTTGGAACAATAGAGCTGCTCAGGATAGCGGTTTGTTTGGACCAATTCCTGAGGCATTGCTGCTCTTGAAAACTTAACAGACTTGTAAGTTTGATTCCTTTTAGATTTCAATTATTTCATGTGGGTTTGCAATTAATGTTGTGTTTTCTATTGGTTGAACAACAATATGCGGGAGAATTGGTGACATAAATGGAACAGAAGCAGCCTTTCCAAAACTTAGCAATATGAAAAAGATGAAGACACTGTGTGTTAAATGTTTAAGTGATACTTTATAGAAAGTGACACACTTGCCTCCTTTTTTCCTTCTTTATATATATATATATATATATATATGTGTGTGTGTGTGTATGTGTGTTTGTATAAATATTTTGCAACTCAAAGTGTGTACCATTTGTTTGTGTTACAGGATTCTTGGGAATTGCAATATCGCTGGACCGCTACTTGGATATCTTGGGGGAGTGACAACTTTAAAGATCTTGTTAGTAAAGACTTGTTCCACCTCTTAAAAGCAAATAAAGGATTTTTTATTTATTTTTTGATTTATAGTGATGATGTAACTTACCAGTTTCTTCACCCATCCACTCAACAACTCTTCCTAATCTATAAGAGAGTTATTAGCCTGAGAATCAATTTCAGAGCCTCAAGGCACCCAAGTATAATTGACTTTGGCATAAACTTTCAGTTAGTGCTATATCATAATATTAACTCTGCTTTTAGAGAAGAGAGAATCAAAGAACCTCAAAAATTTTGTTTTTGTGCCTTCACACATTTGAAGGTGGTGCCAAAACATTAACATTTGACATCATTACCTACTTTGTACGGGTTTAGCTTGTTTATGAAATTCTTTTGTGGTAAAGAAAAAAAAAATCAGTGTTTTTGGTTGCAGAGTTTGCCATGATGTCCAAAAACTTTTCGGTTGTTTACCATTCATCATGAATTAAATAGATTGTGGAAATAAAACTTTTGAAACATCATCTATTTCTAATATTTTTATAAGTTCACTTGCAGAGATATCAGCTTTAACAAACTGAGCGGAGAAATTCCAAGAACGTACATTGGTCTGAGTGACATGGATTTTATGTAAGCATCTAGTTTATGTTTGTAATTTTTCTTCCAATAAAATGGAGAAAGCCTTTTTTTCAATTACTAGGGAACAGTGATATAATTGATTAACTTGCCTAATTAGCAATAAATAAAATAAAGGACCATCTTAATGGCCTAAACAAACAGACAACGTTAGAAACTTCTCTTGTGTTTGAAGTATTAAAGTTGTGATGGATGATGGGAAAAATTCTCTTGAATTGAAAATTATGAATAAACTAAGTGAAAAATACTTGAAAGTTTTAAGATATATAACAGAGATAAAAATTATGTTGTGATGGATCATAGTTTTCTTTCTCTTCTGTGATATTGAACTTGAAAAATCACGTGCACAAATAGTATTATATCTACATTATTAAACTAACTGCACTGGTATTGAGCTGGAAATTAGAATAATCATTTACGATTCTTTGCTATGATCCGTACTGCTGAAAGCTACAAACTGAATTTATGATATTGATTTTTTTTAGATATTTAACTGGAAACTTGCTAACTGGATCCGTACCAGCTTGGGTGCTAGATAAAGGGGAGAACAAGTAAGTTTCTTTTTAAAGTAGATGCATAGAAAAACTGAAATGTATGTTTTATAGCATGATTAAACTCGTGATATAGTTTCTGAATCATCATATAGAAAATGCTGATCTTTTCTTCTTTTCCTTTTCCATCAATAAACGAAAACTAGAAATTAAGTTTACAGAACTAAAGAAAAATAAAAGAGGGGAAAAGGAACAAAACCTGTTCCTAAAAATACAGATATCAATATTTTAATGTGAATTTTACAACCTAAAACACACACAAGTTATTGTCTTGGATTAATCAGAATTATGTCTGGAATTAACTTAAGAAATGATATCAAATATGTAAATTCCTTCCAAATATCAAGAACTATATGTGACATATCTTTTTTATACTTTTTCTACTCGTGGCATGATTTGGAAAAATGATGAATAAAAATTGCAACTTTAATGTGCAGTGATCTTACATATAACAACTTTACAACCCGAAGCTCAAGCCCATCAAGTTGTCAACACCAGAGCGTGTAAGAATGTTGTTATCTAACTTGTATATCTGTGTGTCCGCGTGTAACTTTAGTATACTGACTGAACTTTATGCTTTGTCTTCATCTCTATAGGAACTTTTTGCAAGCTCAAAGGGCAATAAATCGTAAGTTCTATACTGTGTATGTTCTTTTGTTAACTTTCAGTTCTATGTTCACCTTTGATTCGTCAAGCAGATTTTTTCCATTTTGGTACTAAATTTTTCTTGACTTTGTTTTATGTTCTTGTCATCTATAACAATTATGATGTCGTAATGCGTGTTGTTTGGGATTTTGCATTGCTGTCAGTGGAATCGTTTCATATTTGAGAAGCTGTTCAGAAAGCAAGTTGAAATGTCTTGTATTTTCAAATTTTTGTTAACTTCTTATGTTTTCTATGGGTTTTTTTTTTTTTTTTTTAATCTATGTAAGTACAAAGTTAGATTAGATAATAACATTCTTAGCTCTCATGTACTCCGCCAGTGGCAAGTCAAAGAGTAGTGTTGCCTTTTCCTTTTGTGAAATATTAATTCACTTATGTTTCATATTCAAAAGTAACTAATCTATTGTTCCCTTCATTCTAGCATTTAACAATCTCCATATAAATTGTGGCTAGCATTTCACAATCTCCATATAAATTGTGGTGGGGAAGAAGTAACTATTAATGGAAGTATGACATATGAAGATGACGCAGATGAAGCTGGACCTTCAAGATTTTCGATAAGGGGAACTAATTGGGCACGTAGCAGCACTGGTAACTTCTTGGATGATGGCATCAATAAAGACGCCTATACTTTCACAATAAATGCATCGAGGCTCTCTATGAATGATTTCCAACTGTATTTTCAAGCACACCTTTCTGCCATCTCTCTAACTTATTATGGGTTTTGTCTGGAAAATGGAAGCTACACGATAAATCTCCACTTTGCAGAGATAATGTTTACTGATGACAAAACTTATAGCATCGGGAGGTGCTTATTTTATATTTACATTCAAGTATTTAAAGTATGATACTACTCACAGTAACCTTCACTTCTGATACTCAACAAACTTCAAAATTTTAACATTTTGCTTTAATATGGCCAGTCAATTTGTTTGAATTTATCCTGTATATGGCTCAGATTGATGATAAGACTGAAATTTTATTCCTTATCACCACTTTCGTGTATAAGAAGTTAACCTGATTTGGTTATTGCAGGGGAAGCTTGTGTGGAAGGATTTCAATATTGAGGATGAAGCAGGAGGTGTTCATAAGGCAATTGTGAAAAGATTTAATTGTCATTGTGACCGACAAAACTTTGGAGATAGGCTTGTATTTGGCTGGGAAGGGGACATATGGTGTCCCTAAAAGTGGAGTATATTGTCCTCTTATATCAGCTATTTCTGTGAATTCTAGTAGGTTGTACACCATAATTATGAGCTTCTTCTTATCTTAGAAGTTGCTACGGATCTTTGACATGTCCAAAAGTGTCCTATGTTCATTTCTACATCATGTATGTTTTATTCCTTTTAACATTATTGGAAACCACACATTGCACGAACATTCTTTTGTTGAAGTGTTTGACTTAAGGGGTTTTCTTTGTCATGGCAACATAATTGTCTTCACTTCATTTTTGTTCCTTTTAGTTCTTTTGGTTTGATCTTTAGGAATTAAGGAAAGAATGTCTACTCGTATCTTTACCATTAATTTATTGATTGATGAATTTACTTGTAAGAAATTGTGGTAGTGATAATCTGCATTTAATATTTTGGGAACATCAATTGAATAAAAAAACATTTCCCATTCTATGTACTTCCATTTTCGTCAAAGATGTTTATGCACATGGATAAATGTTCATGCACGTTTCTATAAATCAACAATACTAGTTTATCTTAGTTTCTATTGATTTAATGATTTAAAGGCCCGAAAGAATATCAATTGAAACTAGACTGGCCGACAAGACACAATATCTGTGTTGGCATAGCAAGAGGTTTGACATATCTCCATGAAGAATCAAGGTTGAAGATTGTGCACAGAGACATCAAGGCCACCAATGTGCTGTTAGATGAGGATTTAAAACCTGAGATATTTGACTTTGGTTTAGAAAAGTTTGATGAAGAGGATAATACCCATATCAGCACCCGAATTGCAGGAACTTTGTAAGTCTCTGTCTTTTAATTCACTCTGTGGATTCTAGTAAACTTTTCCCTTTTCTTTTAGAGTAAATATTTAAATGTCTAGCATTAAATAGCTGTATAACAAAGAGTTGTATTAATGTGTAACATGAATATGTTGCTTATGTTCTTGATTTTGCAGTGGATATATGGCACCTGAATATGCAATGCGGGTTTATTTAACTGAGAAAGCATATGTTTATAGTTTTGGAATTGTTGCTTTGGAAATTGTTAGTGGGAGGAGTAACACTACTAACCGGATAAAGGAGGAGTGATACCGTATAGTAGGAGAGAAATAAAGATAAACTAAACATAAAAGAGAAAACCGATCCAAATCACATGGATCTTCCCGAATTACATGGGAACCGCAATCAAATCACATGGTGTGAAACAACTACTCAATCACAGATTGTTTAATTTCAATAATTTGGTTTTTATTAATTCTCCAAGCTGACTACAAATGACATAGGGACGCCTTTTATATAGAGATATTAACTCTAGTCTTATGAAAGGTGTTGAGTTTTTTGTCTAAGAATTAAAAATTGAAGATTTCAGCTTCAGTAGTTTTGGCACCTAGGCACAAGCTTTGCGTTCTGTGCCTAGGCATGGACCTTTGTGCCTAGGCACGGACCACCCGCACCGCGGCCACCCGCAAGTGTGGAAGTTCATCATCCTGGAGCGCGCCTAGGCGCAGACCTTTGTGCCTAGGCACAAGCTTTGCGCGCCTAGGCGTGAAGTCTACCTGAAACCAGTTTTGGTTGAAACACACAGGTTCATTTAGACCACTTAGAGGGCCATTATTGTTTGGTTCTTAAGATCTAAGGGTTGAGATTAGTTTCAAGTTGGTTATGGTAGTTATTGCTTTATATAAAGGGTTATCTAGGAGCAATAAGCAATAACAAGAAGAAGAACAATAACAAGAAGAAAGGAAGAACTTGTATAAAATACACAAGTGTTCTTCTCATTCCAAGATTGGCTGGTGTTTAGAGAGAAAGTCTCTCAAATCTTCAGAAGTTTTTCTAGTGAGAGAGGGTATGCAAGATTGGGGTTGTAGGGCTTTGTAATTGGGATTTTCTTGGGGAAAATTCCAAGGAAACACTTAGTTCTTATCTCTTTCTTTTGTCTTCTCTCATTCATCAAGAACACATGGTTCTCGAAGAGGTGTTGCTGTAATTGTAAGAACTCCATTGATTAAGTGCAAAGAGCTCAGAGGAGCTCTTGAGGACGTAGGCAATTTGCTGAACCTCGATAACAATTGCTTGTGTTTTCTCTTTTCTTGGTTTGATTCTTGTCTTGGTCCAAATCATTCTAGATTTGGGTGTTTGAAGGTCACAACCTGGGATTCTTGAAGTGATTTTCAACAAAAGGAAATTGCAACATAAAAATTAACTACACTTAGATACCCATAATATTTTTTTGATTACATAATTATCCTATATCTTCAAATTCCTAAATTAAAAACCCTAATTCTAATCTTACTCGTGTTCCCCATCAAGAAGTGCTTTTATCTTATTGAATGGGTAATTCATTCAATTCTTTTGGTTTCTATTTCGATTGTCTTTGTTATTTCCATGGAGTTGGCTTTGAGATAGCAATGATTATTTTTTCTTGTTTTTAGGTTCATGCTCTGAAGGACAAAGGCAATCTAATGGGGCTAGTTGATCCAAGGTTAGGATCAGATTTCAACAAAGAAGAGGCTATGGCAATGATCAATGTGGCTCTTCTATGTGCTCATGTTTCTGCAGTAGTCAGACCTTCAATGTCTTTAGTTGTGAACATTCTCAAAGGCAGGATCGCTATTCAGGAGTTGGTTCCAGACTCATATTTTGGTAGCATGGGGGAGTGAATATGGGCAAGAGATAAAACAAATATGGGACAAGAGCCAGACTCATATTTTGATAGCAGAGAGCCAGAGACAGAGTATCTCAACAGTTAGTCCTTGGACTGCTACTTCTACATCTGCTGCGGATCTCTATCGAATCAATCTAAGTTCCACTTATCGGGAGAAAAGAGATTAGAGAAAATGGTAATCTTTTTTCTTGATTGGTTGCTAATATAACTTGAAACGTTTCGACATATATGTGCCTTTTTTGTTCTTCTTTACTTAAAATTTTGTTTCGATATACTTTTTTCTGTTTCCAAATTATCATTGTAATATTTGTTCAAGACATGATTTGAATAATTAAAAGCAACCGTTTGTTCTTCCTTTTTGGAGAGGAATTTGTTCTTCGATTTGAATAACCATATATTTGTTGTTATTTGTCTAAGTTTCAAACATATCCAAACATGGTCTAGAGTTGGTTAAAGTCCAAATAAAATGTGGAGTATGAAATTTCAGCAAGTTAAAAGGTTGCACACAAGTGTGTGCTTAAGTTTTGAGCGTGGCAAGGTCAGGCACATTGCTGTGGAAGTTTCTGCCCACAGGCAGGAGGTGTGCGCACAGCATCAGGAGGCTGCAGCATCAGGTCACGCCGCAGCACACAGCACCACACCAAAATGCACAGCATCACTTGGAGAGTGATGAAGGGCTGAGATTAAAGGAAGAACATGATCAAAGGGTCAAGAATGATTCACAAGATTGTCCAAGAATTAAGAGGCTATAAAAAGGGTTTCTTAGCCTCATTTCAAGTGGTGAAAAAGGTGTGTGAGAGAACCACACAGGTTGTGACATTGTGAGATCATTGTAAACACAAGAGAGAATTTTGTGAGAGACATAAACACAAGAGGGACTCTTGTAGTGAGGCTGGTTGTAAAGAAGAGAGGTTAGTAGAGAATTGATAGAAAGCATTGTAATAGGTTTATCACTTTCTCGTTCTCTTCTTTGTTCTTCAAGAACTTGGATTCTTGAAGGGGATTGCTGTAACTTTGTAAGAACCATTGAGATAGTGCAGAGAGTTCGGAGGAACTCACGGGGACGTAGGCACATTGTCGAACCTCGACAACAAATTAATTGTCTTCTTTCTTTCTTTGATTTTCTGTTCTTGTGTTCGATTGCTGAAATTCTTTCTACAAGTCATTCAAGACTTGGGTGTTTAGAAGATCACTACCTGGGTATCTTGTCAAGGTGATTTCCAACAGTGGTATCAGAGCACAGCAGCTGGTTATCGGAACAAGAAGTAGAAGGTACAGAGCCAAGACTCCAAGAATCAAAGATCAAACTTCTTGGGTGAATCAAGAACGGTTAAAGATCAAGATCTGGTCGTGTTCTTGAAGGTTGATTCAAGAATGGTGTTAAAGATCCATCTTCGATCTGTGTTCTTGAGGTTAAAGAAAGTAGTTGAGGTTAGTGCACAAATCTGGGATCTTGTCCGCAAAAGATGGCTTCAAATTTATGTGTGGAGAAGTTTGATGGAAAGGGGGACTTTACCCTATGGAAGCGGAAGATCAAGGCGGTTCTAATGCAGCAGAAAATGGACTTGGCTATTGGAGAAGATGATGCTTTTCCAGCAAGTGTCACGGAGGACCAGCGGACCGAGATGAAGAAGATGGCCTACAGCACCATTTTCTTGCACATGTCGGATAATGTCACAAGGGAGTGCGGAGACTCGGAGGATCCGGCTGTCATATAGAAGAAACTAGATGAGTTGTTTCTTACCAAGACTCTCCCGAATAAGAGGTATCTTCAGAAACGAATCTTTGCTTTTAAATTTGATCCTAAGAAAGAGTTTCAAGATAATCTTGATGCCAAGAAAAGGAGTGCATCAAGTGGTAAAGGGCTGTTCTTTAAAAGAAGGCCAGCAACTTGGTATGGCAGCAACCATGGCTACTACCGGGACAGAGGTAGAGGAAAGAGCCATGGGAGAGTGCACAGCAGCATGCATGGCTACTACCGGGACAGAGGTAGAGGAGAGAGCCATGGGAGAGCCATGGGAGAGTGCATAGCAGCATGCATGGCTACTACCGGGACAGAGGTAGAGGAGAAAGCCATGGGAGAATGCATTCCAAACTGAGATTTGGAGGGAAGAGCTGCTACTACTGCCATAAGAAGGGTCATGTCAAGAAAGATTGCAAGAAGATGACAAGGGATAGAGGAGGAAGCCATACCAAGAATGGAGAGGCTTCGGTTGCCAAAACAGAACAGCAAGATGATGATGTTCTTGTTGTGTGCTCAAGTGTGAGCAAGGGGCAAGAAGGCAGCGGGAAATGGATCTTGGATACCGGGTGCACTCATCATATGAGCCCTCACAAAGAATGGTTCAAGAATTTCAAGAAGATCAATGATGGAAGGGTCTTATTGGGGAATGATAATTCTTGCCAAGTGAGAGGGATTGGAGATATCCAATTGAGGATGTTTGATGGAGTCACAAGGCTACTGGAAAATGTGAGGTATGTTCCAGATTTGAAGAGGAACTTGATCTCATTGGGGCAGCTGGATTCCATGGGCTATACATGCAAGATCGAGGGAGAAAAGATCAAGGTGGCCAAGGGATCTTTGGTAGTGATCAAGGCAGCAAGAAACGATGGACTCTATGAGATGATCGGAGAAACAGAAACCAATGATCAAGCAGCAAGCTTAATGGCTGAGCTGGACAAGGCAGCCCTTTGGCACACTCGCTTGGGACACATGAGCGAAAAGGGCCTGCAAGTGCTTAGCAAGGAAGGTCTACTTGGTGGTGACAAAGTAGAAGAACTCGATTTCTGTAAGAGCTGTGTTTTTGGGCAGCAACATCGGGTCAGCTTCAACACCGGAGTGCACAAGTCTAAGGGCATTCTTGACTACATTCATGCGGACCTTTGGGGACCAGCAAGGACACCAACACAGGGAGGTAACATTTACTTTCTGTCTTTAATTGATGATTATTCAAGAAAAGTATGGGTTTATTTGGTTAAGAATAAATTAGATGCCTTGAATAAATTAGTGGTGTGGAAAGGGCTGGTTGAGACTCAAATTAGTAAAGTAGTTAAGGGGATAAGAACCGATAATGGCTTAGAAATTTTTAACCAAGAACTTGATCAATTATGTAGGTTAAATGGCATTCTAAGACATAGGACGGTTGTGGAAACTCCTCAGTAAAATGAAGTTGCTGAGTTGATGAATAAGACCCTTATGGAAAAGGTTAGGTGCATGTTAGATGGATCCGGGTTACCAAAATATTTGTGGGGAGAAGCTGTAGCTACAGCTACATATTTGATTAATAGATCACCCTCTAGGATTGTGTTCCAAAAGACTCCCATGGAGATGTGGAGTGGAAAACCCCCTGAGTTGGACAACCTTAGGACTTTTGGGTGTGCTGCGTATGCACTCCAAAAGGAGGATAAGCTTAGCCCAGGATCTAGAAAATATGTGTTTCTAGGATATGGGGAAGGGGCTAAGGGGTACAGGTTGTGGTCCTTAGAAAAAGAAGGATTGAAACTCATAATAAGTAGGGATGTTATTTTTAATGAATTGTTATTTCCCTACTTGGAGATTACTAACCCTGCAGGGGCTAGTGAGCAAACCAGTTTGGTTCTTGTTGAGCATAGCATCAAGGGAGATTCTGTTCAGGTAGAGTAAAGGAGACAAGAGGGTTCGGACCAGGTAGAGCCCTTGGATGATTGCCAAGCTCAAGAAACTCAAGAAGAGGCTGAACAAGAAGAGGATGCTACAGCAAGTCAGAAGGACTACCAGCTCATAAGAGACCGGGAAAGAAGAGTGGTTAAACCACCCTTGAGATATTGGTTTGCAAATGCTACAGATGCAGCAACTCCTTGGATAGAAGGAGGGATGGTTGAACCAGAAACTTACATGGATGCCATGGAGTGTAAGGATTCGTCAAAGTGGCAGCTAGCTATGGAGGAAGAAATGGATTCTTTGAGGAAGAACAACTTCTGGGAATTGGTGAAAATTCTAGGAAATCAGAAAGTTGTGGAATGTAAGTGCACTTACAAGATCAAAGAAGGGTGCCCTCCAAGAGATGAAGTCTGGAACAAGGCTAGGCTGGTGGCGAATGGGTTCACGAGAAGAGAAGACATAGGTTTCACAGAAACTTTCTCACCTGGACACAAGGTGGAGAAGATGGTGAGTATCCTCACCTATGTCATTGATGGGCTGTTAGTTTGGAACAGCAGGAAGAGGATGGAAAGGTTTACATCTCAACTCAGTGAGGAGTTCGAGAGGAAGGATCTCAGCCTTGCACAAAAGATCCTTGGGATGAGGAGAATCATCCGGGAAAGGAAGAGAAACAGGTCAAGTGTTTCTTGGGCAATGGATGTTTTCAGAAAATGTGTGAGTAATCCCGAAAAAGAGCGTTGTCTTGGGATGAAGTGGTTGCTGAGGTATATGGAGGCTCAGTGGCAGCCAGTGGTAGCACTCATAACAACCAGGGCAGAATGCATAGCGGCTACGGAAGCCATAAAGGAGGCTATGGGGTGCAAAGGGTTGTTGGACGAGTGGGAGGTCCTAAAAGAGCAGGTGGTGGTATCTTTGGATAGCCAAAGTGCGGGGCACTTGTGGAGGTATCCGGTGTTCCATGAGGGGACAGAGCATATGGATGTTCGGTATCATTACATTCTGGAAAATGGTACAGAAGGAAGCATTCATGTTGACAAGAAGACCACAGAGAAAAGTCCTGCAGATTTAGGCACCAAGTTTCTACCTCTAAGTAAGTTCAATCATTGCCTTGAATTACTTAGGAATGGAGTTGGTTAATTGGTAACTCAATATGAGTTTGGATCCCGAAGCTTTCTGCACAATGGTTCAGATTTTTTGAACACTTAGACAAAGGTAGAGATTGTTGTTATTTGTCTAAGTTTCAAACATATCCAAACATGGTCTAAAGTTGGTTAAAGTCCAAATCAAATGTGGAGTATGAAATTTCAGCAAGTTAAAAGGTTGCACACAAGTGTGTGCTTAAGTTTTGAGCGTGGCAAGGTCAGGCACACTGCTGTGGAAGTTTCTGCCCACAGGCAGGAGGTGTGCACACAGCATCAGGAGGCTGCAGCATCAGGTCACGCCGCAGCACACAGCACCACACCAAAACGCACAGCATCACTTGGAGAGTGATGAAGGGCTGAGATTAAAGGAAGAACATGATCAAAGGGTCAAGAATGATTCATAAGATTGTCCAAGAATTAAGAGGCTATAAAAAGGGTTTCTTAGCCTCATTTCAAGTGGTGAAAAAGGTGTGTGAGAGAACCACACAGGTTGTGACATTGTGAGATCATTGTAAACACAAGAGAGAATTTTTTGAGAGACATAAACACAAGAGGGACTCTTGTAGTGAGGCTGGTTGTAAAGAAGAGAGGTTAGTAGAGAATTGATAGAAAACATTGTAATAGGTTTATCACTTTCTCGTTCTCTTCTTGGTTCTTCAAGAACTTGGATTCTTGAAGGGGATTGCTGTAACTTTGTAAGAATCATTGAGATAGTGCAGAGAGTTCGGAGGAACTCACGGGGACGTAGGCACATTGCCGAACCTCGACAACAAATTAATTGTCTTCTTTCTTTCTTTGATTTTCTGTTCTTGTGTTCGATTGCTGAAATTCTTTCTACAAGTCATTCAAGACTTGGGTGTTTGGAAGATCACCACCTGGGCATCTTGTCAAGGTGATTTCCAATAATATTCTTATCCCACAATAATTGAAACTATGTTTTCAGTTACTTTTCAATTATAGTATGTCTTGATAGAGAGGAGAAAAAAAGAAAAATGAAAAGAAAAAAGAGAGAGCACCTCCTTCAAATTCTCACTTTCTCTCACTCCAAACTCAAATACGAATTAAAGTATTTTATGATTAATTCATTGATTGTCGCTTCAAATCACTTTGAGAGGATAAAACATTAATCATCTTTCTTTAATTAATCTTCTCATTTTTTTTACCAAATAATAAAAAATACTACCCACTTTTCTTTTATCTTTTTTTTTCTTCTTACTTTTCTTTTCTACCATTTATAATATTATTAGAATTCTGACTGATATGGAGAAATAAAGGTCCCTTTTCCATTAAAAAAGAAAAAAGTACAAAAACATCCCTATAGTTCACGGCAAACTAATTGCACCACTCTTTTATATTAAAAGTCTATACACTTTAAAGTTCAATTATGGTTAGCCAGATTGATCAAAAGGTCACGAACGAAAAATATTTTAGTTTGATAACATTTAATTTTTAACAAGTAATCCTTAATTATGAGATCTTTTTTATCAATATGGACTAACCATGGTTGAGGCTTAAGAGTACATTGATATATTTTTAGTAGAACAAAACCTGGCTCCACATAGGGGAAATACTTAAATGCACCATGTGTAAAACATCATTTTTACACTGGGTGGAAACTTTATTGGTAATTTCAAAGAACTTTATTAGTAACATTCGTACAATCACATGGTGAGTTCTTTATTAACCAATTTTTCCTATATATATATATATATATTGTGGTCATTTCAATTTGTGTAGGGATGTTTATAGAAATGATCTCATTAATTGATTCAAAGTTGTTTCTTGATAATTTTATAGTGCTGCGGATTTCAATAAGCTTTCAGGGGATTTGCCTCTAGAGCTTGGGAATCTACCCCTTATGGAGAGAATGTAAGACCCTTTATTCAAGTTTTTATGATCATTGCAAATTCTTACTAACAAAATACAGTTTCCCCCCTTTTTTCTTCTTCTTTGGTATGGATTTTTAATGTTTTTATTTAAAAGGGTTTTGAAGATTCACATTGATATTCTGATTGGTTGAATTTATTTGTTTATATTTTGTTGTTTTTGTTTATGTTGTAGGCTGCTAACCTCAAATAATCTTAATGGGGAAGTCCCTGTAACATTTGCTAATCTGACCACGTTGAAGGACTTGTAAGCTTCTTAATTATGTTTCATTAAGTTCAAATTAATTACTGTTTATTGCATTTGAAGTTGATTAATCATTTTTTTAAACATAATGCAGTCGGATCAGTGACAACCACTTTACAGGAACGATACCTAATTTTATTCAGAACTGGAAAAATCTTAACAGACTGTAAGAGTGTTATCATTTGTGATATTTTGTAATGTTATTGAGTTGGTAGAAGCAAGTATTATTGCTTATTTGAGTCAACCTTTTGGAACAACAGAGCAATTCAGGGTAGTTGTTTGATTAGACCAATTCCTTATGGCATTGCTGCTCTTGAAAATTTAAAAAGATTAGTAAGTTTGATTCTTTTGTAGATTTCAATTATTTCATGGGGGTTTGCAATTAATGTTGTGCTTTCTATTGATTGAACATCAATATGCAGAAGAATTACTGACTTAAATGGAATTGAAGCACCCTTTCCACCACTTAGAAGCACGAAACCGGAGACACTGTGCGATAAATGTTTAAATGATATTAATTTATAAAAAGGTGGCAATACGTTCCTCCTTTTTCCTTTTTTCTGGCAACTCAAAATGCATGTCATTTGTTTGTGTTACAGGATTCTTAGGAGTTACAATACCACCGGGCCACTACCTGAATATCTTGGGGAAATGATAGAGTTAATGAACTTGTTAGTACAACTCTCTTCCCCCATTTTAATTGCAACTAAAGGGATTTTTCCTTTGAAAATGTCATTACGCCATTTAAAAGATCATCTAGTACCCTTTCATAGGCATAAACTCAGTTAGGGCTATATCTTAAGATTATCTCTGTTGTTAGAATATTTGAGAATTGAAGGAACCTCAAAAGAGTGGTTGTTGTTTCTGTACATATTTGAAAATGGTGCCAAAACATTGACATTTGACAGTAGTACCTACTTTATATGTTTTATTTTTGTACTAATGGTTGGATTAGTTTTTACCTTGTTTGTGACATTTCTTATTAAGACAATTTTTTCAGTCTTTTTGGTTGCAAAGTTCATATGATATTCGTAAACTTTTTGCTTGTCTACCATTCATCTTGAAGCGAACAGGTTGTGGAAATAAAACTGTTGAGACATCAATTTTTTTTTAATGTTTTGTCTATAAATTCACTTGCAGAGACCTCAGCTTTAACAAACTGAGTGGAGAAATTCCAAGCACATATGCCGGTCTGAGTGCCGTGGATTTTATATAAGCATCTGGTTTGTGTTTGTAAATTTTCTTCCAATAAAATTGTAGAAAGCCTTTCTCAATGGCTAGGGAACAGTGTACAAGCTCTTATAATAAATTAACTTGCCTAATTAGCAAGAATAAGATAAAGGACCATCATAATGGCCCAAACAAGGAGACAATACTGGAAGCCACTGGGTCAAATTGTGGTTCCTGCTGCAGCTTCAACATTGCAGTGTTTGAAGTATTAGAGTTGTGATGGATGATGGGAAAACTTCTCTTGAATTGAAAGTTATGCATAAACTAAGCGAAAAATATTTCGGAAGTACTAAAGATATATAACATAGATAGAAATTATGTTGTGTTAGCAGTTATAAGTACTGGACTTTGATATCCAGAGATCATAGGTATCCTCTCCTTCTGCGATATTGAACTTGAAAAATCGCATGCACAAATAATATTAAATCTAAGGTATTTAACTAAATTATATGCTGTGCTTGAGGTATTTCTGCTTATTCAGATACAGAGCCGAAAATTAGCATAATCATTTTTGATTCCTTGATATGATTTTCGTACTGCTGAAAGCTACATACTGAATTTATGATTTTTTTTCCAGATATTTTATTGGAAACTTGCTAACTGGACAGGTATCTCGTTGGGTGCTAGACAGAAAGGGGAACATGTAAGCTTATTTTTAAAGTGCTTCACGTGATTTGAAAAATAATTATCCAATTCTATTCATCTCATCACCCACAAGGTGAATAAACCATCTATACAATTACAGTACTTGTTCGCTCCTGCTTTGTTCAACTCCCATAAAGCTTTCTTTTGATAATCTGGTTTTTAGTGGAGTTGGTAACTTCTGGTCATTTAAAGATCTGACTGCATGCTGGAATATCAACTCTTCTGCTGAAATGCAATTGATTGGAAAAATTGTATAACAACGTCATAAAACTTAAGTTAAATGAATACTCAACAGGTGGATGGAAAAACTGAAATGTATGTTTTATAGCTTGATCAAATTTGTCCACTTTTCCTTTTCCATAAATAAATAAAACTAGAAATTAAATTTACGGAATTAAAGAAAAATGAAAGAGGAAAAAAGAGAACAAAACCCATTCCAAAAAACACAGATATCAAGACTTTAATGTGCATTTTACAACCTAAAGCACATATAAGTTATTATCTTGGATTAATCAGAATTATGCCTGAAATTAAGAACTAATATCAAATATGTAAATTCCTTTTAAAGATATAATGAACTATGTGTGACACATCTTCTTTTTATACTTTTCATGCTCATGGCACGATTTGGAAGATGATGAATGTAAATTGCAACTTTCATGTGCAGTGATATTACATACAACAATTTTACAATAGGAAACTCAAACCCGTCAAGTTGTGATGACCAGACTTTGTAAGAATGTTGTTTTCTAACTTGTATATACGTGTGTGTCTGCATGTAACTTTAGTTCTTATTTACAAGCTCTTCAAAGGGCATGTTAAGGTATAAAGAATTAATTGGGCTCTTTCCCATCAACTTAAGCTTTTGGGATAATTAGTAACTCAATTATTTCTAATTATGATATCAATCCTTAGGTCTTGGTTTCGAGTCGATGGCATTCTTCTTTTTCATTTAGTATTTGACCCAGTTATTTCCCTTCTAGATATTTAGGCTTTCATTCATTTGAGTTTCACATAAGTTCTATACTTTTTGTATTCTTTTGTTAACTGTAAGTTCTATGTTCACCTTGATTCATCAAACAGCTTTTTTCCATTTTAGCACTAAATTTTTCTTGATTTGTTTTATGTTCTCGTCATCTATAACAATTATGATATCGTAATGCTGACTTGTTTGGGCTTTTGCAGGGATGTTAGTGGAATTGTTTCATGTTTGAGAAGCTTGACTTGTCCATGACGTAAGTTGAAATTTCATAAATTTTCCAGATTTGTTAATTTCCTAACACTGCTATGGCTTTTTTAACTACGCAAACACATAGTTAGATTAGATAATAACATTGTTAGCTCTCATGTACGCTGTCATTGGCAAGTCAAAGAGTAGTGTTGCCTTTTTCCTTTTGGGAAAGTTTAATTCACTTATCTTTCATATTCAGAAGTAACTAATCTGTTGTTGCTTTCATTTTAGCATTTTACAAACTCCATATAATTGTGGTGGGGGAGAACAAGTAACTATTAATGGAAATACAACATATGAAGCTGACATAGCTGCAACTGGACCTTCAAGTTTTTGGAAAAGTGGAACTAATTGGGCAGTTAGCAGCGCTGGTAACTTCTAGGATAATAACCTCATTACATACACCTATATACTAAGGAATTCATCTAGGCTCTCCATGAATGATTCCCAAGAATCCAAATTTTACAAGGAAGCACACCTTTCGGGTATTTCTCTAACTTATTATGGATTTTGTCTTGGAACTGGAAACTACACGGTATATCTCCATTTTGCAAAGATAAAGTTTACAGATGACAAAACTTATAGCAGTCCCGGGAGACACTTTTTTGATATTTACATTCAAGTATTTAAAGTATGATACTTCCCACGGTTAATTTCACATCTGACATTCAACAAGCTTCAAAATTTTAACATTTTGCTTTAATAGGGGCAATCAAATTGGTTGATTATAACCTGTATATGGTTCAGATTGATGTTAAGACAGAAATCCAATTCCTTCTCACCACTTGCCCACATAAGAAGTTGATTGGATTAGGTTATTGCAGGGGAAGCTTGAGTTTAAGGATTTCAATATTGAGGATGAAGCAGAAGGTGTTGGTAAAGCAATTAAGAAAAATTTTATTGTCGCCGTGTGTTGTGCGTTAATATACCTAAATAAATGGGTAAATAATCGCACTTGTTTTACTTGCAAGTGCACAAGGTCAATAGTGTAGCATAGTGTGCGAATGCAAGATCATCTCCACAGGGATTGGTAAAGTTCGATTTAGAATTATAATTGCAATGTAAAAAGATAGAAATAATAAACTGAAGGGTGATTTGATAATAATAAAGACATAGGGCTTTGATATCCACCACTAGTCATACATTCCCGATTTTGTATAAAGTATCAGTGCTCTAGCCATATTATGTGTACCTACTGGTTGCCAACCTAAGGGTATGGTATCTACTCCTTAAGCTATTGATTTCCCTAAGCAACGAGTTAGGCATGGTATCTACTCTAACTCTTTTCTTCCTTAAGGGATTCAGCATGGTATCTGCTTGAGTTGTTCCTTAAGAAAGCATAGGTACTGTGGAAATCGACAACCACATGAGACCTAGGGCATGGTATCTACTCCCGGTTTCCCATGTTGATTAACCCGGGTATCCGGATAAGATGGTCCCTTGTTACTAATGTTAGACCCAGGACTCGGTCATCCAAATTGATCTAACTAACCTATCCATACCACATGCATACGTTGGCCTTACACATACATATGAGGAATGTAAATAAGCACAGGTGTTAATCAAGTTAAGTAACATAATAAGCTATGCAAAGATTTAATCAATGAATAAAAATATGGGAATGCATAACTAGGGCTTCAATCGAGCCCTATAAGAGAGTTAGTTACACATACTAACTGAAGTAAACATAATTAAACTAAACATAAAGGAGAAGAATAAACCCGAGAGAAGAGGCGTCAATTCTCTCCCAAGCTCTCCACTCCAAGTAAAAGAAAAGAGAAAAGTGTTTACTATCTAAGGTGTAAGATGTCCTTTTGTGTGTGAGTTACAAGTGTATTTATAGGTCTTTGAGAAGTCCTAATAGACCCATGAGTCCTAAACTTTCCTAAAACGAAAATCTTGTATTTTCCAAAATAAGGTTCTGCAGTTTACTGTTCACGCCCGTATCTTTGCGCTCGATCGCATGTGGCCTTGCGCTCGATTGCAAGTTGCGCTCGATCCTAGCTGTGTGCGCACGATCGTATGTGCGCTCGATCGCACTTTGTCCAGAAAGTGCTCCAGGGCTTCTAGATTTCTTCCTTAAAGTGCCAAAACTGCTTCTTTTTCTCCAAGACCCTATAAAAACATGTAAAACACACAAATGGAGTAAAAGATACCAAATTAATATAATAAAGGATCTAACAAGTGTAAATAAGGGGGCTTAAATATGTATATTTAAGCGTCTATCACCGTGACAAACAAAAAGTTGGAGACATGCTTGTATTGGGATGGAAAGGGGCCAAACGGTATCCCTGACAGAGGAGTATATGGTCCTCTCATATCAGCTATTTCTGTGGATTCTGCAGGTAGGTTTACACCATAATAATGAGCTTCTTCTTATCTTAGAAGTTGGTTGCTGATCTTTGACCTGTCCAAAAGTGTCCTATGTTCATTTTTATATTATCCATGTTTTATTCTAAATTTCAGGCCATAGAAAGAGAAGTTTTTATTTCTTCTCTTTATTGAACTATAACTAATCATGTTTAGTAGCTAGTTCAGATTATGCATCTACCTAAGCAATGTTATCTCATCAAATTAACTGTTATTTGCTTCTCTTTAAATAGACTTTGTGCCCCCATCAAAACCTGGCGGTAGCAATAGTAGTATTATATCTGTAGGCACAGTGGTTGGGATCGTGGCTGCAACAGCATCCGTTGTTTCGCTGGTTGTGGGTATCCTTTGGTGGAAAGGCTGTCTACGAAAGAAAAACACATTGGAACAAAGTATTTTGAGAGAAATTAACTTTTCAGATATAATTATCAGTTTTTTGACCCTCGAGGAATGAATGTGGTAAAAACCTTTTGTTGAGACAAAACCACTTGATCCATTAATTCTTGATGCTACAATGGTGTTGTATCTTGCTGGAGTTTCTGCCTCAGATATAGCGATGTCAATCGAGAACAAAATCAATATCCATAAGTCCATTTAAATTCTTCTCTTGTTAGCAGAAGTTTCAATAATTATCTTATAAATTTGTCTCATCTAACTCAGCCTCTACCACAGATCTAAGGGGTCTAGATTTGCAAACTGGTTCATTTACCTTGAGACAAATCAAAGCTGCGACAAACAACTTTGATCCTGCTAACAAGATTGGAGAAGGTGGCTTTGGTCCTGTTTACAAGGTATTATGCACACAAATACTTTCTGTTGGATTTATTGCATTTGATATAGTGTAGTTCCTTCATTTTTTTTTTGGTGTAATTAACAATGACAGTCTTTCACAAATTCAGGGCCTACTGGCAGATGGCACCATAATTGCAGTTAAGCAGCTATATTCCAAATCAAAGCAAGGAAACCGTGAGTTTGTGAACGAGATTGGCATGATTTCTGCTCTGCAGCACCCTCAACTTGTAAAGCTATATGGATGTTGTATTGAAGGAAATCAATTGTTGCTAATATATGAGTACTTGGCAAATAATAGCCTTGCTCCAGCATTGTTTGGTAAGCTTCATCCAAATGATTTACTCAACTTCCATTTGCATCAAAGATGTTTAAGCACGTGGATAAATGTGCATGCATGTTTCTATGAATCAACAATACTAGCATATATTAACTTCCACTTATGCAACGATTTAAAGGCCCGGAAAAGCATCAATTGAAACTAGACTGGTCAACAAGACACAAGATCTGTGTTGGCATAGCAAGAGGTTTGGCATATCTCCATGTAGAATCAAGGTTGAAGATTGTGCACAGAGACATCAAGGCCACCAATGTGTTGTTAGATGAGGATTTAAACCCTAAGATATCTGACTTTGGTTTAGCCAAGCTTGATGAAGAGGATAATACCCATATCAGCACCCGAATTGCCGGAACCTTGCAAGTCTTTGTCTTTGATTTTTTTTCCTTCAATATTTTACTTTTTCCCTCCCTTGTACTTAGTGCAAATGGATATGATGTATAATGAGTTGTCTAAATGCATAACATGAATATGTTGCATATGGTATTCTTGATTTTGCAGTGGATATATGGCACCTGAATATGCAATGCGAGGTTATTTAACCGACAAAGCAGATGTTAATAGTTTTGGAATTGTTGCTCTGGAAATTTTTTGTGGGAGGAGCAACACTAGTTACCGACCAACGGAGGAACCCTTTTATCTTCTTGATTTGGTAATCCAATTGTCATTGTTTCTTTCAATTGTTTCTATTTCTTTAGACTTTTTGGTTGTGAAGAAGTTGTTTAGATGCATGATTGTTGACAGAACTCCGAACTATAATGGGTACTATTGGCTTCCATTTTCCATTATATCAAATGGAATTTTTGTTGTCTTTGTTATTACCATGAAGTTTGCTTTGAGATAACAATGTTTTTTATTTTCTTGTTTTTAGGCTCATGTTTTGAAGGCGGAAGGGAATCTAATGGAGCTAGTAGATTCAAGGTTGGGATCAGACTTCAACAAGGAAGAGGTGATGGCGATGTTTAATGTGGCTCTTCTATGTGCTAATGTTTCTGCAGCAGTCAGACCTTCAATGTCTTCAGTTGTGAGCATGCTCGAAGGCAGGATCGCTGTTCAAGACTTTGTTCCGGATTCAAGTTTCTCCAGTCATGAGGCAAGTGTTGAGGCAATGAAGAAGCATTAATTTTCTTCGGACGAGAGCCAGACTCGTTCTTTGACGTCAAAAAGCAAGACACGGTATGTCAACAGTTAGTCCATGGACTGCTTCTTCTTCATCTGCTGCTGATCTCTATCCAGTCAATTGGACTTCTGGTTATAGGGAGAAAACAGTTTAGAGAAAATGGAAATCTTTTTTCTTGATTGGTTGCCAATATATGTTTACTTTAAATGTTTCAATATATATTTGCCTTTTATTTTTTCTTTTTTACTAAAAGTTTTGTTTAGATATCCTAAATCTTTTTCCAGATGAATTTTGAAAGGTTAGAGTTTGCTAAATTTGCCCATATATATCAGGATGTTTGAAGGAAATATTTAAACAAGCTTAAATCTAATTTGCTTAAATCTCTTCAAAGCAAATCCTTCCTCAAATGTTACCATTATATTATGAGACTAAGGTACAATGAAAGTAAAACTTGATGTTGGGATTTTTGCTCAAATATTCGCAAATATGACTTTAGTTAGTTTGGGAATGGTGATTTTTTATTTTATAGTTGTTTGTTTTATAGTAATAGTAATATTTTTTTATGTTGGAAAGACTGTGATTTGTATACGAGAATTGTGAATCACATTGCATCAAATTGAAATTTTAAGATAATTTGAACCTACTGATCTGGTGGTTATTTTTGTGACTTTGATAATGGAGATCTTGATTCCCGGCCAGTCAATGTAACAAAAGAAACTTCAAAGATATAAATGTTGCGGTTCAATTCATCTTTTCGTCACAAATTCAGGGGATAAAAATGTAATTTAGCCAACATGATATTTGTGGAGTGTATATATATAGTAAGTCAACTGATCATTAATGTATCCATGCATAATTTCAAATTATGTCGTTATCTCTTTCATTTCACAATCATGCAAGTTGCATTTCGTTCATTAAAATTCATTTATTTTTTGTGTTTCAAAGTCTTGGTAAACAAAGAAAAAAGAAAAAAAAAAAAAAAGATGAAATAAACAGTCTTCGAAGACTGTTTTTTTTTGTGTTTAGCATTCAGAATTCTTCTAGGTCTTAACCAAAAACTTTCCACACAAAAAACCAAACTCCTTAATTAGTAATTTCATTAATTATACATATAAACTTTATATATATCAACCAAGCATCATCACTTTTTTTTGCCATTATTGTTTGTAACTTAAAATAATTTGAAAATATGTTCTTCCAATATCGATCTTTTTTCCTACACTCGTCACCTTTTGCCTCATAAATTTCACTTTTGAAGCTGCCCATTTGCCAAACGACGAAGGTATGTACAAAGAATTAATACAGAAACATTTTTGTTTTTATTTCTAGCTAAGCATGCATAAGTATAACAACTAACAACTATAGAGTAAAAAAAAATCTATATCAACATATTAATGCATATAGTAGATTTATTTCCATATTAATTTATAGTTTTCATTTAATTTACAGTGCAAACTTTGAAAGATATAGCGAAGATGATATGCACTTTTTAAAGGAGGTTGTTTGTTTGCTTCTTATTTTCTTGGCTCCACTTCTGTGATTTTCTGTCTGATCTAATTACGACTTCTTGATTCTTAGCAAGCTTCAGTCAGTCTGATCAGGCACTTTTATCTTTCCATTCCAATATGGCAAAAAAGTCTTGTTTTTCCTTTCTTGCTGGTTCGATTCGATTTTGTTCTCTGCTCTGTTTTTCCTTTTTTGTGATTTTTTTTCTCTTGCTTATGCAAATCTTTGCAATAATATACCATTGCTACAAGGTGTTTCACTTTTTTAAAACTGTTAGGAAAAATTATTGGGTCGAAGCTAACACACAACTAAAGTGAAATGAGAAAAATAAAGATAAAATGGACACAAATATTTTACGTAGAAAAATGCCGAACAAATTGGGGTAAAAAATCACGGGCAAGTGTAGGAGAATTTCACTATTGTAAAATAAGGATTACAACATCTTCTCTCTAATTACAATGAGATAACAATTGTCTAATCTCTATTGTAATAGGAGAAACAATTCTCTCACAAAATTGAGAAAATATTACTTACAAAGAAAGAACAAATTTTCCTCTCTAAGTAGTAACTCATAAGAAAACTCTCACAAAAATATTTTCTTTCTTTCTAATAGATGCTCTCGGATTCCTTCACTCTATATATAGCACAATTGAAACAAGTCATTTATAGGCAAGTCACTTGAAGAACTTGTGGTAGACAAGTCTCTATGTTTTTCTCCAAAATGAATGGTCAAGAGATTAGTGCTCCATTAACCCTTTTTAATTGCCTTCCACTTTATCTTGTGGTAGACAAGTCTCCATGTGTCTCTCCAAAATGAATGGTCAAGAGATTAGTGCTCCATTAACTTTGTCCCAATGCTGCAACCATTATTAATCAAGGTGGAGAAAGTGGTTTTACCATTAAAAAGGTCATCTCTTATCACATTCTCCCACTTAAAGTCACTTTTGTAATCCTTCCATCCTTCCTCACTTGCCAAATCTATGATTGCTTACGTTTCCGCTAGACCACATGAGGATCTACACCATTTAAACTTGTCAGTGTTGATCGGCTTAGTCATAACATCTGCTGGGTTCTCGTCGGTGTGAATCTTCTGCATATCCACACTACCTTCTTCCACTATTTCTCGAACAAAGTGATACCGAACCCTTATGTGCTTTGTCCGTGAATGAAAAGCTGGATTCCTTGCAATGTGCAAGGCACTCTGACTGTCACAAAACAGAACAATCTTCTCCTGTTTGTGCCCGAGCTCCTCCAATAACCTTTGTATCCAAACTGCTTCCTTGCAAGCTTATGTAGCCGCCATGTATTCTGCTTCCGTTGTAGATAGAGCCACAACTTTCTACAGTTTAGAAACCCAGCTTACAGCTCCTCCTACAAGTGTAAACACATAACCTGTAGTAGACTTGCTTTTATTGAGATCCCCTGCAAAATCTGAATCAACATAGCCTCTGACAGTAAAATCTGATCCTCCGTAACATAATGCAGCATCTGAGGTTCCTCTGATGTATCTCAGAACCCTCTTCATAGTATTCCAATGCTCTCCACCAGGATTCGCCATAAATAGACTAACCACTCCCACTGCTTGTGCAATGTTTGGTCTTGTATAAATCATAGCAAACATCAAACTTCCCACTATTGATGCATACGGTACTCGAGACATTTCCCTCCTCTCTCCTTCATTTATAGGACACATACTTGAGGATAACTTGAAATTAATAGGAAGTGGGGTAGAAATTGGCTTACTATCTTGCATGTTGAAGCATTGCAAGATCTTGTTGAAGTAGTTCTTCTGGGAAAGCTAAATCTTCATGTTATTTCTATCTCGGTGAATCTAGATCCCTAGAATCTTGTTTGCTGGTCCCAAGTGCTTCATATCAAACTCCCTAGCCAACTGTGCCTTAACTTCTTGGATTTGATCTCTGTTGGGGCCTGCTACCAACATGTCATCCACATATAACAACAAGATAATAAAATCATTATCACCATCAAATCTTTTGAAGTACGTATAATGGTCTAAACTGAGTCTGTTATATCCAAGGCTAATAATGAAGGAATCAAATCTCTTGTACCAACACCTCGGCGCCTGTTTGAGACCGTATAGAGATTTGTTCAACCTGCAAACCAAGTTCTCCTTTCCTATTTCAGCAAAACCTTCTAGTTGGAGCATATAGATTTCTTCTCCATGTTCTCTATGAAGAAATGCAGTTTTCACATCCAACAGCTCCAGATGTAAGTCAAACGTAGCACACATAGCCAGGACTATTATGATTGTTGTAAGCTGAACCACCGGGGAAAATATTTCATTGAAATCAATACCTGCTTTCTGAGCGAATCCCTTTACCACCAATCTTGCACGAAACCGTTCCACTTGATCATTTCTATCCCGTTTGATCTTGTAGACCCATTTGTTACCTATGGCTTTTCTCCTATGTGGCAATGGTACCAGTTCCCAAGTCTTGTTCTTGTATAGAGCTTCAATTTCTTCATGCATTGCTTCCATCCACAAAGACACATTTGAGCTGCTTGTAGCTTCTTGAAAAGTTGAGGGCTCTCCATCCTCCGTTAAAAGACAGTATGCAATATTGCTCTCAGTAACATACTCCGAATGCCAAGCTGGCGGCCTTCTCTCATGTGTTGACTGGCAAACTTCTGGAGCCTCGGACTCAACTGGTTCTAGTACCTCATGCTTTGGTGCTGCTTTAGTAGAAACTAGAGTTTCTTGTACCGGATTATTTTTCACCTGTATTGTTGTAGTCTCTGAAACCTCTTTCGACGTGCTATCGTCTCCATCTTTTTATAGTAGTTGATCTTCTGCAAAGATCACATCCCTGCTGATAACAACCTTACAGGTAGTGGGATCCCACAGGCGATACCCCTTTACTCCGTCAGCATACCCCAAGAATATACACCTCATAGATTTCGGATTCAACTTCGTTCTTTCTTGGGCATTGTACATCACATACGCAGGACATCCAAAAGAATGTAAAGTAGAGTAGTCCGTTGGCTTACCAGTCCACATCTCCATCGGCATCTTTAAATCAATTGCTGTTGATGGCGACCAATTTATCACATAACAGGCGGTTTTCACATAACATAGCTCTCATCCTTTCTGTAAGAGTTCTATTCATCCGCTCTGCCACTCCATCTTGCTAAGGCGTGTATGTGACTGTGAATTGTCGTTTGACGCCTTCCCGCTTACAAAGAGCAAGAAACTCGCTGTTTGTGTACTCTCTTCCATTATCTATCCTCAAGCACTTGATCTTTTTCCCATATTCAAGTTCCACCCGCGCTTTGAAGTCTTTGAATACCGGAAATACATCTGACTTCTTCTTGATTGGATGCACCCAACATCTTTTGGAGTAATCATCAATCAAAGACACAAAGTACTTTGCTCCTCCTAGGGACATTTCTGGTGACTCCTATACATCAGAATGAATCAAGTCTAGAATGCATTTACTCCTAGCATCAGATTTGCTAAACTTCAATCTATACTACTTACTTGTAACACAATGCTCACAGAAAGATAGATTTACCGATTTGAGCCCTGGAAGCAGCTTTCTGTCGGAGAGAATCTTCAAACCTCGTTCCGACATGTGACCTAGTTTGAGATGCCACATCATCATCGACTCTTCTCCCTTGTTGATTGACGCGACACACGTATCAGCTTCTTTCAGTGTTTCCCTTTTTAGCATGAATAGATTCGTTGTAATATTTTCTGCCTTCATAACCATAAGTGCACCTTTGACAATCTTCATGATCCCATTTTCGATATGGGTCTTGATCCAAGACTATCTATTTGCCCTAAAGACAATAGATTCTTCCTCAGGCCCTTCACGTGTCGTATATCCTGAATAGTGTGAACTGTACCATCAAATATCTTTATCTTGATAGTACCAAGCATGATCATCACCCATGTGTACAGAACCTCCTGAGACTGGTTCAAATTTGTGAAACCATTCTCTTTGAGATATTATGTGCTATGTTGCTCCTGAGTCTAGTAACCAGATGTTAGCGAACTTCTTTCTGCCTCCAACTGTCGTTGTTGCCTTGCTGTATAGAACTTCACCATCATCTGAGGCACTTGCCACATTCCCTTGAGCATTTGATGACTCAGGGACTCCACTCTTCTTTTTGTACCAACAATCCTTCTTGACATGCCCTTTCTTGCCATAGTTGTAGCACTTGAAATTCTTCTTACTTCTTGATTTCGATCTACCATGATTCTGACTCCCACTGGGGCCACGTTCCATTGATCTTCCTCTCGACATCGTCAAAGCTTCCGCTTGTTGTGAACCTACCTGTTTGTCTTCCTTGTTTTTGCGCTTGGTTTCTTCTTCCAAAACAGCAGCTACAATTTCGTTGAAGACTAGATAGTTCGTGAGGATGTTGTTCGTCAAGTTGATGATGAGTTGATCATACGAGTCAGGTAGACTTTGTAGTAGAAGCTCTGCACGTTTAGATGTCTCTATTGTGTAACCCATCGATGTAAGTTGCGAAAATAGAGTATTCAAAATATTGATGTGGTCGGTCACTGACGTGGATTCCGCCATTCGAAGAGTGTAAAGTCTCATCTTTAAGAAGATCTTATTGTGTAGTAACTTGGCTTGGTACAGTCTTGTTAGAGTATCCCAAATCTCCTTCACAGTCTTCTTTTCCGCCACACTAGATAACACTCCATCGGCTAGTGCTAAGTGCAGATCGGCAATTGCGATGCTGTCCATCTCGTTCCACTTGCTGTCGTCAGTGATCTCTACGGGCCTTTCTCCAATTGCTGCCAAACAATTGTCTTTCCTCAAAATTTCCTTAATCTTTATTTTCCACAACGAGAAATTACTCCCGTTAAACTTCTCAACATCAAACTTTGTCGTAGTTGACATTTCGTTCACAACGATCTGCTTCACACCCCTCAACCAATTGCTCTGATACCACTGTTAGGAAAATTATTGGGTCGAAGCTAACACACAACTAAAGTGAAATGAGAAAAATAAAGATAAAATGGACACAAATATTTTACGTGGAAAAACCCCCAAACAAATTGGGGTAAAAAACCACGGGCAAGTGTAGGAGGATTTCACTATTGTAAAATAGGGATTACAACATCTTCTCTCTAATTACAATGAGATAACAATTGTCTAATCTCTATTGTAATAGGAGAAACAATTCTCTCACAAAATTGAAAAAATATTACTTACAAAGAAGGAACAAATTTTCCTCTCTAAGTAGTAACTCATAAGAAAACTCTAACAAAAACATTTTCTCTCTTTCTAATAAATGCTCTCGGATTCCTTCACTCTATATATAGCACAATTGAAACACGTCATTTATAGGCAAGTCACTTGAAGAACTTGTGGTAGACAAGTCTCTATGTTTTTCTCCAAAATAAATGGTCAAGAGATTAGTACTCCATTAACCCTTTTTAATTGCCTTCCACTTTGTCTTGTGGTAGACAAGTCTCCATGTTTCTCTCCAAAATGAATGGTCAAGAGATTAGTGCTCCATTAACTTTGTCCCAATGCTGCAACCATTATTAATCAAGGTGGAGAAAGTGGCTTTACCACTAAAAACGCCATCTCTTATCACAAAAACTATCATAGTTAAATATGGTATAAATATGTCTATGTTTGGATTGAATGGAATGGAGGACCCATCCTTTCCTTTCCCTTCCCTTCATTCCCTTCAGAATTCCTTAAGAACTGCTAGTATACATAACAAGTGGCAGATCAAGTCAATAAAAAAAAAGCTTGATAATAGTACCCTATTAAAAAATATAAAAATTAGATTTTTTCCAAACAAAATGTACTCCAATAGTCCGTAATCAGTATCCTTCAAAGTTAAAATGCAAGAAATTTGTTGGGAATTAGTAGCCCTTAGTATTCCCCTAAACTTTCAAGAACTCTCAGCTATGCTACTTTGTTTGCCTTCGCTTCAATATTACTTGTTTTGCTCTTTCGTTACTGTCACAGATTCTTGGCATCAGCAAGGACATAGGACGTTGTTTGTTGCTTCTTATTTTCTTGGCACCACATCTTAACTTCAACTATCAGCGAGAATAGATTAATCAGGTGAGGTACTTAAAGCCTATCTATACAATGTTTTTCTGCATTTCTAAATTCATAAGTAGTGATACTCTTAAGATGAAATAAATTAAGAAGATGAGGTTTATGAAATTCATAATAAGATAAAAGGTAAAAGCTTCACATCTTTTGGATCTGTTCATAAGATTGATAACATAAGGCCACTCTTCAAGAAAGCAAAGCTATTTCCAAAATTGGAAGGCTACCTCCTAAAGTTTAAAATTTGGACCAGTGTATCAAGGAAGGCCTCTCCTTTGCTTGTAAGATTTTGACATTTTTGATTTAATTAGATGGAGCAAGATCGATACGTATACTTGTCTTATTGAATCATAGAATTAATTATATGTAGTTAGGGATTTGGGTTTTTTTGGGTGTTGCTTTCTTATTAGTTTCCAATCTGTTAAGCTTGCAGAAATATTCATGTTTCTTTTCATAGAAGACTTTATGGTTACCCACTTTCCAACTAACCAAGAAAGATAGGATTGTTTTACAGCTACAAAAAAAAAATGATGAATTATAACATGTTTCTGTTCATAGAAGACCTTATGGTAATTTTCTATTTTGAGTTACATTTTGGTTTTATAATTTAAGTGCTTATTCGCTAGTTAATATATTCTTTTCTAGATGATTTCATCAAGCTTCTCTATTCTTGGTTGTTATATAGGAGCTTGGCCATGGAGGTTCTAGCAGGCACAATCACAGAACTTGTAAAGATGATGCTTACACCAGTTGGCAAATGCATCAAGCACAACCGAAGCCTTGAAGAATATATGCATGATCTCAAAATAAAAACTAAAGAATTGAACTGCCGAAAGGAGGACATAGAATCAAGACACAGAGTAGAGCTTCTTCCTGAAAAGACTCTAAAGAAAGAAGTTGAGCTTTGGTTGGAAAGTGCAGAGAGAATTAATGACGATGTACATGCTATTGAAGAAAAAGTTAAAAAAGTGAATTATCTCACACGTTCACGCATGAGAAAATATGTCTTCAAGAAAACACAAGAAGTCACCAAACTCCATCTAAAGGGTAATTTCCCTGACAGTGTGGTAGTTGATGCAAATTTGCCAAGTGAAGCGCCATTGCCAATAGCAAAATTAGCCGGGGAAACTACAGCAAAAAGAAAGGTGGAAGAAATTTGGGATTTCTTGATGAATGATGATGTTAGGAAGATTGGAGTTTATGGAATGGGAGGATCTGACAAGACAACCATCGTGAAACATGTCTACAATCGCCTTTTAGAAATGACTGATAAGTTTAACAATTTTATCTGGGTAACTGTGTCTAAAGACGTTGATATCATTAAATTGCAACATCACATTGCAAAAGAATTGGGGTTAAATCTTTCAAAGGTTGAGGATGAAACAAAAATGTCATCAGAGTTATTTCAAGCATTTAAGCGAAGGAAAAGATATGTGTTAATTTTGGATGATATGTGGGAATCCTTTGATTTGGTGAGGATAGGTATTCCTCAATCAACTCAAGCTAAAGGGTGAAAATTGGTGATAGCTGCTCGGTCCCTTGAAGTTTGCCGACGAATGGATTGTAAAGATATTAAAATGGAGCTTTTTTCCAAACAAGAAACATGGAAATTGTTCTTGGATGAAGTGGGGAATCATAATTTGCTTACCTCGGATATTGAATCCATTGCCAAGCAAATTGTTGATGAATGTGCATGTTTACCGCTTGCGATTGTGGTAGTTGCTTGAAGTTTGAATAGTGCAACTAGCATGTCTGAGTGGTCAAATGCATTAGCAGAATTGAGAAGTTCTACAAGAAGGCACGATGAGATGGATACTCAAGTACTTGAAAGACTGAAGTTCAGCTATTATCGGCTAAAGGATGATAGACTTCGAAAATGTCTTCTACATTGTTCACTATATCTTGAAAATTGTGCGATCGAAAGAGAGGAGCTAATAGAGCATCTGATTGCTGAGGGAATAATTGAAGAATTAGATAGCCTGCAAGAAAAATTGAACAAAGGTCATACTATGTTGACAAAACTAGAGAAAGCTTGCTTATTGGAATGTGCCAGAGGTTATAGTCGGAATTGTGTCAGGATGCATGATTTGATTCAAGACATGGCACTGCAGATCTTGAGTGAGAGTTCTCGAACCATGGTGAAAGTGGGCATGCAATTGCCAGAAGTACCAGATGAGGAGAAGTTGATAAGAGATCTTGAGAGGGTTTCGTTAATGGAGAACAACATAAGATAAGTTCTTTCTTGCAGTTCACCGAATTGCTCAAATCTCTTGATGTTGTTACTCTGCAGAAATCCTTTGGAGAGGATTGCAGATTCATTCTTTTTGCAATTACATGGGCTCAAGGTTCTTGATCTTTCCGATACGAAGACTGAAAAATTACCGGATTCCTTTTATGATTTGGAGAATATCGCTACGCTAATGCTCAGAAGATGTCTACGGTTGAAGTGTATTTCATCATTAGCAAAGTTTAAGGCATTAAGGAAGTTGGACCTTGGATTGAGTGGACTCAAAGAAGTACCTTAAAGCATGGAAATGTTAGTTGATCTTAGATATCTCAATCTCAATACCATGTATCTAAAGAAGATACCCTCTGGGGTTTTACGAAGGCTCTCTCGTCTTCAGGTTTTCATCCTTAATCCAAACTTGAGAAATTTTGCAATCAAAATGGAAGAAGTAGTGTGCCTATGGAAGTTAGAAACCTTAACGTGCCAGTTTTGCAATTTAAGAGACTTCAACAGATATTCCAGTTATTTGGCAGTGTCATGGGTCTTTGATGATCAAATACAAACTTGTAGTGGGGATATAATCGAGTAATGTTTTGACATTCTTTAGTGGAAAGGAAACAAAACTGAAGAATTGCAAATTAAGCAGAGAATGTGAAGAGCCCCTGGTTCTCCCAAGAGATGTTGATGTACTGGAGATTGAAGAGTGTCATGATATAGCAAGCTTATATGATGTTTCATCTCTGAAAAATGTAACTAAATTGGATCAAAATAAACCGAGAAGATGTGATAGGATAGAGTGTGTGATTCCTTTGACTTCCGTATGCAAAATTATAATATTGGAAAGCGTTAAGACTTTAATTCTTGTTAACTTGCCAAATTTATGTGTCTTGTTGAGTGGAGAAGGAGCAGCTGCATCACCACCGGTACAAGCACCAAAGGTGGGCACCTTTTCCCACCTTCGAGCATTTATAATATTCGGTTGTCCAAATATAAAGAATCTGTTCCCACCTACCTTGCTGCCGCACATGCAAAACCTGGAAGTTGTTGAGGTCCGGAAATGTGAGAATTTGGAGGAGATAATAGCAACAGGTGCTGAAGAAGAAGAGAGGAATATTGAAAAAGGGATTATGGTTGAAGAAAGTAAGTATAACAACCCTTCTGTTATCAACAACTATGATGTTCAATTCACTCTCCCAAAGTTAAAGTCTTTGCATTTGTTAGATCTCCCACAATTGAAGAGCATCTGCTGTAGAAGAGGAGTAATGATTTGTGATTCTCTCCATCACTTTAGAATAAATGAATGTGAGAAGCTAAAGAGGATACCACTGTCTATTCCCCTGCTTGAGAATGGCCAACCATCTCTTGCTCCTTCTCTCAAAGATATAATAATAACTCCAAAAGAACAGTGGGAATCATTGGAGTGGGACCATCTGAACACTAAGAATGTCCTTCAGCCTTTATTAAATAAGTAAGAATATCCTCATCTCTGTTTGTTATATGGACATGAATTAGTCACTTATGTTTAGCTCTGTAGAGGAAATTGTGGAGCTCAATAACAAACCAAGCCGTAGCTGTCAACTGGAGGAAAATAAGGACGAGAATTAGGAGGACAACCGATCCGATCTGCTGCTATTCTCTAAATGTTTAAAAATATTTTGTTGTTAGTTTTATCTTGAAATGATCTTCTTGTTGTTATTTAAATTTTGTAATATCTAGAAGATAGCTACTCTGTTGTACCATTACTCTATAAAGAGTTATTCGTGTATGATGTTTCATATGATTCAAAAATATCAATTCAAGAACTGGAGCATTTCCAACATCCTCTATTTCGTATTCTGCTTTACCTTCATCACTTCAATTATCTTACATGGTATCATTTTGAGCCACAAAAAGACTAGCGTCTCATCATGTCTTCCTCTCCTTCTTCTCTCACTACTGTTACTCCTCTCTCCAATATTGTTTCAATCAAATGACTGCTGAAAATTATCCCCTCTGGAAGGCACAATTAGTGCCCTATTTCCGTGGCCAGGATTTGTATGGCTTCCTTGATGGTACTTCCAAAATTCCTCCTCAAACTATTACTTCTCTGCAACCTGATACGAATATAACCACTCACCTTCCAAATCCTGCGCATTCTCAATGGGTGCGACAGGACAATCTTATCTTAAGCATTCTCATGTCTTCCATGACTGATGGTGTCTTAGCCCAGGTTGTCTCTCATGCCACCTCTCATGAGGTCTGGCATGCTTTTGAAACAAATTTCTCTTCGCAGTCCAGAGCCCGTACCATCCACGTTCGGACTCAACTTGTAAATTCCAAGAAAGGCAGTCAATCTGTCAATGATTATTTTCTATCCATAAAAAAATTAGCTGATGAACTTGTTATGGCTGGTCAACCTCTCAAGTGTGACGACGTCATTTCATATGTTCTTGCTGGACTCGAGCACGAATATGACAGCTTCGTATCCTCCATCTATGCTCGCACTGACCATGTCACACTTGATGAGGTATACTATCTGCTCATTGTTACTGAATCTTGTCTCAACCGTCATCATCTTTCCACTTCTACACCACTTGCTAAAGCAAATATCGTCCAGAGACAATCGCAACACTTCAATAATAGGGGGCGAAGTAACTCTCGTGGTAGAGGCCGCTATAATAATTCTCGGGGAGGGAATACTTCCTCTTATAATTGAAGTGACACCTCTAATTCTTCTTCAATTGTGTGTCAAGTTTGCGGAAAACCTGGTCACTCCGCTCGCAAGTGCTACCATCATTTCGATCTCATCTATCAGGATCCTCCTCGATCTCAGAATAAATAAGCCTTGGTTGTAGCTAATAGTGGCGGCTGGGAGAATGACTAGCATCCGGACATAGGTGCAACTCACCATATCACATATGATATGGCCAATTTGAACCTAAAGAGTGATGATTATGATGGTACAAACCAACTTCAGGTTGGCAATGGTCAAGGTTTGCATATCTCTAAAACTAGCAAATCCACTCTTAATACATACTCTCATTTTTTTGTGTTAGATCAAGTCCTCTTGGTCCCTCAAATTCAGAAAAATTTACTATCAGTTCAGAAATTCTGTATTGATAACAATGTGTATTTCGAGTTTCATGACACATATTTTCTTGTGAAGGATTACTCAATGAACATCCTTCATCGCGGCCAAGTCAGTAATGGTTTATACCATTTTTCCAACACCAACGTTTATCCTCAAGCTGTTTCGAGTATTCGTGTTTCCTTTGATCAATGGCATTGTCGACTTGGCCATGTTGCTCCTCAAGTTGTTCACCGTGTTCTGTCCTTCCATAAGCTTCGAGTTGATAAAATAAAGAGACACTCTGTGTGCTCCGATTGCCAATTAGTCAAGAGCCATGCTTTGCCATTTAGCAAATCTACTTATGTTTCTCATGATCCCTTAGACTTAAATTTCACAGATATATGGGGTCCGGCTTCTGTAGCCTCCACTACAGGTGCTCGGTACTATGTTAGCTTTCTAGATAATTTTTCAAAATTTTTATGGTTCTTTCCAATTAAATTAAAGTCTGATGTTGAGGGTGTTTTTCTTCAGTTTCAATGTTATGTGGAAAAACATTTTAAACGTAAAATAAAGGCCATACAATTTGATTGGGATGGGGAGTATTGTAGGCTACATAATTATTTTCAAAAAAAATGGCATTGCTCATCGTATAGCCTGTCCTCATACTCACCAACGAATGGGCTCCATTGAAAGGAGGTATAGACAAATTGTGGAGATAGGACTTAGTCTGTTATCACATTCGAAGTTACCTCTAATTTACTGGGAAGATGTTTTTTCTACTACAACTTATTTAATTAATCGTCTTCCCACACCAACTCTCCATAATTTATCCCCTTACCAAATGATTTATAAACAAGTCCTTGATTTTTCTTTTTTACGAGTATTCAGATGTGCATGTTGGCCTAATCTTAGACCATATAACAAACATAAATTGGATTTCTGAAGCAAATCCCATGTTTTCATTGGCTATAGTGTTAATCACCATGGTTACAAGTGTCTTGACTTATCAACTGGTCGCGTTTACGTCTCTTGTCATGTCATCTTTGATGAATATTTGTTTTCTTATCAGAAAATTTCCTCACCCCCACCATCTTCAACGTCAAAATCTTCCACACATGTAACATTGCCTTTAAATCTCGAAATACAATCCCCTGCCAGTGTTACTGATATGCAATCCACGCCCTTACCACCTGAAACTAATGTTAATGTGTCTCAAGTATCTCACTCTACAGGAACAGATGAAGAAGCACCTGTCAGGCCTGCTGATTCTACCTACCTACCAGTCATCATAGCTGCTGATCTGTCTCTCTCTTCAAGCATCCCAGAAGCTGCATCTCTGCCCACTTCGGATCCTGCTGCTCCACAACAAAACAACAACACACATGCCATGATGACCAGATCAAAAAGCAATATTTTCAAACCAAAATCCATCTCTGATGACTTTGTGAGGTACCCACTTCCGAAAGCATTACTTAGCTCTCTTGAATCTACTGGTGTAGAACCATCTTGTTATAGTGATGCAGTAAAATCACCACACTAGCGTACAGCCATGAATACTGAGTTTGATGCACTTTTACTCTATGGAACTTGGTCATTAGTTGCACCACCTCCAAAGGCCAACATTGTTGGCTGCTGCTGGATATGCAAAATTAAAAAGCATGCCGATGGTACCATAGAGCGCTATAAGGCAAGATTGGTTGCCAAAGGTTTTCATCAGCAAGAAGGTGTTGATTTCAATGAAACCTTTAGCTCTATTGTCAAGCATGCTACAATTTGTATTATATTGTCCATGGCTCTCTTTTAACTGGCAGATTAAGCAAATTGATGTCCAAAATGCTTTCTTGCATGGAAAATTGGAAGAAGAAGTATATATGGCACAACCTCAGGGCTACGTTCATCCACAATATCCTCATCATCTTTGCAAGTTGCATAAGTCATTTTATGGCCTGAAACAAGCTCTGAGAGCTTTGGTTCTCTCGTCTAACTGATAAGTTACGAGAAATAGGATTTCATGGTAGCAAGGCCGACACTTCTCTATTTATTTGGCGCAAGCATGGTACTCTGGTCATGATTCTTATTTATGTTGATGATATTATCATCACCGAAAATTCTAGTCATGCCATTCAACATGTCATTCGGTCCTTGCACTCTGACTTTGCAGTTAAAGAACTTGGTGATCTTAGCTATTTTTTGGGAGTAGAAGTTTTGCACACAAGAGAAGGCATGTATTTAACTCAACGTAAGTATGTGGCGGATCTTTTAAAACGCACTCACATGGCAGAAGCCAAGCCATGCACAAGTCCTATGTCCACTAGCTGTCAACTTTCTACAACTGAGGGTGCTAAATTTTCAGATCCTCATATCTATAGACAAGTTGTTGGAAGCTTACAATATTTAGCTTTCACCAAACTTGAACTTGCTTTTTCAGTACACAAAGTAAGTAAATTTATGCATAACTCGCTGGAACCACACTGGCAGGTTGTGAAGAGGATTTTACGTTATCTCAAACATACCATATCAACAGGTTTGTTCTTCAGCAAGTCATCTCATTTTGCAGTTCAAGCATTTTCAGATTCCGATTGGGCAGCTGATCGTGATGATCGTCGGTCAGTAGGTGCATATTGCATTTTTATAGGTGCATATTGCATTTTTATGGGCAAGAATCTTATTTCCTGGAGGTGCAAGCAATAATTCACAGTTGCCCGTAGTAGTACCGAAGCTGAATATAATTCCCTTGCGAATACAACTTCAGAACTACAATGGCTGCAATCGATTTTATATGAAATTGGCCTTAAAATTCCAAAACCACCTGTGTTGTGGTGTGACAATATTAGAGCCACATACTTGGCTGCCAATCCTTTGTTCCATGCCAGTACAAAGCACATTGAGATTGACTTCCATTATGTGCGTGATCAGGTTCAAAGAAAGCAACTTATTGTTCAGTTTATATCGAGTAAAGATCAACTTGCTGATTCATTAACAAAGCCGGTGTCTCCTCGCAAGTTTCAAACCGTATTGGCCAATCTGAATGTTCGACCACTACCATTCAGATTGAGGGGGAAATTGTGGAGCTCAATAACAAACCAAGCCGTAGCTGTCAACTGGAGGAAAATAAGGACGAGAATTAGGAGGACAACCGATCCGATCTGCTGCTATTCTCTAAATGTTTAAAAATATTATGTTGTTAGTTTTATCTTGAAATGATCTTCTTGTTGTTATTTAAATTTTGTAATATCTAGAAGATAGCTACTTTGTTGTACCATTACTCTATAAAGAGTTATCTGTGTATGATGTTTCATATGATTCAAAAATATCAATTCAAGAACTGGAGCATTTCCAACATCCTCTGTTTCGTATTCTCTTTTACCTTCATCACTTCAATTATCTTATAAGCTCTTACTGCTTGGATTATGTTCTACTGATGCTTCCTCTAATCATATAATTTTGGTTTGATATTAATCAATTTTGGTCTTAACGAATGCTTTCTTTTCATCTTCTATGGGGATTGGCCATGCTTAGTAATGTTAACTGAGGAAACGGTCTTCCGGAGTTAAAGTAAAGGAAATAACTTTCTATCTTCATGGTATGATATTTTTTTTTTTGGGTGTAATGGTTGTTGATATGTAATATAATGTTGTATGTAATTGATTACTCCATTAGATAATGCTTGTTTTATCTCTGAATGGATCAATTCAACTTTTGGATTGGTAAGACTAATTCTCTCTGTTTTGTTTCAAAAATATTGTTCTCTACTTATGGACTCAGATTTCTCTCTGTTTTGCCCATAAACATTGGCCAAACAGCGCCAATTACTCGCACATATCTGTAATGCCTTGTCGAATAGAGATATTAAAAAAAATATATGTTGTTACTATGTCAAGTTGTCAACCCCACGCTCTCATTTGCCTGTGAAGAATTAACAAAGCTGGTCGGAACAAGTCTGTTTGTCTTAATTAACTGCTTCTATCTTATGGAATCAAAATTTTTTTTTAAAAAAAAACAAAAAAAAATATCAATTGTATCTCTTAAATTTGACAGTAATAACAAGTTTGTCTTAAATTTTTGTAAAACAACATTTTTCCTTAAAAAAAAAAGTTTAGTTGGCATAACAGTTAAAACGAAAGTAACCAACACAAAGTAAAAATTAATGAAAATTCTTTTTTGATTGTCACACAATACGGGGTGTTTGCTATTTTATTGAGATGTGAGTTGCATGTTAACATATGTGATTGATATTAATCAAAAATCATTTGTGTTTTCTCACATTAATTTCTATTGAATTTCTTATTGGTGAGATGAGTTTATCATTTTAAAAAATTTAAGATTAATTTGTAATTACTGTGAGTAATGTAATTGTATTTTATTTTATAATATTTTATTTAACTAGATTTATATTTTGTTTTCTAATAATCAAGTCCCCTCACTAGTGAACTAATAGAAGGATTATTACAAAATTGAAATTTCTTACGAAACTTTACATTTATATAATAGGTTCGGTTTTCATCTTTCACTTCATTTTCAAAGAACATGGCTTTTTCTTTTTTTAATGAGAATGACATATCACCGTTTGAAATACCAGAACTTATATTAGATATTTCTTGTATGAAAAAGATTAATAATGGGAAATGTAGGCGGAAGTCATATCTTGTATATAGATTAATTTGTCAAGACGAATTTTGAAAGGTTAGAGTTTGCTAAATTTGCATATATATATATATATATATATATATATATATATATATATATATATATGAGTCTGAAGGTACAATGAAACTAGAACTTGATATTAGGAATTTAGGTTAAATCCCCAAATCTTCACAAAAAGGATTTTTAATTGGTTTAAGAAAAAGTTGTTTCCTATTTTATAATTGGTTGTTCTACTAGTAGTAGTAACTTCTCATTTTGTTGTTATTTTCCTAGTAATATTAGGAAAATATCACTACAAGGAAAATATCTTTTATAGAAGGGGGGGTCCTAGAGAAGGTTTGAGGAACACTTATATTTTCAATATACATCATAAATAAAAGGGGTTATTACAGTGTGTTGGGCTTTTAGGTTGCCGTGTGTGTGTGTTGCTATATATATATATATATGCTTTGAAATTTAACCAGCCTAAATCTGGACGACGATCCTCTCCATTTAAGAATTGAATGAAGGTCAAATTTATAGTGAAATTAAATACCACATTGATAAATTTGAATTTGAATATTCTCCCTTTAATGATGTAACATTCAACTTTCAAATGAAGAGGATTAGAATCTCCTAAATCTATATCTATGGGTATTGTTAGTGAGTCTCATTCTTTTCATTAAATAATCTATTTTGACAGTTTAATGTATTAACTCTCCTTTATGTTAATTCTTGATTATTTCCATTAGTATCTTTAGTTATAAGTTATTTGCTTGCAAAATTTGGTGCATTAATTGGTCATTATTATAATGTCATTAATGTTACACTAAAAGACTTTTGAATGGTTGAAAAAAAATATATTGCATTGAATATTACAGCACCTGTAATGTTGGAGAGCAATTGAAAGCTTGTTTTCAAATTGTAAAACCGGTGCATTAAGTGCCAGCTTTTACAACACTTAAGGTTGGAATAAAATGCAAACGGAAAGAAACAATTGATTTAAATGCTGAAATAATCAAGTTTACTTGGTACTTAATTAACAATGGTTCTCATTCCTGATATCTTAAAATTGGAAGACTTTGACGATAACCATTACAAGAGATGGCCTGAATTTTATTTATTTTTTAATCTAGAAGAAAATGAGGTTGAGTATGTGTTATTTAATGATTCTGATGCGTCTAATGATATGAATAAACCCGCTCTTACTGATTCTGTTAAAAAATTATGAGCGAGATAATCGAACATATCGAGGCCATATTTTATATAATTTGTCAAATGCCTTATTCGATATCTATTGTTCAATGAAATCTGCAAAAGAGATTTTAGAAGCACCAAAAAGAAAATACTCAACTGAGGATGCTGGTGTAAAAAAATGTGGTTGGAAGGTTCCTAGAGTACAAAATGATTGATTAAAAACCTATCATGGACCAAGTCCATGAGTACCAAAACAAAGTTCTTCAGATTCTTGTAGAAGGCATGACCATAGACGAGACTTTTCAAGTTGCTTCATTAATTGAGAAGCTGTTACCTTCTTGAAAGGAATATGGAAATCACCTCAAGGACGAAAAGCGTGATATAATATTAGAAGATCTGGTGGTTCACATCCGAAATGAAGAATCCAATCGTTTGAAGGACAAGACAAACCTGGTGAGTGAATTCTCTTTAAATACAAATCTAATGGAACAAAAATATGCTCGAAAAGGTGAGGGTTCTAACAAATATCACCGAGATAAGGTCTTTACTAAGAAGCCTATAAAAAAGATGATTTCATAAAACAAAACAAAATCCTGAAAAAGGAAGAAAAAAAAAGACTTCATTTTGTTTGTGGGAAAATTGGGCATGATGCCTTTGATTATAGGCATAGGAAAGGAGAAGATAATTGTCTTCCAAAGCCACAAGCAAACTTGCTTGAAATTGAGATTATTGATGTTGTTGTCTCTGAGGTTTACTTAGTGAAAAACCCAAATGAGTGGATAGTGGACACTAGAGCCACTAGGCACATTTGTATTAGGAAAGAAATGTTTTGTGAGTATGAGGAAGTGGCTGATGGTGAAAATGTTATACTTATGTATGCTAGACTCACCGAAATTGTTGGCAAAGGAAAGGTGATCTTGAAGCTAACATATGGTAAAACTTTATATTTAAATTTTGTATTATATGTCCTCGAAATAAGTGGGAACTTAATTTCTGGATCATTGTTTATGAAAGCTGACTTGAAATTAGTTTTGGATTATGATAAATTTTTTCTTACTTGTAAAGGGGACTTTGTTGGGAAATGTTATTACCAAGGAGGTTTGTTTCACTACAAGATAAATTGTTAGCGCCGGCGCTTTTTTTTTGCATATTCTAGCGCTTAAAAGCGCCGTAATATGAATTTCTAGCGCTTTTTACAAGCGCCGGATCAAGCGCCGGAATGTGTGGTATCGAAACGCAAATACCACTAAAGTAGCATTCCACAAACTGTATGCAAAAAAATTCAGGACTCTTGTTAAGTGTGATACAAAGCAACAGTAACCCGATAGATTACAATAAAACCTTACAAAACTCGTTGACACACATGTCCATCACTATAATAATAATATATATACATATATATATATAAGTATTTATGATAATTGTATGATTTTATAGTAATTTATTATAAATAATTATTATTATTACTATTATTAACATCTGATTATTACTAATATTCAAAATTATTATAATAATTTATGAAAATAATAACATATTAGTTTTATTTAAATAATACTACATATTATTACTAAATATGTAATTGTATAATTATTATATCATGTTATTATATCATGTTATGCCAAAAGCATATGCACATAATAGATTGTCTTTCATGCAAGCTCTACATGATAGGGTATCAGGCCAGAGAGAGCAAATTCAGCCAAGAAAAATATATATCTACATTGTGCTTTAGTTAGAACAATCAATTATTTTCTCTATATTCACAGGTACTAAAATGAATAACCCTTTGTTTTATAAACTAGCTTTTTATATAGGTAAATAGAATATATTTGTTCGTAAATGAAGATCTAATAATACTAACTAGAACATCCTGTTATATAGAAATTGGAAAATCTCAAACTTTTGGTCCATGAAGGAAGACAGGAAGGGTTCCATAACTAATGTTATGGTAATACTTATTTTCATATCTCAGATAATAATAGGTTGAGTTTGTCAATATACACTATAAGATACCTAGGATCATGTTTAGCCTCAACTTTCGAGGTAGCTGCAAAAGGGAAAATAAACTCTGCATAGAATGATAATATAATTGGCATTTGAACATCAAGATGAACATAGTAATATGTTCAAAATTCAAACTCATAATCTAAGTTAAATCAAAATTATTAACTTGATTTATCAAAAAGTTAAACCAAAATTATTAAAAACTAAAAGTAAATGAATTCAAAAGCAGCGATCAGAGGAATAATGCATTCAGAAAATTGTTTTCACACTAATTATGTATACCTGATTTATCTCCTCTTTATTATAGTTATAACTCTGCAGTGGTTTCCATGAGGTAGCATCCAGCTACAAAACAGATTATATTAAGTAACTGCCACTTTCACCATATATATATATATACACATATATATATATATACACATATATATATATATATACATACATATATATATATACATACATACATACATAGATAAACATGCATATACATGCAATTATTCATATATTTATGCATCTATGTTAAGAAACGAATAAAATATAAAATGCAAAATGCTAAGGGAAAAAGGATGAATAATTCCCACCTTCTAAGCTTACAGTATGCATTCTACTAAGGCACAGGTAAGAGGAAAAGCAAAAATGGCAAGCACCATGAAAAAGATGGGTAAGGTAAGGAGAGAGTGGAAAGACTATGAAAAGTTTCGAAAGATATTCAACATGCTGAATCATATACTATATAAATATCATATTCATAAAAATAAGGGATATATTTCCATAATTTGAAACTCAAAACCAAGATATAAAATATGGGCATGTTTGTTTTGGGTTTTCAAAAACTGTTTCCAAAATTTAAATTCCTGTTTGGGTAACCCATTTTCAGACATAGTTTTCTAAAACTCTTTTCAAACACCATTTTTTGAAAACTCATTTTTGGTGTTTTCAGGACTAATTTTAAAAAAAAAAACCACCCCATATTTCCTTTTCTCTTCTCTGTTCTCTTCTCTCACTCACGACGCACTTCTCTAAAACTGTTTCTCGCCATCTTCCCTCGCCCCTCTCTCTCAAAGACAAGGTTGTGTTAACAACTATTTTGGATTCAAGCATTGAGTTAAAGTCCAAAGAAATCAACCTAAATCCATAATCTAAAATAAATTTATAGCATCCAATCTACAAAAAAAATTCACCTCATGTTTATATTTCATTTCATGTACTTCAAACAGAAAACCAACATTTTCTCATCCTAGAAAAAATTGCAAAATGAAATACCTTAAATTCAAAGAAAAACAAAGGTAAAAAAAATGAGAGATGAGAGATGAAACTCACCTAGGCATATACGAATGGTGCTGTCCTAACAAAGTTCTGGAATCATTTAGTGCCAAATGATAAGATAATTTTACCCAAAAATGCCCATTAGTTGTAAACCCCAAAATCAGAGAAAAACAAAGGAAAAAAAGAACACAAAAGAGATGAAAATCACCGGGGCAAATCCTAGAATTTGTTCAGCAGTATAAAGCACAAGAGAGACGAAACTCACCGGGGAAGCTCGCAGGAGGGACGAAAATTTTGGGGGAAATGGCGTGGTGGAGCAGGGAAAATTTTTTGGGAGAAGGGCGCGGTGGAGGGAAAGGGAGCAAAAAAATTTTGGGGGAAAATTCTGGCTCTAAACTATATATATTGGAAATTACCGGTATATGCAGATTACCACTTCTCGGCGCTTTGAAGCGCCGAAATACGAAATGGGTTTCGAGCATATACCGGCGTTTCCTCAAACGCCGGTATATGCTCGAAACCCATTTCATATTCCGGCGCTTTAAAGCGCCGGTATATACAGAGATCATATTCCGGCGATGCAAAGCGCCGGTAAATACGGAGAGGTTATAATCTTTGTATATTGCGGCGCTTCAAGGAAGCGCCACAAAACAAGTGCCTGCGGTTGTTATATTGCGGCAGTTACGGTAAGCGTCGGCATTGAAGCGCCGGCATATATCAATTCTGTTGTAGTGTTTGTACTTGATGCTTCCATTGAAAACATGAATAAAGCTAGTACTTCTTTTGCTTATATAATTGAATCCCTCGATTTATGGCATGCAAGATTAAGGCATGTAAACAGTGCATCCATAAAGAGAATGAAACAATTATGCCTAATCTCAAATCTTAGTAATACTAAGTTTACAAAATGTGGAGTATGTGGTGAAACAAAAGACTCTAAAAAGCCTTTTAAATCTATCAAAAGAAATTCAAAAATTCTAGAACTTATTCATACTGATCTAGAAGATTTCAAAAGCACAATTAGTAGAGGTGAAAAGAAATACTATATTACTTTTGTAGATGATTTCTCCAAATTTACTAAAGTTTACTTATTAAGTTCCAAGGATGAAGTTGAAGAAACTTTCATAAAATTCAAATCTGAAGTTGAAAACTAAAAAGGAATAAGAATTTAGAGAGTTAGATGAGGAGGAGAATATAGTTTAATTACTCTAAAATCATATTGTGAATAAAATAGAGTTATACATGAAACAACAACTCCTTATACACATAAACAAAATAGAATAGCTAAAAGGAAAAAAAAAACTCTAAAAGATATTATGAATACTATGTTGATAAGTTCAGGACTCACTTATAAAATGTGGGAGAAAGCCATTTTATCTGCGTGCCATGTTCTAAACAGAGTACCTCACAAAAAAGAATATAACAAGACACCATATGAACTATGCAAAGGATATCAACCAAGCCTTAAAATACCTCAAAGTGGGGAGGTGTCTTGCAAATGTGGGAACTCCAATCTTTCAAAGAAATAATATAGGTCCTAAAAAAGATAATGTTTTCATAGGCTGTGCTGAAAACAGTGTTGCATATAGCTTCTTTCTGTTAGAAACAAATTCTATTATGGAATCTAGAGACGCTGAGTTCTTTGAACATATATGCCCAATGGAATGTATAAACTCAATAATGATCAACTCACTGAAATCTCTAAAATAAATCAAAGTTCAATACTTGAAAGAATCACTTCAGAACAAGAATCAAGACGTAGTAAAAGAGCTAGAGTTGAAAAAAAAAAAACTTTGGTCTAGATTTTATATCTGCTTTCTTAACAGAAGATGATCCTAAATAATACCAAGATGCTATGAGATCTGTTGATGCAAATTTTTAGAAAGATGTTGTTAATGGCAAACTCGAGTTTATAATGGATAATCATACTTGGGAACTTATAGACTTACCTAGAGGCTCCAAGCCAATAGGTTGTAAATGAGTCTTTAAGAAAAAATTGAAAAAAGACGGAACAATTGATAAATTTAAGGATAGACTAGTAGCTAAAGGTTATACTAAAAAAGAAAGAGTTGATTACTTTGACACATACTCTCTAGTTACTAAAATAACTACTATCAGAATTTTAATGGCCATTGCATCTGTCGAGAAACCACCCTCAAGATGCCCAGGAGGTGATCTTTCAAACACCCAAGTCTAGAATGACTTGTAATTATCAGAACAGAAACAAAAATCAAATAAAAGAAAGAACACAAGTAATTTGTTATCGAGGTTCGGCAATAGCTTACGTCCCCGTGAGATCCTCCGAGCTCTCTGCACTATCTTGTCAATGGAGTTTTTTACAATCAGCAACACCTCTTCAAGAACTCACTGGTTCTTGAAGAACGAAAGAAGAAGAAGTAGAAGAAAGTGATAACAACTAACCTTGAAATTTTCCCAAAGAAAATTCCCCTTACAAGCCCTAGTATCCAATCTATACTACTCTCTCTTTCTAAACCTCCAGCCTCTCTACAAAGACTCTCTCTTGTAGTTAGTGTCTTTGCACTCTTATAATTGATCTCACATTCACATTCACATATGTTATACTTGTGTTGAGATTGAAGCTAGATGACCCTTTATATAGTGCACCAACTTCTTGACCAATCTTGAAGGTCAATTTCTACCCTTAGATCTTAAGGACCAATCAATCATAGCCCTTCATCAATTCTAAGTGATCCTGTGCATTTTGTTCATGCCCCACGCACCATTTGAAATGCTAAAACAAAAGCATCAGGTGTGCCTTCAAGCCGCGGCCTAGAACAGGGCATGTCGCGGCCTGGAGGAGGGCTAAACCACCTACACTCTTCACCTTGCTAGGCGCCGCACCTTTGGGGAAGCTGAGCTGCGACGCAGCCTGGAGGGCACACATCCTGGATTTGCTGCAGGGTGAGGTGTGCACACCTTGAGCCGCGGCCTGGAGACCTAATGCTGAAGCTTTTCAAACCTTGTTTAAACCTTAGACAAATACCAACAATCTCTACCATTGTCTAAGCGATTAAACCCGAACCCATTATGCAGAGAACTCAGGATCCAAACTTAACTTGAGTCACCATATCAACCGACTCCAATCCTAAGTAGTCCAAGGCAATGATTGAACTTACTTAGAGGTAGAACTTTGGTGCCTAAATCTGCAAGATTTTCTTCCATGGCCACCTTATCCACATGAATGCATCTTTTCGTAACATTTTCCCGAATGAAATGATACCGAACATCCATATGCTTTGTCCTCTCATGGAACACCATATTCTTGCACAAATGCAATGCACTTTAGCTGTCCGAACACACCACCACCTGCTCTATTAGTACCTTCAACTCTTCCAACAACCCTTTGCACCACATAGCTTCCTTAATGGCTTCCGTAGCCACTATGTACTAGCCTCGGTTGTTAAGAGTGCTACCACCGGCTGCAACTGAGCCTTCTAACTTATACAACATCCGTTTAAGTTGAAGAAGTATGAGGTAATCGATCTTCTTTTATCCCGGTCTGCTCCATAGTCCGAATCCGCGTAACCTTCAAGACAGATGGACTTACTCCTCTTCTCATAAACCAACCCCACATCTGGGCTTCCCTTCAAGTACCTCAGCAACCGCTTTATCCCAAACCAATGCTCCTTTTTGGGATTACTCATAAACCTACTGAGAACACTCATTGCATGAGTAATGTCGGGTCTAGTGCTTACCATCATGAACATGACTGATCAAACTACTCCAGAGTAAGGGACCTTTTCCATTTCCTTCTTCTCTGCCTTCGATCTTGGACATTGATCGCTGGAGAACTTAAAATGACCAGCAAGGGGAACCTTCACTGGTTTGCTATCTTCCATAGAGAACTTAGATATCATCTTCTCTGTGTAGGAAGTCTGAGAGATCTTCAATCTGTTTCTCTCCCTTTCTCGGATTATACACATCCCAAGGATATTTTGTGCATGGCCAAGATCATTCATCTCAAACTCCTCACTGAGTTGAACCTTTAATTTTCCTATCCTCTCCATGCTGCTTCCAACCAGCAATATATCATCAACATAGATGAGGATACTCACCCTTTCCTCCACCTTGTGTCCAAGTGAGAACGTTTCTGTGAAATCTATGTTGTCTTTTTGCGTGAACCCTTTCGCCACTAGCCTAGCTTTATACCGGACTTCATCCCCTGGAGTGTTCCTTTCTTTGATCTTGTAGATCCACCTACAATCCACAACTCTCTATTTTTCTGGTTTGGGCACCAATTCCCAAGAGTTGTTCTTCCTCAAAGAAGTAATTTCTTCCTCCATAGCTAGCTACCACTTTGATGAATCCTTACATTCCATGGCATCCATGTAAGTTTCTGGTTCAACCCCTCCTTCTGCATAAGGAGCTGCTACATTAGCATCTGCAAAACCATATCTCAAATGTGGTCTGACCACCCTCCTTTCCCGGTCTCTTGTGAGTTGATAGTCATTCAGACTTGTTGCATCATCCCTTTCTAGTTCAACCTCATCTCAAGTGTCCTGAGCTTGGCCTTCATCAATGGGCTCTACCTGGTCCGAACCCTCTTGCCATCCTTGCTCTACCTGAACTGAATTCTCCTTGATGCTATGCTTCACAAATTCCAGACTGGTTTGCTCACTATCCCCTGCAGGGTTAGTTTTCTCCAAGTAGGGAAATAACAATTCATTAAAAATAACATCCCTACTTATTATGAGTTTCATTCCTTTTTGTTCTAAGTACCACAACCTATACCCCTTAACCCCATCACCATACCCCAGAAACACACATTTTCTAGACCTTGGGCTAAGTTTATCATCCTTTTGATGTGCAAACGCACCACACCCAAAAGTTCTAAGGTTGCTTAACTCAGGGGGTTTTCCACTCCATATCTCCATGGGAGTCTTAAGGTCTAAAGCCCTAGACAGTGATCTATTAACCAAATATGCAAGAGTAGACACAACTTCCCCCAAAAAACATTTTGGTAAATTGGACCCTATTAACATGCACCTAACCTTTTCCGTAAGGGTTCTATTCATCCTCTCAACAACTCCATTTTGCTGAGGGGTTTTCACAACCGTTCTATGTCTTAGAATGCTATTTAATTCACAAAATTTATCAAAATCCTTATTAAAAAATTCTAAGCCATTATTGGTTCTTAACTACCCTGCCCGTTTGAGTCTCTAGTAACTTTTTCCACACCACAAAATTATTTAAAGCATCTAATTTATTTCTAAGCAAATAAACCCAAATCTTTCTTGAATAATTATCAATTAAAGACAGAAAGTAACGATTACCTCCCTGTGTTGGTGTTCTTACTGGTCCCCAAAGATCCGTATGGATGTAGTCAAGAATCCTCTTAAACTTGTGTACTCTGGTATTGATTGATTTTGGTTATATCTTTAATGTATTAATTATTTTGTGTTAATTCTTGATTATTTCCGTTATCCGTGCACCATTAGTATCCTTCAGTTATAAGTCATTTTCTTGCAAAATTTGGTGCATTAATTGGTCATTATTATAATATCATTAATATTGCACTAAAAGCCTTTTGAAAGGTTAAAAAAAAACCGTTGCATTGAATATTACAACACCTGTGATGTTGGAAAGCAATCGAAAGCTTGATTTCAAATTGCAAAACTGGTGCATTAAGTGCCTACTTTTACAACACTTTTTTAAAGTGCTGTGGGATAATTAAGAGAGAAAAAGAAAGATTTAGAGATTGTAGTGTATTTTTATTGATTTTTAAATGATTTATTTTGATATGATAAATTGATAAACCATTCTATGCATGGTAATTTTAAAATAACTTGCACCTTTTAATCTTCATCTAACAAATTTTTAAAATTTCTTCTGATAAGTTTTATATTTGATGATATATAGATTAAATTAACTGATTTTGATTATATATATAAACTCCTTAGTAAGATAATTGTTACTTTAGAAATGATTTTTTCTGATAAGTTTTGTGTTTGGAAATTAAATATATCAAATATATGTGTGGATTAAATTGATTGATTTTGATTGTATATATAAACTCTTTAGCAAGATAATTTATTAGTTTAGATAGGATTTTAGGGTAAGATAAAACATATTATTTGTATTTGAATAAGATGAATAATAAATCCATTTCAACGTACATGTCAGTGTTTATGTGGCGTATTGTAAATATTATATATACACACACCAAATGAAAAATAAATATCTTGCTAACAAGATAGACGATTTTGCCTTTTTTGAACTAAATTCATCATTTTTCTTTTTATTTTATTCATTTCCTATTGTAATACAAGATATATGAAAATTTCAAGAGAAAACTTACATAGAGAGATGGAGAGAGACAACGACAGAGTGGTGACTAAATGCATAAAGCTATATTGGTTATTCAATCATCTATTTAATTTCAATTTTTATTGTTTATTGCTAGCAACATATTTTTGTTTTTATTTGGTATTCAATGAAAAAGATATGTGAGATGCACCATCTTGGTCTGTCACATTAATGGATAAACGGAAAAAGTCCCTCCACGCTGGTTTTGAGTAAAGTTTTGTTCTTTAATAATGATGTAATTATAATTTACCTACTTTCCATAAAAACTGTCAAACAACAAGATATCTATATATACGTTTCTATTTTCTTTCTACTAATTTCTTCTTCTTTTTCACCTCAATCCAAACTATTCACCGGGTAATGAGACAACAGCGCAGAGAATTGTAATACATGCAATACTTTTGTGCAAGCCGAGAATTAACTAATGGAATATACAATGACTTTACAATACTTTAAAATATGCTGCTTTTGGTCTTTTTGTTGTACCAAACATTTGCCTTTTAATAATTTTACTTGGGGTTATTTTATTTGAGGCGAATTATTGCTTGTTGCATTAGATTACTAAAACTTGATTGCATTATTTTGTTTTTAGGTTTTGTTGAGGGTGCAGTGGTCACAGTTCGATGACCTGAATACGCGTTTCTTCCATTCATCTACAATGATCAAAAGAGGTCTGAATAAAATTTCTAGCTTAAAGCTGGCAAATGGAGAATGGTGTTCTGACAAGGATATTATTTCAGAGTTTGTTGTGGCTTATTTTAAGGAGTTGTTTACGTCGACAACTTCTAGTTCTCCACATTGTGCTCTTTTTCCATCTCTTTCTGATTTAGATCAAGAACTTTTGTCAATGGATCTTTCTCCGAAGGAAATTAGGGGTGCTCTGTTCGGTATGAAGCCGCTATAGGCGCCTGGCCTGATGGTATCCAGGCCGCATTCTTTCAGCGTTTTTGGGGGGTTTTTGGGCTGGACTTAGTGGATTTGGTTTCTTCAGCTTTCTTGCAAAGCAGTGTTCCAGAGAAATTGAATGAGACTTTGCTGGTTTTCATTCCTAAGATTTCGGCGCCTCGGTTAAGACCAATAAGCCTTTGTAATGTCGCGTACAAGCTTATTACCAAGACTATTGTTGCTCCTATTCGGCCTATTCTGGAGTCTATTGTGGGGCCTTTCCAATCCAGTTTTATTTCAGGAAGAACTACCACTGACAACATCATTCTTGTTCAAGAGGCTATCCATACTTTGCGTCAGAAGAAAGGGAAACAGGGGTATTTGGTTTTCAAAATTGATCTAGAGAAAGTTATTATCCTATTAGCTGGGAGTTTCTTCATCAAGTTTTGATTGGCTTCCGGTTTTCCATCAGGTTGGTAGATTGGATCATGAGTTGCGTGTCGTTTGCAAGTCTTTTTGTGGTTTGGAATGGTGAGGCTCTTCGACAGGGAGACCCCATTTGCCTTTCCTGTTTGTTCTTTGCAAGGAGCGGTTGTCTCAGTTAATTCAATTCAGAGCTCAATCTAATCAGTGGAAGCCTCTCCACTTAGGAAGAGGTTTGCGGCTCTCTCATTTTTTCTTTACTGATGACTTAATTCTTTTTCGTAAGGCGTCTTCTCAACAAGCTCGATTGGTCTTGGATGTCTTAGAGGAGTTCTGTCAGATGTCAGGTGAAAGAGTTAATATAGAGAAGTCCAGGATTTGGTGTTCCCTGAACCTTGCAGATAGAGAAGCTAAAGTATTAGCCGCTTGTGTCACATCCTTTTGACATCAGATTTGGGGAAGTACCGGAGGATTCTCATATTGCACCCCCGAGTTTCTAGAACTACCTTCAATCCATTGGTTGCAAAAGTCCATGATCGTCTTGCTGGATGCAACGCCAAGACTTTGAACCTTGCTGGGAGAGTTACTTTGATTCAAGTTGTCACTTCAGCAATTCCAACTTACAGTATGCAAACTAACTTCCTGCCTCATAGCATTTGTGACAAGTTAGATAAATTGAATAGAGATTTCATTTGGGGAGACACATCTGATTCTAAGAAAATCCGCCTAGTTAATTAGGAGACTGTTTGTCTTTCAAAAAGCAGTGGCGATATTGGTGTACGTAAGTTCCGTTATTCCAATGATGCACTTCTGTGCAAGCTGGCTTGGAAGATTCTTACATGTCCTGATGCCTTTTGGGTAAAAGCTATTAAACAGACGTACTTGAAAGATAAGGATCTTTTGTCTGTGACGCATTCTTGCACAGGGTCACCAGTTTGGCTTAATACCCTCAAGTCTGTCCCATGCCTCCAGAAAGGTTTGATCATGCGGTCGGGAAGCGGATCAGGTATTTCTTTTTGGAATGATCCATGGGTGGGTCCGATGGCTATGAAAGACTTTGATTGTGATTGCAGATGAAGAAGGAGATCCTGTGGTTGCTGATCTTATTGACAGCGACAAAAACTGGAATTTTACTCAAATCCAAACCTTCTTCCTTCTTAGGCGATTGATCTTATTTTGGCAGTGCCTATTCCAATTAATGGATTTGGGGGGGAAATGTTGATGGTCGTTTTTCCTCTAAATCTGCCTATTCTTCATTGACTTATGTTCGCTCTGCTCCAGACAATGTTGGATCTTGGTCTTGGCTTTGGCGTTTGAAGTATCCCAAAAACTGAAGATGTTCTTGTGGCTTGTGTTACAAAATCGATTATTTTCGAATGAATTGAGAGTAACTAGATAGCTTACCACCTCTGCTCAATGCACCAGATATGGGTGTCTTCAAGAATCCCTCCATATCCTTCCTGATTGTGATCTATCTAAGCAATTATGGACTTTTGTTGTCCCCAATCTTCTTCATTCTTTCTTTTTCTCTAGCAATCTGGTGGAGTGGATTCTTTGGAATTTGAATGATAAGGACAAGGTGTGGGGGCCGATAAAGGAAGTTTGAGTTTTCTTTCTCGATTATGGGTATTTTGGATGGCTAGGAATCGGGAAGTTATAGTAGGGAGGATGTTGAGATTTCCTTCATTCAGTTTGAGATTGTGAATTTGGAGAGTGACTTAAAAGTGGCCTTTCGGGACACCACGAACTCTATCCTGTCTGTTTCTCCTAGACATGCCAGTTGGTCAGTTCTTGCTATGAGGGTGATCAAAATCAATACGGATGGAAGCTGTGATCAGCGAACATGACTCACTTCTTGTGGCGGTTTGTTTAGAGATCATTTTGGTAGGTGGTTGGAGGGCTTCGCGTTGGGGCTGGGGCAATGTGATATTCTTCGTGCTGAGTTGCTAGGCATTAGGCATGGTTTATTGCTTGGTCAAGCGAAAAGGCTGGATAAGATTGTCCTTGAATCAGACTCAACAATTGCGGTTCAGTTGATCAGATCTGGAGATTCCGAGTTTCATTTGTTGGGTGCAATTATTGAGGATTGTCGTTGTTTGGTGAGTCACTCTAACTCCTGTGCCATGGTTCATTCTTTGCTTGAAGGATATAAATGTGCTGATTTCATGGTAAGCTTGGGATACAACCAAGAAGGTCTTCAATTCTTTGGTAATCCTCCTTTGGGTTTGGGAAAGTTGTTCCTTGATGATGCTTTAGGCCTTGTTTTCCCCATAGGCTAGTTCCGTTTTGACACAGATGTGTCCAACGAACCTTTAACCTAACAAATAAGGCCTCATGAAATGGGTATGTCCAACCTAACATAGGCCTGCCCAACAAAAAATAACAAAATCTCTTATCAACTAAGCAAGGTGCAAGGTCCAAGCCCAAAGTGGAAGAAGATTCGGATGCAACAGCCTATTAGATTTAGGCCCATCATAACAGGCCCAAACAATCTGCTTTTTGAGACTTTCTTAAGCCTAAATTGAAGTTCAAGATGTCATCTTTCCAACCCAACAAGTTTCAGCCCATTTGGAGATGTGTGGAAGAAGATATGGCCGTTTGAATTCTGCTAGTTGGGTCCTCCTGAAATTCCGGGATTGTATTCTTCTTTTAGCCTTTTCCTTGATTCCTTGCATGTTTTAGGGATTGTCTCCTTCCTTGTTTTAGGGATTGTTTCATTGCATGTTTTATGGATTGTTTCCTTGCATGTTTTAGGGATTGTTTGCTTGCATGTTTTATGCCTTGTTTCCTTGCATGTTTTATGCCTTGTTTTCTTGCTTGTCCTAAGCTTAGAAGGTTGTTCTAAGCTCTATAAATACTTGTGTTTGTAAGTTGAAAAATCAGACTTGAGTTTATAAATTGAAATCAGCCTTTGGCTTTTAGAAGAGAATTTTCTCCTTCTTGTAATTCTGTATCTCTTTGGTATAATCCTTAGAGTGGTGAATTCCTATAGTTCTGTATCCCTTGTGTTAATCCTTTGGGTGGTGATATTCTATATCCCTTTGGTGTTATCTCTTGGGTGGTGAACTCCTATCTTTCATTTCGTTGTTTGTTTGTTTAGTTTCCTTCAATTCTATTTAAATCCGGTATCAAATTGGTATCAGAGCTTTGGTTTCTCAAGTGTGATATCTAACACCTTGATTTCCATAGTTCTTGTTATTATGGCTAGTCGTCGTCAAGCTATTCCAGTAGCAGCTCCAGAAGCACCACCGCAAGGAGATCCGCGAGATATCGAGATGGAAGCCTTGAGGAGACAAGTGCAGCAACTCGAACATCGCCTAGAGCGTTATGGAACTTCTGAACATGGTGCCCCTCATCATGGCTCAGACGTTCAAGTTTCCAGCAATGATGGAGACAAAGTTAATCCTTTTCACCAAGCTCGTAGTCACGCCTCAAGTGACAGCACACCACCTCACCCCCGTGAGCTAAGAAATCATGTTTTCCGACGTGATTATGATGTCAAGGTGGACATTCCAGAATTTGAAGGAATGATGCAACCAGATGATTTCATTGATTGGCTTACTACCGTTGAGCGAATCTTTGAGTTCAAAGATGTTCCAGAAAATCATAAAGTGAAAGTTGTTGCCATCAAGCTAAGGAAACATGCTTCAATCTGGTGGGAGCATTTGAAGAGGAAGCGAGAACGTGAAGGAAGAGTACGTATTACAACATGGGCAAAGATGAGGAGAGAGCTAAAAAGAAAGTATTTACCTGACCACTACAAACAAGATGCTTTTATGAAATTTCATAATTTCAAGCAAAGGGAGTTGTCCGTAAAGGAGTATACAGCAGAGTTTGATCATCTAATGACTTGTTGTGATGTTGTTAAGCAAGAGGAGCAGATGATAGCCCGCTATCTTGGTGGGTTACGTGTTGAAATTAGTGATGTGGTGCAGTTGCAACCATATTGGACTTACAATGATGTTTGCAAACTAGCTATGAAGGTGGAGAAGCAACAGAAAGAAAAACATGGCAGTTGTTTTCGATCCTTTATTCAAGATGGAGTTTCTAACCGTGGTAGTGGTTCCACTTCTAAAACCACGACCATACCCAAGGCAATCACGGCCAAGCAAAGGAATGAAACTACATCAGGTTCAAATCATCCAATCATTTCCAATACAACTCGAAGATGCTTCAAATGTCAAGATTTTGGACATATTGCTTCTGATTGTCCAAATCGCAAAATGGTGTCTCTTGTGGAAGAAGACATGGAAATGGAAGGTGAGCATGATTTTTCACCAGAAACTAATGAACATGTTGCTGTGGAAGAAGAAATTACTTATGCTGATCGAGGGGAGGCTCTTGTGGTTCAAAGAAGCCTCAACGTAACCTATGTGGAAGATGAATGGTTGCAGAACAATATTTTTCATACTAGATACACTTCTCATGGAAAGGTATGTAACGTCATCATTGATGGAGAAGGTTGTGAAAATGTTGTGGCATCAACAATGGTGGAGAAACCGAAGTTAAAAACTGAAGATCATCCGGAACCTTACAAATTCCAGTGGCTTCGCAAAGACAATGAAGTGAAGGTAAATAAAAGATGCTTGGTTGAATTTTCCATTGGCAAGAATTATAAAGATGCTGTAGTTTGTGACATAGTGCCTATGGATGCATATCATTTGTTGCTTGGTAGACCTTGGCAGTATGATAGAAAGACTAAGCATGAAGGTTTCAAAAATACTTATTCTTTTGAAAAGGATGGAGTTAAGGTCCTTTTGGTTCTATTGAAAACGGTTCATGTTCCTAAACCTTCTTTTGGGGAGGGAACTAATTTGTCGACCAAATCTGGGGTTGAAAAAGCATTGATGGAGAATGGTGAAGGCTTTGCAATTGTGGTAAGGGAAGAGAAAGAACCAATAGAAATCCCCCCTTCTTTGATTCCATTCCTCATGGAATTTAGTGATGTTGTTCCAGAAGAAATTCCCCATGCCCTTCCACTTATGAGAGATATGCAGCATTGCATTGATCTTGTACCAGAATTTGTGTTGCCTAACAAACCAGCCTATCAATTGAACCTTAAGGAGCATGAAGTATTACAGAGACAAATTGAAGAGTTAATCGAAAAGGGGCTTGTTAGAGAGGGCATGAGCTACCTTGTGCTTATGGAGTTTCTACAACCTTTAATGTCTCTGATCTTTCTCCTTACTTTGAGGATCAAGAAGACCAAATAACCTTGGGGGCAAGTCTTCATCAACCGGGGGAGTCTGACACAGATGTGTCCAACGAACCTTTAACCTAACAAATAAGGCCTCATGAAATGGGTATGTCCAACCTAACATAGGCCTGCCCAACAAAAAATAACAAAATCTCTTATCAACTAAGCAAGGTGCAAGGTCCAAGCCCAAAGTGGAAGAAGATTCGGATGCAACAGCCTATTAGATTTAGGCCCATCATAACAGGCCCAAACAATCTGCTTTTTGAGACTTTCTTAAGCCTAAATTGAAGTTCAAGATGTCATCTTTCCAACCCAACAAGTTTCAGCCCATTTGGAGATGTGTGGAAGAAGATATGGCCGTTTGAATTCTGCTAGTTGGGTCCTCCTGAAATTCCGGGATTGTATTCTTCTTTTAGCCTTTTCCTTGATTCCTTGCATGTTTTAGGGATTGTCTCCTTCCTTGTTTTAGGGATTGTTTCATTGCATGTTTTATGGATTGTTTCCTTGCATGTTTTAGGGATTGTTTGCTTGCATGTTTTATGCCTTGTTTCCTTGCATGTTTTATGCCTTGTTTTCTTGCTTGTCCTAAGCTTAGAAGGTTGTTCTAAGCTCTATAAATACTTGTGTTTGTAAGTTGAAAAATCAGACTTGAGTTTATAAATTGAAATCAGCCTTTGGCTTTTAGAAGAGAATTTTCTCCTTCTTGTAATTCTGTATCTCTTTGGTATAATCCTTAGAGTGGTGAATTCCTATAGTTCTGTATCCCTTGTGTTAATCCTTTGGGTGGTGATATTCTATATCCCTTTGGTGTTATCTCTTGGGTGGTGAACTCCTATCTTTCATTTCGTTGTTTGTTTGTTTAGTTTCCTTCAATTTTATTTAAATCCGGTATCACGTTTTGTTGTCTTTCTTAACAAAAAAAAAAAAAAAAAATAGAGAGACGAAGAAAATAAATAAAGAAAGTTTATATTTTTCATCACGCGTTTAGTAAAGATGATTAAGAAAAAGTAAATAATAACGTTAAGGTATTTGAAATGGTTATTATTCTTCTTATTTAGATACTTTATATAGTCCATAAAAGAGATTAAAGATAGTTTTGCCTCGCAATTTTTATTCATCTAGAGGAATTGATCAAATACAGTGGACTACTAACATACAGTGGACTGATCATTAATTAATGTAGCCAATATCTAGCCATGCCTCTTTCATTTTACATTCAATTCTATTATGCAAGTTGGTGCAGTACTTGCAGTTTAATTAATTAAATTTTCCTTCTCTTGATGAGAAGACTATGTTCAATTCTTTTGCGTTTACACTTAGTTGACTTCATTTTTGTGTGTCCTCTTCGAGGTCTACTCTCTCTCTCTCTCTCTCTCTCTCATCGCAAGCAAGAGGAAATTGGCCAGAAGAACCTCTTCCTTTGCCAGCCTAATTGTTTCCTCTCGAGTCTCAAGTACTTTTCCACAAAAAAAAGAAACAGAGTACTCCATAAATTAATTTGAAGATATGTTCTTCCAATATCGACTTTTTTTTCCTACACTCTGTCTTTTGCCTCATAAATTTCGCTTTTGAAGCTACCTGTTTGCCAAACGATGAAGGTATGTACAAAGAATTAGAACAAAAACATTTTTGTTTTTATTTCTAGCTAAGCATGCATAAGTATAGCAGATTTATATCAACATATTAATTTACAACAACTATAGAGTAAAAAAAAATCTATATCAACAAATTAATGCATATAGCAGATTTATTTCCATATTAATTTACAGTTTTCATTTAATTTACAGTGCCAGCTTTGAAAGATATAGTCAAGACGATGGAGAAGAGAGATTAGAACTTCAATGCAGGTCCGTGCAGTGGAGAATGGGGTTGGGCTATGGTAAATGCGTCCAATGAATTCGAGAATGCAGTCACCTGTAATTGCTCATTCTCCAATGGCAACCTTTGCCATGCCGTTAGCATGTACGTGTATATATTCATCCGATTTCTTTACCAAGTAAACTACTAATATATCGATGTTGAATTGATATAGTTTAACCATATATGTAATTAATTAAGATATACGGTTAATTTAATCGGTCCATGGTTAATTTAATCAGTCCACAATTGATTAATTAATTAATACTTAATTTGATAAATATCGAAAATTTTTATTAATAATTATAAAAAATTATAATAATAATTAAATAAAAATAAATTATTTAAATATTTAATTACTATTATAATTTTTTATAATTATCAATAAAAATTTTCAATTCATGCTGGTTTAATCTTTTAGCGGAGATATTAGCTTGGAGAAGCTTCTTAACAAGTATGGGTAGTTGAGCTAAAATCAAGTTGATATTATCATTCACAGTACTGAAATTAGCAAGATAATTAACCACTTTATTACCTTCTAGGTCGTTGTCGAAGCCTCAACCATGCAAATGCATGAATATGATAGCCATTAAATATGGCCCCATATGAATGCACATTATTCATCTTTTCACATAACTCACGTGGACCTATATTTAATGGCTATCATATTCATGCATTTGCATTGTAGATATTTTTCTGCTGGGCGATAAATCTATCAATGTTGACATTGATTTGTATCACTATCAACCCATAAATAAAAGGTTTTGCAATGGTTGATACTTTGTATCCCAAATATCTCAAAAATTCTTAGATCTTTTTAAAAAGTTTACTAGTAACATTTTTTCTTTTTAGTTTTATATTGATATTGATGTTGTCAGTGAAATTTTTTAAAATTATTAATAAAATTTTAGACGAATCTAAAATATAATCTAGCTAAGAATTATTACATGTATCCTGGTTTAGTAATAACAATGAAGAGATCTATTAATAATTATCATAAAAAGTTATTATTTATTTATTGTAATTATTAGAAAAAAAAATTATCTAGGCGATGAAAATCTTTCACATTTATTTGTATTTAATGTAGGCCCATATGTGCAATTGTGTGGACCTTTTGGGGCCTAGTTATTATTGGGTCTACTGAGACAAAATTGGTTCTGTTCACTTTTACCAACTTTATTTCGGCCTCTATTCATATTTTCAGGTGCATGTTCCAATTACCCGTTTGGTAAAGTTTATAAATTGATTTTTGTTTCTAGATTAAACACTTTTACAAAAGTTGAAAATAACTTTTTAAAATATTGAATTTATTTTTAAAAAAACATTTACAACTGTTGTTTCTTCGATTGTTTAATTAACAACATTCGACTCAATGGTTATAATGTCTTTTACCAAAATACTTTTGACATCCATAAACTGAAAATACTATTAAATCAAACGGTATTTTAATAAGTTAGATTTATTGTTGTTATAAAAAAATGTTGTAGCAAGTTATAAATTTTAGTAATTGTATCAAAAGTGTTACGATAGAAAATATTTTCCATTCTCAATCTCCATATTCTTCAACAAGTTGTATATTTTGCCGATAAGAATTTAAACCAGTGATCAAGGTTAAGGCTTAAGATTATAAAGTTTTATATTCGATTCTTACGATATGTGAATTATTTGTACACTTATATACATGTTATTTATCTCATTTTAAGTGAATTGTAGTTTCATTATATTATATTCTTTACATAAGTTGAAAACATCACTAAGTTTGTTTTTCTTATTTTCAACATAATATTTTGGAGTCTTCCATGTAGAAATAATATTTTGGTTTCAAATCAGATTCCAATTGCTTTGTATATAGATTAGATTTTCATCGCTTCAATAAAAGAACTTAAAATTGCTTAATTCATTTGGCTCAAATTGCCCCCAGCTTAGTAGACCAAAAGTATCAAAGATGAAGGAAGGAAAATAAAAATCTCACTTTCTTCGTGCAGTGAGGTTTTTTCAGTGTTAGTTGATTTTATTGCCTTTTCGTTTTGTTGTACACTTTTCATTATTGTAATCTAAAAGCCTTCTCCATTCCCCTTCTCTCTTTGTCTCCTCATTATTTGGTTATTGACATAACTGTATACTAAGAAATTAATAATAATCTCTAAAAGCCCATTCTTTGCTGAAGCACAGAGTTCTCAAGGCACTGAGTCTCCCAGGCACTCACCCACCAGAACTGGTCAGGCTTCCTCTCCTCCAAGAATGGTAAGTACTTTATTTACCCACAATTTTCATGCCAATTTATGCCCCTTTCCATTTCCAAAATTGGCCTTTTAAACATTGAGACTTGAAATTCTCTGTTTTCTTTTGGCATGTTTTTGTTTCTTTAATGATTAACAAACTAATTAAACTTGACTGTCCATCTTCACAGTGACGTCACCAGAAACTATCTCAGTGGTATCATTCCTCCGGAATGGGGTTCCATGCAACTAGTCAACATGTATGCTTATTTCTCTTTCTCTCTCTCTGTGTATAAAATTCATGGCTTAAGCATTGTTGCTGATTATCTTTTGTCATTTTTGGTGGTGAAATTAACACATGAATATTATAAATTGCAGTTCCCTTGGTGGAAACCGGTTAACGGGTTCAATTCCAAAAGAGCTGGGAAACATTTCAACTCTTACCAAATTGTGAGCTCTTTATTATCAAATTTTCCTTCTTTTTTTTATTTTTTATAACAAGGCCTTTTATAATTGATCTAAATTTGTGTATGACAATTGCATAGTCTTGCGGATTTCAATCAGTTTTCAGGGGTTTTGCCTCCAGAGCTTGGGAATCTATCCCGTATAGAGAGAATGTACGACAAATCCTTATTTAATAAAATATAGTTTCCCCCTATTTTTTTCCTTCTCTAGTATGAATTTTAAGGTTTAGTTTCTTTTAATGTTCTTTTATTTACAAGGATTTTGAAGATTCATATTGATATTCTGATTGGTTGAATTTATTTGTTTATATTTTCATGCTGTTATATTGTAATATCCGTATTTTAAGAGTAAGGATGAATGTGTATTTTTAATAAATATGACAAAGAATTAAATCCCAGAATGGCTGAATGAAGATTTCTGGAGACAAAAGTTGAAAAGCCACAAAAAAAAAGTAAAAAAAAATCAACTTGGAACAGTAACTCGGGGCAGCATACCTGCTGCCACCGAAAGAATGATTTCAAGTGGAATGATTTGTATATTTGTTTTTGTTGTTTAGTGTGGAAGTGGAGAACAAAACATAATGATTATGTCTTTTAGTCATTATATTTGTTTTGTATTAAAATGGTATCTTATGGAGGACTTGAGTTCATGTAATTACACGAAGAAAGTTTCCTATAGTTCCAAATAATTCATCTGTGTTCTTAAAACACTTGGGAGTTTAAAAAAAGGTGGAAGGAATAAAATTTTGAGAGTACTTTCGAAAATATTTCAGGAAGCTATCAAAATAGCATAAGGTAATAAGGTAATGTTATTTTAACATTTATGAAAGTTTCATGAGGTTAAAATAGGAAAAAAAATTTCAAACTGTGTGGTTTATGGAGAAATGAATAAATAATAAGAAATTTAAATTCCAATATTATGTCAGGTGTTGGTAGTCAGTAATTGGGAGAAAATTCGAAGAAGAACGGGAAAGGCAAAGAGGTGGTTCACGAGTAGTTTTAAGTGCTACGTGGTGAGTTGGATTTACTTTAAGTAGTCTAAATGAAAAAATCAATTATTTGGTGATAATATTAATTTTAATTATTTAAGTATGCTTGGGTGATAGACGAAAAAATTGATTTATGGGTATGATAGGAAATTTGGACAGGTAGAAATATTTCTCGGTGAGAAATGATATTTTTGGAAATTATAAGTTTATTTGAGAATAAAAGCAATAAATAAATTATTGATGAGATATATTGATGTTTTAATACGAGTTATGATGAGATGAAATTTAGTAGACCTTGACGAAATTTCGGTGGATGATTTGAGGTGAATTTTAGTGGATCTTGGCAGACTTTAATAGATTATTTGATGTGATTTGGGGATAGAAGAATTTAGTGGAATTTTTATATAATTTGATAAAAATCTGGATGTTTGGATGTAAGAAATTTTTAAAGAAACTTTGTTATATAAAATTTGTGGATAATTAGGATAGCCAAATTAAGTGGTTTAAATCTTTATATTGTTTTTATATTACTGTTTATATTACTGTTTCATATCATTGTTCATGCACATATGCATTTAATAATATAACCAAAAGAACCGGGAAGACAGCCGGTCTAATGAAATAACCGTGACAGTCGATATATGCTGGGATGAAAAGTGAAAACCGTGACAGCCGGTATATGCTGGGATGAAAAGTAAAAACCGTGACAGCCGGTATATGCTGAGATGAAAAGTGAAAACCGTGACAGCCGGTATATGCTGGGATGAAAAGTGAAAACCGTGACAGCCGGTATATGCTGGAATTAATCGGGAAGGCAGCCGGTCTGATGAGAATAAAAGAACCGGGAGGGCAGCCGGTCTAAGATAATAATAACCTGTCGACAGGTGGGAAGACGTTCCCATCATAATCATTCATGCATCTGCATCTGTTTTAATTATCATTGCATTATTTGAAATTCTGAGATGTGGTATATTAATTGTGAATTAAATTATAGATGGCTGGGTCTCATAAAAAGATACAGCTAAAATGATGAGATTTTTGAGATACTGAGATGTGGTATATTAATTGTGAATTAAATTAATGATGGCTGGGTCTCATAAAAAAGAGACAGCTAAAATGATGAGATTTTTGAGATGCTGAGATGTGGTATATTAATTGAGAATTAAATTATAGATGGCTGGGTCTCATAAAAAGAGACAGCTAAAATGATGAGATTTTTGAGATGCTGAGATGTGGTATATTAATTGTGAATTAAATTATAGATGATTGGGTCTCATAAAAAGATACAGCTATAATGATGAGATTTTTGAGATGTTGAGATGTGATACTTTTTGTGAATTTCATTATAGAATGTTGAGTTTCATAGAAAGAGACAGTAGGGTGATAAGACTTACCTAAATGATGGACTTTTTGAAATGAACCTCATTACGAGGTAATTTGGAGATAATTGATAGTCTTTAGGTGAACCAATGATTGAGAAGAAGATATTGATAGTAGAAAGTTGTCATCAGGTTCTGCGAAAATAAATTTTAATATTAAAGGATTATTGATGGAATTTGGAATACTTTCAGTAAATTTAATTCGCTGAGCTTGTGAAGCTCACTCCTCTCTGTTCAATGTTTTCAGGTAACAATCAAGATAAATAATCTGGTGGGTTGAAAATCAGACGAGATCTTTTCTTTTCTGTAAGCCAAGTACGTGTCAATATCCTCAGACAATTGAGTTAAAGACTTGTAAAAATCTTATTGTAAATATTCATGCATTTATGTATATTATGTTTAAGTGAATATCATATTTTTTTACCTCTCCTGTTAAAGGATAAGGAAAAAGAAAAAGAAAATGGTAATATTATATTTATTGTTGCATATATGCGTCGTGCTTGGATTTTCAAAATGTGATGACACCGTCTAGGGGTGGCCAACCTGGGATGGGTTGTTATAATTTTGGTATCAGAGCATTAGGTTTTAAGATTCTGTAGACTGCACGAGAACCTAAAAAGTGGAAGATCTAAATAAATAATATTCTTAAATGCAGAGTCTGAGGATGACACGTGGTCGTGCGAGAACTAGAGGTAGAGTTCAAAATCAGAAGGGACATGGTAGACCCCTAATTTTTAGGAGGACTGAAGTAGAGGAAGAAGTCGAGTCGGTGGTTCCCGCAAGGGAACATGGTGATGTTGCGCGTTTATATACCCAAATAAATAAGCAAATAATCGCACTTTGTTTTACTTGCAAGTGCACAAGGTCAACAGTGTAGTATAGTGTGCGAATGCAAGATCATCTCCACAGGGATTGGTAAAGTTCAATTTAGAATTATAATTGCAATGTAAAAAGATAGAAATAATAAACTGAAGGGTGATTTGATAATAATAAAGACATAGGGCTTTGATATCCACCACTAGTCATACATTCCCGATTTTGTATAAAGTATCAATGCTCTAGCCATATTATGTGTACCTACTGGTTGCCAACCTAAGGGCATGGTATCTACTCCTTAAGCTATTGATTTCCCTAAGCAACGAGTTAGGCATGGTATCTACTCTAACTCTTTTCTTCCTTAAGGGATTCAGCATGGTATCTGCTTGAGTTGTTCCTTAAGAAAGCATAGGTACTGTGGAAATCGACAACCACATGAGACCTAGGGCATGGTATCTACTCCCGGTTTCCCATGTTGATTAACCCAGGTATCCGGATAAGATGGTCCCTTGTTACTAATGTTAGACCCAGGACTCGGTCATCCAAATTGATCTAACTAACCTATCCATACCACATGCATACGTTGGCCTTACACATACATATGAGGAATGTAAATAAGCACAGGTGTTAATCAAGTTAAGTAACATAATAAGCCATGCAAAGATTTAATCAATGAATAAAAATATGGGAATGCATAACTAGGGCTTCAATCGAGCCCTATAAGAGAGTTAGTTACACATACTAACTGAAGTAAACATAATTAAACTAAACATAAAGGAGAAGAATAAACCCGAGAGAAGAGGCGTCAATTCTCTCCCAAGCTCTCCACTCCAAGTAAAAGAAAAGAGAAAAGTGCTTTCTATCTAAGGTGTCTTTTTGTGTGTGAGTTACAAGTGTATTTATAGGTCTTTGAGAAGTCCTAATAGACCCATGAGTCCTAAACTTTCCTAAAACGAAAATCTTGTATTTTCCAAAATAAGGTTCTGTAGTTTACTGTTCACGCCCGTATCTTTGCGCTCGATCGCATGTGGCCTTGCGCTCGATCGCAAGTTGCGCTCGATCCTAGCTGTGTGCGCACAATCGTATGTGCGCTCGATCGCACTTTGTCCAGAAAGTGCTCCAGGGCTTCTAGATTTCTTCCTTAAAGTGCCAAAACTGCTTCTTTTTCTCCAAGACCCTATAAAAACATGTAAAACACATAAATGGAGTAAAAGATACCAAATTAATGTAATAAAGGATCTAACAAGTGTAAATAAGGGGGCTTAAATATGTATATTTAAGCGTCTATCACACCCCCAAACTTACATATTGCTAGTCCCTTAGCAATACTAAATTAAAAACTAAAACAGAAATATAGATAAATTCAATGTTCATAGTGTCTATAAAAAATCTAGATTTTACACAAAACAATGATGCGCATTCATGAGCAAGCTTAACAAGTGTAAACATATATCTGCAATGAATAAGAGTTTTGAACATAAATCATATTCACTAGGTATTTTAAGATATCACAAGTTTGACTTTGGTGTGTGGTGATTAGCACATAAAAGGTTGGGTTTTCAAGAAATTTAAACAGGTAGTGTTTCGATGACTCAAGATTCACCAAACTTCCTATTAGAGTCAACAAATATGGCACAGTCTTTTATTTGAGAGATTTTTTGCCAAGTTAGTTCCCTTAAGCTTTCTTGATGACTCGTGTAACGAGCGTTTGGCCAATGACTCCCAAACCAGATGGTTTTAGGGCATTAGGTGTAAAGACACCCCTAAGGACTTACTAGCTCGAGTCAACAAGGCTACGAAACTAACTGATTTTTATGCTACCATTTAGAATTTTCCACCTTTTGACGTGACACTCAATGCTTACTGAGGCAAGAGGGCCAGTTACTCAGCGAAAAATTCCTTTTTTAATGATCACTTAAGATTTTCCACCTTTTGACGTGACACTCAATGCTTACTGAGGCAAGAGGGCCAGTTACTCAGCGGAAAATTTGTTTTTATTGATCATTAGGAGCATTTTTTTCTTTTTGAGTACGAATCAATCTTTTCTATTTTTATATGCCAAAATGTCAATCTAATAGGTCATCTAGTTCACAGTCAAGCAAAAGAAACATACCAATCCAAATAACATGTCATACCCCACACAGCTATGTGCTAATGTGCTCGTGATAGCTCAAGTTAAACTTGTGAATTCTTAAATGCCAAAAGGGCAGTGATCTAGGTTCAAAACTTGTTTATTGGCCTATATGTTCAAAGTGTTATGCTGACTGATGAAGTCGAATCATAATATTTTGTTTAGATCACAAAAAAAAAAAAAAAGTTTATTGGACAGAATGAACATGCATTTATCTATGAAAATAACAACAGAACTAAAAATGTAGGACATAGTGTAGTGTGTAAATGTGTCTCCCATACCCCCAAACTTAAATTACACATTGTCCCCAATGTGTGAATAACAAGGAAAGAGCTGACCTGGGAGATGGAGAACTGATGGCTGAGATGGCTCGTAGCACACCCCCAAACGTCAACTGGATGTACTTACACTGTCCTTAAAAAAGAAAGAAAAGTAAACATAAAATGGAAAACAAGTACTAATAACAAAATAACAAACAAGTAAAATACTAATAACTATTAAAAGGATATGCAGTGGGGTGCCTCCCATGAGCGCTAAGTTTTACGTCTTCAGCCAGACGTGGTACTCTCTCACTGCTGATCATCAGGTGGTGCAGTCGGAGAGGTACCGGGTGCTGGAGGTAGACGATCAAGTATGGCCTGCAGCATGGCCTCCTGGCGTGTAAATCGTGCCTCCAAACTGTCGATGCGCTGATGTACAAGAGTGGTGGCGGCAGCGACCTCGCCTCGGAAGGAGGATAGCTCAGCTAAGAAGTGCTGGGACTCGGTGGGTCCCATATCCGAATGGTCGTCCTCCCGTACCAGGCTCATGACAGGGGCTTCGGTCTCCATGTGATCCTCCTCTACTCGTTCAGCTGCTGGAGCAGGAACTGGGGGACCTCGTGGCATGTGTGATATGCTCTGTGTCCACTGAGCCCGCCCAAAGATAGGATGCTCTCGTACTGGCCCGTCACTATGGGTCCCCTTAATCCCCTTCTTCTTGAGGATGGAGGTGAGTAGGAACGGGAAAGGGAGTCCCCAAGCATTGGCCGTGGAAGTCTGCCGGCCATGTACGTGATCCTAGAACTTGTGCAGCTGGCTCCAAATGACAGACGGTATGGAGTACCAGTGGCCTCTATGGAAGGCGTATAATGTCTGAAGAAACTGGTCTCGCCGCTGTGTCTTGTGCCTCAACGGACACACATTACGCTGGAGGATCGTATCGATGAGCCATAGTCTGGGGGGCAACTTGGATCGGTCGGCCGCATTGTTATGCCTGTCGACATACTGGCCAGCGCACATATCCATGATGATCTCGGCCAGGGCAAAGGACTCCGGCTGTTCCTCGATATCAGCGCCCTCAGGAGGGGACTCATCCGTGCAATGAAGAGCAGTGGCAATATCGGTACTGGTCACCTCGATGGGCGTGCCCCTAACTGAAGAGGTGAGGACCCCCGGTCTGCTGCAGTCGAAAGATAAATGCTCATAAAACTGCACTACGAGCTGGGAGTAGGCAGTGGAGCACACCGGCTTAAACAGCCTCTTCAACCCTCGGAGTCGGAGTGCTTGGACTGCCCATTGAGTGGCATCCATGTGCCGGAATATGTCGTCGATGGCGAAAGCCGTTTCGAACAACAACTCCCGTTGCTCGATGCTGGGCCGGGATGAGGAGGCACGACTGCTGGAGGCGCCAGATGTGGAAACAGATGGTCGAGACATGCTGGTGCTTGGCTTCTGGCTGATTTACGATCGATCTCAGTGGTGTGCGCTCGATCGCACACTGTCTATGCGCTCGATCGCACCCGGTCAGGAATTACGTTGAACAGCTTATGTGCACCAAACAGGCAAGCTATAATCTGTTCAATGTGGAACTCGTTCCTACCCCTCCTGCAACCAAACAATCTTTCAATTAAACACACAACAATGTATATGTAAAAGGAAATCATAGTTTCTATTTAAAATTCGATTATGTGTAGAATACCTTGTGCAATGTATGACGGAATGTGACTAGGGAGGGGGGTCGACGGCGGTGCTGGTGGAGGACGGCGATGCTGGTGGAGGTGATGATGAGGTGTTGTGGTGGTTGGGTGTGAGGTAGGGTGATGTGGGTGGTGGAGTTGTGTGAGAGTGAGAGCTAATGTGAGTGAAAGCAAATGTGCAGGGGGCGAGTGACGTGAGTGAGGGAAGTGAGTGAGTGAGTGAGTGAGTGAGTGAGTTCAATTTTTATAAATGTCTCTGCCTCGAGTGCGCTCGATCGCACACAAGGTGCGCTCGATCGCACTCATGCGCTCGCTTGTGTTTTCAGGACACGTTCGATCGCACTCTTGTGCTCGATCGCACTGAAGGGTGCGATCGATCGCAAGTGTGGCAGATACGTATAATTAAAAACTTACTTTTAAAAAGAATGACTAACTGAAACAATACAACCTTACCAGTTGTTAGTGGCTTCAGTACCACTAACCTTACTAGAGGTGCTTGAGCTTTAATAGATGATTAAATTTTTACTTTGCTCAAACACTCTCTTCTGCGACCGTGCTAGTTGTTTGGAGGGAAACACCTAGAGTCCACCTCTTGGAGCTCTAGTGCTTGTGTTTCAGTTGTATCCTGGACTGATTCAAGTGCCAAGTCTTCATTTCTTGGAAGGAATTTAGTGTCAAGGTATGGCTTGGCTCTGTGTCCATTGATCGTAAAAGGTTGATTTCTGTTGGGACCACAGACTTCTAATGCGCCATGAGGGAAGACCTTGGTGACCATGTACGGACCATACCATCTGGATTTCAGCTTGCCTGGGAACAGCCTTAATCGTGAGTCATATAGCAGCACCTTTTGTCCTACATGGAACTCTTTCCGGACTAGTTGTTTGTCATGATAAGCTTTCGTCCGTTCTTTGTATAACTTTGCATCCTCATAGGCCTCATATCTTAATTCTTCAAGCTCATTTAGATACAGTTTCCTTTTCTCACCCGCTTGCTTCATGTCAAAGTTGAACTGCTTAATGGCCCAATATGCTCGATGTTCTAATTCCACCGGGAGGTGGCATGATTTTCCAAAGACGAGGCGGTAGGGAGACATGCCAATTGGAGTCTTATAAGCTGTTCTATATGCCCATAGAGCGTCGTTTAAGCGTAGAGACCAATCCTTCCGATTTGGCTTTACTGTCCGTTCTAGGATTCCCTTGATTTCTCAGTTGCTTATTTCGACTTGGCCACTGGTTTGAGGATGATAAGGAGTGCCAACTCTATGAGTAATCCCATACTTTAGGAGTAGTGCGGAGAAAGAACGATGATGGAAGTGGCTGCCCCCATCACTGATGATCGCTCTTGGAGTTCCAAACCTAGTAAAAATGTTAGCCTGCAGAAACTCGATAACCACTTTGTGATCATTAGTCCTTGAGGGAACAGCCTCAACCCATTTAGACACATAATCCACACCCACAAGAATATATAAATAGCCAAATGAATTAGGAAAAGGTCCCATGAAATCAATGCCCCATACATCAAAGAGTTCTACTATATGAATATTTTGTAAGGGCATTTGATTTCGGGAAGAAATGTTACCTGTCCGCTGGCATCTATCACATGAGCTGCAAAAGGAGAAAGCATCTTTAAATAACTTTGGCCAATAGAAACCAGATTGGAGTACCTTAAGAGCTGTTCGTTTTGCTCCAAAATGACCTCTACAAGCCAACTGATGGCAATGTTTCAACAAGCTCGAATGTTCCTCTTCTGGGACACATCTTCTGACGATTTGATTAGGGCAGATCTTAAAAAGGTATGGATCATCCCATATGTAGTGTCTTGATAGAGATATTAGCCGTTTCTTTTCTTGAGTGATCATACCTGGGGGAAAAATTTTAACAGTTAGATAATTAACTATATCAGCATACCATGGAAGTTTTACCTCAAGTGCAAATAGTTGTTCATCGAGAAAGTTCTCATTTAAGGGAAACTTTTTATCATCACTTTCATATGGGAGTCTTGACAAATGATCCGCAACTACATTCTCACTGCCCTTCTTGTCCTTGATTTCTAAGTCAAATTCTTGGAGTAAGAGTATCCATCTGATTAGCCTAGGCTTTGCATCTTTCTTAGAAAACAAATATCTCAAAGCAGCATGGTCAGTGAATACAATAACTTTAGAACCAATAAGATACGATCTAAACTTCTCTAAAGCAAAAATAACAGCTAATAATTCTTTTTCAGTAGTAGAATAGTTGAGCTGAGCATCATTTAGTGTTTTAGAAGCATAGTAAATAGCATGAGGTACCTTATTTTTTCTTTGACCCAAGACAGCTCCCAAGGCGAAGTCACTGGCATCACACATTAATTCAAAAGGTAGATTCCAATCTGGTGCCATCATTATTGGGGCAGAGGTGAGAACGTTCTTCAAGGTGTTGAAAGCTTGCATACAATCTTTACTCCATTCGAACTTGGTATCTTTAGTCAATAGTGCACAAAGGGGTCTTGAGATTTTGGAGAAGTCTTTTATGAATCTTCTGTAAAAACCCGCATGTCCGAGGAAGCTTCTAATGCCCTTGACCGTGAGAGGGGGAGGTAGCTTTGAAATGATGTCAACCTTGGCCTTGTCTACTTCAATACCTTTGTCTGAGATGGAGTGACCCAACACAATACCTTGTTGAACCATGAAGTGACATTTCTCCCAATTTAGTACTAGATTAGTTTCTTCACATCTCCTTAGGACATTTTCCAAATGATTTAGGCACTCATCGAAAGTAGATCCAAAGACACTGAAATCATCCATGAATACCTCAATATATTTCTCTACCATATCGGAAAAAATGCTCATCATACATCTTTGAAAAGTGGCTGGTGCGTTGCATAACCCGAATGGCATTCTTCTATAAGCAAATGTACCGAAAGGACATGTGAATGTAGTCTTTTCTTGATCCTCAGGTGCTATGGCGATTTGATTGTATCCACTATATCCATCCAAGAAGCAGTAATAACTATGACCGGCTAATCTTTCTAGCATTTGATCAATGAATAGCAGGGGAAAATGGTCTTTTCTAGTTACTTTGTTTAACCTCCGGTAATCAATGCATACTCTCCAACCCATTGTTTTTCTTGTAGGTATAAGCTCTTCATTTTCATTTTTTACCACAGTAATCCCACTCTTTTTTGGAACGACTTGGACTGGACTTACCCATTTGCTATCCGATATAGGGTAGATGATGCCGACATCTAGTAGCTTTAGTATCTCGGCCTTTACTACCTCCTTCGTGTGTGGGTTAAGTCTTCTTTGAGCATCTCGAGTGGGCCGTGCTTCCTCTTCAAGGTAGATGTTATGCATGCACTTAGCTGGACTTATCCCCTTAATGTCAGCAATGGTCCACCCAATAGCAGTTTTATGCTCCCTAAGAACTCTTAATAACTTCCCTTCTTCTCCACTACTCAAGTTGGCAGCAATTATCACAGGTAAGGTCTCATGTTCTCCCAAATAGGCGTATGTGAGATGCTCAGGTAGCTGCTTGAGTTCCAATGTTGGTGCCTGCACAATGGATGGAAGAAGAGTAGTATTAGTAGGTATGAGAATTTCAAATGGAGGAGGATACATACTGGAGTATTTAGGAGAGGTTGCAAGATGGTGCACAGCTGTGACGATGTCATCAGTAAGATTTTCATATTCTTGCTCAATATCCATCTCAGTGAAGCTATTGGTAAGAGTAGTCTCCAATGAATCGATGTGTTGGACCTGAAATGCTTGCTCAACAAAGTTTTGTATCATACAAACATTAAAGCAGTCAAAGTCATCTTGAGGAAACTTTATTGCATCAAATATTTTAAATTCTATCTTCTCACCATTAATTTTCATACTTACTATACCCTTTTTCACACAGATTTTAGTGTCGGCAGTCCTCATGAAAGGTCTCCCTAGTATGATAGGTAAAGGTATGGCATAGGGCATTCTTCCATGTCTAATACAATAAAATCTGCAGGTAGAATGAACTTGCCAACTTTTACTAAGACATCCTCGAGAATACCTCTAGGTCTTTTAATACTCCTATCTGCCAACTGTAAGGTAATAGAAGTCGGCTGTAGCTCCCCCAAACCTAGGGTTTCGAATACTGTGTAAAGTAGCAAGTTTACCCCTGCTCCTAAGTCTAGTAATGCCTTGTCAAACAGTTGATCACCTATCCTACAGGGTATGGTAAAACTACCCGGGTCTGTCAGTTTTGGTGGGAGTTTCCTAAGTAGTACAGCACTTACCTCCTCAGTTAATGCTACAGTCTCATGTTCTTGAAATTTTCTTTTATGAGTACAACAATCTTTTAGGAATTTAGCATAAGCAGGTATTTGGTGAATTGCATCTAGTAATGGAATATTAATTTCAACTTTCCGCAAGGTCTCAAAAATATCAAGCAGTTTATTGTCTTTCTTTTGTTTTACTAACCTTTGCGGGAAGGGTGGTGCATTCACCTTCTCCGTTTCACTTACCCTTGATGCTGATGGTGTTTCTTTGGACGGTGCTGTAAGCTCATCGGATCCAATCACCTTGCCATTTCTTAAGGTTGTGACAGCTTTTAGTTGTTGATGCCCACCAGGGTTGGGTAGTGTTTGAGCTGGGAGCTCTCCTTGCTTTCTGCTACTGAGCTCTTTAGCTAATTGTCCCATTTGTACCTCTAGTCTTTGAATTGCTTGCTCATGTGCCGCATTGGTTTGTTTTTGCTGAGTCATGAACTGTTCTTGCGATGTCATCAGTTGTTTTACTAGACTTTCGAGGTCGTTTCTTTTTGGTTCAGAATTAGCATGGGCAGTGGGCTGCTGATTTCGTTGCTGTCCTTGGTTGTTTTGATTGTTGCTCCATGAGAAATTTGGGTGATTCCGCCATCCAGGGTTGTAGGTGTTTGCATATGGGTTATTCTTTGGCGGATAGTTGTTGGGTCCCACATAATTTGCTTGCTCCGGATCTGCAGATAAAGGACAAGCATTAGTATTGTGATCATATTGAGAGCATATTGCACATACCTGTAGTGGTGTAGCTGAGGTAGTTTGAGCAGCCATGGCTTTTACCAACAAATCTAGTTTTCTTTCCATTGCAGCCATTTGAGGGGAAGACCCTCCATTCGTATTTACCTCATACACACCTTTACCTTTGGTCATATGTCTACCTCGAGAGGAGAATTGCTGAGTGTGTTCGCTATGGGTTTCAAACAGTTCCATTGCCTCTTCGCTGCTTTTCTCCATAAGGACTCCTCCACAACCTGAATCAACAATACATTTATTAGTATCATTTAAACCCTCGTAGAATGCTTGTACCAGTTCATCTTGAGGTAGGTTGTGATGTGGGCATTTGAGTAGCAATTCATTGAAGTGTCCCCATGCTTCGAAGAAAAGGTCCTCATCCTTTTGTTGGAAGGATTGGATCTCCTTCCTCATTTGTCTTGTCTTTTGGGCTGGGAAGAATTTCCTTAAGAATTTGCTTGCTAACTCCTCCCAAGTGTGGATGGAAACTGCAGGCAAGAATTATACCAAAGTTTAGCATTATCTTTTAAGGAAAAAGGGAATAGAATTAACCTTATTCCTTCTTGGTCTAGTCCTTGTATGTGCTGGAACTTGCAAAGATCAAAAAATTCTCGAAGATGTAAGTGTGGATCTTCATTAGGAGTCCCCCTAAAATGCGTCAAGGCATTCAAGATTTGCGGAGATATGTAATAATTTCCCGCTGCCTCAGGTTGATATGCGATGCATGATGGTTGATCGATGTTCCGAGGGATGAAGGAGTGCTTCATTGGAACTCGTGCAGGTGGTTGCTGGTTTTCGAGCTGTTCCGCCATTTGTGTTTCGTTCTCGATTTCTCCTTTGTCTCCTCAAAGTTGTCCCTAAGCCTTTGTCGGATGGTCCGTTCTAGCTCAGGATCAAGGGAAAAGAATTCCGGATGTCGGGATCGAAGTCCGTGCATAAAGCAGAAAAAACAGTTTTAGTGCAGCAGTGCAACTCTACTGCTCGGGTACTCTCTGCCCTAAATGCGCTCGATCGAACAGGAGCTTGCGATCGATCGCAATTTCCACAGAAAGTGCAAGTAGGGTTTCGTGAAGTACCTGAAACAGAAAATAACTTGATTTAAGTTTTGATAAAAGATGGTAAAAATAAAATAATAATAATGATAAAATGAAAGTAATTCTAAAAGGAACTTTTAGCGCAATCCCCGGCAACGGCGCCAAAAACTTGTTGCGCGTTTATATACCCAAATAAATAAGCAAATAATCGCACTTTGTTTTACTTGCAAGTGCACAAGGTCAACAGTGTAGTATAGTGTGCGAATGCAAGATCATCTCCACAGGGATTGGTAAAGTTCAATTTAGAATTATAATTGCAATGTAAAAAGATAGAAATAATAAACTGAAGGGTGATTTGATAATAATAAAGACATAGGGCTTTGATATCCACCACTAGTCATACATTCCCGATTTTGTATAAAGTATCAGTGCTCTAGCCATATTATGTGTACCTACTGGTTGCCAACCTAAGGGCATGGTATCTACTCCTTAAGCTATTGATTTCCCTAAGCAACGAGTTAGGCATGGTATCTACTCTAACTCTTTTCTTCCTTAAGGGATTCAGCATGGTATCTGCTTGAGTTGTTCCTTAAGAAAGCATAGGTACTGTGGAAATCGACAACCACATGAGACCTAGGGCATGGTATCTACTCCCGGTTTTCCATGTTGATTAACCCGGGTATCCGGATAAGATGGTCCCTTGTTACTAATGTTAGACCCAGGACTCGGTCATCCAAATTGATCTAACTAACCTATCCATACCACATGCATATGTTGGCCTTACACATACATATGAGGAATGTAAATAAGCACAGGTGTTAATCAAGTTAAGTAACATAATAAGCTATGCAAAGATTTAATCAATGAATAAAAATATGGGAATGCATAACTAAGGCTTCAATCGAGCCCTATAAGAGAGTTAGTTACACATACTAACTGAAGTAAACATAATTAAACTAAACATAAAGGAGAAGAATAAACCCGAGAGAAGAGGCGTCAATTCTCTCCCAAGCTCTCCACTCCATGTAAAAGAAAAGAGAAAAGTGCTTTCTATCTAAGGTGTCTTTTTGTGTGTGAGTTACAAGTGTATTTATAGGTCTTTGAGAAGTCCTAATAGACCCATGAGTCCTAAACTTTCCTAAAACGAAAATCTTGTATTTTCCAAAATAAGGTTCTGCAGTTTACTGTTCACGCCCGTATCTTTGCGCTCGATCGCATGTGGCCTTGCGCTCGATCCTAGCTGTGTGCGCACAATCGTATGTGCGCTCGATCGCACTTCATGTGCGCTCGATCGCACTTTGTCCAGAAAGTGCTCCAGGGCTTCTAGATTTCTTCCTTAAAGTGCCAAAACTGCTTCTTTTTCTCCAAGACCCTATAAAAACATGTAAAACACACAAATGGAGTAAAAGATACCAAATTAATGTAATAAATGATCTAACAAGTGTAAATAAGGGGGCTTAAATATGTATATTTAAGCGTCTATCAGGTGATAGTGTAGCTGGTACGAGTAGAGCTGGGGAAGTATCTAAAAGTAAAAATGATGAATTGCAAGATGCTCTTAACCGTGCTTTAGAGAGAATTAATGCAGCCGAAGAACGGGCTGCTAATTTGCAAAGAAGATTAGAGGAAAAGAATGGAAGAGAACCAGAGGTAGTGAGGCAAGAGATTCCTGATGGAGGGGTATTTGCAAATGAAATGCAAGGGGATTGTTTTGTGAGATTTCTTAAGTTTAAACCTCAGTCGTTTAAAGGATCTGTAAATCCGGTGGAAGCTGAACAGTGGATTGAGTATGTGGAGAAATATTTTGAGGTCTTACTGGTATCTGATAAACAGAAGGTTGCTTTTGCTTCGTTTATGCTGGAGGGTGAGGCTTCTCAATGGTGGAAGGATATTTTGCCTAGGATGAGTACACAAATAGATCAACCTTTGACTTTGAATAAATTTAAGGATGAATTCTTTGCAAAGTATTTTCCAGATTCTTTTCGGGCACAACAAGAAAGAGAATTTATCCACCTAAAGTAGGGAAATTTATCGGTGGTTGAATATGATAGTAAATTTTTAGCCCTGTCAAGATTTGTACCCGAGTTCGTGAATACGGAGGAAAGAAAATGCAAGAGATTTTTAGACGGATTACACTATGAAATTTGTTTTAAACTCTCTTACATGGGCATAGGAAATTATGCTGTACTGGTAGATAAAGCATGGCAGATTGAGAGAGATTTAATAGAGTTTAAAGGTAGGAGGGATTGGTTGAAGAGAACTAGATTTGAGGGATCTAGATGTGGCAGCAGTATGGGTGTACATGGCGGGAGACCACCCCAGAGGGGGCGTTCTTTGTCACAAGGAATGGTAGGGCAGACTCAGAGACAAGCAAGATCTGTTACTTCAGTAGCTCAGAGTAATACCAATGGGACCCCTCGATTTGGGAGACAGGCTATGGGGATTGGGAGTTATGGTAGAGGAATGAATATGCTACCAAGGGGAAGTGGAAATTTGATTTACGATCGGGAGTCAAGGGTTTGCTAAAATGTAATCAGATGGGGCATTTATCTCGGAACTGCCCTACACAGATATGCTTTGTATGTGGTGAGGGAGGACATGTTGCTGCAGATTGTCCAGCGGGGAAGTCAGTTGAAGCAAGCATTGGAAGTGTCGGGAGAAGACCGATGGAGAGAGGCAGCGGATCAGGAAGTGTGCGGGGCAGAGGTCGAGGATCTGTAGCAGAGCGAGGACGTGGCAGTTAGATTTATTCCAGAGATGGCAGAGTCTATGCATTGACCCAACAGGATGCACAAGCCACTCCTGATGTTGTTATGGGTATGATATCTATCCTTGGTAGGGCTGCTAGATTATTGATTGATCCTGGTGCAACCCATTCTTTTGCATCTAGTAGTTATATGAAATCTATTGATGTCAGTGCTAGTCCTTTGATGCATGCCATTATTGTTGAGGTTCCTACTGGAGATAGGGTTATTATCAGAACAATTTATCAAGGTTGTGTGATTAATATTACGGACCGAGAATTTGAGGTTGATTTATTGCCTTTAGATATGACAGATTTTGATGTGATTCTAGGGATGGATTGGCTATCTGCATGTCATGCATGGGTATATTGTTTTAGGAAAAATGTGGTGTTCAGGATACCCGGGCAGGAGGAGTTTAATTTTCAGGGAGAACCTAAAATACTTGTTAATTGTCTGATTTCTGCCTTAACTGCTAGTAAATGGTTGAGGAAGGGTTGTGAGGGGTATTTAGCATATGTGGTGGATTCTAGCAAAGAGGGTAGACTGTTAGAAGAAATATTTGTGGTAAAAGATTTTTCTGATGTATTCCCTGAGGAGTTGTCTGGATTGCCTTCCAATAGGGAGATCGAATTTTCTATTGAAGTGATTCCAGGATCAGCACCCATATCCATAGCACCCTATAGAATGGCACCAGCTGAATTGAGAGAGTTGAAAGTTTAGCTTCAGGAGTTGCTAAATAAACAGTTTATCCAACCTAGTACATCACCCTGGGGAGCCCCTGTGCTATTTGTCAAGAAGAAGGATGGGACATTGAGGTTGTGTATTGATTATAGACAATTAAATAAGATCACAATCAAAAATAGATATCCTTTACCCAGGATAGATGACCTATTCGAGCAATTACAGGGAGCTAGAGTGTTCTCTAAGATAGACCTGAGGTCGGGATATCATCAATTGAGGATAAAAGAAGGGGACGTGCCTAAAACTGCTTTTAGGACACGCTATGGTCATTATGAGTTCTTGGTGATGCCTTTTGGGTTGACCAATGCTCCTGCGGCATTTATGGATCTTATGAACCGGGTGTTTAAACCATTCTTAGACAAATTTGTAATTGTGTTTATTGATGATATTTTAGTATATTCTAAGAATGAAGAGGAGCATATGCGACATTTGGAGATAGTGTTGGAGATTCTGTGGAAAGAGAAATTATATGCGAAATTCTTTAAATGTGAGTTTTGGTTGAATGAAATATCCTTCTTGGGGCATGTTGTGCCGGGAGAGGGAATAACAGTTGACCCACAAAAAGTAGAAGCAGTGTTGACTTGGGAGAGACCCACGAATGTAACTGAAATTAGAAGCTTTTTGGGATTGGCTGGTTATTATAGAAGATTTATTCAAAAAATTTCTATGATTGCTAGACCTTTGACTAAATTGACCAGGAAAGATGAAAAGTTTAAGTGGTCAGAGGAGTGTGAGAGAAGTTTTCAACTATTAAAGGAAAAACTGACTACTGCCCCAGTATTAGTGCTTCCATCTGGTGATGAAGGATTTGTGGTCTATAGTGATGCGTCACATCAGGGGTTGGGATGTGTGTTGATGCAACATGGGAAAGTTATAGCTTATGCATCTAGGCAACTGAAGAATCATGAAAGAAATTATCCGACCCATGATTTAGAATTGGCTGCCATAGTTTTTGCTTTGAAGATTTGGAGACACCATTTATATGGAGCCAAGTGTGAAATTTTTACTGATCATAAAAGTTTGACGCATTTACCAACCCAAAAGGAATTGAATTTAAAGCAGAGGAGGTGGATGGAATTAATTTGTGATTATGATTGTACAATTCATTATCATCCAGGAAAGGCTAATGTAGTAGCAGATGCATTGAGTAGAAAAGTTACAGGGAGATTAACTGTTTTTGGGAGTCATGATACTAGCTTAATGATAAAATTAAGAGGAATGAGGATGCAATTGAGTGTCAGTGATAAAGGAGCATTAATGGCAAATATGGTAGTTCAATCTCCTATTATTGATCGTTTATTACAGCTACAAAGTAAAGATGAGGGAATAGAGAAAATCAGGCAGGAAGTATTGAGCGGGAAGCCGACCGAGTTTAGAATCAGAGAAGATGGTATGGTAGTATCGGGACAAAGAATTTGTGTTCCCAATGATGTGGAGATGAGAAAAGAAATACTAAAGGAGGCTCATGATTCGATATATTCCATGCACCCGGGAAATAATAAGATGTACAGGGGGCTAAAACAGAATTATTGGTGGTTAGGGATGAAGAGAGATGTAGCAGAATACATTGCTAGATGTTTGACTTGTCAACAGGTAAAATCTGAGAATAGGCATCCAGCAGGTTTATTACAACCTCTTCCGATACCTGAGTGGCCATGGGAAAATGTAAGTATGGATTTTGTCTTTGGTTTTCCCCGTACCCAGAGAGGGCATGATGCTGTGTGGGTTATAGTGGATAGACTTTCTAAATCTTCACATTTTCTTCCTATTAAAACTACCTGGAGTCCAGAAAAGTTGGCTGAGTTGTACGTGGCAGAGATAGTGAAATTACATGGAGTGCCCTTGAGTATTGTATCAGATAGAGATTCTAGATTTACTTCTAGATTTTGGAGGGGTTTTCAAGAAGCTATGGGTATGCAATTACAGTTTAGTACAACTTTTCACCCATAAACTGATGGACAGACAGAGAGAATCATCAGAATACTAGAAGATATGCTGAGGGCAAGTGTACTGAGCTTCTCAGTAAGCTGGGATGTTTATTTGCCTTTGATAGAGTTTGCATACAATAATCAGTATCAAACTAGTATTGGGATGGCACCCTTCGAAGCTTTGTATGGAAGGAGGTGTAGAACTCCAGTATGCTGGGAAAAAATTGGAGAGAGAAAGATATATGGCCCAGAAATGATAGACTTGACTACTGAAAGAATCAAACTGGTTAGGGAGAACCTCAGAGCAGCTCAGAGCAGACAGAAAGGATATGCTGACAAAAGAAGACGACCTCTTGAATTCCAAGTCGATGATTGGGTATTCTTGAAGATATCTCCGTGGAAGGGAGTGTTGAGATTTAAGAAGAAGGGAAAGTTGAGCCCAAGATTTATGGGGCCCTATTAGGTGATCGAAAGAATTGGACCCGTAGCATATCGTTTGAATTTGCCTCCGGAATTAAGGCAATTACATAATGTTTTTCATGTGTCACTATTGAGGAAGTACTTGCACGATGAGTCCCATGATATCACGAATCAGGAGATAGAAATTCAGAAGGGCTTGACTATTATGCTAGCACCAGTCGGAATCTTAGACAGAAAAGAGCAAGTCTTACGCAATAAAGTTATTCCTTTGATTCAAGTATTATGGCGCAATAAAGATGTCGAAGAAGTCACGTGGGAACATGAAGAAATAATGAGAAGGATTATCCCCAACTCTTTACTTGATTTCAGCAAGGAAATTTCGAGGACGAAATTTTTGTAAGGTGGGTAGATTTGTAATATCCGTATTTTAAGAGTAAGGGTGAATGTGTATTTTTAATAAATATGACAAAGAATTAAATCCCATAATGGCTGAATGAAGATTTCTGGAGAAAAATGTTGAAAAGCAAAAAAAAAAAAAAAAAAAAAAAGAGTAAAAAAAAGTCAACTTGGAACAGTAACTCGGGGCAGCATACCTACTGCCACCGAAAGAATGATTTCAAGTGGAATGATTTGTATATTTGTTGTTGTTGTTTAGTGTGGAAGTGGAGAACAAAACATAATGATTATGTCTTTTAGTTATTATGTTTGTTTTGTATTAAAATGGTATCTTATGGAGGACTTGAGGGAGAGGCGGGGGGTGGCTAATTTTCAGCCGAGCTCCCCTATAAATATGAGTTTTGAGTTCGTGTAATTACACGAAGAAAGTTTCCTATAGTTCCAAATAATTCATCTGTGTTCTTAAAACACTTAGGAGTTTAAAAAAAGGTGGAAGGAACAAAATTTTGAGGGTACTTTCGAAAATATTTCAGGAAGCTATCAAAATAGCATAAGGTAATAAGGTAATGTTATTTTAACATTTATAAAAGTTTCAGGAGGTTAAAATAGGAAATTTTTTTCAAACTGTGGTTTATGGAGAAAAGAATAAATAATAAGAAATTTAAATTCCAATATTATATCAGGTGTTGGTAGTCAGTAATTGAGAGAAAATTCGAAGAAGAACGGGAAAGGCAAAGAGGTGGTCTACGAGTAGCTTTAAGTGCTACATGGTGAGTTGGATTTACTTTAAGTAGTCTAAATGAAAAATCAATTATTTGGTGATAATATTAATTTTAATTATTTAAGTATGCTTGGGTGATAGACGAAAAAATTGATTTATGGGTATGATAGGAAATTTGGACAGGTAGAAATATTTCTCGGCGAGAAATAATATTTTTGAAAATTATAAGTTTATTTGAGAATAAAAGCAATAAATAAATTATTGATGAGATATATTGATGTTTTAATACGAGTTATGATGAGATGAATTTTAGTAGACCTTGACAAAATTTCGATGGATGATTTGAGGTGAATTTTAGTGGATCTTGGCAGACTTTAATAGATTATTTGATGTGATTTGGGGATAGAAGAGTTTAGTGAAATTTTTATATAATTTGATAAAAATCTGGATATTTGGATGTAAGAAATTTTTAAAGAAACTTTGTTATATAAAATTTGTGGATAATTTGGATAGCCAAATTAAGTGGTTTAAATCTTTATATTGTTTTTATATTACTGTTTATATTACTGTTTCATATCATTGTTCATGCACATATGCATTTAATAATATAACCGAAAGAACCGGGAAGGCAGCCGGTCTAATGAAATAACCGTGACAGCCGGTATATGCTGGGATGAAAAGTGAAAACCGTGACAGCCGGTATATGCTGGGATGAAAAGTAAAAACCGTGACAGCCGGTATATGCTGGAATTAACCGGGAAGGCAGCCGGTCTGATGAGAATAAAAAAACCGGGAGTGCAACCGGTCTAAGATAATAATAATCTGTCGACAGGTGGGAAGACGTTCCCATCATAATCATTCTTGCATCTGCATCTGTTTTAATTATCGTTACATTATTTGAAATGTTGAGATGTGGTATATTAATTGTGAATTAGATTATAGATGGCTGGGTCTCATAAAAAGAGACAGCTAAAATGATGAGATTTTTGAGATACTGAGATATGGTATATTAATTGTGAAATAAATTATAGATGGCTAGGTCTCATAAAAAAGAGACAGCTAAAATGATGAGATTTTTGATATGCTGAGATGTGGTATATTAATTGAGAATTAAATTATAGATGGCTGGGTCTCATAAAAAGAGACAGCTAAAATTATGAGATTTTTGAGATGCTGAGATGTGGTATATTAATTGTGAATTAAATTATAGATGACTGGGTCTCATAAAAAGAGACAGCTATAATGATGAGATTTTTGAGATGCTGAGATATGACATTTTTTGTGAATTTCATTATAGAAGGTTGAGTTTCATAGAAAGAGACAGTAGGGTGATAAGACTTACCTAAATGATGGACTTTTTGAAATGAACCTCGTTACGAGGTAATTTGGAGATAATTGATAGTCTTAAGGTGAACCAATTATTGAGAAGAAGATATTGGTAGTAGAAAGTTGTCATCAGGTTCTGCGAAAATAAATTTTAATATTAAAGGATTATTGATGGAATTTGGAATACTTTCAATAAATTTAATTCGCTGAGCTTGTGAAGCTCACTCCTCTCTGTTCAATGTTTTCAGGTAACAATCAAGATAAATAATCTGGTGGGTTGAAAATCAGACGAGATCTTTTCTTTTCTGTAAGCCAAGTACGTGTCAATATCCTCAGACAATTAAGTTAAAGACTTGTAAAAATCTTATTGTAAATATTCATGCATTTATGTATATTATGTTTAAGTGAATATCAGATTTCTTTACCTCTCCTATTAAAGGATAAGGAAAAAGAAAAAAAAATGGTAATATTATATTTATTGTTGCATATATGCGTCGTGCTTGGATTTTCAAAATGTGATGACACCATCTAGGGGTGCCCAACCTGGGATGGGTCGTTACATATATATAGGCTGATAACCTCAAATTATTTTATCGGGGAAGTCCCTACAACATTTGCTAAGTTGACCACATTGAAGGACTTGTAAGCTTTCTAATATGGTTCATTAAGCTCAAATTAATTACAGTTTGTTGGGTATGAAGTTGATTAATACAGGTATTTACTTTTTCTCAACATAATGCAGTTGGATCAATGACAACCAATTTACAGGAAAGATTCGTAATTTTATTCAGAACTGGACAAAACTTGACAGATTGTAAGAGCTATATTATTTGTGATATTTTGTAATGTTATTGTTTTTATTTTTTATCGATGTAAAGTTATTAAGTTAGTAGAATTATGTATAATTGCTGAATTGAATCAACCTTTTGGAACAACAGAGTAATTCAGGCTAGCGGTTTGGTTGGACCAATTCCTGATGGCATTGCTGCTCTTGAAAATTTAACCAACTTGTAAGTTTGACTCTTTTATAGATTTTAATTATTTCGTATGGGTTTGCAATTATTGTTGTCATTTTCAATTGGTTGAAAATCAATATGCAGGAGAATTATTGACTTAAATGGAACTGAAGCACCCTTTCCACAACTTAGCAACATAAAAAAGTTGCAAATACTGTGAGTTAAATGTGATAATAAAAAGTTTCAATTACTTCCTCATTTTTCCTTTTATTTTTTTTGTAACTCAAAGTAAATATCATTTGTTCAGGATTCTTAGGAGTTGCAATATCATCGGGCCACTACCTAAATATCTTGGGGAATTGACAACTTTAAAGAACTTGTTCGTACAGACTTGTTCTCTTCCCCCTCTTAATTGCAGATAAAGGATTTTTTATTTATTTTGTTTCAGTCTTTTTGGTTGCAAAGTTCATTATGATGTTCGAAAACTTTTTGGTTGTCTACCATTCATCATGAACTTTTGAAACATCATCTGTTTTTAATGTTTCTACAAATTCACTTGCAGAGACCTCAGCTTTAACAAATTGAGTGGAGAAATTCCAAGCACATATACTTAACTTAGTGGCATGAATTATATGTAAGCATCTGGTTTGTGTTTCTAATTTTTTTTCCAATAAATTGCTGGAAGACATTTTTAATTGCTTGGGAACAGTGTACAAGCTCATATAATTTATTAACTTGCGTAATTATCAAGAAATAAAGTAAAGAACCATCTTAATGACCCAAACAAGAAGACAATATTTGAAGCCACTGGGTCAAATTATGATTCCTGCTGGAGCTTCAACATTGCAGTGTTTGAAATATTAAAGTTGTGATGGATGATGGGAAAATTTGTCTTGAATTGAAAGTTTTGCATAAACTAAGCAAAAAAAACCCTTAGGAAATTTTAAGATATATAGCAAAGAAAAAAATTATGTTGTGTTACCAGTTATCAGTAATGGACTCTGATATCCAGAGATCATAGGTATTAAACTAAAATATATATTGTGTGTTTTAGATATTTCTGCTTATTCAGATACTGAGTAGAGAATTAGCATAATCATTTACAATTCCTTGTTGTGATTCATACTGCTGAAAGCTACATACTAAATTTATGATATTGATTTTTTCAAGTACTTAACTGGAAACTTGCTAACTGGACCATTGCCTGCTTGGGTGCTAGCAGATCAAGGGAAGAACATGTAAGCTTCTTTTAAAGTGCTTTATATGATTTGAAAAATCATTATCCAAGGTCTATTAATCTTATCACCTACAAGGTAAATAAACCATCTACATTTACAGTACTTTTCCGTCATACTTCGATCAACTCCGATAAAGCTTTCTTTTGACTGTCTATTTTTAGTGGACTCGGTTATAACTTCTGGTCATTTTAAGATCTAGTGCATGCTGGAATATCAGTTATGTTGAAATGCAATTGATTGGAAGATTTGTAGAAAAAAGTAATAAAACTTAAATGAATACTTAACTGGTGTGGATGCATGGAAAAACTGAAATGTATGTTTTATAGCTTGATCAAACTTCTGAGATAGTTTCTGAATCATCAGAGAGAAAATGTGGACCTTTTCTTCTTTTCCTTGTTCATAAATAATAATAAAAAGTAGAATTAAGTATATAGAACTAAGTACATATAAGTTATTGTCTTGGATTAATCAGAATTATGTCTGGAATTAAGAACTGATATCAAATATGTAAATTTCTTCCTGTTAAAATAAGAATTAAAAATAACTTTTGTATTATTGATTGTTGATTTGAATACAATTCAACAGTCTTATATATAAACTTATGAATAATAAATCTAATAGGACTAGGATACAATGATTAGATAAGATAAATATAAACTAAGCCTACTATAACACATAATAAGAATACTATTAGGATTCTCAACACTCCCCCATAAGTTGGAGCATAGATATCATATGCACCAAACTTGTTACAAATAAATTTAAATCGAGAACTATCCAATATGGTTTTTTAAATAAATCTGCTAACTGATCTGTTAATTTCACAGGTATGGTACTGATCACATTTTGCAGATGCGTTTCTCAAACAACAGACAATTAACTTCAATATATTTAGTTCTTTCATGAAACACTAGATTATTCGCAATATGAATAGCTGCTTGATTGTCACACATCAAACTCATAAGACTTGAGTGTTTAATACCAAGTTCCACTGACAAACGTTTTAACCAAACCATCTCAAAGGTAGTTGATGGGGTGCGACTTTACTGTTTAATCCCAAGTTCTGATAACAAATGTTTTAACCAAACCATCTCAAAGGTAGTTGATGGGTACAGAAGGGTATGGGGGCAAGTTTGTAATTTTTTATTATGGGAGAAAATTTGTGATTTTATAATATGGGGCAAATTTGTATTAGGATTAGGGTTTTTTTATATACAGTGTTAGCTTAGGGTTAGATTCCTAAATATCATTGTATAAGGGGATCCCTATGTTACTTTTCGATTAGCTTTGAATAAATAAAAAATCAGATTGATATGGGTATCAGTTCCTCTCAAACTCCAGGGTAGCCTGATTTCTTTTCCTATCACCAGGGTAGCCTGGTATTCTCTTCCAGTCTCAAGGGTAGCTTGGCTTCTATTTCTTATTCTATTACTGTTCTACATCAGTTTGGTATCAGAGCCTAAAATTGGTCCCACAAAAATTTTACAGATCTATCCACCCATTAGTAAACACGAATCAAACAAGGCCTTAGGTCAAAACCATTTAAACGCATATTCATCACTTTCCGATGACTTCCAGATCACCAAGAGAATCAATTCTGCCCAACGAGGCATTCCTTGAGCTCCAAAAGGTACTTGATAGGGTTTCTAAGAGAATAGAAAACTTCACCGCCGATTTTAATCCCAATTATGGTTTTATTCTCGATCCATCAAAGCAAGTTAATTATGCTCACTTCAAACATGAGAACCACGAAGATGAAGCTTTCTAAGATCATTGACTTAGAGACGACTCACGACACGTCAGAAGTCTTTGTCGAGCAAGTTGAGACAACAAATTGCAAGCATGCCCAAGACAAGGATGAGGAGCTGAGCAATGTTGAAGTTGGTAATCTAGATATTGAAAAGATAGTCAATGAAGAAAGTACGCAGGAACAAACTTTCAAGCCACTAGAAAAGATAGAAGATCAGATGGTTATCCTGGCCACAACTACTCCGTCACATGTTGAGCAACTTCATGAAAAATTGGAAGACACGAGTGAGACAATAGTTTTTATGCAAGCTTTCAGTGTTGATTTTATCATGCCTGTTTGGTTTGAAGCACCTCTCCAACATACATTCTTCACCAAAAAAATTTCTCGAGACTTCATTTTTCAAGACCGGCATGACAATGTTTCATTTCTCCAAGCATCCCAATTATTATTGCTTCTTCACTTCAAAACTCGAGATCGAGTTTTTCTAAGTGGTGGAGAATGATGGGGTACAGAAGGGTAAGGGAGCAAGTTTATAATTTTGTATTTTAGGGAAAATTTGTAATTTTCTAATATGAGAAATTTTTTATTAGGATTAGGGTTTCTTTATTTGCAGTGTTAGCTTAAGGTTAGGATTCCTAAAGATCCCTATATAAGGGGATCCTTATGTTACTTTTCGATTAGTTTTGAATAAATAAAAATCAAATTGATATGGGTATTAATTCCTCTCGACCTCCAGGGTAGCCTAGCTTCTTTTCCTATCCCTAGGGTAGCCTAGTATTCTCTTCCAATTCCCAGGGTAGCCTCGCTTCTATTTCTTATTCTATTATTGTTCTACATCAGAAGTATGTGACATTGCTCTATATTCGGAATCAACACTCGATCTGACCACTATAGTTTGCTATTTACTTTTCCATGATACTAAATTACATCCAACAAATGCACAATATTAGTGGACCTCCTATCAGATGGAGAACATGCCCAATTTGCATCAGTATGAGCATTGTCACTACAAAGGATTTTGACAGATGAATTGAGAACATAAAGGTTTCACCTCAGCACAAAAGGCACAAAAATTAGAAAATAACTGAGAACAATCTTTCATTAAATAAAGTTAGGTGAGCCTGGAATAATCATTCACAAAGTAACAAAATACCAAAAGCCAAGTTTAGAAGACATGCGACTCGGACCCCAAACATCAAAATGTACTAATATAAAAGGACTAGACACATGTTTATTAATGTGGGAAAGAAAGGACATGCGATGATGCTTACCCAACTGACATGACTGATACTCCAAAGATGAAACATGATTAAAAGTCGAGACTAATTTCTTTAGTGTCTCCAAAGATGGATGACCAACACAACAATGAAGTTGGAAATGAGGTACTCTAACTGAGCCGATAACAAGGGATGAGACAAGATCAAAATAATTAAGACTGTTGGATTCATGCCCTCCCCCAATTATCTTCCGCATCTTCAGATCCTAAATAAGAACATAAATAAGGAGAAATGTAACATAACAATTTAGATCTTTTGTAAGCTGACTAATAGATAGCAAATTATACTAAGAAGAAGGAGCATAAAGTACGGATGATAAAACACATAAGAACTAGGATGCACAGTGCCAATACCACTTGTAGTAGTTTTAGATCCATCAGCAAGAGTAACATCAGGTAAGGATGATGACTGAGAAAAGTAGAAAAAATATTAGTGGTATCTTACAAATTATCAGTGGCTACAGAATCAAGAACCCAAGTTTTAGATAAAGAACTATTAGAGGGTAAACAAGCAATTGGTGTACCTTTCTGGGTCAAAAGAGTAGTCATGAAAGATGCCTGATGAATTGCCTTATACTGCCAAGTGCCAACATGTCTCCCGAATATGCCCATAACGGTGACAATGAGTACATTGATGAACGGAACCTGACCATTACCATAACAACCAACAAATATACCATTACCACCAATTTCACGACCACTTCTACCATTAAGACGACTCATATCACTAAAATCATGTTCTCTACTACTACTAATATCAATTTGACCACCTTGTCAAGCCTGAGTCAACAAAGTAGATTTATCTGAAATCATAGGAATGAATTTTTTTTAATTATTGTTTTTTCTTATTTTTTTTACTATGAACAATACCCAAAAAGTAGTATGAACAGTGCCTAAAAAGTATTGTGAACAGTACCAGAGATTTTTTTGGGAGAAAAAAGAAGGAAAAAAAATTATTGAGAATCCCAAGATAAATCTTGCTCTGATACCATTTTGAAAATAAGAATTGAAAAGAACTTTTGTATTATTGATAGACGATCTAAAACAAATTCAACAGCCCTATATATAGACTTATGAATACTAAATCTAATAGAACTAAGATACAATAATTAGATAAGATAAATATAAACTAGGTCTACTATAACACATGATAAGAATTCTATTAGGATTCTCAACACTTTCAAATATCAAGAACAATGTGTGATACATCTTTGATTTATACTTTTCCTACTTATATCTTGATTCGGAAGATGATGAATAAAAATTGCAACTTTCATGTGCAGTGATCTTACATATAACAACTTTACAACCGGAAACTCAAGCCCGTCAAGTTGTCAACACCGGAGTGTGTAAGAATGATGTTATCTAACTTGTATATAGGTGTATGTCTGCATGTAACTTTATTATACAGACTGAACTTTATGCTTTGTCTTTCTCTCTACAAGAACTTATTTGCAAGCTCTTCAAAGGGCAACAACTTGTAAGTTCTATATTGTGTATATTCTTTTGTTAACTGTAAGTTCTATGTTCACTTTTGATTTATTAAACAACTTTTTTTCCATATATTTTGTTACTAAATTTTTCTTGACTTTTTTTATGTTCTCGACTTGTCATCTAATTATTATGTTGCAATGCTGACTTGTTTCTGATTTTGCGTTGCTGTCAGTGGAAATTTTTCATGTTTGAAAAGTTGTTCAAAATGTAAGTTGAAATGCCAAATATTCTACAATTTTTTTGTTAATTTCATATGTTGGAAATCACCTTGACAAGATGCCCAGGTGGTGATCTTCTAAACACCCAAGTCTAGAATGACTTATAGAAAGAAATACAGCAATCGAACACAAGAACAGAAAATCAAAGAAAGAAAGAAGACAAGCAATTTGTTATTGAGGTTCGGCAATGTGTTCACGTCCCTGCGAGTTCCTTCGAACTCTCTACAGTAAATCAAATGGTTCTTACAAGTTACAGCAATCCCCTTCAAGAAACCAAGTTCTTGAAGAAACCAAGAAGATAAGTAAGGAAGAAGATAAGAACTAATAATGGTCTCTATCTAATCTACTCTCTCTTCTTTACAACCAGCCTCACTACAAGAGTCCCTCTTGTGTTTCTTTCACACAATTCTCTCTTGTATTGATCTCACTCAATGTCACAGCCTGTGTGTTCTCTCATATGTTCTATGAAAAATAAGGCTAGGAAACCCCTTTTATAGCCATCCACTTCTTGGTCTTTCTTGTGAATCAATCTCCATCCTTTGATCATGACCATCACTTAATCATGGCCCTTCATCACTCTCTAAGTGGTGTTGTGCGTTTTGACCTTGCACACACACACTTAAGAGGTTAATAAAGTATGCCGCCTATGTGTGCAATAGTGTGCAGGACGCTTAGGCGCTCAACAGGGCATGTCGCGGTGCTAGGCAGAGTCTGCTTACGTGCACACTGGGTGGTGCGGCGCTGGTGTGTGCACACTGCGGTGCTGGTGCGCACCTGATGGTGTGCCTGCTGGAAAGTGCAGCGCTGGGCATGCGCACTGTGGTGCTGGAGTGCTCTTGAGGTATGCACACTAGAAGGCGCTGCACTGGTGTGTGCGCGCTCCGGCACACACTGGTGCTGTTTCCTTCTGCTTGCTGTGCGCACACCCTTCTGCTTGTGTGCAAAAGTGCGCACACTAGTGCGCTTAGCCTTACCTTGCTCCAAAGTGATGCACACACTTGTGTGCAGTCTTCTAACTTGCTAAACTTTAATCCTCCAACCTTGGTTTAGACTTTAACCATATTTGAACCACGCTTGGAAATGTTTAAACCTTAACCTTGTTTAAACTATGTTTAAACCTTAGACAAATTCCAACAATCTCTACCTTTGTCTTAGCGTTTAAACCCGAACCATTGTGTAGAGAGCTTCAGGATCCAAACTCATCTTGAGTCATAAATCAACCGACTCTATTCCTAAGAAGTCCAAGGCAATGATTGGACCTTTTTAGAGGTAGAACCTTGGTGCCTAAATCTTCAGGACTTTCCTCCATGGTCTTCTTGTCAACATGAGTGCATACTTTCGTACCATTTTTTGGAATGTAATGATACCGAACATCCATATGCTTCATCCCCTGATGGAACACCAGAATCCTCAATAAGTGCCCCGCACTTTGGCTATCTGAAGTCACCATCACCTACTCTTTTAGAACCTCCCATTCGTCCAAGAACCCTTTGCACCCCATAGCCTCCTTTATGGCTTCTGTAGCCGCTATACATTCTGCCCTGGTTGTTATGAGTGCTACCATTGGCTGCCACTGAGCCTTCAAATACCTCAGCAACCACTTCATCCCAAGCCAATGCTCTTTTCCATGATTACTCACAAATTTGCTGAGAACACCTATTGCCCAAGAAACCCTTAACCAATTTCTCTCATTTTCTCGGATGATTCTCATCCCAATGATCTTTTGTGTAAGGCTGAGATCCTTCCTCTCAAACTCCTCACTGAGTTAAGATGTAAACCTTTCCATCCTCTTCCTACTATTCCAACCCAATATCACATCAATGACATAGATAAGGATACTCACCATTTTCTCCACCTTGTGTCCAAGTGAGAAAGTTTCTGTGAAATTTATGTCTTATCTTCTTGTGAACCCATTCACCACTAGCCTAGCCTTGTTCCAGACTTCATCTCCTGGAGGGTACCCTTCTTTGATCTTGTAAGTGCACTTACATTCCACAACTCTCTGATTTCCTGGAATTTTTACCAATTCCTAGAAGTTGTTCTTCCTCAAAGAATCCATTTCTTCCTCTATAGCTAGCTTCCATCTTGGCAAATCTTTACACTCTATGGCATCTGTATAAGTTTATGGTTCAACCATCCCTCATTTTATCCAAGGAGCTGCTGCATCTGCAGCATTTGTAAACCCATATCTCAAGGGTGGTCTAACCATTTTTCTTTCCCGGTCTCTTGTGAGCTGGTAGTTATTTACTGCATCAACCTCTTCTTGTTCAGCCTCTCCTTCTTGAGTTTCTTGAGCTTGGCCTTCATCCAAGGGCTTTACCTGGTTCTAACCCTCTTACCTCCTCTGCTCTACCTGAATCGAGTGCTCCTTGATGCGATGCTCCACAAGAACCAAACTGGTTTGCTTACTAGCCCCTGCAGGGTTAGTTTTCTCCAAGTAGGGAAATAACAATTCATTAAAATTAACATCCCTACTTATAGTGAGTTTAAATCCTTTTTTTCTCTAAAGACCACAACCTATACCCCTTATCCCCTTCCCCATATCCTAGAAACACACATTTTCTAGATCCTGGGCTAAGTCTATCATCCTTTTGTTGTGCATACGCAGCACACCCAAAAGTCCTAAGGTTGTCCAACTCAAGGGGTTTTCCACTCCATATTTCTTCGGGAGTCTTATGGTACACAATCCTAGAGGGTGATCTATTCACTAAATACGCAGCAGTAGGCACAACTTCCCCCCAAAAACATTTGGGTAATCCATATCCATTTAACATGCACCTAACCTTTTCCATAAGGGTCTTATTCATCCACTCAGCAACTCCACTTTGCTAAGAGGTTTCCACAACCGTTGTATTTCTTAGAATGCCATTTAACCTAAAGAATTGATCAAGTTCTTGGTTAAAATTTTTTAAGCCATTATCGGTTCTTATCGCCTTAACTACTCTACCCATTTGAGTCTCAACCAGCCCTTTCCACACCACTAATTTATTCAAGGCATCTGATTTATTCTTAACCAAATAAACCCAAACCTTTCTTGAATAATCATCAATTCAAGGCAGAAAGTAAATGTTACCTCCCTGTGTTGGTGTCCTTGCTGGTCCCTAAAGGTCCGCATAAATGTAGTAAAGAATTCCCTTAGGCTTGTGCACTCCAGTGTTGAAGCTGACCCGATGTTGTTGCCCAAGAACACAGCTCTTGCAGAAATTGAGTTTCTCCATCTCAACCATCAAGCTTACTGCTTAATCCATGATGTCCGTGTCTCTGATCATCTCATAGAGTCCATCGTTTCTTGCTGCATTAATCACTACCAAAGATCCCTTGGCCACCTTGATCTTTTCTCCCTTTACTTTGCATGTATACTCATGGAATCCAACTGCCCCAATGAGATCAAATTTCTCCTCAAATCTGGGAGATACCTTACATTTTCCAACAACTTGTCATTCCATCAAACATCCTCACTTGGATGTCTCCCATGCCCCTCACTTGGTAAGAAATATCATTCCCCAAGAAAACCCTTTTATCATTGGTTTCCTTGAATTTCTTGAACCAACTCCGGTGAGGGCACATGTGATGAGTGCACCCAGTATCCAAGATCCATTTCCCGCTGCCTTCTTACCCTTTGCTCACACTTGAGCACACAACAAGAACATCATCATCTTGCTGTTCTTTCTTGGCAACCAAAGCCTCTCCATTCTTGGTATGGCTTCCTCCTCTATCCCTTGTCATCTTCTTGCAATCTTTCTTAACATGACCCTCCTTATGGCAGTAATAGTTCCTCTTCCCTCCAAAACTCAGTTTAGAATGCATTCTCCCATGGCTTTCTCCTCTACCTCTATCCCGGTAGTAGCCATGCATGCTGCTGTGCACTTTTTCATGGCTCTCTCCTCTACCTCTGTCCCGGTAATAGCCATTGATGTTGCTGTGCACTCTCCTATGGCTCTCTTCTCTATCTCTGTCTTGGTAGTAACCATGTATGTTGCTGTGCACTCTCCTATGGCTCTCTCCTCTACCTTTGTCCTGGTAGTAGCCATGTATATTGCTGTACATTCTCCCATGGATCTTTCATCTAACTCTGTCCCGGTAGTAGCCATGGTTGCTGCCATACCGAGTTGTTGGCCTTCTTTTAAATAACAGCCATTTACCACTTGATGCACTCCTTATCTTGGCATCAATATTATCTTGCAACTCTTTATTAGGATCAAATTTCAAAGCAAAGATTTGTTTACGAAGATACCTCTTATCCGAGAGAATCTTGGCAAGAAACATCTCTTCTAGTTTCTTCCATATTGCAGCTGGATCTTTCGAGTCTCCACACTCCCTTGTGACATTATCCGACATGTGCAAGAAGATGGTGCTTTAAGCCATCTTCTTCATCTCAATCCGCTAGTCCTCTGTGACACTTACTGGAAAAGTATAATCTTCTCCAAGAGCCAAGTCCACTTTCTGTTGCACTAGAACCGCCTTGATCTTCTGCTTCCACAGGGAAAAATCTCTCTTTCCATCAAACTTCTCAATACCGAAATTTGAACTCATTTTGCGAAAAAGATCCATTGATTTATGCAACACCCACAAATACTTTCCAACTTCTTCTAAACCTCAAGAACACAGATCGAAGATGGATCTTAAACCGTTCTTGAATCACCCTCAAGAACACAATCAGATCTTAATCTTTACACCGTTCTTGACACACCATCAAGAACATGATCAGATATTGATCTTAACTCCTTTCTTGATTCATCTCAAGAACATGATCAGATATAGATCTTAACACCGTTCTTGAATCACCTAAGAAGTTGACCTTTGATTCTTAGAGTCTTGGCTCCGTTACCTTCTTGTTCTTGCTCTGATACCCAGCTGTACAAGATCTGATACCACTGTTAGAAATCACCTTGACAAGATGCCCAGGTGGTGATCTTCCAAACACCCAAGTCCAGAATGACTTGTAGAAAGAAATACAGCAATCGAACACAAGAACAGAAAATCAAAGAAAGAAAGAAGACAAGCAATTTGTTATCGAGGTTCGGAAATGTGCCTACGCCCCTGTGAGTTCCTCCGAACTCTCTGCACTAAATCAAATGGTTATTACAAGTTACAGCAATCCCCTTCAAGAAACCAAGTTCTTGAAGAAACCAAGAAGATAAGTAAGGAAGAAGATAAGAACTAACAATGCTCTCTATCTAATCTACTCTCTCTTCTTTACAACCAGCCTCACTACAAGAGTCCCTATTGTGTTTCTCTCACACAATTCTCTCTTGTATTGATCTCACACAATGTCACAGCCTGTGTGTTCTCTCACATGTTCTATGAAAAATGAGGGTAGGAAACCTCTTTTATAGCCATCCACTTCTTGGTATTTCTTATGAATCAATCTCCACCCTTTGATCATGATCATCACTTAATCATGGCCCTTCATCACTCTCTAAGTGGTGTTGTGCATTTTGACCTTGCACACACACACACACTTAAGAGGTTGATAAAGCATGATGCCTATGTGTGCAGCAGTGTGTAGGGCGCCTAGGCGCTCAACTGGGCATGCCGTGGTGCTGGGCAGAGTCTGCTTGCATGCACACTGAGCGGTGCGGCACTGGTGTGTGCGCGTTGCGGTGTTGGTGCGCACCTGATGGTGTGCCTGCTGGAAGGTACAGCACTGGGCGTGCGCGCTGCGGCACTGGAGTGGTCCTGAGGCATTCACACTGGAAGATGTGGTGTGTGCGTGCTGCGGCGCACACTGGTGCTGCTTCCTTTTGCCTGCTGTGCGCACACCCTTCTGCTTACGTGCAGAAGTGCGCACACTAGTGCGTCTAGCCTTACCTTGCTCCAAAGTGATGCACACACTTGTGTGCAGTCTTCTAACTTGCTAAACTTTAATCCCCCAACCTTGGTTTAGACTTTAACCATCTTTGAACCATGCTTGGACATGTTTGAACCTTAACCTTGTTTAAACTATGTTTAAACCTTAGAAAATTCCAACATAAAATGGCTGCTATAGGTTTTATAACTATGTAAACACACAATATTAGATTAGATAATAACATTCTTAGCTCTTATGTACTCCGTCATTGGCAAATCAAATAGTAGTGTTGCTTTTTTCCTTTTGTGAAATTTTAATTTTCTTGTTTCATATTCATAAGTAACTAATCTTTTGCTTTCATTCCAGCATTTTATGATCTCCATATAAATTGTGGTAACACAACATATGAAGATGACACAACTGAAGTTGGACCTTCAAGTTTTTTCCAGAGTGAAACTAATTGGGCACTTAGCAGCACTGGTAACTTCTTGGATGATGGAATCAATTTAGACTCCTATACCCGCACGATTAATGCATCAAGGCTCTCTATGAATGATTCCCCGTTGTACACGCAAGAACGCCTTTCTGGCATCTCTTTAACTTATTATGGGTTTTGTCTGGGAAATGGAAACTACACAGTAAATCTCCACTTTGCAGAGATAATGTTTACCGATGACAAAACTTATAGCAGCCTCGGGAGGCACTTATTTGATGTTTACATTCAGGTATTAAAAAGTATGATACTTCCCACAATCAACTTCATTTATGATATTCAACAAACTTCAAAATTTTAATGTTTTGCTTTAGTAGGGCCAATCAAAATGTTTAAATTTATCCTGTATATGGTCCAGACTGATCTTAGGGCTGGAGTTTTATTCCTTGTCACCAATTTCCTATATAAGAAGTCAATTGGATTTTGTTATTGCAGGGGAAGCTTGTGTTAAAGGATTTCAATATTGAGGATGAAGCAGGAGGTGTTAGTAAGGCAATTGTGAAAAGATTTACTGTCAATGTGACCAACAAAACGTTGGAGATACGATTGTATTGGGCTAGGAAGGGAACATGTGGTATCCCTAGAAGAGAAGTATATGGCCCGCTTATATCAACTATTTCTGTTAAATCTGGTAGGTTGTACACCATTATGAGCTTCTTATCTTAGAATTTTGCTAGGGACCTTTGGCCTGTCCAAAAGTGTTTGTTCATTTTTTTAATCTGTGCCCGATGTTCGTTTTATATCATGCATGTTTTATTCCTTTATGATTACTGGAAACCACACATTGTACTAACATTCTTTTGTTGAAGTGTTTGACTTGAGGGTTTTTCTTTGTTCATGGCAACATAAGTGTCTTCACTTCTTTTTTGTTCCTTCTAGTTCTTTTGGTTTGATCTTTAGGAATTCAAGAAAGAATATCCACTCGCATATTTACTATTAATTTACTGAGTGACGAATTTAGGGGTAGATTGGTTTTTTGTTGGTCAACCCAAATTATAATTTGTTGGGTGATTTGAAAAGCTGGGGTACGGTACCCAGCTTCTCAAAATTAAATTATTTCCTCCCCAATTAATAATTTCTCCCAAACATATAAATTGAGTCTTTGTTCTAGTTATAAGTGGGTTTTAACAATAAAAAGAATTTATAAAAATTCATGCTTCACTAATAATGTTTTTTTCTTTGAAGTATAACTAATCATGTTTAGTAGTTTAGTTATGCATCTGCTTGAGCAGTGTTATCGCATCAGATTTAACTGTTTAGGCATTTTCTTTAATCAGACTTCAGGCCCCCATTAGACTTCGTGCACCTATCAGAACCTAGCAGTAGTAGTATATCTGTAGGCACAGTGGTTGGAATCATGGCTGCAGCAGCAGCCATTGTTTTGCTGGTTGTGGGTATCCTTTGGTGGAAAGGCTGTAAAAGAAAGAAAATACATTGGAAGAAGGTATTTTGGGAGAAATTAGCTTTTAACTTTTCAGTTATAATTATAAGTTTTTTTGGTAAACTTAGGAATGAATGTGTTAATAATAATCAATGTCCATTTGAACCCATCTCTAGTTACTATGAAGCCAGAAATTTCTATAATAATTATCTCATAAATGTTTCTCATTTAACTCAGCCTCTTCCACAGATCTAAACGGTCTTGATTTGCACACTGGTTCATTTAGCTTGAAGCAAATCAAATCTGCCACAAACAACTTTGATATTACTAACAAGATTGGTGAAGGTGGTTTTGGTCCTATTTACAAGGTATTTTGCAAAAGAAATACTTTAACTTTGATTTATTGCACTTGATCTACTGCAATTGCAGTTCTTTTCTGCAAGCACTTTCTGTTTTGTGTAATTAACAATGAAAGCAATTCACAAATGCAGGGCCTATTGGCAGATGGTACCACAGTTGCAGTTAAGCAGTTATCTTCCAAATCGAAGCAAGGAAACCGTGAGTTTGTAAATGAGATTGGCATGATTTCTGCTCTGCAACACCCCTATCTTGTAAAGCTATATGGATGTTGTATTGAAGGAAATCAATTGTTGCTAATATATGAGTACTTGGAAAATAATAGCCTTGCTCGAGCATTGTTTGGTAAGCTTCAGCAAAATATTTTACTCAACTTCAATGTTCATCAAAGATGTTTATGCACATGGATAAATATGCATGTGTCACGGGCTACAAGCTGAAGTTGCTAAACATGCGGCCTTAAGCTTGGTAACACCTCCGTGGAATGCCTAAGTCAGCCTTCCTCTTGACAACTCAAGAGAACCGCCCTCGAAGCTAAACTTGCTCAAAGAAAATTGGCACACAAGAGAGAGGATGAGCAAAGCTAGAGAGCTTGCTATTGCTTTTATAAGTGAATGAGTGAATTACAAGTGAAGGGGAAACCCCCTTATATAGGGAGAGCTCCCTTACATCCATGGCTATCATCTTGCCATGTGTCACAATCTTATGCAATTCTAAGTGTAGTACAATTGTACTAAAAGTGTAGTACAATAGTACAAGGTACTACTATGTAATGCATGTGCATTAGAATGTTGTACAGTACTACCATGTAGTGCATATGCAATATAAGGCTGTACATTATAATCAAAAGGGCACTAGGAAACCCTCGAACACGCGGTTCTTACGCATGTCATGACATTCTCCCCCACTCAATCTGGCGACGTCTTCGTCGAACTCTCGGCCTGAAATTGGTTGATCCTGTCTGGAATTGCCATAAGGCCTCAGCTGGTTCCCAACTAGTCTCACTGTCGGGTTATCCCTTCCATCGTATCAAGTACTCATACCTTGTCTTATAATACTTCCGTCTCAAGACTCGATCAGCTAGTATGCTCTCAATGTCTCTGTCATATGAGGCCCTAACTCCCATAGGGGCTTATTGTGACTTACCTCGATCCGGATCATCTTGGTCTTCATGGAATGGTTTCAACATACTCACATAGAAGACCGGTTGCACCTTGAGCTTGGACGGTAGCTCAAGTGTGTAGGCCACATTGCCTACTCTCCGAAGAACTCTGAAAGGCCCTTCATATCTACGCACTAATGCTTTGTGGAGCCTCTTGGTGCGAAGTATCAAATGTAGCTTCACAAGCACATAATCTCCCACTTGGTACTGCACATCCCGTCTCTTACGATCAGCCCACTTCTTAGAACGCTTGGTTGCCTTGTGTAGGCAAACTCGAGCCAAGTCGGTTTTTTTTTTGCCATTCCTTGGCAAACTTGTAGGCTGCTGGAGTTGACCCCGTGTAACCCACAGCAATAGTACTCCGAGTGTGAGGCTGCCGTCCCAACACAATCTCAAAGGCACTTTGGTTGGTGGCCTCACTCCTTTGAAAAATTATAGGAAAACTGAGCCACATCTAGTAACTTTGGCCAATCCCGTTGCGAGGCACTCACATAGTGTCGGAGATATGTCTCCAACAAAGCATTCACCCGCTCGGTCTGTCCATCGGTTTGGGGGTGCATATTAGTGGAGAAGTTTAGATCCGATCCGAGCAATTTGAACAGTTCTGTCCAAAACCGTCCCGTGAACCGTCCATCTCGATCACTAACAATGGACTGTGGTACATCCCAGTACTTCACCACATATTTGAGAAACAACCGGGCTGCCTCATCTGTTGGATATTCTTTGGTAGCAGGAATGAAAGTCCCATACTTTGAAAACCGGTCCACCACCACCATGATGCTCCCAAATCCCTCATTTTTGGGTAGCCCCACAATGAAATCCATGGAGATACTCTCCCATAGACGTTCCGGAATTGGCAATGGTTCCAAGAGGCCTCAAAGTGACTTTTGCTCTACTTTATCTTGTTGACACACAAGACAAGTCTTCACATAGACCTCAATGTCGTCCCTCAAGTGTGGCCAGTAGTAGCGTTCCTCCACAAGCACTAGGGTGCGGTGGACACCTAGGTGACCGACTCACTTGGAATCGTGGCACTCTTGCATCACCTCCATCCGTAATTTCCCATGAAGCGGCACATATAACCGATTCCCCTTGGTATAGAGCAAGTCTCCCACGAGCCAGAACCTCCGGGTCTTCCCCTTTGTGGTATACTCCATCAAAGACTTGGCGGTTGGATCATGAGACAATCTCTACTTAATGCGATCCACCAAGGACCCCTGTGGTCAGCTAATGGCAGTAAACTCTACCTTTTGGCTTAGTGCATCTGCTACTGTGTTGGTCTTCCCTGACTTGTACTCCAACACAAAATCAAACTCGGCAAGGAAATCTTGCCATCGGGCTTGCTTGGGAGAGAGCTTCTTTTGAGTCTGAAAATAGCTTGTGGCCACATTGCCAGTCTTTACCACAAACTTAGACCCCAAAAGATAATGCCTCCATGTGTGCAAGCAATGGACCACGGCCATAATCTCCTTCTCTTGAACCGTGTATCGTCGCTCGGTCTCATTGAACTTTTGGTTCTCAAAAGCGATCGAATGGCCATCTTACATCAGGACTCCTCCAATAGCGAAGTCAGATTCATCCGTGTGGACCTCATAAGACTTGGTGTGATTCGGTAGGGCAAGGACTGGCTCTTTTGTGATTGCCTGTTTCAGCTGCTCAAAGGCCCCTTGACATACTGAACTTCATTCCTACACTCTCCCCTTCTTGAGCATATCAGTCAAGGGTGTGGTGATGGTTGAGTAGCCTCTGATGAAGCACCGATAACAGTTCACCAACCCAAGGAACGATCTCAACTCGGTAACCTTGGTTGGTGGCCTCCAATCAACGATAGCTTGAATCTTACCTCCATCCATCCGAATCTTTCCTCTGCCTACTACGTGGCCAAAGAATGGTACCTCATGTTGGGTGAATGAGCACTTCTCTTTCTTCACATAGAGCTCATTCTCTCTTAGAACTTGGAATACCTGTCTCAAGTGCCCCACATGCTCTCTAAAGATCGACTATATATAACAATATCATCAAGGTAAACAACCACAAAGCAATCTAAAAAGGGTTGGAATACCTTGTTCATTATAGTGCAAAAAGTTGTTGGAGCATTTGTGAGTCCGAAAAGCATCACAAGAAACTTATAAGAACCGTAACGAGTGACACACGTTGTCTTTGGCTCATCCCCCTCTGCTATCCGGACTTGGTAGTACCCCGATCTCAAATCTAGCTTGGTGAACCATTTGGCATCGCCAAGTTGATCAAACAAGTCTGCAATGAGTGGGATAGGGTACTTATTCTTCATTGTGAGCTTGTTGAGGGCTCTATAATCGATGTACATCCTCATCGACCCATCGTGCTTCTTTTGGAACAAAACAGGTGCATCGTAAGGTGCCTTGGAAGGTCGCACGAATCCCGCATCAACCAACTCCTTAAGTTGTCTCCTCAATTCTTCAAGCTCGGGAGGTGACATTCGGTATGGAGCCTTGGCTGGTGGTTGGGCGGTAGACACTAACTCGATCTTATGATCCACCTCTCTCTTAGGTGGGAGCTTCTTGGGTAACTTTGGGGGCATCACATCAACAAAGGACTCTAAGAGCTCAAGCACTGTAAGATGAGTCTTCTCCTTGGGCTCTAGAACCCCCTCATATTTCAAGGTGGCCAAGTATGTGACTTCGTTCCTTCTCGCTCCCTTAGCTAGTTGGATTGCCGATAAAACCCGACTAGCTTGGGGAGAGTCTCGTCTTACCGGCACGGGACATTGGCATCGAGAATCAAGGATGCACAAACAATTAGCAAATGGCACTAGCAAGGCATTAATTCGCTCAAGGAAATTTAACCCAATTACAAAGTCATAATGATCAAGGAGGATTACCTCAAGAGTTTCCCTGCCCTTCCAATCTCCGAGTTGCAGCTCCACCCCTTGTGCTACACCCATTGTCGGAACTTCTTTGGAATTGACCATCTTGATCCACCCATTACCTTTCTCCACCTTAAGGTGTAATCTCTTTGACATTTCCTTGGATACAAAGAGATCGGAAGCCCTAGTGTCTACAAGAGCACTAACCTTGGTGCCAGCCACCATGATATTGGTAAACATGAGTCCCTTCTGCTTGCCAAACCTTTTGGCTTTGATCAAGTTGAGCAAGATTGAACCAAGATTGAGGGTGTTTCTCTCTGTTTCCCCCTCTTCTCTGGCAATGACAGCGATCTTGGTTCATTTCGGGCAATCTCGCACCCGATGAGGACCTTCACACAAGAAGCATGCTAATGGCTCTTTCTTTCTGTCCCCTTCTTTGGCATACTTCCATTTGTGGATGGGTGGTTTCCCCGGAACACCTTTCTGATGCCTGTCTCTGTCTCCCCCACCTTTGCTCTTGTTCTTGGAGGAGTCAAACCTCTCTGGTTTCTTGAACTCTACCAAGGATTCCGCTACAGACATGGCTCGGGTGAGGTCTTGGACATCCCTTCTTTGCAACTCTTGCTTGGCCCATGGTTTGAGGCCATCCATGAAGGAGAAGAGAGCCTCCCTTTCTCCAAGATAAAAAATTTGGAGCATGAGTTCTAAAAACTCTCGCATATACTCCCGTACTTCCCCACGTTGGGTAAGCCTTCGCAGTTTGGCTCGTGCCTCATCTTCCGCATACTCGGGATAAAACTGTTGGCAAAATTCCCTCTGGAATTCTTCCCACATAGTAATGGCAGCACTTGTACACCTACGTTGCCACCATAATAAAGCAATATCGATAAGATAAATAGAGGCAGTATTTACCTTAGTCACATCCTCCGTGATGTTCATCCCTCGAAAATATTGCTCCATGCCTCAAAGAAAGTTGTCCGCATCTTTTGCTGCTCAGATGTATTTGAACTCCTTTGGCTTTGGCACATCCACCCTAGGGTTGGGTGTCATAGCAAGCATGCCCCCTCCGACAATTACTTTGCAAGCTAAGAGCTCCCTCTTGAGCTCTTCCATATCTTCCCACATAGACACCACCATGGCCTCAAGGGTTTCATTCTTCTACGTGAGGATATCTACGGCCTCGTTGAGGGCACCTTGCATCACTCCTTGGAGATCCTCCCTCATGGAGTTTAACTCCCCGATTCTTCCTTCGGTATCCTCGAACATGTCCCGCATTTCCCTCACAGCTAACTCCACCTTAGCCAAGCGAGCATCCATGCTTGACATCAGGTCCCTTGAACTGGCCTTCTTGGTTGCCCTCCCTCGAGTCTCAGGACTGTCATGAGGTTGGTTGCTAGCATCGGAAGCGGTTTCTATCTCTGCTCGAAAGTTCTCGATGAACTTGACTTTGATACCACTTGTCACGGGCTGCAAGCTGAAGTTGCTAACCGTGCGGCCTTAGGCTTGGAAACACCTCCGTGGAATGCCTAAGTCAGCCTTCCTCTTGACAACTCAAGAGAACCACCCTCGAAGCTAAACTCGCTCAAAGAAAATAGGCGCACAAGAGAGAGGATAAGGCAAAGCTAGAGAGCTTGCTATTGCTTGTATAAGTGAATGAGTGAATTACAAGTGAGGGGGAAGCCCCCTTATATAGGGAGAGCTCCCTTACATCCATGGCTATCATCTTGCCATATGTCACAATCCTATGCAATTCTAAGTGTAGTACAAGTGTACTACAAGTGTAGTACAATAGTACAAGGTACTACTATGTAATGCATGTGCATTAGAATGCTGTACAGTACTACTATGTAGTGCATGTGCAATATAAGGTTGTACATTATAATCAAAAGGGCACTAGAAAACCCTTGAACACGCGGTTTTTACGCGGGTCGTGACATTCTCCCCCACTCAATCTGGCGACGTCTTCGTCGAACTCTCAACCTGAAACTGGTCGATCCTCGTCCAGAATTGCCACAAGGCCTCGGCTGGTTCCCAACTAGTCTCACTGTCGGGTTGTCCCTTCCATCGTATCAAGTACTCATGCCTTGGCTTATAGTACTTCCGTCTCAAGACTCGGTCAGCCAGTATACTCTCAATGTCTCTGTCATATGAGGCCCTAACTCCAATAGGGGCTCGTTGTGACTCACCTCGATCCGGATCATCTTGGTCTTCATGGAATGGTTTCAACATACTCACATGGAAGACCGGGTGCACCTTGAGCTTGGATGGTAGCTCAAGTTTGTAGGCCACATTGCCTACTCTCTAAAGAACTCTGAAAGGCTCTTCATATCTGCGCACTAATGCTTTGTGGAGCCTCTTGGTGCGAAGTACCAAATGTGGCTTCACAAGCACATAATCTCCCACTTGGTACTGCACATTTTGTCTCTTACGATCAACCCACTTCTTAGAACGCTTGGTGCCTTGTGTAGGCAAACTCGAGCCAAGTCAGTTTGTTCTTGCCATGCCTTGGCAAACTTATAGGCTGCTGGAGTTGAGCCCGTGTAACCCACAACAATAGTACTTCGAGTGTGAGGCTGCTGTCCTAACACAATCTCGAAGGCACTTTGGTTGGTGGCCTCACTCATTTGCAAATTATAGGAAAACTGAGCAACATCTAGTAACTTTGGCCAATCCTGTTGCGAGGCACTCACATAGTGTCGGAGATATGTCTCTAACAAAGCATTCACCCGCTCAGTCTGTCCATCGGTTTGGGGGTTCATACTAGTGGAGAAGTTTAGATCCGATCCGAGCAATTTGAACAGTTCTGTCCAAAACCATCCCGTGAACCGTCCATCTCGATCACTAACAATGGATTGTGGTACACCCCAGTACTTTACCACATACTTGAGAAACAACCGGGTTGCCTCATCTGCTGGACATTCTTTGGTAGCAAGAATGAAAGTCCCATACTTTGAAAACCGGTCCACCACCACCATGATGCTCCCAAATCCCTCATTTTTGGGTAGCCCCACAATGAAATCCATGGAGATACTCTCCCACGGATGCTCCAAAATTGGCAATGGTTCCAAGAGGCCTCCAAGTGACTTTTGCTCTACTTTATCTTGTTGACACACAAGACAAGTCTTCATATAGACCTCTCAATCTACTCACACCCACCCAATGATCACAATAGTTAAAAATAACATTACTAAACCTATTCAAAAACTAAATCTTTCCACTCAACTATCTCCACCCACTGACATAGAACCCACCACTGCGACCCAAGCCCTCAAGGATCGCAAATGGCGTTAGGCCATGTCTGAGGAATATGATGCTCTTGTTCGAAATGGGACATGGGAGTTACTACCTCCTGCTTCTAGTCACAATATAATTGGTTGTAAGTGGATTTTTTGCATTAAATGACACTCTGATGGTTCTATTGACAGGTACAAAGCACGTTTAATAGCTAAAGGATTTCATCAACGTCTTGGTGTTGACTATCATGATACATTTAGCCCTGTTGTCAAGCCAACTACGGTACGCCTTGTTCTTAATCTTGTTGTTACTCGTAGATGGTCTCTCTGACAACTTGGTATCAATAATGCATTTTTACAAGGTCATCTTTCTGAAGATCTCTATATGTCACAACCACAAGCTTTGTTAATCCTGATAATCCCTCTTATGTATGCAAGCTTAGGAAAAGCAATTTATGGGCTCAAGCAAGCGCCATGTGCTTGGTACACCGAGCTTCGCAATTTTCTTCTTGTTTCAGGTTTTCAAAACTCACTAGCTAATACTTCTCTGTTCATTTTTAACCATGGTAGTCATCTTATCTATCTCTTGGTTTATGTGAATGATATCATTATAACTAGTGATAATGATGGTTTTGTTCAACAATTTGTGACTCTATTATCTCAACAATTTTCTTTGAAAGATCTTGAGCAGCTATCATATTTTCTAGGTGTGGAATTCTTATCGCATCCTCATGGTCTTTTGCTCTCTCAAATATGCTATATAATGGATCTTCTAGCTCATACAAATGGAATCCAAACCTATTCTCACACCTCTTCTTACTTCACCACCAATCACTTTGAACTCTAGTTCTCCACTTTCTGATCCATCTGAATACCATGCCATTGTTGGGAGCTTACAATATCTATTACTTACTCGACCGGACATAGCTTTTTCCATCAATAAGTTGTCGCAATTTATGCATAAACCAACCTCAGATCATTGGATTCTAGTTAAGAGACTTCTCCGTTATCTTTGTGGTTCGATTAATGAAGGAATACTCCTCAACTGTGATTCACCACCATCTTTACATGCTTTCTCTTATACCAATTGGACTGGGAACATAGATGATTTCACTTCCACCAGTGCATATATTTTTTATCTTGGTCGTAATCCAATTTCTTGGAGTTCCAAGAAGCAGCGCTCTGTTGCCTGATCCAACACTGAGGCCGAGTATCGATCTTTTGCAAATACTGCCGCCGAACTCAACTAGGTTTGCTCTCTCTTAGCTGAACTTGGTGTGTCTTTTTCACATTCACTTGTGATTTACTGTGATAACATTTGGGCTACTAATCTCAGCTCCAACCTAGTTTTCAACTTTAGAATGAAGCACGTGGCTATCGACTTCCATTTTATTAATGATCAAGTTCAATCGAGATGTCTATGTGTTGCTCATGTTTCTAGTAAAGACCAGCTTGCTAATGCTCTGACAAAGCCATATCTAGGACACTATTCTTACTCTTAAGATCAAGATTGGACTCTATACTTGAGCTCCATCTTGAGGGGGCATGATAGAGACACTTTATCTGATATTGTTTTGAATTTGTTTGTTTTTTACTTTGTCTTTGTAATTTGAATTTTGTATTCTTTTGTTTCATTTGATTTTGGAGTTAGTTTAGATAGAGCTGTTGTATTTGAATTTGGAGTTAGATAGAGCTGTTATATTTGAATTTCCTTCTAACCTACTATAAATACTTATCAATGCAAGTCATTTTGTGTGGCCTTTATTTTCTTCACTATCTTCTACATTTCTTTATATAATATTCAATGAAAAAGACATGTGAGATGCAATGCAGATAGTCTTGCCATCTTTATTCCTCTAATTCGAAAAAATTGATCAAATGGAATGATCTTGAGAGGATTTGAAGCATACTTTTCAAATTCTTCTTATATTTTTTAAAAAAGAAAAAAATGTCATGTGGTCACTTGATATATGAGGTGGTATGAGACTTAATAGAGTTAATTAGTGGGAATCTAACGAGAGATGACACTGTGTCAAGAGTTATTTTTTGGCATGAGCTAATGAGCAATAGATACTTCATAAACTAAACTATAGTTACTGGATCCATATTTTAAGAGGTGTCCATTGCTCATTAGCGAACCAAATTTTTTTTTTTCTCTCTTCAATGACTTGCATATTATCTAAGGCTATCATGCAAGTCATTTTTTTTTTTCTCTATTCTTTTTTTCATCAATCTTCTTCTTTTCTTGGACTGGATCTTCTTAAGCATATTATCTAAGGCTATATTGGACTAATCCATTGGCCCATTCTCCACCTCTAATTTTATCACACTCTGGGCTTAGAGTTTTTGGGCCCTATTTCTTATGACATTGTTGTCCAGAGAGAAACATATTTCTTGCTGGCCCTACTTCTTTCATTATATATATTTTTTATGTTTACAACATTCAATTCTATTATGCAAGTTGGTGCAGTACTTGCAGTTTAATTAATTAATTTTTCCTTTTCTTGATGCGAAGACTGTGTTCAAGTCTTTTGCGTTTACAAGTAGTTGACTTCATTCGTATGTGTCCTCTTCCAGGTCTACACACACTGTCTCTCTCTCTCTCCCTCATCACAAGAGGAAATTGGCCAGAAGAACCTCTTTCTTTGCCTGCCTAATTGTTTCCTCTCGAGTCTCAAGTATTTTTCCAAAAAAAAACAGAGTACTCCATAAATTAATTTGAAGATATGTTCTTCCAATATCGACTTCTTTTTCCTTCACTCTTTGTCTTTTGCCTCATAAATTTCACTTTTGGAGCTCCCTTTTTGCCAGACAATGAAGGTATGTACAAAGAGAAAAAGAAAAATACAGAGAAACATTTTTGTTTTATTTCTAGCCAAGGATACATAATTTACAGTTTTTATTTAATTTAATTTACAGTGCAAGCTTTGAAAGATATAGCGAAGACGATGGGGAAGAAAGATTGGAACTTCAGTGCAGATCCGTGCAGTAGAGAATGGGGTTGGGCTATGGCAAATGCGTCCAAAGGATTCGAGAATGCAGTCACCTGTAATTGCTCCTTCTCCAACGGAACCCTTTGCCATGTTGTTAGCATGTATGTGTATATATTCATCTAATTTCTTTACCAAGTAAACTACTAATATATAGATGTTGAATTGATATAATTTAACCATATATGTAATTAATTAAGATCCACGACTAATTTAATCGGTCCACGGTTGATTAATTAGATAGTACTTAATTTGATAAATTTTGAGAAATTTTATTGATATTTATAAAAAACTATAGTAATAACTAAATAAAAATAAAATATTTAAATATTTAATTTTTACTGTAATTTCCTGTGATTAATAGTAAAGTTTTTCAAATCGGTTGTAACTACACAAAACCTGGTTTCGTAGGAATTCAGACTCTAATTTGATTGAAAGCTTCTTAACAAACATGTGCGGTTGATAGATTGAAAACAAGTCAAGATACTCTGAGTTGCCCATATTCATAGTTTGCCTGCAATGAAGTTAGCATTCCAATCACACTTAGAAGTTATCAGTACTCCACTAAAGTAGGTCGTTGTCGAAGCCTCAACCATGCATATGCATGAATATGACAGCCATTAAGTGTGGACCCTGCTGGAGTTGATCCCTATTATCAAAATTTCATGATTGCCTCGGTTTAAATCTAATTGTTTAGGTTAATTCGAAATTTTATTGATAATTTTAAATTTTTTTATTAATAATATCAATATAAATATAAAATTTAAAAATAAATATTATTAATAAAATCTTTGTCTTCTCTTGCTTTCTTTATTTCTTTCTTTCTCTTGCTTTATTGACGTCATTGTATACTGAGATATTAATAATAATCTCTAAAAGACCATTCTTTGCTGAAGCACAGAGTTCTCAAGGCACTGAATCTCTCGGGCACTCTCCCACCTGAACTGGTCAGGCTTCCTCTCCTCCAAGAATTGTAAGTATTTTTTTTGCCCACAATTTTCATGCCAATTTTTGCAAAATTGGCCTTTTAAACATTGAGACTTGAAATTCTCTGTTTTCTTTTGGGCATGTTTTCGTTTCTTTCATGATGAACAAATTAATTAAACTAGGCTGTCAATTTTCACAGTGGCGTCACCAGAAACTATCTCAATGGTACCATTCCTTCAGAATGGGGTTCCATGCAACATTTAGCAAAAATGTACGCTTATATCTCTCTGTGTGTAAAATTCATGGCTTAAGCATTGTTACTGATTTTCTTTTTTCATTTTTGGTGGTGAAATTAACACATGAATATTATAAATTGCAGTGCCCTTGGTGGAAACAGGTTAACGGGTTCAATTCCAAAAGAGCTGGGAAACATTTCAACTCTTACCAGTTTGTGAGTTCTTTATTATTGAATTTTCCTTTTTTTCTCTTATAACAATGCCTTTTATAATTTATCTAAATTTTTGTTTGACAATTGCATAGTTCTGCGGATTTCAATCAGTTTTCAGGGGTTTTGCCTCCAGAGCTTGGGAATCTATCCCGTATAGAGAGAATGTAAGGCTGTTTATTCAAGTTTTTATGATTACTGCAAATCCTTACTTAATAAAATACAGTTTCCCCCCATTTTTTCTCCTTCTCTAGTATGAATTTTAAGGTTTAGTTACAAGGGTTTTGAAGATTCACATTGATTTTCTGATTGGTTGAATTTATTTGTTTATATTTTTGTTCTTTCGTTGCTGTTATAGGCTGATAGCCTCAAATTATTTTAGTGGGGAAGTCCCTACAACATTTGCTAAGCTGACCGCACTGAAGGACTTGTAAGCTTTCTAATATGGTTCATTAAGCTCAAATTAGTTACACTTTGTTGGGTTTGAAGTTGATTAACATAATGCAGTTGGATCAATGACAACCACTTTATAGGAAAGATTCCTAATTTTATTCAGAACTGGACAAAACTTGACAGATTGTAAGAGCTATATTATTTGTGATATTTTGTAATGTTATTGAGTTAGTAGAATTATGTATAGTTGGTTAATTGAATCAACCTTTTGGAACAACAGAGTAGTTCAAGCTAGCGGTTTGGTTGGACCAATTCCTGATGGCATTGCTGCTCTTGAAAATTTAACCGATTTGTAAGTTTGATTCTTTTGTAGATTTTAATTATTTCATATGGGTTTGCAATTAATGTTGTCCTTTTCAATTGGTTGAAAATCAATATGCAGGAGAATTAGTGACTTAAATGGAACTGAAGCACCCTTTCCACAACTTAGCAACCTGAAAAAGTTGCAGACACTGTTAGTTAAATGTTTTAGTGATAAAAAAAGTGTCAATTACTTCCTCCTTTTTCCTTTTTTTTTTTGCAACTCAAAGTAAATATCATTTGTTTGTGTTACAGGATTCTTAGGAGTTGCAATATCATCGGGCCGCTACCTAAATATCTTGGGGAATTGACAACTTTAAAGAACTTGTTCGTCCAAGCTTGTTCTCTTCCCCCTCTTAATTGCAGATAAAGGATTTTTTATTGATTTTGTTTCAGTCTTTTTGGTTGCAAAGTTCATTATGATGTTCGAAAACTTTTTGGTCGTCTACCATTCATCATGAATTAAAGAGGTTGTGGAAATTAAACTTTTGAAACATCATCTGTTTTAATGTTTTTAATGTTTCTACAAATTCACTTGCAGAGATCTCAGCTTTAACAAACTAAGTGGAGAAATTCCAAGCACATATACGAAACTTAGTGGCGTGAATTATATGTAAGCATCTGGTTTGTGTTTGTCATTTTTTTTCCAATAAACTGCAGGAAAACATTTTGAATTGCTTGGTAGCAGTGTATAAGCTCATATAATTTATTAACTACCAAGAAATAAAGAACTATCTTAATGGCCCAAAGAAGAAGACAATATTTGAAGCCACTGGGTCAAATTATGGTTCCTGCTGGAGCTTCAACATTGCAGTGTTCGGAATATTAAAGTTGTGATGGATGATGGGAAAACTTGTCTTGAATTGAAAGTTTTGCATAAAATACTTAGGAAATTTTAAGATATATAGCAGAGATTAAAATTATGTTGTGTTACCAGTTATCAGTACTGGACTCTAATATCCAGAGATCATGGGTATTAAACTATAATATATGCTGTGTGTTTTAGATATTTCTGTTTATTCAGGTACTGAGCAGAAAATTAGCAGAATCATTTACGATTCCTTGCTTTGATTCATGCCACTAAAAGCTACATACTGATTTTATGATATTGATTTTTTCAGGTACTTAACTGGTAACTTGCTAACTGGACCAATACCTGCTTGGGTGCTAGCAGAAGGGCAAAACATGTAAGCTTCTTTTAAAGTGCTTTATGTGATTTGAAAAATCATTATCGAAGGTCTATTGATCTTATCACCTACAAGGTAAATAAACCATCTACATTTACAGTACTTGTTCCCTCATACTTTGTTTAACTCTGATAAAGCTTTCTATTGACAATCTATTTTTAGTGGACTCGGTTATAACTTCTGGTCATTTAAAGATCTAGTGCATGCGGGAATATCAGTTCTTCTATTGAAATGCAATTGATTGGAAGATTTGTAGAAAAAAGTAATAAAACTTAAATGAATACTTAACTGGTGTGGATGCATGGAAAAACGGAAATGTATGTTTTATAGTTTGATCAAACTTCTGAGAGAGTTTCTGAATCATGAGAGAGAAAATGCGGACCTTTTTTCTTTTCCTTTTCCATAAATTAAAAAAAAAAAACTAGAATTAAGTTTACAGAACTAAAGAGTCATTAGGAGTGGAAAAAGGAACAAAACCCATTCCAAAAAACACAGACATCAATACTTTAATGTGCATTTATAACCTAAACCACATACGGAATATAAGTTATTGTCTTGGATTAATCAAAATTATGTTTGGAATTAAGAACTGATATCAAATATGTAAATTCCTTCCAAATATCAAGATCTATGTGTGACACATCTTCTTTTTATACTTTTCCTGCTCATAGCATGATTTGGAAGATGATGAATAAAAATTGCAACTTTCATGTGCAGTGATCTTACATATAACAACTTTACAACCGGAAACTCAGACCTGTCAAGTTGTCAACACCGGAGTGTGTAAGAATGCTGTTATCTAACTTGTATAATGTGTGTGTCTGTGTGTAACTTTAGTATACTGACTGAACTTTATGCTTTGTCTGCCTCTGTACAGGAACTTATTTGCAAGCTCTTCAAAGGGAAACAACTTGTAAGTTCTATATTGTGTGTATTCTTTTGTTAACTGTAAGTTCCATGTTCACTTTTGATTCATTAAATAGCTTCTTTTTTTTTTCCATTTTGTTACTAAATTTTTCTTGACTTTTTTTTATGTTCTCAACTCGTCATCTGTAACAATTATGATGTCGTAATGCTGACTTGTTTCGGATTTTGCAATGCTGTCAGTGGAAATTTTTCATGTTTGAGAAGCTGTTCAAAATGTAAGTTGAAATGCCACATATTCTCCAGATTTTGTTAATTTCATATGACTGCTATAGGCTTTATAACTACGTAAACACACAATATTAGATTAGATAATAACATTCTTAGCTCTCATGTACTCTGTCATTGGCAAATCAAAGAGTAGTGTTGCTTTTTTCCTTTTGTGAAATTTTAATTCACTTGTTTCATATTCAGAAGTAACTAATCTGTTGCTTTCATTCCAGCATTTTATGATCTCCATATAAATTGTGGTGGGAGAGCAGTTGGTATTAGAAACACAACATATGAAGATGACACAACTGAAGTTGGACCTTCAAGTTTTTTCCAGAGTGGAACTAATTGGGCACTTAGTAGCACTGGTAATTTCTTGGATGATAGTATCAATTCAGACTCCTATACCTGCACGATTAATGCATCAAGGCTCTCTATGAATGATTCCCAACTGTACACGCAAGCACGCCTTTCTGCCATCTCTCTAACTTATTATGGGTTTTGTCTGGGAAATGGAAACTACACAGTAAATCTCCACTTTGCAGAGATAATGTTTACCGATGACAAAACTTATAGCAGCCTCGGGAGGCGCTTATTTGATGTTTACATTCAGGTATTTAAAAGTATGATAATTCCCACAATTAACTTCATCTATGATATTCAGCAAACTTCAAAATTTTATTATTTTGCTGTAATAGGGCCAATCAAATTGTTTGAATTTATCCTTTATATGGTTCAGATTGATCTTAAGACTGAAGTTTTATTCCTTGTCACCACTTTCCTATATAAGAAGTCAACCGGATTTTGTTATCGCAGGGGAAGCTTGTGTTAAAGGATTTCAATATTGAGGATGAAGCAGGAGGTGTTGGTAAGGCAATTGTGAAAAGATTTACTATCAATGTGACCAACAAAACGTTGGAGATACGATTGTATTGGGCTGGGAAGGGAACATATGGTATCCCTAGAAGAGGAGTATATGGCCCTCTTATATCAGCTATTTCTGTTAAATCTGGTAGGTTATACATCAATATGAGCTTCTTCTTATCTTAGAAATTTGCTACAGATCTTTGACCTGTCCAAAAGTGTCCTTTGTTCATTTTTTTTTGGATCCGTGTCCCATGTTCGTTTTATATCATGCATGTTTTATTCCTTTATGATTACTGGAAACCACACTTTGTTCGAACATTCTTTTGTTCAAGTGTTTGACTTGAGGGTTTTTCTTTGTTCATGGCAACGTAAGTGTCTCCACTTCTTTTTTGTTCCAACTAGTTCTTTGGTTTGATTTTTAGGAATTCAAGAAAGAATATCTATTTGTATCTTTACTTTACTTTTAATTTACTGTCAACCCAAATTATAATTTGTTGGGTGATTTGAAAGCTGGGGTACAGTACCCAGCTTCTCAAAATTCAATTATTTCCTCCCCAAATTATAATCTCCCCACATAATAATTTTTCCCAAACATATAAATGAAGTCATTGTTCCACTTATAAGCTGGTCAAACCAGCTTATAAGTGGAACCAAACAAGCTCTTGTAAGAATTTGTGGCAGTGATAATCTTCATTCTAATAATTTAGGAATTGAAATAGAATGATTTCGTTTCCTGTTCTATGTAATCTTGCATTCAAATTCGAATTATAGTTTAAAAAGGTTGTGTTCAGTTTAAGTTCTAAAAGTTCAGGTCCTGCTTGCTTTGGAGCATTGGTAAGGATGTTACCTTGCCTACTTTGTGGGCAGGGATTTGAGTTGTGTGTGGGTTTTAACAATTAAAAAAATTATAAAATTTCAGGCTGCACTAATCATGTTTTTTTTATTTGAAATGTAACTAATGTTTAGTTGTTCAGATTATGCATATACTTAGAGCAGTGTTATCGCATCAGATTTAACTGTTTAGGGGTTTTCTTTAATCAGACTTCATGCCCCCGTCAGACTTTGTGCACCTATCAGAACCTGGCAGTAGTAGTATATCTGTAGGCACAGTGGTCGGAATCATGGCTGTGGCAGCAGCCGTTGTTTTGCTGGTTGTGGGTATCCTTTGGTGGAAAGGCTGTCTAGGAAAGAAAAACACATTGGAACAAGGTACTTTGAGAGAAATTAACTTTTAACTTTTCAGTTATAATTATCAGTTTTTTTTTTTTTAATAATAAACTTAAGGAATGAATGTGTTAATATAACTATAAACCTTTTTTTGAGACAGAACCACTTGCTCAAATACTTCTTGATGCTTCTTTTATCTTGCTGGAGTTTATGACTCAGATATAGCGATCTCAATGGAGAACATAATCAATGTCCATTTGATACTATGAAGCCAGAAATTTCAATAATAATTATCTCATAAATGTTTCTTATTTAACTTGGCCTCTTCCACAGATCTAAAGGGTCTTTATTTGCAAACTGGTTCATTTAGCTTGAGGCAAATCAAAGCTGCCACAAACAACTTTGATATTACTAACAAGATTGGGGAAGGTGGTTTTGGTCCTGTTTACAAGGTATTGTGAACAAGAAATACTCTCTTTGATTTATTGCACTTGATCTACTACAATTGCTGTTTTTTTCTGCAAACACTTTTTGTTTTGTGTAATTAACAATGACAGCATTTCACAAATGCAGGGCCTATTGGCAGATGGTACCATAGTTGCAGTAAAGCAGTTATCTTCCAAATCGAAGCAAGGAAACCGTGAGTTTGTTAATGAGATTGGCATGATTTCTGCTCTGCAGCACCCTCATCTTGTAAAGCTATATGGATGTTGTATTGAAGGAAATCAATTGTTGCTAATATATGAGTATTTGGAAAATAATAGCCTTGCTCGAGCGTTGTTTGGTAAGCTTCAGCCAAATGATTTACTCAACTGCCATTGCATCAAAGATTTTTAAGCACATGGTGTATGTTTCTATGAATCAATAATGCTAGTAAATATTAACTTCCACTTATTCAATGATTTAAAGGCCCGGAAGAGCATCAATTAAAACTAGACTGGCCAACGAGACACAAGATCTGTGTTGGCATAGCAAGAGGTTTGGCATATCTCCATGAAGAATCAAGGTTGAAGATTGTGCACAGAGACATCAAGGCCACAAATGTGCTGCTAGATGAGGATTTAAGCCCTAAGATATCTGACTTTGGTTTGGCCAAGCTTGATGAAGAGGATAATACACATATCAGCACCCGAATTGCTGGAACCTTGTAAGTCTGTCTTTTTATTCGTTTTCAATATGTTACTTTCTTTTTCCCCCGCTACTTGGTGCAAATGGATATGAAAATACAGATTACAATAATGAAAGATTTTTAGTCTTTGTTTAAATAACTCAAAATCAATTTAACTGGATTCTCGATTGTAGCAGAAAATTATAGACAACTTTCTTTATTATGCTCTATTGAGGGCATGATATCTGAAGATAATTCTCTGGATTCTAGGAAAGTTTCCCTTTTTCTTTTTAGAGTAAATATTTAAATGTCTAACATTGAATATCTGTATAACAAAGAGTTGTATAAATGCATAACATGAATATGTTGCATATACTCTTGATTTTACAGTGGATATATGGCACCTGAATATGCAATGCGAGGTCATTTAACCGACAAAGCAGATGTTTATAGTTTTGGAATTGTTGCTTTGGAAGTTGTTTGTGGGAGGAGCAACACCTGTTACCGGTCAAAGGAGGATTGCTTTTATCTTCTCGATTGGGTAATCTAATTTTCATTCTTTCTGTCGATTGCTTTGGTTTCTTTTACATCTATTTTGGTTGTCTTTGTTATTACTGTTAAAGTATATGTTGCATATGGATATAAGGTTATTTAGGACATTTCTCATGTATAGGTTTTCATTCTTATAAACATCAACGATTATCATGAAATAGGCTTTGAGATAGCAATGTTTCCTTTTTTTTAGGCTCATGTTTTGAATGAGCAAGGGAATCTAATGGAGCTAGTAGATCCAAGGTTGGGATCAGACTTCAACAAAAAAGAGGTGATGACGATGATCAATGTGGCTCTACTATGTGCTCATGCTTCTGCAGCCGTCAGACCTTCAATGTCTTCAGTTGTGAGCATGCTTGAAGGCAGGATCTCTGTTCAGGAGTTGGTTCCAGATTCAAGTTTCTCCAAAGATGAGGCAATGAAGAAAAAGTATCAACAGATGGAAGAAATGAATATGGACAAGAGCCAGATTCAGGTTTTGATGGCTGAGAGCGAGACACGGAGTATCTCAACAGTTGGTCCATGGACTGATTCTTCTACATCTGCTGTCGATCTCTATTCAGTCAATTTGACTTCTGGTTATTGGGAGACAAAAGAATAAAGAAATTGGTAATCTTTTTCTTGATTATTTGTGAATATATCTTTACTTGAAATTTTCAATATATATTTGCCTTTTTTCCCTTTTAACTTAAATTTTTGTTTAGATATCCTTTTTTCTTTTTCCTGCTTATCACCGTGATATTTGTTCAAGTCATGATTACAGAAGTTTTTGGCATGATAATTCTATATTACGAGATCGGGTTTACATAAAAACAACCAATTGTTCTCGACTCAAATAACCATTTCCCTTTCCATACAATAACTGAAACAATATGTTTTTCTTTTTCTGTTTCCTTTCCTTTACAGTATGTTTTGATAGAGAGAATAGATAGGAAGAGAAAGAGTAAGAGTACCTTATTCAAATTCTCTCTTTTCCTCTCCCTCCATACTCCCAAACAAGAATGAATTAACGTTGGCTATGGTAGGACATAAATGTGAGGAGAATATAAGTGAGGAAAGAAAGATGAGAAGAAGAAAAGAAAAATTTTTCTTCCCATTATGTTTCTGATAGAGAGGATGGAAAAGTGAAAAGAAAGAAGAAAAAAGCAAAAAGAAAAAGAAGAAAAAAGGAACAAGCTTATTTTACCTTCCACTCCTCAATCCTCCTAATATGAGAAAATTGTGCTTTGAACATGTTTCTTTCTAATTTTTTTCCCTAGTTTTATTTCATACTAAATGATAAAAAGTGATCTCCTTCAAAATTCTTTCCTCGATCACTTTTCTTTCCTCTCTATGTTTTTTCTTTTAACTTTTATTAGCCATATGTATAAACTGGGAGGTTGAGGACAACCTACATGTCTTATGGAGGTTCTTCTCATCTCCCATCCTCCATCGAAGACCATACTCAAGAGTGTGAATGGCCCAGTGAAGGGCATTGTGATGAGGTATAGCCCATTGAGGGGCGTTGTGGTAAATGCGAGCCACTGAGTAGTATTTCTTATTTTGGCCTTGTTTTCATGAATGATCATAAATGAAATTTTACTTATATTTAACCGTGAAATTATCACTATTTCATATGAAAGGTTATCCTGTTTTTAAGAGTTTTATGATGTGTTATAACTAGTTAAATAGCATTTACTTCAAAGCATGATTTGACAGTGTAATTATGGTTTTAGAAAATTAAACATATCTGTTAGTATATCCCCTAAGCCCTTTCTTCTTGGTGATTGTATGATGCATGTAGTAGAATATGTAGACGTGAATTTTCTACCGGAATTTATCTCACCACTACTAAGCTATATAGCTTACCCCAAATTTACTTTTCAGTTGTGTCATAGGTTCTGGATTTTGATCAACCCCAGTGATAGTTGGTATGTGTAAGTTGGAGTATGGCATCTCGCATTCTCATAAAGTCTTAATTGTGACTCTTCATTTCGAGTATTTCACCTTCGTTTTCTTGTATCCCCCACAATTGAATTACGTTTTTGAGAATTTTTAAGCCTTGTAATTTATTAAAGAGAATTTGGGATTTCATGTATGAGCTACAAGTAGTAAGTTTTAATTTATGGATGAATATTTGATTGAGTTGATTTGATGATTGTGATGGGTTTTAAATTATGAAATTTGGTTTATTTTGAATCACACCGTACACAGTTAGTGATTGTCTTTTTCTGGGTGCATGTCGTTACAATTCAAGCCTTCATGAATACTTCTCCAAGTAAGAGACGGATTATAGCCCAATTTCGTGTTACGACAGTAAGTTGTGGGGAAATATTTGTGACTGCAAAAATGTTTTGAGATTCAGAAGCTTGCTTTCTTCTATTACAAGTGTTAGATATGGTTTGTCATTTTGGAGTAAAAGCAGGCTCATTCTTCTTTTCATTGTTACGTTATCATGCAAGAGTACAAATTGCAGTAAGAAAAACAAGAATTAAAAAATGTGGTTGTTTTGATGCTAGTAAGACACGAAACACAAAATTAAATAGAAGAATGATTCTTCTTAATCTTGTCTATATATATGTGTTAATTTTTTTTCTTTCATCAAGCTAAAGACGGAGCTATAAAACAAACAGATCCCTGTGAGTGGTTGAAATTGAATTTTGTGTAACCTAGATTTGGGTGTATTCGAGAATTTGGGTTTAAGAAGTTTTATCTCTCTTGATTTATACTCCAATTTTGATTATAGTGAAATCTTTCATCATCGCTCATGTACATAGGAGTTTTAGCTCCAAACTATGTAAATGTTTGTGTCTATTTATTTTTCCGTTGCTTTAATCCTAACAAATTGGTATCAGAGTTGTTAAGATCGATCTCGGCACGATATCTTCTACCACTTCGCACGAGATACAAAAATTTGATGGAAGCAATCTAACTTAACCCAAAAATGGTTTGAAAAAAACGTTGGGGAATAAGAAGATGCCTAATACGATGACAGATGAGCAAAAATTGGATATGGATAAAAAGGCCTTGATTGCAATTCAATTGTGTTTGTCATATTGAGTCTTGCGTGAAGTTTTTATAGAGAAAATTGTTGTTGATTTATAGAGTAAGTTAGAGTCTCTGTATATGATGAAATCTCTCACCAACAAACTGTTCTTGAAGCAACAATTGTATTTGTTGTGTATAGCAGGAGGTACATCAATGAAATATCATGTTGATGAATTTAATTTCATTATTACTAATTTGAATTCAATGGAAGTTAAATTAGAGGATGAGGGTCGGGTCATGCTATTGTTGTGTTCCTTACCACCATTGTTTACATACTATATGAAAATTTTTATATTTGGTAGAGATATAATTTCTTTAGAATATGTTAAAGCCTCTTTATTTTCTAAAGAATTGGTTGAGTGACATATGTTTGGGAATAATTATGAGAAACAAGGTCAAGGTGATACCCTAATAACTAGAGGTTCTAGAGGCATATCTAGATAAAGGGGTTCAAGTAACAGTAGCCGGAAATTCTGATCTAAGTCCATAAATAAGAATGTGACAAGTCATTACTGTAAGAAAAATGGACATTACAAGTCTAAGTGTTGGAATTTGAAAAAGAAAATTCAAGAAGAAAAAATTCCGAATCAATGTCAAAATCGAAATTAGAATCAAAATCGGAATAGGGATCGTAAAGAGAAATAACCTGAAGCTAATGTTAGAGAAAAAGACTTTGATGACTATGATTGTGTCCTTACTGCCCGTGGTAATGGGTTCTTTATGTCTGATTGGATTATGGATTCAACTTGTTCCTATAATATTTGCAAAAAAAAAATAATAATTGATTTTTAGAATATGAGTCTTATGATGAAGTTTCCTTGTTGGGTGATGACGCGACTCGAAAAATTACTAGTATAGGAACTGTCTAGATCAGAATGCACGAATGTATAATGGTACAAGTATTCATCTAAAGGTGGAGTTATGAAAGTTAGCAGAGGTGCTTTGGTTGTCATGAAAGCAAAGATTACTTCGCCAAATTTGTATGTTTTGCAAGGTACTACTGTTATTGGTTCAGTGGATGCTTCTACTATGTCAAATTCAGACGTTACAAAATTGTGGCATTTGAGATTAGGTCACATGAGTAAAAATGGACTAACTTTGTTGAGCAAAAGAAGTTTTTGTGGACATAATACAGGTAAAATGGAATTATGTGAGCATTGTATTTTTGGTAAATTGAAAGGAGTTAGCTTCAGAACAACAATTCAAAAAACCAAAGGTATTGTGAATTATATTCACTCTCACATGTTCCATCTAAGGATGGTGCTAGGAATATACTTACTTTCATTGATGATTACTCAAGGAAATCTTAGGTGTATATGTTGAAGACCAAGGATAAGCCATTCAAGCGCTTAAGCAGTAGAGAACCATGATTGAGCAATCATGGTAGCATATAAAGTGGTTGAGGACAGATAATGGTTTGGAATTTTTCTCAGATGAGTTAGATGACTACTGCAGAGATGAATGTATTGTTAGACACAAGACAGTCAGAGGGTACACCATAATAGAATGGGGTTGTTGAGTGAATGAACAAAACTCTTTTGGAGAAAGCTCGTTGTATACTCTCAAATGCTGATTTAACTTAAAGAGTTTTGGGTAGAGGCGGCATCCACTGTGTGTTATTAAGTAAATCGATCTCCTACTATAGCTATAGAGTTCAAAACCCCACATGAGGTATGGTCTGGTAACCCTCATGATTAGTCTATGATAAAAATATTTGAATGTCTTGCATATGTATATGTTAATGATGGAAAATTAGAGGCTACATCTAAAAATTATATTTTTCTTGGTTATGTTGATGGTGTGAAAGGATATAGATTGTGGTGTCTTAATCCTAAGTCACCTAAATTTCTCATTAGTCGTGATGTTACTTTTAATGGATCTATTATGCTTAACCCGAAGAAAAAAAAGTTTGTTGCTTATGATTTTGATTAGGTTGAGTGCACATAAAAGGTGGAGTTGGAAAGTTTTGATTCAAATCCTATGCAAAATATTTCAACACAGCTTGTTTCTCAACAGACTCAGAATAAATCTTACAGTAGCCAAACATAGACCGAGGAGAGAGACTAGACTACCATTAAGGTACAATAATATTGTTTTGTCTAGTAATACTAATGCAATTGTCTATGCTTTGTCAGTTTCACTAGAAACTAATGATGCTAGTAAACTTTCCAGATATAGAGAAACCATTACTTGTAGATTCTTTAAAGTGGTTGGTAGCCATGCATAAAGAAATGGAGTCTCTTGAGAAGACATAAAAATTGATAAAACCACTAATGGGTAAAAGGACAGTTGGTTGTAAATGGATATTCAAGAAAAAGGAAGGCATTACTAGGATTGAAAATGCAAGACATAAAGCACGTTTGGTTGCTAAGAGATACAATCAGGTTGTAGAGTTTGATTTTAATGATGTATCCTCTTCGGTTGTAAAGCATAGTTCCATTCGTGTTCTCTTATCATTGGTTGCTATGCAGAATTTGGAATTAGAACAGCTCGATGTTAAAACCGTGTTTTTGCATGGTGAGCTTGAAGAGAAAATTTACATGCATCAGCCTGAGGGCTTTGTTATTGAAGGCAAGGAAGACTATGTTTGTTTGTTGAAGAAGTCCATATATAGTTTGAAACAATCTCATTGTCAGTGGTACAAGCTGTTTAACTCTTTCATGGTAAGTAATGGGTATTCGAGAAGCAAGTATGACAATTATGTGTATTTTAGAAAGCTTGCCGATGGATCGTTCATTTATCTATTGTTTTATGTGGATGATATGCTCATTGTTTATAAAAGTAAATCTAAGATTGTTAGCGTGAAAGCACTGCTCAGCAATGAATTTGAGATAAAAAATTTGGGTTCAGCTAAGAAGACTTTTAGTATGGAGATCAAAAGAGATAGAGGTGCGGGTTTGTTAAATTTGACACAAGAGAGGCACATTAAAAAAGTTTTGGAACGTTTTGGCATAAAGAATATCAAACCTGTTAGTACTCCTCTTGCTAATCACTTTAGACTTTCAGCTGCTTTGTCTCTATAAATAGATGAAGACAAATAGTACATGTCACGTGTTCCTTATTCCAGTGTAGTTGGGAGTTTCATGTATGCCATAGTTTACACCCGTCCAAATATTGCACAGGCTATCTGTGTGGTTAGAAGGTATATGGGTAATCCTAGGAATGAGCATTGGAGAGTTGTTAAATGGATACTTCGATATCTTAGAGGTACTTCTGACATATTTTGAAGTTTGAAAGCTACAAGAGCAATGTTGTTGGTTATGTTGATTTAGACTTTGTATGTAATCTTGACAAAAGAAGATCTATTACATGTTATGTATTTGCTCTGGGTGGATGCATTGTTAGGTTCATGATGTGATAGTCAAAGTGTCATCCACTTAACTAAGGATCAAATGTTACATGAGAGAACGAAGCATATTTATGTTCGTTACCATTTTGTTCGAGATATAAATGACAGTGTTATTGTTGTGAAGAAAATTGGGGGAACAGATAATCCAATTCTAAACTGAGGTACAAACCCAAGAGGGGGGTGAATTAGGTTTTAAAAACTTTTTGCTAATTAACACACAAGTTTTTAACAATTTAATCAAGCAAGGCACACAAGAAATAATATGCTTGAAATTAAAGGAGTAAAGGAAGAGAATATGCAAACTCCGTTTATAATGGTTCGACAATATCATAATCTCTTCGACCCTACGTCCACTCTCTTCAAGGAACCTCCTTGAAGTAATCCACTAAATATAGTCGAGCAACTTCACGGGCGTTGCACAAACCTTACAAGCAATCTCTTGAAATTACAAAAAAGTGTTTAATCCTAAACACTCTAAGAGTTACACCAATTATTTCTCTTTACAATGAATTGTGTTAAATGTAAAAGAAAGGTAGAGAGATAGCAATGAATGCTTTACAAGATGAAGATTATCTCCCTTTCAAGAACAAGCTTAAAGAATGGCGCACAATAAACTTTTCAAGGCTTTTGAAAGTATTAATGAGCTATGAATCAAATTGAATATTCTCTCTTGTTGTTTAAATGCTCATTGACGTAGTTTTTATAGCTTTGGTCTTATATGGCCATTAGACACTGATTTGGTAGGTTTATAGCATTAAATACTCAAGTCTTGCGTCTCAAATGGTCATATTTTCAAATTACCAGTCTACAGAGTCCTTATACCAGTCGACTGGGTCAAGTAAAAGAAGTTCACTTTTAGGCTTAGGGAGAGTACCAGTTGACTAGGTTATAGGACAAGTAGACTGGATTAAGTTACCAGTCGACTAGAAACTTACTGTGCTTTTTACCAGTCGACTGAGTTGTCCAAAAAACTAGTTTTTATATTTTAAAACAGTTTTCGACTTAAAGACTTTTGTCGTATTTGTTTTTGTCAAATCCTTGTTTCAAACATTGTTCAAACCTTTTTCCTTCTTTCAATAGATTTTTACATTTGGGGTTTCTTGTATGACCAAAATTCTTAATATGCGAACTTTATAAGCAGATAATTTTCGACTATCACAATCATAAGATGGACCAAACTAACTTTAAGCAGTTTCCAATTGTAGAATACCAACTTGTAGTCTTTTGCCAAACTCCTAATTGAGTCGAGCCCAATTACATAGAGAGGGGTAAGGAATTAATTTTTTATTTAAGGTTTACTTACTGTTTATTTCAGTGTAAATTTCAGTTTATTACCGTTAAAATAGTTTTTAATATTTTTTTGATAAAACAATTATGGAATTGATTTTTTTATTTAGTAAAACAGTTATGAAAATTGACAATTGCTATGACACAAATTCATTTTATTAAAAATTATTTGTCAACTTTTGATTCTTTCCAATCAAAAGATAAAAAATTATCTTTTCTTTATTTATTTTTGACAGGAAAGTCGGTAATTATTAGACACTAACCAAAAAAGAAAAAATAAATAAATAAAGGAGAAAAGAAACATAAGGAGAAAACTGCCTCATGCCCTTCATGGAAATACCCTAATTCACTGCTCATATACACTGATTTATAGAATTAATTTCTTCATTAAACGATCCAATCGAACTGCATTAAAGTACTTTCTTCATATAATAGGATTGTGATATCAACTACCCAATTAGCCTTGCATTTTATGATATTGATTCTAAAGAATTTATGAAATAATATATATATATATATATATATATATATATTTAAAAAATAATTTTTAAAAATTGAACGTATAAAATAATTATTTTATTAAAAATTAAATAATTTTTAATTTCATTACTGTTTTATCGAGACACAATGCACCAAATCTTTCCTGTTTGATAAACAGAAACAAATCCCTCCGTTAAGATTTCACCAAATCTCTCTCTGTGTATATATATATATATATATATATATATATATATATAGAGAGAGAGAGAGAGAGAGAGAGAGGCTTTTCTAGTAGCACAACTACAATTTCCTCTCTCTCTGTCTTTGAGAGAGAAAGACAAATGGGCTTTCTATATATATATATATATATATATATATATATATATATATATAGAGAGAGAGAGAGAGAGAGAGAGAGAGAGGCTTTTCTAGTAGCACAACTACAATTTCCTCTCTCTCTGTCTTTGAGAGAGAAAGACAAATGGGCTTTCGGGTTCATAGCAGTTACTCTGTTTCTTCTTCTTTGCTGCTAGTTCTTGCTCTTCTTCTTTGTCTACACCAGGCAATCAATGCAAGTAGCTGTGATCTGTTCACCGGAAAGTGGGTTTTAGACCCATCCTACCCTCTCTACAATGCCTCCGCGTGTTCCTTCATACAACGGGAGTTTAGTTGCCAGAAGAATGGACGGCCGGATCTGGACTACACCAAGTACAGATGGCAGCCTCTAGGTTGCAATTTAGCAAGGTATTATACCATTTTCTCTCTTGTCAATTTAAATGGTAACGGTACCCCTTTTTAATTATCACCATTATTTTTTCCTTTTTTTTTCTTTAAAAGTTTGATATTTTTTTTTTTAGTTTCAAAAGAATTTTTTTATATTTTTATAATGCATAATTATTATCATTATTTTACCTTTTTTTTCTTTTCTCGCAAAACGTGATTGTCTCCTTTTATCATCGTCAAAGAGCTAAGTTGTAATACTACTTGGTAAAAAAAAGGGAACATTTGTTTCCCTTTTTTGTTTTTTTTTAAGAGATCAAAATATTAAAAGTACAATGATTAGGGGTGGATTTGAGATGAGTTTCGAATCGAACACGAGTTAAGAAAATTAAACTTGAACTCAACTCGTAAAGTAAAATTCAAGCTTGAGTTCGGTTCACGAGACAATTCGAGCTCGAGCTCGAACGGAGCTTTTCAAAATAAAATAATAAATGTGTTTTTCGAAATAAAATAGATAAAATAGATATTTATATTTTTGAAATAAATAAATAAATATTTTTATAATATATATTAAATATATATGTACATATATAAAATAAATATTATATATAATATTTATTTAATTTATTAATTAATCGAACTGACTTGTGAGCCTAACGAATCGAGTTTGACATTGCTCGAACTCAATTCGATTAGCTAACCAAATCAAAATCACAACTTAAATTCGATTTAATCAAGTTTTGAGTCTAACCGTTCGACTCAATTGAATGATGATGATATGCCAAATAGATTGTTAAAAATTAGTTTTAGCAAGGATAATGGTTTTACCCAGTGAATTTGTAATAAAAACATGACTTCTTTTTTATCATTTGATAAAAATAGAAAATTTTGATATCATTTAATGATAAAATAATATTATTTAGTAAAATATCATTCGACATTAATTTAATCATGTCAGTTCATATTTCATATCTAATGTCATTAAAATTGGTTGTTAATTACCAATCTCTTAGTAATTGAAAAAGATCTTAACCATAACTATTAGATCAAAAGAAATACGTACTTAATTGCAACATAATCAGCAAAGTGTGCACCATATTTAATGGTATTATTGTGGTTAATTATAAATTTTATAATAAAATCATATTGGCATTTTGGCTTAGATTTAAACATCAATGCCCAGTCTTGATTTGATAATTAATTAATTATTTTAATGCTTTTTAATTCAATAATTAATTAACTTTTTACTTTGTTAGTAGTATACTAGTATCTGTTATTCATGTACCCTTTGGAGGAGGTTATGAATTCTAATCAACAGAAATAACGTTAAATATCTCTAAAAATGATTTATTAAAAATACTAAAAAGCAAAAAATAATTTATAAAATTTTGAATTTAAGTTAAAAATAATTTTTACTTTTGTTTTATTAAATAATAAAATAATTTTTAACTTTGTTGTTGTTTAGTTAAAAAATTGTTTCACCAAACATTGTTTTAAAAATTGTTTTATAATCTATAAACCGAAATTATCGAGTAAACTCCGTTTTTCATCCTTCAAGTTTACATCACGTTTTATTTTGGTTTTTGAAGTTTAAAACATTATTTATCCAAGAAAATAATGAATTCAGTTTTTTACACTCATGTTGCAACCTTTTGGAAATCAAAATTTACTTTTGTTTTTGTGTTCTTTCTTTTAAATTTTATATAATGGTAAAAATTTCATTATATTTAAAATAAATTTCAATCTTTCTAATACTACATGTTCTGAATTATTTTCTTATCGTAGATGTTATTGATTTATATTAATTAAAACTTCTTTCAATCATAAGCTCACACTTTGATCAATTCATTTTAATTTTAAAAAAAAATAGAGATTAATTCCAAATCCAGATAAATCTTGAACTAATAAAATTTTTGTGTCATGTAGATTTAATGGTCTGGATTTCTTAGAAAGGTTTAGAGGGAAGAAAATAATGTTCGTCGGCGATTCTTTGAGCCTAAATCAGTGGCAATCCTTGACATGTATGCTTCACTCTCAAGTACCAAATGCCAAATACAACCTAACAAGAGAAGGGGATGTCTCTTCATTTACATTTATGGTAAGCTCTCCATCACAAATATCCTCTTATTTATTTATTTATGTTTATTAAATTAAAGTAAATAAGAATTTTTAATATTTTCCCTATTATGAAAGTCTTGGACATTAAATCTATAATCATAAGAAGGGTAAAACTAAATTCAATTTATGTAAAAGAAAATTCAAGTTCACCTAAAGTAGTAAATTTATCATAATGAAGGTTTTTTTTCTTTTCTTTCTAATTGTCACAAGTACAACAACAAAAGAAAGAGAAAGGAAACAATGGCTTAAAAAAGAAATAAAAAATATGTCTCCCATTACCGGAATGGCCGGTATCACCAAAATCCTGTTGACATCATTGGTATCGGCTAGTAAGTATCAAACGCAAGATAAAAACGTGTATATCTTGATACCGGTTTGTCCAAAAATAGGTAGGTACTGGCGGCATCGATCGGTATGATACGAAAATTGATAACTTTGATATGAAGTTCGTGAATTTCATTTTAAAAAATTTTATGTTCTCAATACTAAAATAAATAATCATGATTTATCATCTAAAATATATTTATGAAAATTTTAAAATTATAAAAAATCAACATGTTTTAATAAACGTTAACTTATGATCTAATCTCTAATTTTTAGTGCAAAATTTTATAACATTTAAATCGTTGATTAAATATAGATAAAATCATATATTAAAGTGATCATTTTTTTATTAAAATTTTGTGCGATGATATATTATACAAGTTTTATTGAACTGTAAAATCCAATCTTGAATTTTTTTTTAAAAATTATTATTTTTTGAATGAAACTTAACGAACTCCATATAATGAATTTCAACTAAGCTTTTGTTATTATTCTTGGATTAGCAATAACTTTTGCACTAATTACAGGATTATGGACTTGAAGTGATGCTTGATCGCTCATCTTCAACACATGGCATTGGTGGAGCCGTAGAGGACCTACTCAACCGTAAGCTTAAAATTAATTAATTAACACCATAACTTTTAGCTTCTTTTCGATATTTATGCATCAAAACTTATGGTTTAACACACTGTATTTTTCAGATGGGATTTCATTCAAATAGAAAGCCAAATTAAAAAAGACATGGATCGCATGCTTGCATTTGAGATAGCACTAATAACATGGGCTAAATGGGTGAACACCAATATAGATCCCACAAAAACTATAGTCTTTTTCCAAGGAATTTCCCCATCACATTACAAGTAAGATCTTTAAAACCATCCAAAGTTTTAAGTCCTAAATAGTGTGCATATTTAATCGCACATCTCAGTATCTGTTTTCGATGTTGATATTAGTGGAACCCTATGGGAAGAACCAGGAGCAAAGAGCTGTGAGGGGCAAAAACAACCATTACTAAGCTCAACATATCCAGGAGGGTTGCCACCAGAGGTGGGCGTGCTGAAGAAAGCGTTAAGCAAGATTTCGAAACCTGTCACGTTGCTTGATATAACAACTCTCTCACTGCTACGTAAAGATGGACATCCTTCGATTTATGGTTTAGGTGGACAAACAGGAATGGATTGCAGCCATTGGTGTCTTGCTGGTGTTCCAGATACTTGGAATGAGATTCTTTACAATTTTGTTAACAATCCTACCCAAAAGAGAAAAAATGAAAAAGATGAACGCAAAAAAGAACACTAATTGATTTGTTAGTACCAATATAGTGGTATAGTGACATGGGATCGTGGGCCTGATTGATTATTCTTTGTAATGGTCTAGGAAAGTATATGTTGGATTTCCCAAAAGATGAATAAAATTGTTCTTGCTAGCTAATAGGTATTTGACGATAATTCTCATTTCTTGGGTTGTGAAATTCAATTCAATTCAGTTTGCAGGATATGCTCCTCTTTATGCTATGTTACTAATATGTTACTTGCCTAGCAAACCATAGTAGTCAAATTTGTTTTACCATTAAGAAGGTTTGGGGTGAGGAATGCATTTTTCGTCCCTTCACTAAAATCTATCCTTCTCGTCTCTATACCTGACAAAGGTTTTTTTTGTTTTTATTCTCATTCTCCATCCCTATCTCTCGAGAAGAAATATAAATCCCACCCTTGTATCATTTGCCTATCAAGAAGGGAATTCTTCATTAACAAATCTGGTATTTTTTCGTGAGACTGTTATGAATTCTATTTTTTTTTTTTTTGCTTTTTGGGTTATAATATATGTTTGTGATTTGTGTTATATTCTCCTTAAATATTATTGTTTTCCCTTGGATCTGTGCGTGTTCGGTATCATTGTGGTTTTCAGTTTCTTGTGTTGTATTTTAATAAATTGAAAATGAAAAAAAAAAACATGATTTAGTGTACCATTTAATTAGGTGAAGATCATTGAAAAAAATTTTAGATGAATAACACATGTTAAATGAATGTCACATTATCTAATAGTGTTGAGTGTTGATGAGACTCTCGATCAATAATACAATGATCCAAATTTCCCAGTAAAAGAATATTAGGTCTTGGTTCTTAATTGACTAAATAGGTATTTTCGTCCTTAAGGTTTACTCGTTTTAATATTTTAGTACTTGACGTTTCAATTTAAATAATATGAGATTAAGGTTTCAACCCGTTAACAATCAAATACTCACCGTCAAGTATTGGTAAAAAAATGTGGAGCTTAATTAGCAATTCAATCGAAAAAAATAATTGATGCCATGTGTTCTTCATCCATATGCTTTCAAATAAAAAAAAATAAATCTTAAAACTAATAAAACACCGTGCAAAACCAAAAATAAAATTTCTCTTCTTCTTCAATTACAAAACCACAAAATCTTTTGCCCAAACAATTACTATCATTGTAATCACAATTGTGATAAAGCATCTTGATTCTCGAAAAGAAAAAAAATAATCTTTCTTAAAACATTGCTCACATCTTTTTTAAGGAGAGAAAACTAGGAGTTAAAAATGGCATTTCATTTTCTTTCTGCCCAAATAATATCTTTTATTTTTGAAAATTTTCAGAAAAAACTTTAAAATCCTTTTTCTATCTATAGTTCGCGAAATCAAGAGAGACTTTTCTCTCATTTTCCTTGAAACCAAACAACTTCTCTCACTGATTCCTATCCCAAATTGATAGTTTTTTTTTTTTTATTTCTTTACTCATTTCTCAACAAGAAAACTCTAGTTTTTGAGTGTTGATCCGTATTTAATTTTAATAATGACAAAACAATATTTTTTATCTGTGATAACAGTTTTATCTTCAGTTCAAAGACAAAATGCAAATTATGCACTTGAGAGATACCAGAAGAAAACCGAAGGCCTAGAACAAACTCTAAGGTAATTCATCAAGTGTAAACTCTTTACTTTCAAATCTTAGATTTCTTTATGGCTCATCTTGATCAAACAAAAATATTTTGGACAAAAAGAACCATTGTGTCTGGAAAATGAATTTGAAAATAGAATTCTATGTTTCAGATCATTCAGTTGACTGAATAACACAATTCAGTTGATTGACTGAATGATATATATAATCGACAGAAGAAAAATATCTGATTCAAAATTGATTTTAAAAATACATCCAATCGACTGAATGACTTTATCCCATTGATTGAACGGGCATTTGCAACGGTAATGTTTTCCACTAGACAACATAAAACAATGCAACATAGGTTTTAAACGATCACTTTTCTTAAAAGTAAAGTATGGATAGGAGTTTTTGTCTCCTAAGCCCACTAAGGCTTGTCCCTAACGGTCTCTTAGACTTTGGGCTATAAAAACCCATCTCAAATGAGTTTTCAAAAAAACATTCTAGCATCTGATCAATTAAGAAAAACTATTCTTCATTTCAGAAACTTATCTTTACTTACAAAAGCTTTCAAAAATCTTCTTGAGTCATATTTAGAAAGTTTTGTCCTTAAAAATAGATATTATTTTCAGTTGTAAAAGCTCAATAGTAATCTCTCTCTTGTACTCTCAACAATTCTCAAACACAATCCTTATTTGTAAGAGCGTGTATAACTCTTACTTGAAAGAATTGAGTTTTTGTAACGGTTCGAATTAAGTAATCACTCATAAAATTACTTGGTTGTAACGGTCTGAGCAACACTTATAAGATTGTTTGTGTAAACGGTTTAAGGAATACTCGGAAGTTGCTTGTTTAGTGCAAACCTTCGAGGAGAATTCTTGAAGAAAGTAGACGTAGAGTCAAAAGAATTTTTAATATTGCCGAACCACTATAAAATCATGTTTACAATTTTTTATCCCTTAGCTCCTTTTAAATTATGCAATTTATTTTGTTAGTATAATTGTTAGTTTTAATTATTGAAAAACTTATTTGTAATGTGCAAAAAGTTTTTAAAACCCAATTCACTCCCTCTTGGATTGTTTTTTCACTTACAATGAGAAAAAAACCAAAAGAAGAAAACCAAAAATAATGACATGTTTGGGTAACAGTTTTCTGTTTTTTAGTTTTCGAAAATGAAAATTGAAAATAGTTTTCTGAAGAAAATATGTTTGGATAATTTTATTTTGAAAACTGTTTGATACACCTTGTAATTATTTTTAGTTTCGAGTTTAAATTTTAAATATATATATTAATTTTATTTATCATATTTACTAAATATTTAAAAATAATTAATATTATTTTATTTTCAAAATTTTAATATTTTTTACATACCATGGAAGAAGAATGAAAATAGAGAAGTGAATACTGATTTTAGGGCTATTTTTTAAAAATTATGTCAAAAAATACCAATTTAGAGTTTTTCAAAAAACAATTTTTGAAAACTAGTTTTTTAAAATCTATTTTAAAAAATTGCTTTTGAAAATTGTTACCAAACAGAGCCTAACTTTCTCTTCGAGCTTTTGAAACTGATCACAGCAGCTATTAATCCAAAAATCAACGATACTCAAAAATATATTTTCAAAGATTAATAAACTAATTAATCAGCTAAATAGGCATAATTCTTTTTCTTTTTCTTCCTTGACAAATTCAGATTTGACCAGCGCGGTAAAAAAAAAAACGTCGGAGCATTGCCAAAACAGTGCCGGACACTGCCACAAGCGGAATGGATCTTGAGCGACATAAATCTTGCAGTGTAGTGTGAGAGGAAGGAGGAGGAGGAAGATGAAGAAAGAGGAGGAGAGGGATTTTTGGATTTCTCAATTTTTTTCCTTTTCTTTTGTTTTCCAGAATTAGATAATCAATATTTTTTCCCTTTTTTTAATTTTCTGATTTTATTTTTTGTTTTCCTTGAATAAATGAGATAAGGAAGAAAGATGATGATAGAGTGTTGTGGAGTTTTTTTCCCCTGGAATTTGAAAAAAAAAGGATATTGTGATATTTGAGTCACAAGAAAAATGAGAGAAAATATTTATTCTTTGACAAATTCAGATTTGACTAGTGCATAAAAAAAAACGTTGGAGCATTGCCAAAACAGTGTCGGACACTGCCACAAGCGGAATAGATCTTGAGCGACATAAATCTTGCAGTGTAGCGTGAGAGGAAGAAGGAGGAGGAAGATGAAGAAAGAGGAGGAGAAGGATTTTTTGATTTCTCAATTTTTTTTCCTTTTCTGTTGTTTTCCAGAATTAGATAATCAATATTTTTTCCCTTTTTTTAATTTTCCGATTTTATTTTTTGTTTTCCTTGAATAAATGAGATAAGGAAGAAAGATGATGATGATAGAGTGTTGTGGAGTTTTTTTTCCCCTGGAATTTGAAAAAAAAAAAAGGATATTGTGATATTTGAGTCACAAGAAAAATGAGAGAAAATATTTATTCCTTGACAAATTCAGATTTGACCAGTGCAGTAAAAAAAAAATGTCGGAGCAGTGCCAAAACAGTGCCGGACACTGCCACAAGCGGAATAGATCTTGAGCGACATAAATCTTGCAGTGTAGCGTGAGAGGAAGGACGAGGAGGAAGATGAAGAAAGAGGAGGAGAGGGATTTTTGGATTTCTCAATTTTTTTTCCTTTTCTTTTGTTTTCCAGAATTAGATAATCAATATTTTTTTCCCTTTTTTTAATTTTCCAATTTTATTTTTTGTTTTCCTTGAATAAATGAGATAAGGAAGAAAGATGATGATGATAGAGTGTTGTGGAGTCTTTTTTCCCCTGGAATTTGAAAAAAAAAGGATATTGTGATATTTGAGTCACAAGAAAAATGAGAGAAAATATTTATTCCTTGACAAATTCAGATTTGACTAGCACAGTAAAAAAAAACGTTGGAGCATTGCCAAAACAGTGCCGGACACTGCCACAAGCGGAATAGATCTTGAGCGACATAAATCTTGCAGTGTAGCGTGAGAGGAAGGAGGAGGAGGAAGATGAAGAAAGAGGAGGAGAAGGATTTTTGGATTTCTCAATTTTTTTTTCCTTTTCTTTTGTTTTCCAGAATTAGATAATTAATATTTTTTCCCTTTTTTTAATTTTCCGATTTTATTTTTTGTTTTCCTTGAATAAATGAGATAAGGAAGAAAGATGATGATGATAGAGTGTTGTGGAGTTTTTTTTCCCCTGGAATTTGAAAAAAAAAAGGATATTGTGATATTTGAGTCACAAGAAAAATGATAGAAAATATTTATTTCTTGACAAATTCAGATTTGACTAGCGCAGTAAAAAAAAATGTTAGAGCATTGCCAAAACAGTGCCGGACACTGCCACAAACGGAATAGATCTTGAGCGACATAAATCTTGCAGTGTAGCGTGAGAGGAAGGAGGAGGAGGAAGATGAAGAAAGAGGAGGAGAAGGATTTTTGGATTTCTCAAATTTTTTTTCCTTTTCTTTTGTTTTCCAGAATTAGATAATCAATATTTTTTCCCTTTTTTAATTTTCCGATTTTATTTTTTGTTTTCCTTGAATAAATGAGATAAGGAAGAAAGATGATGATTATAGAGTGTTGTGGAGTTTTTTTTCCCCTGGAATTTGAAAAAAAAAAGGATATTGTGATATTTGAGTCACAAGAAAAATTAGAGAAAATATTATTCCTTGACAAATTCAGATTTGACCAGTGCAGTAAAAAAAAACGTCGGAGCATTGCCAAAACAGTGCCGGATATTGCCACAAGTGGAATAGATCTTGCGCGACATAAATCTTGCAGTGTAGCGTGAGAGGAAGGAAAGAGAAGGAGAAGGATTTTTGGATTTCTCAAATTTTTTTCCTTTTCTTTTGTTTTCCAGAATTAGATAATCAATATTTTTTCCCTTTTTTTTATTTTCCGATTTTATTTTTTGTTTTCCTTGAATAAATGAGATAAGGAAGAAAGATGATGATGATAGTGTTGTGGAGTTTTTTTTCCCCTGGAATTTGAAAAAAAAAAAGGATATTGTGATATTTGAGTCACAAGAAAAATGAGAGAAAATATTTATTCCTTGACAAATTCAGATTTGACCAGCGCAGTAAAAAAAACGTCGGAGCATTGCCAAAACAGTGCCGGACACTGCCACAAGCGGAATAGATCTTGAGCGACATAAATCTTGCAGTGTAGCGTGAGAGGAAGGAGGAGGAGGAAGATGAAGAAAGAGGAGGAAAGGGATTTTTGGATTTCTCAATTTTTTTTCCTTTTCTTTTGTTTTCCAGAATTAGATAATCAATATTTTTTTCCCTTTTTTTAATTTTCCGATTTTATTTTTTGTTTTCCTTGAATAAATGAGATAAGGAAGAAAGATAATGATGATAGAGTGTTGTGGAGTTTTTTTTCCCTGGAATTTGAAAAAAAAAAGGATATTGTGATATTTGAGTCACAAGAAAAATGAGAGAAAATATTTATTCCTTGACAAATTCAGATTTGATCAGCGCAGTAAAAAAAAAAAACGTTGGAGCATTGCCAAAACAGTGCCGGACACTGCCACAAGCAGAATAGATCTTGAGCGACATAAATCTTGCAGTGTAGCATGAGAGGAAGGAGGAGGAGGAAGATGAAGAAAGTGGAGGAGAAGGATTTTTGGATTTCTCAATTTTTTTTTCCTTTTCTTTTGTTTTCCAGAATTAGATATTCAATATTTTTTCCCTTTTTTTAATTTTCCGATTTTTTTTTTGTTTTCCTTGAATAAATGAGATAAGGAAGAAAGATGATGATGATGGAGTGTTGTGGAGTTTTTTTCCCCCTGGAATTTGAAGAAAAAAAAGAGGATATTGTGATATTTGAGTCACAAGAAAATGAGAGGAAATATTTATTTTGGTAATTTTAGATCTTTAAAATTATTTTATGGTTATTTATTTAATTTTAAAATATTATAATTTTTTTTATAATTTATATAAAAAAAATTATATAAATTTCAATGTACTAGGTGGCTAATTTTTTTTTCTCTTCCTAAATTTCAATGTCTTCCAGGGTTAGAATGAAACTGAGTGTAAACCTTAAAGGCAGAAACGACTATTTAGCCGTTAATTATTTTCATGTTTCTTGTTTCCAAATTTATGGAAACAAAAAGTAAAAGACAACAGGAACAAATCTCGTTTTCCTTGGGTTTTGGGAAATTGTTAACCAGAAACGTGTTGGAAACAAGTCCAGCGTTTCGTACCATATTCCCTTCTTGGCCCGGGTTTGAAACATGGCTTGGGCATATTAGTCTCTCATATTTATTTAAATCGGTTTGGGTTGATTCGAGTTATTGATTTAGTATTTTTTCACTGTAAACATATTATGTAAGAAAAAAATATTTTACTAAAATTATTTATTAGATTCAAAAACAAATTCATATATGAATTTATTAAATCTTACAAACTATTATTTACAAATTAAATACTTTAAATCATTTTATATAAAGTTTAAATAATTTTAATTTAATACAAACCACATAAAAATAAATAAAAACTAGATTATAAAAGCATTTTATCAATCAAAATCTTCAAATTTAACACTGATGTAGACATGATCTTAAAATCTTTAGTTAAAAAATATTAAAAAGAAACATGTTCTTTATATATTTAAATTTTAATTGATATTTTTTTATTAAAATTTAATATTTTTTTATTGAAAAGCTTTCAATATATATATATACAATAAATATATATTACAATCCAAATTACCTTATCAAAATATAAATGTATTTTGATTATTAAAATAAATATATAAAAAATATAACTATATAATGATCGGATTAAAATTTTTAATCATAAACCAATCCAACCTAATCTGATAGATTCAAAATTTTTACGACCGAAATTCAATTCAACTCTCGAAAACTCCAATCCAACCCAAGCATTACACAGTTCGTTTGGGACGGGTTCGCGGTCACCGGCTTCGATGATGGCCCCTAATTCTAATCTGTATGTAGGCAATTGAAGCCAAAAGTTTGACAAAACAAAAGGGCATTTCGCCATTTTCCCTTGTTTGAGCATCCTTCGCTGACCCATCTCCTCCATCAGGTGTGTGTTTGTCTCTCTCTCTCTCAAAAATCCTATTTATTTGTTTTATATGTTCAACAGAGGTATCTTTTGTTAACCTTCAATTTAGTCTTTCTCAAGTGGATCCGCATCTCTAGGTTTCTCTTCGTCCAAATCTTTCTTCTTTTCTTTATGAAATTTGATGATTTTCGCATGTAGAAATTGAAATTAAGATGGAATCTTGTTGCCTCTCCCTATGTCTGCATTAGTGGGTGTTTGATTTTCGATTTCTTTTCAGAATTTTTGTTGGCTGTCCTCTTTTTGGCTATTAACACTTGGAAGCTAGATGAATGCATTAAATGATGCCTGAAAAAGAATAAACTAATTGGTACCCTAGTATGAAATTTGATTTTTTTTTTTTTGTTGATTGTTATCAAATTATGGCTGGGCAAGTTTTCGATTGGTACAAGACCATTTGCTCCGTGTTTATTTGAAAACATTTGATGGAAATAGAAAAATTAATTATGTAAAACCTGAAAAAGATTAAACTAAAATCGATTAGAAGCTTGCTACTGAATTCCTATGTTTTTGAGTTAACTCTCCAAATACCTAGAATTTATACCCCTTTGTCATGAAGTATATCAGCCAACATTATATTTTTTTAACATTCTGGGTTGAGTTATATAAAGAGTAAATAAAAGTGGATGTAACAATCAGGGAAGCAAACAATTTGATGTACAATATTCATTTATCATTGAGATTGAGGATTTTAAACTCTATTTGCAGGGAAAATTGTTTCAGATTTCTGAAAATTGCCACCTTTCTCATCGTGTGTGACACTGCTGGGCACTTTTGGCTTATATAGATTTTTTAAAACTTTTTGTTCATTCTTAGTATTGATGTTAACCATGAACTCGATTAATTACCTTATCAAAATGTTGAAATTTGGCCCATTATTTCCTTAGTATGCTTTGATGCAGGCAATTAAGGATGAACATGAAGTCAAGGAAGTATGCTCTGGAAATGTGTTAAATGGAAGAATGAGTCGTATTTATTTATTTTCCTAATACTGTGATTGATTAGAGATTCTTGTGTTCTACAGTATTCTAGTTGTTCGGTATTGGTTTGATATAATGTATACTTTGCTAGATCCTGATGTTAATTTGTTCTAAAATACTAGCAGATCATAGAAATAAGTAAAGACTGAAATCTTGTTAAAATGTTTCCTTTTCTCCACTACTCTGTAAAAGTTATTTAACAGTTAAAACCTTTAGTTTTTGTTGCTTATCATAAATTGAAATTGATAATCTTTAGGTAATGATTGTGTTTCAAGTTCTTGGTTCTGCTGGGCTTCTATCTTTGAATTGTTTGTTTGTTGACTAATGGGTTTTTCTTGTTCTGTTTCCACTATTTTGTTGATTTCCTCATTTTTTCTTTCAGAAATATATTTTTATTTTTCATGATAATTATTTCTAAGACATTATTTTAACAATAACATCTAATTGATGCTCTAAATATCGAGTCCACTATTGATCGGTTACTGGAGGATATATAGGCTGGATCATTGAACTTGTGGTTTTTGTGTAAATATTTAGTGATCTCTCTGTAGATTTCGCAATTGAATGTTGATTTCCTCAAAGAACACTCATTCATCTTAGCTTATACCATTTGTGTGTGTATGTTTTATATTTAGTCTTAAACTTCTTCATGACAAGTTGATGGAAATTAAGTTGGTTTTTCTCTCCCTTGAATATTAGTATTGTTGTTTTCTTATCTCAGTTTTATTTTTTTTCTTTTAAGATTGGTACATAATTTTATTTTAAGTACGTATGATATCTATACAATGTTAAAGAATATACATAATATGTTATTCTGACCATAGGTTATTAATTTGAATGCAGGTGTTAAATCTTCCATTTCTAGCTTGACGATAGATAACCCATGAGTGAGAATTAGCAAAAAGAAGGTGACCATGGCTAGAGCCCCATCATCTATCATCACTTTCTTTAGACAAAACCCCCGTACTCGGCAAAATCCTAGTACCCAGATCAGAAATCTAACCATAGAATCCAAAGGAGGCGATTTGAATGGCAAAGAATTGAAGCTTAATCAGAATCACGATCTGCTATCAAACAATGCACACCAAAGCTACGCAGACATTGTTAAACAAGTTTGTAAGATCACAAGAACAAGACCTAGATGGGAGCAAACTCTGCTTTTCGATTACCCTTCATTTAATTTCTCCGATCCGCTGTTTTTTCGTGAGCTCTTGAGGGAACAAACCAATGTGCTTCTCTCATTGCGCTTCTTTTACTGGCTGCGTTCCAATTATGATTTTTCACCTGACCCAGTTTCTTGTAATGTTCTTTTTGATGCGCTTGTCGACGCTAGGGCCTGCAAGGCAGCAAAATCTTTCCTTGATAATACAGGTTTTATTCCTGAGCCAGGTTCACTAGAGTGTTACATAAGATGCCTTTGTGAGGGTGGACTGATTGAGGAAGCAATTGAGGTGTTTTCGAAGTTGAAAGGGATTGGAATTTGCCCATCAATAAGGACTTGGAATTCGGCACTGTTGGGTTGTCTTAAAGCTCGGAAGACTGATTTTTTTTGGAAATTGTATCAAGAGATGATGGAATCGAGTGTTGTGGTAGATGTTGACGTTGAGAGTGTAGGATATCTAATTCAAGCTTTTTGCAATGATGGCAAGGTTTCGAAAGGTCATGAGCTTCTACGACAGGTTTTGAAAGATGGATATGAGCCTGGAAATGTTGTTTTTAACAAATTGATTGCTGCGTCTTGTAAGGAGAGGAATTATGCTAGAATGTCTGAAATCCTTCATACAATGATTGCGAGGAATCATGGTCCAGATAATTATACGTATCAGGAAGTCATCAATGGGCTTTGTAAGAAAAGAAAGTGTCATGAGGGCTATCGAGTATTCAATGATCTCAAGGATAGAGGGTATTCCCCAGATAGGGTCATGTATACGACAATGATTCATGGTCTATGTGAGATGGGATGGCTTGGGGATGCTAGGAAGCTGTGGTTTGAGATGATAAATAAGGAATTGCTTCCAAATGAATTTACTTACCATGCACTAATTTATGGGTATTGTAAGGTTGGTAATTTTGAAGGGGCCAAAAAGCTGTACAAAGAGATGTGTGATAGAGGTTATGGAGAGACCACAGTAAGCTACAACATGATGATTAAAGGGTTGTGCTTACATGGAAGGACAAATGAGGCGCATGACTTGTTTAAGGAAATGTCTCAGAAGGGTATAGCTCATGATGTTATCACATACAATACTCTTATTACGGGCTTTTCCAAGGAAGAGAAGATAGCTGAGAGTAAAAAGCTATTGAAAGAACTCCTTGGACAGGGTTTACAGCCATCTACTTCCTCGTATACCCTCCTTATCAAAAAACTATGTCAAGTGGGAGATGTGCAAGAAGCAAAAAGGTTGTGGAATGATATGCAAAGTAGGGGTCTGAAACCAATGGTATTTACTCATGATCATGTCATTATTTGTTTGTGTGAGCAAGGATATGTCACGGAGGGGAAGGAATGGTTAGTAACAATGGTGAAGAATAAACTCAAACCGCAGAAGAAAACTTTCGAGAGATTGATTGAATGTCTCGCACAAAGTGATAGGTTGGATGATTCTTTAGTTGTTTTAGATTTTATGTCTAAAATAGGTTATGAACCTAAGAAAGGTATATGCCATTCTCTGGTTAGTAAACTTTGCAAAGAGAATTTCCATTTTGTAGAAACATGTCTAGGTGAGATCCTATAGGGAAATTAATAGAGCTAATTATAATTTGTTGTTTGTAACTTAGATTTGTTTCTTTTGACCAATTCACAGAAGATTAATTCAACTTTTTCAGATTTTATAAACTGAAAATTGTTTGTAGCACTGCATTTCTGTGTGTTTTGTATGTTGTAAAGTACTCCAATATGAATATGTAATGATTTTATAGGTTAAAACGGTGATACATGTTGTAGTGGTCCAAGAAGCACAAATTGGTATGAAATTGTTTTAAATGCAGCAGCTTTGATGAACTTCTTATCATTTCCATTGATGATGAATCCACCTTTGTTCTTTACCAGTATCATCAAAGTAGCACTGAAACCACTTAGCTCCCTCCCACCCACCCCACCCAAATGGAATGAGAAAATCTAATATTTTTGTTGATTTCTTCTCCATTTTCTATTTAAGCAAAGAAAAAGCGTTGTAGACATGAGTGTAATTGGTTGCTGGCAGTAGTTGATTAGGACAACTTCGTCCAACATATTTTCACTTGCGCAAATTTGCCGCTCATGGAAAATAAAACCATGAGCCTTTCTAGGTCAGATGAGGTAGCCTATGGGCTTAAACTTTAGACATTCTGGATCTGTTTATTGCATATAGATCATATCAGATATTAGGCTTGACTATTATGCACTCAAATTGAAATTAGATGACCAGATGGCACGATGCATCAGGCAGGTGCTTAAACCTTTTGGCAGGTATGCATATCACTAGCCATTTCGTTTTGTGGCTTTATTGTTCTACCAGTTTTGCTGAGAGAAACATATCAGGGATTGACTATGGTATTTGGTGAGTTAAAGCTCTGAGTGCCGTTCTTGTAAAATGGTTGCAATTAGCACGAGATCAAGGAATGCAATAGCATTTCCAGATGAACTACATTTTCAGGTTTTATTTATAATATTGCTTCCCAGACATAGGCATACATCCACGACAGGGCGGGAGAAACTATTGACAATATTTTCATGTAGTAGAAAGGTATCTTTTTATGTCTTATCGTGGAGATACATATGATGAGATTCATCGTGGAGATGCTTATGATGAAGCATTATTTTTTTGATGGAAGTGCTACAAACCTGGAATTCAGTCACGGGTTTAGCTTTGCTCTTGTGCTGAGATACATATGATGAGATTCATCGTGGAGATGCTTATGATGAGGCATTATTTTTTTGATGGAAGTGCTACAAACCTGGAAGTCAGTCACGGGTTTAGCTTTGCTCTTGTGCTAGAGGTTGACATTTGTTAGAGTTGATGCATATTTTATGGGACCAGATTTATAGAACCCCGGACGAATACGGGGTCCCGCTCCCTTGAGACCGAGCAGGGGTTAGGGGGCAGTGTCCCCGAAACTTTTAGACTATGTACATGAGTTGGGTTTGGTTTTTTGCTTGGCGGTTTGGGCTTGGGCCCATGAAGAGCCGTAGTTCTGCAACAGTACGAAAACCTAACCAGGACGTCTTAAGTTGCATATAAATACTCTTTATGTATTGAGCATGCATTGTAACTGAGAGATTTGTGAGGTTGATAATAAGAAACTTTTGGCATGACATAGCTCTATTCTTGAGTGAACCTGGGTAAATCTTGTTTTCTTTTCTTTCTGTTTATAATTCGTGTGATTGACAAGTCTTGAATCGTTCAATTGGTATCAGAGCCTTGTGTTCAGGGATTAACGATAAGAGATGTCAATTGGATCATGGATTGAAATCGATAAGTTCAAAGGGAAGAGCTTCGGGTTGTGGAAACTGAAGATGAAGGATCAACTTGTGGATAGGGATATGTGGACGATGATAGTCGATGAGATACCGAAGAGTACGACGTCCACGGCAGAGGCGTCGCCAGTGGTGGTTTTGACATCATCTTCAGTGACCATCACGGAGTGGGAGAAACTCGATCGGAAGACACGAAGTCTGATTCGGTTGTGCCTGGCCGATTTTGTCCTGATAAACATTTATGGAGAAAAAACTGCGAAAAATCTCTGGAAGAAGCTGGAAAGCCTTTATCAGAGTAAATATCTAGTAAATAAACTGTTTCTGCAGAAGAAGTTGTACAACCTTCGAATGGCTGAGGGTGATTCTTTCTCTGTTCATCTACATGAGTTCAACACTTTGATAGGTCAGTTATTATCTATTAGTATTGATGTGACAGATGACGATAAGGCTATTACACTGCTTTGTTCACTGCCTTATTCGTGGGATAACTTGATAGTTGCGATTGGTAGTGGTACAACTAATTTGTCTTTTGAGAATGTCGTGACAGCCTTATTATCTGAGGAAATGAGGCGGTAGGGTGTAGAAAACTCATCAAATGAGGCTTTATTTGTGAGAGGGCGAACCCATGATAAAGACTACAAGTGGTCTGGTGATAAACCGAAGTTCAGGGAAAGATCGAAAAGTAAGGATAAATCTAGGTTGAAGTGTTGGAAGGGTAGAAAGCCTGAACATCTAAAGAAGGAGTGCATAAGTAAGAGTATGAACCTTGAAAAGCGAACAGGCGAGATATTAGCTTCAGGTAACAGGAACCAGTATGATGATGATGTTGGTGACTTAAATATGGCATCCTGTTTGGCTTAATCAGATCAGAGTGTTTGGATAATTGACACAGGAGCATCCTTTCACATGACACCTCACAGGGACTGGTTTCGTGAACATGAAACCTTTAATGGGGGAAACGTTTTATTAGGAGATAACTCTCCGGTGAAAATTATTAGTCGTGGGAAGGTAAAGTTAAGGATGAATGATGGGACAGTCAGAACACTTCCAGGCGTGATGCATATTCTGGATCTCAGCAGGAACCTAATATCAGTCAGCAAGATGGCAGATGGGGGAGTGACTTTCAGTTGTGACAAAAATTCGTGCAAGATGACTCATGGATCGTTAGTAATTGCATGAGGTGCTTGGTATGGTACGTTGTACAAGCTGCTGGGAAATACAGTATAAAGTCAGTATAGTGGAGGTTTTATCTCTGAGAAGGCGACTGATGATGAAGTGACGTCCTCTATGTTGTAGCACTAAAAGCTTGGGCATATCGGTGAAAAGGGACTATCTAATTTATCGTCAAAGCGATGGTGAAGGGAGTCCCAGATTGCTCTATGGGATTTAGTTTCAATGAGTATTGTCTACATGGCAAGCAGAACCATGTGAGTTTTAAGTCCGCTGGCATGAGAGCAAAGGATATTATGGATTTAATACATAGTGGTGTGTTTGGGCCAGTTCTAGTCCAATCTCTTGGAAAATCAAGGTATTATGTCTCTTTCAATGATGATTTTTCAAGGTATGCATGAATTTATTTAATTAAGAGTAAAGCTGAAGCATTTAATAAGTTTCGTGAGTTTAAAGTATTGGTAGAAAATCAGATGGAAAGAAAGAGAAAGGTACTAAGAATAGATAATGGAGGAGTATTTTGCTCAGACAAGTTTGAGCAATTCTATGTGCAAACGGCATTGCAAGATAGAAAATAACTCTATATCCACCTCAACGGAATGGGGTGAGACTCAATCGGTCACTCATAGAGAAATCGAGGAGTATGTTAAGTTGTGCAGGCTTTGAGTCGGAGTTCTGGGCCGAGGCTGTAGCTACGACATGTTATCTAAAGAATAGGTCACTTACATAAGCTTTACAGGATCAAACACCATTTGAGGAATTATTCGGGAAGAAGCCGAGTTTGGCTCATGGTAGGGTGTTTGGGTGTGATGTTTATATGCATGTACCAAAAGAAAAGAGGAACAAACTTGACAGCAAATCAGTGAAGTGCATCTTCATTGGTTATAAGGTTAGGGTCAAGGGGTACAAGTTATGGAATCCAGAAAATAAGAGTATAGTTTACAGTAGAGATGTTGTGTTCAGGGAAACACAAAAGGATGTGGCGGTTGTCCAAGATGTGCCGAAACAGCCAAAATAGGTTCAGATTGATCTTAACCTAGGAGATAATGAGTGGGAGACTACCCCACATACTGCATCGGATACTTCAGATACTGAGTCAGTTGGGTCTAAGAAAGATATTCATGTTTCTGATGTAGAAGATGAGGATTAAGATGCTGGCTTGGAGGTATAGATCACTCCTGTCATAAGGAGATCGACACGAGTTAGGAAACCAACCATCATGTATTCCCTTAGTGCTTGCACTGCATCATATGCTTTAAATATTACTGGTGATGATCCTAGCACAGTAAAAGAGGCAAAGATCTCGGAGGATGCAAATATGTGGAAGGATGTTATGAAAGAAATGATGCAGGCACTGGACAAGAATGAAACATGGAGCATTTTGAAATTGCTTAAAGATAGGAAGGCAATTGGGTGCAAATAGATTTTCAAGAAGAAAACAAATGCAGATGGAATGGTAGGAAAGTACAAGGCACGTCTGGTTACAAAGGGGTACTCCCAAATAGAGGGAATTGACTATGGTGAGATATTTTCCCTAGTAGCAAAGTTGACATCTATCAGATGTGTCTTATCCATGACAGCTGCTTATGATTTAGAGGTTGAACAAATAGATATGAAAACAACTTTCTTTTATGGGGACTTAAAGGATGAAATTTACATGAAACAGCCCGAAGGCTTTGTGAGTAAAGGCAATGAAGAGCTGGTTTGTAAATTGAAAAAGTCTCTGGACTAAAGCAGTCACCATGAATGTGGTACCAGAAGTTTGATACATATGCTATTCAGCTCAGGTTCACTCGTAGCTATGCTGATCACTGTGTCTACGTGAAACGGTTAGGGGTTGATTTTGTCATTTTAACCTTGCATGTGGATGATATGCTACTGATTGGAAGTAACAGGAAGATGGTTAGCACTGTGAAAGCATTGTGATATCGGGCAAAATAGCGATTATTCTGTAGGCTAGTTTTCAACAGATAATTCACAGGGAAGAAAATAACACAAGAGAAAAAACCCTAGAAAAAAACAGAGGAACAACTCTGATATTTATTCAAAATTATACAAATCAATAATAATGTTTACCAAACCCTAAAATCTTATTTATAAGGTAAAAGCTAAAATAGAAAAATTAAATTAAGGTCGAATTTAAAGTAATTGCAAATAAAATAAAAAGTTTCCTAAAAACTGAAATCTGTCAAATTGAGGGCCTAAACGTCGTTTTTTGGCTAGAATCCCGCTACGTGAAAGATTTTAGTTTTGTTCGTTGGCCCGTTTCCAATCAGATTAGGGTCTCCGGGGCCTGATCTGAGCCCATGGCCCATTCTAGGTAGTCCACCTGCCAGTTTTGTACTGATCTGCCAACTCTAAGTACTTTAGTGCCAACAACGTGCTATCTGACAACTCTGCATCATCTGACTCGGATCCTCTTACATCAGTCGCCTCGGGTTGGAAAGAACTCATCCTCGAGTTCACAATAGCTTCATCGGAATCCACAAAACAAGGACTCAGGTGTTTCACATTAAATACATCAGAAATCCTCAGATGACTAGGTAGGCGTAGTTGTAGGCATTATCATTGATCTTTTGTAGGATCTCACAGGGTCCAATCTTCCGCTCCTTAAGTTTATTATATTCTCTCACAGGAAAACGATCACGTGTTAATATCGCCCAAACAAAATCACCAACATCAAAAAGTACCTGACGACGGTGTCTGTCTCTCTGAGCCTTGTACTTGGCATTACTCTCATGAATGACCAGCTTCACCTGCTCATGGATAGATTCCTTTGTCAAGGTTTCTTTACACATTATGCTTCTAATGTTAAAGGGAGTCAGCTCTTTTTCCACTCATTTCTTCTAGAGCATGGTGGAGATGCGGAGTGTACGGGCACATTCAAGTGGTATGTCCCATCCATGGAATTCCAGAAGAGCGATATATTCTTCAGCATCAAGTGATTTTATGTAGTCAATGATTTCCTCAACTGGGAATGCTACAGGACCCATATCCTCACAACCACCATCATTCTCCATAAACATCTGTAATGACCCAATCTTGGATTTTATTTCCCCAGGATGGTTGAATCCCTGATGCAAGCACTTAATCATAACTGTGGGGGGTACCCCAGAAAATCCCTTCTCATAATCAAATAATGAGCAACGCCCGCTCTTCGGATGATCCAATATGTAAGCAGCAACTTCCCTAAGTGCTCATTCTCCAACTCTCATTCCCTTCTTTAACCCTTCACCATTTGGTGACAATGGCAACCTCTGAGGGTCATTCACTGCCAATGGTTCCTCATCAATTGGCTTAAAAACAGTAACAAATTTCTAGCCTGATGAATCCAGCACGAAATAAACTCCTCCTGTACCCTCTCTGGGCCTGACTGGGTAATTCCCACTATCTAATCCATCAAAAGTGGAATTAAGCATATCCCAAAGCACTGATGGTAATTCAATCTTGGGACTAATGTTGATTGGCTCCAAAGAGAAATGCCTATCAGGAGGCTTCCTTGGTACAATTTCTCGATTAACTTCATAAACTCTCCTATCATTTTCTTCACGGGCATCATAGTATCTCTTATTGTTCTCCCCAAGAGCATCGTAATTTTTTCTATCGTTCAACTTTGGGGACACAATGGACAATTCAAAATTCTTCTCAACTGGCCTAGCCCGAACTTTTGCAGATTTTTGGACCAACAAATGCAACACTGCATTATTGTGCTTACTGATGTGATCAATAAGCCTCTGATCCTCCAATCGTTCCCCATCATAAACAACTTCCTGCTCATCAAGATTAACAAATTCTTTCATCCTCTTTGCAATCTTTTGTTTCATATACCCAATATCTCCATCTTCATCATCGTCATACACAGGCTCTCCAATCTCCTCAGTTTCGTCTACCACGTCGTCCTCAATTAGGAGATTTTTGCCCTTCTGACTAGCAGGCTTCCTGTACTCAGTCTATTTATGTCCCTGTTCACCACATCTGAAACATCTAATATTTGAGCTACGGTTACCTTGGGGTGGCTGCTGGGCAGGACGAAATTCTTGAGGGTGAACTGGCCGACTGCTTTGATCGCTGCTTCGGTTCATTGGCCTCCTGTTATACTGTTTTTCCACTGTAAGTGCACGCTGGTATGCTTCAGAAACGGTCCACAACGAGTGAAGGCTGAGGACATCCTGCAAGGGCTGTCGTTATCCCCCCATATACCTTTCCACCATCTGCTATTCCGTCTCAGATAAATCATTCCGGGCTATCAATTGATAGAACTCCTCCGTGTAATCATCAACTGATCTTGTGCCTTACCTCAACGAATGAAGTTGTTGAAACAGGGTTTGAGTGTAGCCGAAAGGAAGAAAGTGACCCTTCATCTTCATCTTCTCCCAATCAGCGATCTTGGCCTTGTCCTGCCGGTCGCGTGGGAGCCTCAACTGCTCCCACCATGCAGATGCTCTGCCTTTGAGTTTGATGGCGACTAGTTTTACTTTGACACGATCTGGGACTTCTTTATACTCGAAAATACGCTTTACTTCATTCAACCAATCGATGAATCCTTCGGCCTGTAACGTACCAGAAAACTCGAGCAAATCCATTCTGAATTCGAGGTCTCCATAACAATCCTCCCGACCACGGTGCTCCCCGAATCGACCAGGATTATGATACAGGTTTTCCAAACTGGAATCAGAATCGTGATCTTCCGTCTTACGATCACTGAAATTCTGCACCGCTAGACGCTGAGTTAACTCTGCGACTTACCTCTGTAAATCCTCAATCATCGCATCCTGAACTTACGATCACGGTGTGGGGCTTCCTCGTTCAGAACCTGCCCGCGACGGCCACGACCACAACCACCAGCTATGGAAACTGATGAAATCTCACCCCAGGAAAATGCTGAAGCTCTGATACCAACTGATGCCAGGCAGAATAACGATTATTCTGCAGGCTAGTTTTCAACAGATAATTCACAGGGAAGAAAATAACACAAGAGAAAAAACCCTAGAAAAAAACAGAGGAACAACTCTGATTTTTATTCAAAATTATGCAAATCAATAATAATGTTTACTAAACCCTAAAACCTTATTTATAAGGTCAAAGCTAAAATAGGAAAATTAAATTAAAGCCGAATTTAAAGTAATTGCAAATAAAACAAAAAGTTTCCTAAAAACTAAAAACTGGGGATTGAGGGCCTAAACGTCGTTTTTTGGCTAAAATCCCACTACATTGAGGATAAAGACCTCAATTTTGTTTGTTGGCCCATTTCCAATTAGATTAGGGTCTCCGGGGCCCGATTTGAGCTCGTGGCCCGTTCTAGGTAGTCCACCTGCCAGTTTTGCGTTGATCTGCCAACTCTAGGTACCTCAGTGCCAACAACATGCTATCTGACAACTCTGCATCACTTGACTCGGATCCTCCTGCATCACATTGTTGGCAAGGTAGTTTGACATAAAAGTCCTAGGGCCAACAAACTTTATCTTGGACATTCAAATAAAGAGGGATTGTGAAAATCGAAAACTATGGCTAAGTCAGAAGAAGTATATTGAAGAAGTGTTGAAGAAATTTAACATGTTTGACAGCAAGCCGGTAGGGACTCCCATGCCTTTGGGAACCAAGTTATCTGCGGAACAATGTCCAAAGACGAAGGAAGATGCTGAAGATATGGCACACGTACCTTATGCTAGTGCGGTTGGAAGCTTGATGTATGCCATGGTGTGTACGAGACCAGATATTGCCCAAGCAGTGGTAGTATTGAGTAGATATATGTCTAATCCTGGGAAAGAGCATTGGACTGCAATCAAGAGAGTTCTTAGATATCTTCATGGCATGTCAGAGTTTGCATTATGTTTTGGAGGTATGAGAGGTAAGAGGAATCTTGATATTGTAAGATCAGTTGATGCTGACCGAGGAGGAGACATTGATAGCAGGAGGTCTACAAGCGAGTATGTGTTCAATCTGTTTGGTGAGGCAGTGAGTTGGATGAGCAAAAGGCAAAGAGTTGTTGCCATTTCATCTACAAAAGCAGATTATATGGCAATAACTCATGCTGGAAAGGAAGCGGTTTGGCTTTAAAGGTTGTGCACTGAGCTTGGGTTTAAAGAAAAAAGCAGTGAAGGTGAAATGTGACAATCAAGGTGCTATCTTCTTAGCAAAGAATCCTGCATTTCATTCATGGACGAAGCACATTGATATTCAATATCATTTCATCCAGGAAAATATTGAAGAAAAGGTGATAATCTTGGAGAAAGTCGATACAACAGTGAAAAACGCAGATTTATTGACTAAAGCAGTTAATCTAGCAAAGTTTGAGTGGTGTGCTATTGAGATGGGCTTGAAGAAACAGAGTCCTGGGAAATTTTCCACGTGTGTGAAATATTTACCAAGTGGGAGATTGTTAGAGTTGGTGCATACTTCATGGGACCAGATATGTAGAACCCCGGACGAACACGGGGTCCCGCTCCTCGGTGAGAGGGCGGGGGTCTCAGTCTTTTGTGAGCGAGCGGGCAGGGGTTAAAGAGCAGTGCTCCCGAAACTTTTAGGCCATGTACATGAGTTGGGCCTGATTTTTTGCTTAGCAGTTTGAGCTTGGGCCCATGAAAAACCGTAGTTCTGCAGCAGAACAAAAACCTAATTAGACCCTAATAAAAACGTCTTAAGTTGTGTATAAATACTCTTTATGTACTGAGCATACATTGTAACAGAGGGATTTGTGAGGTTGATAATAAAAAACTTCTGGTAGGACGTAGTCTTATTCTTTTGTGAACCTGAGTAAATCTTGTTTTCTTTTCTTTTTGTTTATAATTCGTGTGATTGACAGGTCTCAAATCGTTTAACCTTGACATTTTCTTCATTTTACTTGCATCCTTCTGAACAACTTCTTAAATTTCTGTTTTCATCTTTGTTAATGACTCTTTAGTTCTGCTTTTGCATACGTTGACTTTCCTCTTTTTTGGCTATACATTGATTTAAGAATACATCAAGAAGGTGTATTTGCTAAATTGATGTCAGCAGGTTAAAAAAAATATCAACCCCAGTCTCATTAAACGGAGAAGATTTTCCAAAAGATAAACTTGTTTGAAGGATCTTTGTTTTTGATGGTCTTAAGTTTCACAATTTGGTGAACTGTTCTTATGTTCATGGAATTAGGAAAAGTTTTGGATTAGATGAGTATCACCATAACATCTCAAGGAAATTTTATCGGTTGAGTCTTGTTATGGTGGAATGAGTGCATTTGTTTTTGGCAGCTACATAGTTTGGCACTGACAACCTGATCAAGCGCACCACATATGACGATTATATTTTGGCCTCTGCCACTCTATCTATTTGGATTATTCTGAACCTTTTCATTTCCATTTTGTGGGTGCTGAGGCAAGCAGACAGTTTATTGTACAGTCTGGTTTAGCATGAAACTGAAACCTAGTATGAAAATAATATTGGAGAGAGTATATTTTCCAATTTACTTGCATATGAATGCGGAGCGCGGTGCTGCTGCAGCCTGCAGATTTCTTTGTCAGGCATTTGACTGAATTAAGTGAGGTACTTGTTATAATGGAAGTGTTCCCATTATTGATTTTGCTCAATATGGTTGGCATTGCATATTGATTGGTTTTGGTATTGCATAATTGATTAGGTATGTGGTACTTTGCTTGGCTGTGGTTTTCAAGTTAAGGTGAAATAATTGATCATTCTGCTGTTTATTGCTTCTTCGTATAGTTATCTGAGCTGCTATTGCGGTGGCATGGCCTTTCAATTTAATCTTTGTGGAATGGCATGGCCTCTCAATTTGATTTATTCTGGTTTAGTGCAGGTTGTTGCTAGAACTGATGTCAGATGATCAGGAGGGCAGAATCTATTACCTTGACTGTACGTGTAAAGTAAAAGTGATACACGTAATTGCTGCAGTTTCTGCGTCAGGTATCTGAAACTTGGCACAAAACATTTTCTGAAACCGACTGGCCAGTTTTTTCAGGACGGTTTGCAGGGTCAAACTACATACCATTATCTGTTTTCAATGTTGATATTAGTGGAACCCTATGGGATGAAGCAGGAACAAAGGGCTTCGTGGGGCGCAGGCAACCACTGTTAGGCTCAACATATCCCAGAGAGTTTAAACCAGTTGTCGGGGTGCTAAAGTAGGCGTGTAGCAAGATTACAAAACCTGTCACATTGCTTGATTCTCTCACCGCAAGGTAAAGATGGACATCCTTCTATTTATGGTCTAGGTGGGCGAATGGGAATGGAGTGCAGTCATTGGTGTCTTGCTGACGTATCAGATACTTGGAATGTTGGAATGAGATCTTAACAATTTTCTTAACAATCCTAGCCAAGAGAGAAATCTTACTTTTTTTTTTTCAAGTTCTGGAAGATAAAAAGATTTTAATTTAGGAGTTAAAATAGCATTCTTTCCTACTACAGGAAAGTATACTCTCGCTCCCATTGTGATATAATTATCCACATTATATTATTTACTTTTCTAACAACAGAGAAATATCAAAGAAAAGTGCCTTTTCTATCAAGCTGTACAATTATGCCGGCATTAGAAGGAAAAGTAAATTGGTCCACAACTGCTTTATGCTTTAGGCTTTAGCTAACTCCACATTTTGGTTACAGAGATTTCTATAACCATGGATATGGTTGGCAATACTTGGCACCCGTTGTCAACACGTGAATACTGTAATAAATTCAAGCATTAATTGTGGCAATTAAGTGGAGGCAATTATACTCCACTAAGAATTAATTGTGGCCAAATTAATTCAATTATTCTTAGTGAATTTCTCATATAAATAGGATAATCATATAGCATATGAAAAGTTAGAGTGTTAGAGAAAAAACACAAGGTGTATGCTTAAGGTATGTTGGTTCATATTCTCAATGGTTGAATTGAGAGTATAAGGTATATGTAACCAACCTTTATATGGTCCATGTTTAACCCTTTGGCCATCCATTGATTGTGGTAACAAGCGTATGGAATACGGACGGATGTTCTTGATGGAAGAACATGTATAAATACAGGTTTGGTCCCTAGACTCGGTACTACTCATTTTTCTTATGTAGCAAATAGATATACATATATCGTGAGTAATCATCAATAAAAGTAACGAAATATTTCTGACCATGTGCGTCAATGTCTGGACAACATATATCAGTATGAATGATTTCTAATATGTCTGAACTCCTATTAGCACCTTTCTTGGACTTGTTGGTCTGCTTTCCCTTAATGCAGTCCACACAAGTCTCAAAATCAGTATAATCTAGAGTACTAAGTACCATTTCATTCACTAATCTTTTAATTCTTTCTATGGAGATATGTCCTAATCTTCGGTGCCATAACATAGAGGAGTCCTCGTTAATATTACACCTTTTAACGTCAATTTGAACATGCATTGAACTATAAGTGGCATCATTTAGTAAATAAAGACGATAAAGACCATCAGACAAAATACCATTCCCAACAGAATCAGTTTTATAAAATAAACTGAAAGATGTGTCTTGAAAATTAAAGGAATATCCAAATGGCACAAGTCTGGAAATAGAAATCAAGTTTCGTGAAAAACTTGGTACATAAAAGGTCCTTTCCAATTTTAAAATAAAGCCACTACTTAAAGGTAAAACGCAAGTTCCAATCGCCTCCACATGTGAGCCCATCTTGTTGCTTGATAAGATGTTTTGCTCACTTCCCACTGGCTTCCTTAGGTTTTGCATACCCTGCAAGGAGTTTGCAATATGGATTGTAGATCCAGAATCAATCCACTAGGTGTTAATATTTTTAGATTCATAACAAACAAACGAGGTTGGATTACCTTTCTTCTCAAGCCATTTTTGGAATTTGATGCATTCCTTCTTCATATGTCCCTTCTTTTTACAAAAGAAACATATTTCTTCTTTCTTGATATCAGCTTGAGGTGGTATTTTACCTTTCCCCTTCTGATTGACTTTGTGATTGGCTTGAGATTTGATAGGTTTAGCTTTGTCCTTCCAACGGGTAGTAGCCAGCATTGCACTCTCACCTAGTTCCATCACAAGTCTCTCTTCTTCTTGAACACATATGGTCATTAATTCATTAATTGACCATTTGTCTTTATGTGTGTTGTACAAGATTTTGAAAGGCACATACTGACTTGGATGGGTGTTCAGAATGTAGTGCACCAGGAAGAACTATGATATATCAACCTCAAGTTTCTTAAGTTAAGCTGTAATGTCACGCATTTGCATTATGTGTTTGCGCACACCTTTTACGCTGGTGAGTCTGAGGGATGATAATCTCATTATCAGGGTGCTTACCAATGCCTTTTCTGAAGTGACGAATTGATCGTCAATGGCTTTCAGTAAATCACGAACTTTCTCATGCTGGTCGACAGAACCACATATACCAGCAGTTATCTTAGTCTTGATAAACATCACACTGAGCCGATTGGATCGCTCCCATCGCTCATATAGTGTGATAGCAGCTGGAGTGCTGTTATCGATGATTACCGGTGGTTCGTCCTTCCTAATAACATAATCTATGTCCATCCACCCTAGATGGAGGAGAATCCTCTCCTTCCATACCTTATAGTTATTTCCCCTAAGTTCGGGTATGTCACAACGGATATCAGAAAAACTAGTGGGTTGAGAAACTGCATAAAGTTCAAAAGCTTATGTCAAGATTTGAGGTCTAATTTTCAAAATTGTATGTTTTACTAATGTAAAAACATGCTGAAATTGAATCTAATTTCATTAAAAATTACATGTGGGCTAAAATTTTAATTCAATAAGATTCTTTATACTTTATGATAGATTTTATCAAACTATTTTTACTAAATTCATAATGTATATTATGATTACAGTTTGATGTTTTTCTATCTTTAAACTTTATGATAAAACTATTAAATTAATTCTTCTTAACTTCTGTGGGTAAATTAAGAAAAACTAATTTTAATATATTATCCTAATTTATTATATAAGCATAATAAAATCCCTGTGGGGTAAAATCATTATATTTATATAATTAATCAAAATTAATGTCCATTATGTGATCCTAATCCACTTAATGTATAATTTTTATATAATTAAAGATATTGTGGCTACTCTTTAAATATTTAAAATTATATGGTTCACTAGACATTTATATTTTCTATATTTTAGGCTCTGTTTAATGCCTAAAAGCAATTACGCAGTAACATAATAGGCAATCACTAAGAGTGCTCTCAGGATAATTGATCGGGACAAAGCCTCATTAAAAACCAGAATCCTTAGACAGAGTATTGTCCTAGATCATGCTGTCTTATGCCAGCTACAAATTGTTTATGAATTATTCATAAATTTTTTTAACTTAATTGTTCATACTAATATATTATGAACCTTAATGTGTTATGTACAAATTAAGTTTTATGAGAATAACCTAAGTTTACATAATCCAACAATATCTAAACTTAATAATATGTTATTATGTGTAAATTAAATTCTCATAAATAAAACATAAATTGCATAATTAAACATAATATTATGCACTTAATTTAATTCACTGCATAAAATAAACTCATTCTAAAAGCATGAATTGAAAAACAAAAATCATGCTAAATATGAGCACTTAATTAAATTGCATATATATAGTATTAACATAAATAGTATATATGCATAATCTTAATTTGAGCAAAATAATCAAAAGTTTGATCCCATGGGGAATCGAACCCAAGACTGTGTGCCTACCACATAGTCACAAATTTGCTTTTACCACTAGGTTACCCCGGGGGTTCATTAATATTATTTTTGCAAATAATTATAAATCATGTGCAAAATTGTGAAAATCCGTATTAGGCCAAAATCTGAACTTTCAAATATATATATATATATATATATATATATACACACTTCAAGGCAGAGGCAAACAATGCTCTGATACCAAATGTTAGAACTTAAATATAATCTTAACATGCTAAACAACTTAAATAGCATATAGATTAAATGCGAAATTATAAAGACCGTAAACATACCTCCGGCCATTGAAACTTTTCACTTACACAATCCGCTATTATCTCGATATTGGTTCTTCTAGACTCTCAGAACTCTCTTCAATTTGATGGTGTATGAAAGAAAAATGAGTAGTACCGAGTCTAGGGACCAAACCTGTATTTATACATGTTCTTCCATCAAGAACATCCGTCCGTATTCCATACGCTTGTTACCACAATCAATGGATGGCCAAAGGGTTAAACATGGACCATATAAAGGTTGGTTACATATACTTCACATTGGTTCTCAACTTCAGCCTTAAAGACTTTGAAGGCATCCAATGTTTCATTTTTCTTATGTAGCAAATACAAATTGTGAGATTCGATAGAGGTGGAGAATATTATGGTAGATACACATAAAGTGGACAAGCACCTAGTCTTTTTGCCAAGTTTCTTCAAGAACATGGGATTGTTGCCCAATACACCATGCCTAGTTCCCCGGACCAGAATGGTGTTGCAGAAAGAAGAAACCGAACATTGATGGACATGGTGCGGAGTATGCTTAGCAACTTTAACCTTCCTACATCCTTGTGGACTGAAGCACTAAAGACGGTTGCGTATATATTAAACCGAGTTCCAACCAAGGCTGTTCCCAAAACACCATTTGAATTATGGAAAGGTTGGAAACCGAGTTTGTGACATATGCGCGTTTGGAGATGTCCGTCTGAGGTGAGGATTTATAACCCACAAGAGAAGAAACTGGATCCGAGGACCATTAGTGGGTATTTCGTTCGATATGCCGAAAGGTCCAAGGGTTACAGGTTTTATTGTCCAACTCATACTACTAGGATTGTGGAATCAAGAAACGCTAAGTTTCTAGAGAATGACATGATCAATGGGAAGGATCGGTTCAGGAACTTAGTTCCTGAATATAATCATACAGAACCTTCACATGATCATACAGAATCTCAACCTTCATCAAATGATAGATTAGTTATAGTTCATAGCACGCCTCAAGTACAAGCTCGTGTTGACCAATCGATCATTGAGGTTCCACAAGCTGTTGACAACATTCTAATAGATCAAGCAGTTCAGGAAATACCATAAGCTCCTGAACAACCAATTGAACCATAAGCTCCCATGAGAGACATTGGTACAATATTAAGAAAATCTACTAGAAACAGGAGATCAGCAATTCCTAGTGATTATATTGTGTATCTACAAGAATTTGACTATAATTTTAGAGCCGAAAATGATCCTGAAACTTTTTCACAGGCCATGAGTTGCAAAGGGTCAACCTTATGGCACGATGCCATGAAGGAAGAGATGACTTCCATGAAAAGCAATGGAGTCTGGGATCTTGTAGAGTTGCCTAATGGGGCGAAAGCCATTGGTTGCAAATGGGTCTTTAAGACGAAGAAAGATACATTAGGCAACATTGAGAGATACAAAGCGAGACTCTTTGCTAAGGGATTTACTCAAAAAGAAGGAATCGATTACACAAAAACTTTCTCTCATGTATCTAAGAAAGATTCTCTTCGTATTATTTTGGCATTAGTTGTTCATTTTGACCTTGAGCTACAACAAATGGATGTGAAAACCGCATTTCTTAATGGAGATTTGGAGGACGAGGTTTATATGAAACAACCTGAAGGTTTCTCCTCTAATGATGGTGAGCATTTGGTTTGCAAGCTTAAGAAATCCATATACGGTTTAAAACAAGCCTCCCGTCAATGGTATTTTAAATTCTATGAAGTAATTTCTTCATTCGGTTTTGTTGAAAACCCCATGGATCAATGTATATACCAGAAGGTTAGTGGGAGTAAAATTTGTTTTCTTGTTTTATATGTGGATGATATTTTACTTGCAACCAATCATAAGGGCTTGCTGCATGAGATGAAACAATTTCTCTCTAAAAATTTTGATATGAAAAATATGGGTGAGGCATTTTATGTCATTGGCATTGAGATCCATAGAGATAGACCTCGAGGTGTTTTAGGTTTATCACAAGAAACCTATATCAACAAAGTTTAGAGAGATTTCGGATGATGGATTGTTCACCAAGTGTAGGTTCAATTTGAACCAATGCCCGAAGAACAATTTTGAGAGGGAATCCATGAAGAACATTCCATATGCTTTTGCAGTCGGAAGCCTTATGTATGCTCAGGTCTGCACTAGACCTAACATTGCATTTGTTGTTGGGATGCTAGGGCGATATCAGAGTAACCCAGGTATGGACCACTGGAGAGCTGCAAAGAAAGTAATGAGGTATCTTCAAGGAACTAAAGACTACAAGCTTATATATAGACAGACGAACAATCTGGATATGATTGGCTACTCTGATTCAGACTTTGCTGGCTATGTTGATTCACGTAAATCAACATCATGGTACATTTTTTTGATGGCCGGTGGAGCTGTTTCTTGGAGAAGTGTCAAGCAGACATTGACTGCTACTTCTACTATGGAAGCCGAGTTCGTCTCCTGTTTTGAGGCCACTTCACATGGTGTATGGCTTAGGAGTTTCATTTCTGGGCTTAGAGTTATGGATTCTATATCTAGGCCATTGAGAATTTTCTGCAACAATTCAGCTGCTGTCTTTATGGCTAAGAACAACAAAAGTGGAAGTCGAAGTAAACACATCGACATTAAGTATTTAGCCACAAGAGAACGTGTAAAAGAAAAGAAAGTGGTCATTGAACACATAAGCACTGAATTGATGATCGTTGATCCTTTGACTAAGGGCATGCCACCTCTGAAATTCAAGGATCATGTAGAAAAAATGGGACTTGGTTCCACTTTGTAAGTGTATGCATACAGTTTATTAATGAAACTCTTACATATTATGATGTTTTTTTATATTCATGTGCACCTTAATTTCTTTGAGAAAATTCATCTGTATAGGACCAGGAATAAACATAGGGTTTATTCATTAAGAAATGTTACCACATGAAGAATAATACTTGAGGAACTAAATGTATCGTAATACATGGAAGGTAATACTCACTCTTAGAGGACTTATCGCCATGATTCATATATTTACTTCTTAAAATACATCAATGGGATTAAGTTAGGTTAAACATATGGACCAAGTGGGAGAACAATAAATTCAAGCATTAATTGTGGCAATTAAGTGGAGGTAGATGTAATAAATTCATGTATTAAATATGGCAATTAAGTGGAGGTAGATATAATAAATTCAAGCATTAATTGTGGCAATTAAGTGGAGGCAATTATGCTCCACTAAGAATTAATTGTGGCCAAATTAATTCAATTATTTTTAGTGCATTTCTCCTATAAATAGAATAACCATAGAGCATATGAAAAGTTAGAGTGTTAGAGAGAAAACACAAGGTGTATGCTTAAGGTATGTTGGTTCATATTCTCAATGGTTGTATTGAGAGTATAAGGTATATGTAACCAACCTTTATATGGTCCATGTTTAACCCTTTGGCCATCCATTGATTGTGGTAACAAGCGTATGGAATACGGACGAACGTTCTTGATGGAAGAACATGTATAAATACAGGTTTGGTCCCTAGACTCAGTACTACTCATTTTTCTTTCATACACCATCAAATTGAAGAGAATTCTGAGAGTCTAGAAGAACCAATATCGAGAGAATAGCGGATTGTGTAAGTGAAAAGCTTCAATGGCCGGAGGTATGTTTACGGTCTTTATAATTCCGCATTTAATCTATATGCTATTTAAGTTGTATAGTATGTTAAGATTATATTTAAGTTCTAACAAATACCTCTAGCAAGATTCACTTCTCTGCTGACAATTCTAGCAAAGATTCTCTACTTTTACATTTCTGTTAATTCTCGGCAAATAACACAACAAGAAATTAACTGTAAAAGGGAGGCTTTCCTTGGAAGAATAGTATCCAATCTTATAAATTAGACCATCAGAGCAAAGAAACGATGAGAAATTAGCCTTTACGTCGCTGGCAACCAAGAGAAAAGGGGTCCAAAACTACTACTAACAAACAACATAAGAAAAAGGGTTTTGTCTCTGTATTAAAGTGACAAAAACCTATATCTGTAAGAGTATAACATAACAAACTCTTCTTCTTGTCTATGTCATGTAGAGTTCAGCTTCTATATTTTTCTTTGTGCATTTTTTTTTAGAAAGTGATGCAATCAAAACCATCCATCTCTAACGACTATTTTAGTGAAATGATTGAATTTAACTTAAGTGAATTTTTTATTCTATCATTTTCTCAAAAAAATAAGGGAAAAAAGAATGGAAGCTAAACTCAACATTTATGCAGTTGTTAAAATTAGGAATTAAAAATAGAATTTGTATTGTTAATTGATTGATTTGAATACAATTCAACAATCTTATATATAGACTTATGAATATCAAACTTGATAGGATTAAGAGACATAACTAGATAAGATGGTAATGAAATAAATAAGACTAAAAAATCTACTAAGACACATAATACAAAAACCTAATTAAGAATCTTAACAATTATATATATATATGCCTCAAATCATTCTCACCTCATCTTATCAAAGTCTTTTATCTTCTCTCTCTAGCTATCTTCCTCTGAAAATGGGACATGGGTTCCTTAGCTTTTGGTCTTTTGCTTATGCTGTTGTGGTGATTTCACGTCTTCTTCCTCACCAACCATACGCTCTTCCCCAATCATTTGCAAAGTACTGAATAAACAAGTTGATGACTTAGCTGATCACTCACAATTGGATGGCTGTGATTTCTTCCAAGGAAGTTGGGTTTATGATGACACCTATCCTCTTTACAACACGTCGGCCTGCACGTTTATCGAGAGAGAATTTGATTGTCGAGAAAATTGACGGCCTGATAACCTCTATCTCAAGTACAGATGGAAACCTGCTACTTGTGAATTGCCCAGGTATTCTCTTAACAATTTCCTGTTCTTTCAAGTTCAAATTATATTTATTTTCACCATATTGGACCGACCTTAATCATATTATACATCATCAGAAGTTCTTTTTTTTTTTTTGGGGGTTGAAAATTACGTTTTTATGTGGCTCAAATCATGTATTGTCTAACAATGGATTAACAATATAATTATGTGTTAAGCTACTTCAGAAATAATATTAATCCAATTAGTCAAGATTTTAAAAACTTTGGATATATTTCTCTTTGATATATATTGTTGAGTGCAGATTTGATGGTGTGGATTTCTTGAAGAGGTTCAAAGGGAAGAAATTAAATATTGTTCGTAGGGGACTCTCTAAGCCTAAATCAATGGCAATCTTTAACATGCATGTTGCATGTAGCAGTTTTCCAATCAAATTACACACTACTCTACGTTCAGTTTGCTGGTGAGTTTCTCATATTAATTCGTAGCCAACAACACATAACTACGTACACGGTATCAACAAAATCATTTGTTATTGCATTTTAAAATTGAGATATAAGAAAAAATGAATATATTCCTCCACGAAACTCACACTTGAGAGTGAGTTGCACGGGTAGACGTGAGTCGCGTCCATTCTAACATTTTCCTTAAAGTATAATCTATGTGCTAATTAATTAAGATTAATAATAAAGTAATCGATCAATGCTGAATTTCGCAGCGTTATGGAATTTCTATTATGTTATCTCGCAATGCATTTTTAGTTGATGCAGTGAAAGAAAAGATTGGAAGGGTTCTAAAACTTGACTCCATTGAAAATGGCAATGCATGGAAAGGATATGATATGCTCCTCTTCAATTCTGGGCATTGGTGGCTCCACAAAGGAACCAAACAACCGTAAGATACAACTAAAAGCATATGAAGAGAATTTTTTTGTATTATATAGCAAAACTTCTCTGTACATTAATTAATTTACTTTCTTTTTTTTTTTTCAGATGAGATTTCATAGAAGGAGGAGGTAAGGTAGAGTTTGGTTCCTTTCAGGGAGGGACTAACTACTTGGTCACAGTGGGTGGACTCCAACATTAACCCTAAAGTCACCAGAGTATTTTTTCAGGGCATTTCTCCAACCCATTACAAGTAAGCGCTTAAATTATTTCATTACAACTAAAAGCATCACAACCAACTTTAAAAGTAATTAGCATTCATTTGTAAAAACTTCTTGTTTGTCAATATATATATATATATATATAAATACTTTTCAAAAACAATTTTTTTGAATAATTAGAGATTTTTCTATAACTAAACTCCTATTATTTTATCTTATAAATGAGCAGTAGCAAAGAATGGAACAAACTGAAGTTAACCACTTGCAATGGACAAACCAAACCCATGAACAGTTCGACACATCATGGAGGATCACCACCAGCTGCAACTGTTGTAAAGAAAGTGTTGAGTAATATGTCGAGGCGGTTGCTTTACTCGACGTAACAACTCTATCACAGTTGAGAAAAGATAAACATCCATCAATATATGGAATGAATGGTGAGAAAGGAAATAATTGTAGTCACTGGTGTCTTGCTGGTGTTCCTGATACATGGAATCAACTCTTGTATGCAATTCTTCTCACTGGTGAAGATGCAACAAAATAAAATTTAAATCATTTGTGTCAATTAACTATAAAAATTGACAAAGAAATCAAACTTTATTAAATTGATAGTTGTAGTGTTGATGTAACATTGATCATTTTTCGAAGCATTGATCTCTTAACTATGAAAAAAAATCCGAACTCAAAAAATTAAAGGAAAAAAAAAGTTACTTTTGACAGCTTGGACCAACAATTGCTACAATTAAAAAACATATATTTAGAGGAAAAAGTACTGTCCTTATCAATATATAATGTATAAGCATCCTCACACGTGTTGGTAGGTTGTGTAAACTGAATCAGTTCGAAATGATAGGTTAATTAGTTTTAACTGTTTAGTGAATACCCATACGTATTAGTTTATGTCAAATTATTGGATAAAAACCTATATCGTTTGCAAATTTCAACCACACCATTACAATTTTGGCAAGAAAAATAGTAGATTTAAGCATGTTAAGAACAAACAAATTAAAAGGGAAAAAAATCAGACAATAACTATAAATATAAAATTAAAAAAAGAGATCTGAGATTGCCACTCCATTTTGATACAAAAGTAAATAACAGGCCATTTTTGGATTCCTAGTTCCTACTGACCATTTGAAGCTTAATTAGTTTTCATGGAGTCTTAGTCCACAATAAATAGTAGTATCTCTGCAAATCAACCTCATATGAGTAAAGTAATTTGGTATATACAACCATTCTAGTTAGCAAAATTAATGTAATTAAGACTAAGTTTATGCATGAAATTTATGTTATTTACCGACTGCCTGATGCAATTAATTAATTGGTAATAATTAAGTAAAAATATTTGGTCAATTAATAATTACATCTTCAATCTTGTATATATAACATTCATTTTTACCTTCAGTTTTGCTCTGATTTCATTACATTCAACATAAAAAAATGACTGCTTGGTTTGGTTTCTTGGGCCAACTTGATTTATTTATTTATTTTTTCTGTATAGTTTCATTAGTGTATGGAGATTAATTTGATGATCATGAGATTGTAAGCATTGATGGACCAAAAGAAGAGAAACAGAAAGAGCAATGCAATCTTTTTCAAGGAGTTGGGTTTATGATAATTCATACCCAATTTATGTTTCATCAAGCTGTCCATTCCTTGGAGGATTTGATTGCCAGAAAAGATATGATTCATCAATCTTTTTCAGAACACCATTCTCGATGTATAAGTAGGATTTATGATATTTCATACCCAATTTATGATTCATCAAGCTGTCCATTCCTCGGAGCATTTGATTGCCAGAAAAGATATGATTCATCAATCTTTTACAAAACACTGTTCTCAATGTATAAGTAGGACCACATAGTATCAATCTTTTTCAGAACACCGTTCTCGATGTATAAGTAGGACCACATAGTTGATGTGTGTGTATTATGGTGAGGGATCACCATTATTGTTTTGCCAATTTTAAGGAAAATTGGTTTTTTTTATGGTAACTCGGTCATAAATAGAAATATAAGAATAAATTGATTTTTAAAATATTATTTTTAATTGGGTTTTATAAAATTTTTAATTCTCTAAATGAGATTGTTTTGATCTTGTTTCTTAAAACAAAATAATTTTTGTTACATCATCAAATGAAAAATGAATAATTTACCTCAGTGGTCTTTTGAGGTCTAAATTAATCCTTTAAAAAATCAATATTTACAACCCTTCATTTTTAACCTTATCTTCATCTTCTAAAAAAACTTAAATAAACTATAATCTCTTCTTTTTCCCTCTAGCTATTTTCATTTGATAAATTGATCGAATTTGTATTCGTCCAAAAAAAAAAATGAAAGGAACTAAGAACATCATAATACTCTTGATGGTCAAGATTGATTTGTGCTTGGGATTAATGGTTCACATTCGCGATTATGGTAGAACCTGTGCATGAGATTGAGGAGAGGCAGTTAAAGAAGAGCATGTGGCTTCAAAAGCACCACTATGATGTCAATGATAATTAGATTGGCAGTCTAGGTCTCATTTGTTCCTAGATTTAGTTTATTTTATTTGAGTTATTTGGAGTACTGTACTTGCACTGATCTCCTTTGTTTTGCCAGCCTTATTTCATCTAACATTATTCGGTTCATTGAATTTCTGGCAGAGAGCATTGGATTTTTGCATTTTCATGTGGATTGCTCTTTGCTGCTTATGGAACTAGTTGAAGTTTGAAGGAATCTTGGCTTGAAACTTGAAGAAGTCTAGGAAGATGTACATCGATCAACAGCAACAAAATTAAAATCTAAGTCTATAGATCTGCAAGAATCATATATCTCAATTTTGGAATCAAGAGTCTCGGTTATAGTGATTTTTTAGGGGTCATGAGCATGTGACCCAGTTGGAAGTGGTATTACAATTCGAATGATTTTTCAGATTGAAGGATGCCTTCTCTTAACTGGATGTTTTTATTTGCAAGTGGTATTACAATTTAGATAAATTAAGTTTCCTTTTTAATTTTCTGATTGTAAGTGTTTATTTTATTTTATTTTGAAATGGGGTATGACGAATGACTAGAGGAAGGAGATGAAATTAGAGGTTTGACACATAAGTGTTTTAGCGGATTAATTTGATCATCACATTAAACTATATAGACCGTTGATGTAATTTATTCTTTTTTTATTTAATGGTGTGGCAAAAATACTCCGTTTTAATAAATAAGATCAAAACAACCTCATTTAAAGAATTAAAATTTTCAAAAACCCCAATTAGGGAAAAAAGTTCGTGAATTATAAACTAAATCAATTATATTTTGTCATGTCAGAAAAAATACAGACTTTAAGACCGTAACTCATTGCTGGACTCTGCAAATTTTCTAACATGTTAAGATATGAATCTGGTCTAATCTAAGAGACAACGTTTATGTAAGAAAAAACTTTGGTTTGAAATTGCTATTCTCAAATCATTTTATGTCTTAATTCAGAAATTGGGCACACCTAGCTAGGTTCTTGTTTGATTTAGCTATAGCTAGGATGAAAAAAAGAAATTGCTTTATTATTAGCTGCTGATGCAGTGGGTACCTCTTTCACTAGAGTTTAGTTTTTGTGTTTAATTTGTTCTCCTTTGTATAAAAAGAAAAAGAAAAAGAAAAAGAAAAAGAGAAATTGAAATTGATGAAGCTGTAAGATGTGATTTCATGTACATAATACATTCATATATACTTGGTCATGGCCCGAAGATGTTTGGTTTTTCATTTAAGTCAACTTCCTTTAAGTTGACGTTGGCTTAAATGGAAAACCAAACATGATTATAGTAGGTGTTTATACCGTTTAACTTTGGGAAATTCTTGTGTAGGTAGATCTTGTAAGACTCATTTTTAGTAGGGTGTTTTGAGTTCTTTATAAAGCTCGACTTACACAAGAATTTCTCATTAAAGAGTTATCTTTTACAACAATTTGTTGCTACTAAAATGTTTTTTGGAAACAGTTTTGATAAAAACGTTTGTAAAATTAAAAATTATTTTGTATGGAGTTAAAACAACTTGATTCTTCTCAGAAAAGCCTTTTTTTTTTTAAAGTGTTTGGTTTAAAATTCAAGTATATCCATTAATTGACAATCTTGATTATCTTGTTATATTGCATTGTAGGTTCAATGGTCAAGATTTCTTGAAAAGATATGGAGGCAAAAAGATCATGTTTGTTGGAGACTCCCTTAGTAACAATATGTGGGTGTCATTAACATGCATGCTTCATGCTGTAGTCCCAAATTCTAACTACAGCAGAGAATCCGAAGGGCTGATCTCAACATTTTCAATCCTGGTAAGGTTAAATATTGATCTTCTGTACAAAATTAGAAGACGTTGGTGTCCAGAGTTCCTGAACTATGAACATCTAATACTTAAGTTTATAAACTACAAATTATTTCTACACACATCCAATATCCCTAAACTTCTAATTACTTGCAGTCAATTTTCTCATCCTTATTTCTGTTAATTTTGATTAACAAATCATTTCAAAAACCTTTAAAAACAATTTATGAAAAGAATAAAAAAGTTGGTTGACATTTCGCGAAGACAATAATTATGCAAATTGACAAGCTAATTTGTCAGACAAGTTTGATGTGGGTTTTCATGAAAATGGTGTCGATATATCCTTTGTGGGTCTAAATCATCTTTTAGCTAATGATTGTACAGGGATATCATCACACAGGTTTTGAAGGTTTTAGTTGGGTTTTACACTTCAAAATATCAAAAATAAATCTAAAACTAGTTTTAAGAGTCTGAATTTATGTTAGAAAACTGTTTTCCATTGTTGTTTTATCAAATACTAAATAAATTTTAACTTCATAAATGTTTTACTAAAAATTATTTCAAAAATCATATTGTAAGCTATAAACTAAAAAATGATACTAAGTCAGCCAAACGATACTAAGTCAGCATACCTAAAGATATGTGACACAAAAATCTCATATATATATATATATATATATATATATATATATATATATATATATGACCGTTTTAATATTTTTATTACTTTCTTTTTGTGTTAAATTGCTATATAGGAATATGGAATTTCAGTTATATGGCTGAAAAATGGGTTCTTGGTGGACATGGTTTATGGAAAAACTAGAAAAATTCTAAAGCTTGATTCTATCAGTACCGGCAGTCAATGGTTAGGACTCGACATGTTGATCTTCAATAGCTATCATTGGTGGACTCATATGGGACGTTTTAAAATGCAAGTCTTAATTTTATGTGATTAATTAATCAGTTAATTATATATTATTTATTAATTACCACATAAATTAAATAATAATCACCCTTAATTTAAATGAAATTAACATGATTAATTTCCTATTGCAGATAGGACTATTTTCAAGTTGGAGAAAAGATTGTTAAAGAGATGGATCGTATGGAAGCTTACAAGATTGCTCTTAAGACTTGGGCAAAATGGATTGATAGCAACATTTATCCTTCAAAGACTAAAGTTTTCTTCCAAGGAGCTGCAGCAGTTCATCTCAATTAAGTAAGTATATATATTTAATTAAATTGAGTGAGGATTGTTTCGCAGCCACGGTATGTAAATTAAGCACGGATATCACCTGTCTATGACTTACACAAACGATAGAGATAGTCAATCGCAATAGTCTGATTGACCATAACACTTCTCTTGATGATTATGTAAACAGTTGTATTCTTAAAACAACATGTAAAACCCAGAATTGTACATAATCAAGAGGAAATTACACAGCATTAAGGCTTTGTTTGTTTTCATGTAAAATGTATTACAACATAAAATCATTTTTTTATGTAAAATGAGTTTCATATAAAATTATAAATATTTTAGTTAAATTTTCTGTGTTTGGTTGAAGCGCGAAAATAAATTAAAAAAATGGAAAAAAATAAATAAAAATAGAAAATTTGTGGCATAAAATATGTGAGCAAAATTTTAGGAAAGTGGTAAAGTGGTTTCTTTTATGAAGAAAAAATAATTTTCCAATCACTTGTAAAATAACTTACGCAAAAAAAGAGGAAAATTGTTTTATTAAGTTTTTCACTCAATACGAAGTGGTAAATAAAAATGTGTATCTTTAGGAAATAACACTGCGAGGATTTTCCATTAAGAGTAGAGGACGGTGTACGATTAATTAAGTAACAGGCAGTAAGAATAGCATCACTCCATAACAATTTAGGAACATGCATAAGAAATAAAAGAGTACGAGCAATATCTAAAAAATGACGATTTTTTCACTCTGCAACCCCATTTTGTTGAGATGTATGAGAGCAGGATGATTGATGGATAATGCCAGAATTGGTCATGAAAGTAGTAAAATGATCCGAAAAATACTCACGAGCATTGTTACCACGAATGATTTTGACAGACGAACTAAATTGGGTCTTCACCTCAGCACAAAAGGCACAAAAATTAGAAAATAACTCAGAATGGTCTTTCATTAAATAAAGTTAGGTGAGCCTAGAATAATCATTCACAAAAGTAACAAAATACAGAAAGCCAGGTTTAGAAGACATACGACTCGGACCCCAAACATCAGAATGTACTAACATAAAAGGATTAAAGACATGTTTATTAATATGGGAAGGAAAGGACATGCGATGATACTTACCCAACTGACATGACTCATACTCCAAAGATGAAATATGATTGAAAGTCGTTACTAACTTCTTTAGTGTCTCCAAAGATGGATGACCAAGATGACAATGAAGCTGGAAAGAAGACAAGTCAACTAAGCCGATAATAGGGGATGAGACAAGATCAAAATGATAATGACCATTGGATTCATACCCTCCCCCAATTATCTTCCGCATCTTCAAATCCTGAATAAGAACATATATAAGGAGAAAGGTAACAAAAAAATTTAGATCTTTTGTAAGCTGACTAATAGATAGCAAATTATACAAAGAAAAATGAGCATAAAGTGTGAATGATAAAAACACAGAAGAACTAGGATGCACAGTGCCAATACCACTTGCAGTGGTTTTAGATCCATTAGTAAGAGTAACATCAAGTAAGGATGATGATCGAGAAAAAATAGAAAAAATATCAGTGGCACCTTTCAAATTATCGGTGGCAGTAATTGTTAATAGAAACACAACATATGAAGACGACACAAATGAAGTTGGATCTTCAAGTTTTTTCCAAAGTGGAACTAATTGGGCACTTATCAGCACTAGTAACTTCTTGCGTGATAGCATCAAATTAGACTCCTATACTTGCACGATTAATGCATCAAGGCTCTCTATGAATGATTCCCAACTGTACACGCAAGCATGCCTTTCTGCCATCTCTCTAACTTATTATGGGTTTTGTCTGGGAAATGGAAACTACACAGTAAATCTCCACTTTGCAGAGATAATGTTTATCGATGGAAAAACTTATAGCAGCCTCGGGAAGCGCCTATTTGATGTTTACATTATGGCATTTAAAAGTATGATACTTCCCACAATCAACTTCATTTATAATATTCAACAAACTTCAAAATTTTAATATTTTGCTTTAATAGGGCCAATCAAATTGTTTGAATTTATCCTCTATATGTTAGAGTTGGTGTATACTTCATGAGACCAGATCTATAGAACCTTGGACAAACACAGGGGTCTCGCTTCCCGGTGAGTGGGCAGGGGTTAGAGGGTGATAGGTGCTTAAATATTCATATTTAAGCCCACTTATTTACATTTGTTAGGTCTTTAGTTATGTTAATTTAGTCTATTTTACTTCATTTTTGTGTTTCACATGTGTTTATAGGGTCTTGGAGGAAAAAAGAAGCAATTTTGGGCCTGAAGGAAGAAAACTGGAAATCATGGAGCAGCTTCTAGTCAAAGTACGATCGAGCGCAGTATGTGTGCGATCGTGCGCATGCAAGAAGGATCGAGCGCAGCACTTGCGATCGAGGGCAGGGTGCATGCGATCAAGCGCACATGTACGGGCGTGAACAGTAAAGTGGCAGAACCAGTTTTGGAAATTAAGTAGGTTTTTGCGTTTTTGGAAATTAGGGTTTCCAGAACCCTCTAGGACTATTCAAGCCCTATAAATACACCTGTAAACACACACAACAAATCATCCGATCTTAGATCCTCTCTTAGATCACTTCTTTTATCTTTTACTTGGAGTTGTAAGATTTGGGAGAGAATTGACGCCTCTTCTCTCGGGTTTATTCTTCTCTTTATGTTTAGTTTATATATGATGTTTATCTTAAACAGCATGTGTAACTAACTTTCTTATAGGGCTCGATTGAATCCCTAGTTATGCTTTCTCATATATTTATTCATTGATAAAATCTTTGCCAATAGCCTTTATTATGTTGCTTAACTTGATTAATGCCTGTGCTTATTTAAATTCCTCATATGTATGTGTATGACCAACGTATACATGTGGTATGGATTGATTAGTTAGATCAATTTGGATGACCGAGTCCTGGGTCTAACATTAGTAACAAAAGATATCCACACCGGATTCTTGGATTAATCAACATGGGAAACCGGGAGTAGATACCATGCCCTAGGTCTCATGTGGTTATCGATTTCCATAAATCTTATGCTTTCTTAAGGAACAACTCACGCAGATACCATGCTGAATCCCTTAAAGAATAAAAGAATTAGAGTAGATACCATGCCTAACTTGTTGCTTAGGGAAATCAATAGCTTAAGGAGTAGATACCATGCCCTTAGGTTGGCGACCATTAGGTATACATGATAAGGCTAGTGCACTGATACATTATACAATTGGGAAAGTATGGCTAGTGGTGGATATCAAAGCCCTATGTCTTTATTATTATCAAATCACATTCAACAGTTATTTATTTCTTTTTACTTTTAAGAAACTAAATTCTAAAACCGAACTTTACCAATCCCTGTGGAGATGATCTTGCTTTCGCACACTATACTACACTGTTGACCTTGTGCACTTGCAAGTAAAACAAGTCCGATTATTTGCTTATTTATTTAGGTAGATAATCGCACAACAAGTTTTTGGCACCATTGCCGGGGATTACGCTTAAGTTCCTTTTAGAATTGCTTTCGTTTAATCATTGTTATTATTACTTTATTTTCTGTTTACCATCTTTGTTTTTCATCAAAACCTAATCGATTTGTTTTCTGTTTTAGGCACATTAAACCCTAAACGCACCTTCTGTGATACTTGCGATCGATCGCAACCTTCTGTGTGATCAAGCACAAATAGGACAGAGAGTTACCCGAGCAGCAGAGTTAAACTGCTGTATTGAAGCTGGTTTACCTGATTTATGCACGGACTTCGAACTCAACATCCAACATTCTTTCCCCTCGATCCCGAACTTGAGCAAACCATCCAACAAAGGCTTAAGAACAACTTCGAAGAGAACAAAGAAGGATTAGAGAACGAAGCACCAATGGCGGAACAACTCGAAAACCAGCAACCACCTGCACGAGTACCGATGAAGCATTCCTTCATCCCACGGAACATTAATCAGCCATCATGTATTGCATACCAACCCGAGGCGGAAAGCAACTATTACATATCTCCGCAAATATTGAATGAATTGACTCACTTTAGGGGTATGATGAATGAGGATCCACACTTGCACCTTCGAGAGTTCTTCGACCTTTGCAAGTTCCAGCACATCCAAGGCCTAGACCAAGAAGGAATAAGGTTAATTCTGTTCCTTTTTTCCTTAAAAGATAATGCTAAACTGTGGTACAATTCTTTGCCTGCAGTTTCTATCCACACTTGGGAGGAGTTGGCTAGCAAATTCCTAAGGAAGTTCTTCCTAACCTAAAAGACAAGACAGATGAGGAAAGAGATTCAGTCTTTCCAACAATAGGATGTAGACCTCTTCTTCGAAGCGTAGGGACACTTCAATGAACTACTACTCAAATGCCCACACTACAACCTACCTTAAGATGAATTGGTACAAGCCTTTTATGAAGGTTTGAATGACACTAACAAGAGTATTGTTGACTTAGGTTATAGAGGAGTGTTGACGGAGAAAAGTAGCGAAGAAGTGATGAAGCTCTTCGAAACCCTAAGCGAACACACTCAGTAGTTGTCTTCTCGAGGTAGACATGTAACCAAAGTTAAAGGTGTGTATGAGGTAAATCTGAATAGAGGATCTTCCCCTCAAATAGCAGCGATGGATAGAAAACTAGACTTATTGGTAAAAGCCATGGTTGCTCAAAATGCCTCATCCAGCCTACCATCTACCCCACTCCAGGTATATACAATATGTTCCCAATACGACCATAATACTGATACTTGTCCTTTGTATTCACCTGCAGATATAGAACAAGCAAATTATGTGGGACCTAATAACTATCTGCCGAAGAACAACCCTTATGCAAACACATACAACCCTGGATGGCGGAATCACCCGAATATCTCATGGAGAAACAATCAGAACAATCAAGGACAACAACGAAACCCCTAGCCCACTGTTCATGCTACTCCCGAACAAAAGAAGAACGACCTCGAAAGTCTTGTGAGACAACTGGCCACTCAGCAACAGCAATTGATGACGTCACAAGAACAGTTCATGACTCAGCAAAGACAAACTACTGCAACACATGAGCAAACAATTCAAAGACTAGAGGTACAAATGGGAGAACTGGCTAAAGAGCTCAGTGGCAGAAAGCAAGGAGAGCTCCCAGCTCAAACACTACCCAACCCTGGGGGGCATCAACAACTAAAGGCTATCACAACCTTGAGAAATGGCAAAGTGATAAGATCCGATGAGTCTGCAACTACAGAAAAACCATCGGCATCAAAGGTAAGTGAAACGGAGAAGGTAAATGCTCCACCTTTCCCGCAAAGGTTAGTAAAACAAAAGAAAGACAATAAACTAATTGATATTTTTGAAACCTTGCAGAAAGTTGAAATTAACATTCCTTTACTAGATGCAATTCACCAAATACCTGCCTATACTAAGTTCCTAAAAGATTGTTGCACTCATAAAAGAAAATTTCAAGAACATGAGACTGTAGCATTAACTGAAGAAGTAAGTGTTGTACTACTAAGAAAACTTCCACCAAAACTAAAAGATCCGGGTAGTTTTACTATTCCCTATAGAATAGGTAATCAGCTGTTTGAAAAAGCATTACTAGACTTAGGAGCGGGTGTAAACTTACTACCATACACGGTATTCAAAACCCTAGATTTGGAGGAGCTACAACCGACTTCTATTACCTTACAATTGGCAGATAAGAGTATTAAAAGACCTAGGGGTATTCTCGAGGACGTCCTAGTAAAGGTTGGTGAGTTCATCTTACCTGCTGATTTCATTGTATTAGACACGGAGGAATGCCCTATCCCATTGCCCTTGCCCATCATATTAGGGAGACCCTTCATGAGAACTACCGACACTAAGATTTGTGTGGAAAAGGGTATAGTAAGTATGAAAATCAATGGTGAAAAAATAGAGTTTAAAATATTTGCTGCAATGAAACTTCATTGAGATGACTTGGAATGCTTTAATGTATGTATGATACAAAACTTTGTTGAGCAAGCTTTTCAAGTCCAACACATTGATTCATTGGAGACTACCATCACCCATAGCTTCACGGAGGTGGAGATTGAGCAAGAACCTGAAGATATTACTGATGACATCATCACAGTTATGCAACTCCTTGAGACCTCTCCAAAAAACTCTAGCAATTATATTCCTCCATTTGAAGCTCTCATACCTACTAATGCTACTCTTCTGCCTTCTATTGTCCAGGCACCAACATTGGAACTAAAGCAGCTACCCGAGCATTTAACATATGCCTATTTGGGAGAAAAGAAGACTTTACTTGTGATTGTAGCTGCTAACTTAAGTAGTGGAGAAGAAGAGAAGTTATTAAGAGTTCCTTAGGAGCATAGATCTGCCATTGGGTGGACCATTGCTGACATTAAGGGGATAAGTCCAGCAAAATACATGCATAGTATCTATCTTGAAGAAGAAGCAAGGCCTACTCGAGATGCTCAAAGAAGACTTAACCCACACATGAATGAGGTAGTGAAGGCTGAGGTATTAAAGCTACTAGATGTTGGCATCATCTATCCTATATCGGATAGCAAATGGGTGAGCCCGGTCCAAGTTATTCCTAAAAAGAGTGTGATTACCGTTGTAAAAAATGAAAAATGAGGAGCTCATACCTATGAGAAAAACAACGGGTTGGAGAGTATGTATTGATTACCGAAAACTGAACAAGGTAACCAGAAAAGATCATTTCCCCTTGCCATTCATTGATCAAATGTTGGAGAGATTAGCCGGTCACAGCTATTACTGCTTCTTGGATGGGTATAGTGGGTATAACCAAATTGTCATAGCACTTGAAGATCAAGAAAAAACTACCTTCACATGTCCTTTCGGTACATTTGCCTATCGAAGAATGCCATTCGGATTATGCAATGCAACAGCCACTTTTCAAAGATGTATGATGAGCATATTTTCTGATATGGTAGAAAAGTACATTGAGGTATTCATAGATGATTTTAGTGTCTTTGGCTCCACTTTTGATGAATGCCTAAATCATTTAGAGAATGTCCTAAAGAGATGTGAAGAGAGCAACTTAGTATTGAATTGGGAGAAATGTCACTTCATGGTTCAGCAAGGTATTGTGTTGGGTCACTGCATCTCAAACAGAGGTATTGAGGTAGACAAGGCTAAGATAGACATTATTGCAAAACTACCTCCCCCTCTCACAGTTAAAGGCATTAGAAGTTTCCTTAGACATGCTGGTTTCTATGGAAGATTCATCAAGGATTTCTCAAAATCTCGAGACCTCTTTGTGCATTGTTGGCTAAAGATACCAAGTTTGAATGGAATAATGACTGTATGCAAGCTTTCAACACATTGAAGAATGTTCTCACATCTGCCCCGATAATGATGACACCGGATTAGAATCTCCCTTTCGAATTAATGTGTGATGCCAGTGACTTCGCCTTGGGAGCTATCTTAGGTCAAAGAATCAATAAGGTACCTCATGCTATTTACTATGCTTCTAGAACTTTAAATGATGCTCAGCTTAACTATTCTACTATTGAAAAAGAATTGTTAGCTATTATTTTTGCTTTAGAGAAGTTTAGATCATATTTTATTGGTTCTAAAGTTATTGTATTCACTGACCATGCTACTTTGAGATATTTGTTTTCTAAGAAAGATGAAAAACCTAGGCTAATCAGATGGGTACTCCTATTACAAGAGTTCAATTTGGAAATCAAAGACAAAAAAGGCAGCAAGAATGTAGTTGCAGATCATTTGTCAAGGCTACCTTATGAGAATGATGATAACGAGTTCCTTTGAATGAGAACTTCCCTGATGAACAACTGTTCGCACTAGAGGTAAAACTTCCATGTTACGCTGACATAGTAAATTATCTAACGGTTAAAGTTTTTCCCCCAGGCATGACCACTCAAGAAAAGAAACAGCTGATATCTCTATCAAGACACTACTATTGGGATGATCTTTACCTTTTCAAAGTCTGCCCCGATCAAATCATCAGGCGATGTATCCTAGAAGAGGAGCACTTGAGTTTATTACAACACTGCCACCAGTTTGCTTGTGGAGGACATTTTGGGGCAAAATGAACAGCTCTTAAGGTACTACAATCTGGTTTTTATTAGCCTAATCTGTTTAAATATGCTTTCTCCTTTTGCAGCTCATGTGATAGGTGCCAGCGGACAGGTAACATCTCTTCCCGAAATCAGATGCCCCTACAGAATATTTATGTAGTAGAACTTTTTGATGTATGGGGCATTGATTTCATAGGACCCTTTCCTAACTCTTTTGGTTATTTATATATTCTTGTGGGTGTGGATTATGTGTCCAAATGGGTTGAGGCTATCCCCTCAAAAACTAATGATCACAGAGTAGTTGTAAAGTTTTTACAGGCTAACTTCTTTACGCGGTTTGGGACTCCAAGAGCAATCATCAGTGATGGGGGCAGCCACTTTCATCATCGCTCATTTGCCGAACTACTCTAGAAATATGGGATCACTCATAGAGTTGGCACTCCATATCATCCTCAAACCAGTGGCCAAGTGGAGATAAGCAACCGAGAGATCAAGGGAATCTTAGAAAAGATAGTGAAGCCTAATCGGAAGGATTGGTCTCTACGCCTAAATGATGCTCTATGGGCATACTGGACAGCTTATAAGACTCCAATTGGCATATCTCCCTACCGCCTAGTCTTTGGAAAAACGTGTCATCTCCCAGTGGAATTAGAACATCGAGCATATTGGGCCATAAAGCAGTTCAACTTCGACATGAAACAAGCGGGTGAGAAAAGGAAGCTGCATCTAAATGAACTTGAAGAATTGAGATATGACGCCTATGAGAATGCCAAGTTGTACAAAGAACGGACAAAAGCCTATCATGACAAACAACTAGTACGAAAGGAGTTCCATGTAGGACAAAAGGTGTTGCTATATGACTCACGATTAAGACTGTTCCCAGGCAAGCTCAAGTCCAGATGGTACGGTCCGTACATGGTCACCAAGGTCTTCTCTCATGGTGCATTAGAAGTTTGTGGCCCCAACGTAAATCAGCCTTTTACGATAAATGGATACAGAGCCAAGCCTTACCTCGATATTAAGTTTCCTCCAAAAGATGAAGACTTGGCACTTGAATCAGTACAGTATACAGCTGAAACAAAAGCACTGGAGCCTTAAGAGGTGGACTCTAAGTGCTTCCTTCCAACCAACTAGCACTATAGCATGAGAGTGCTTGAGAAAGTTCATTTCGATTACTCATACAGCTCAAGCATCTCTACGGAGGTTAGTGGTACTGAGACCACTAACACATGGTAAAGATGTATTATTCCAAATTTATCATTTGTCAGCTGCGGTAAGTTTTACTTTTATCTATGCACACTGTTTGCGATTGAGCGCACAATTCAGTGTGCTCGAGCGCAAGAGTGCGATAGAGCGCAATCCAATTGCGATCGAGCGCACTTGTGGCAGACAGTCTCGTGATAAATAGTTCACTCACTCACTCACCCTTTATTTCACTTAGCTTACTCACTCGCACTCTGCCCTCACTCACGCACTCTCTTCACTCACTCCCACTCTCTCACCTTCAGCAGCTCTACATTCACAAACCATCCCCATCTCGCTCAGCTAAATCAGAATCACAAACACATTTCTCCTATTCATTTCCCTCTCTCTCTCTCTCTCTCTCTATCTCATCTTCTCCCCCTTTTCCATTTATGTCACACACACACGGTAGGACCATTACCAATTTTCTATAACTTATGTACACACTATCACACAAGTTGTTTAATTTATGTTTTTCCTCTTATATTATGCATATCTTGGGTGATTGATTGTGTATGTTCTTGTTACAGGGGGTTGGACTCACGATCGTGTCATTTTTACAGCTCTCATTTCTTCGTTGCATACCAACTGTTCAAGGAAAAACCTGACCGTGTGCGATCGAGCGCATATCCCAGTGTGTGATCGAGCGCACCCATTCAAGATCGATCGCAAATTTAGCAGAAGCGAGTATCAGTATATCCAAACCATCTGCTTCCACCTCCCATGCTTCAAGCAGCTGTGCCTCGTCATCCCGGCCTAGCATCGAGCAGCGATAGCTATTATTCGAGACCACCTTCGCCATTGATGACATATTCAAGCACATGGACGCCACTCAATGGGCCATCCAAGCATTTAGACATCGAGGGTTGAAGAGACTTTTTAAGCTGGCTTACTCGACTGCTTACACCCAGCTCATAGTCCAGTTCTATGCAAGCCTATCCTTTGTCTGCAGCAGACCAGGAGTACTGACTTCTTCAGTCCAGGGTGCACCCGTAGAAGTGACTAGTGCCGACATTGCCATTGCTCTTCATTGCTTTGACGAGTCCCCTCCGGAGGACACCAATATCGAGGAGCAGCCGAAGTCCTTTGCCTTGACTGAGATTATTGAGGATATGTGCGCTGGTCAGTATGTTGATAGACACAATAACGCAGCCAACCGGTCAAAGTTGCCTCCATGACTTTGGCTTGTCGACACTATCCTTCAGCTCAATATGTGTCCATTGAGGCACAAGACACAGCGGCGAGACCAGTTTCTACAGACCTTATATGCCTTTCACAGAGGTCACAGGTACCCTATCCCAGCTATTATATGGAGCCAGTTACATAAATTATAAGATCACGTCCATGGCTATCAGACCACCACAACCAATGCATGGGGCCTCCCTTTCTCATTCTTACTCTTCTACATACTCAAAAAGAAAGAGATTAAGGGGACCACCAGCGACGGACCAGTGCGAGAGCATCCCTTCTTCGGGAAGGCTCAATGGACACATAGCCTCTCGCACATACCTCAAGGACTCCCAACACCTGCTCCTGCAGCTAAGAGAGTCGAGGAGGATCGTATGGAGATCGAGACCCTTGTAGTTAGCCCAGTACGAGAGGAGGACCATCCTGACATGGGACCCACAGAGTCCCAACACTTTCTAGGTGAGCTGTTGATGAGAGTCATAAAATGCATCTAAACAGTACATAATTGTTAGCATTTTAGGGTTGATCGAGGTTGGAATTACACTTTTATACCTTAATAACTCTAAAGTGTTATTCTTGAATCGTTGACTTATTTCGGTGCATTTTCAAGTACTTTAAGCTCAAAAGAGAATGAAAGTTATCATTGCTTAAAGCACAAAGACTCGAGGCATACTGGAGTGAAGGAATACTTCCGTAAGGACAAGATATATGGCTTAAAAGAGTAACAGCTGCTGCCCGCATTGGAAAGGAGTTTCACTAAATTGCGAGAATTGCTCGTACAGATCAATCATCTTTGAAAATTAAACTGTATTGACACAAGAATAACCAAGAGATGAGCAATATATTCTTAGAAAGATCCAGAAGTCTATTTTCTGGAGAATTTTACGGTTCATTAAAAGGATTTTTCTAGAGAAAGTTATGGCAGTTTTAGTACACAAAGGTCAGGCTGTGCGAGATTTCAGCGTGATTTTGGGCTTAAATCCCACATCCCACATCGGTTGGAAAATGCATTTCTATATCCCACATCCCACATCGGATGGGAGACACATTGCACTATTGGTATTTGCCTATATAAGACCCACTCCACTTTAGCTTTGAGCATCAATCGGAACTCATCTGAAATCATCAGAGAGTGACTCCAGAGGGCCTTTAGGAGCAATCCAGAGGGCCTTTAGGAGGAATCCGAAAGTATAAATTTGGAAGGAAAGTTGAGGATGATCGTTGAGAGGCCAGAGGCAACTCAAGGAAGCATGAGCCCCATGGCTGGCTAGTCTCTAAGCAAGGCGAAGGGATGAATCCCTAGGTGTAGTTGTTCTTATTTTTCTTTATTTGATTCGGTTGTAGTTGGATATTATTTTCGTTAAACATTGTTATGTTTTATTCTTAATTTAATTAGTAGATTTATTATTACTCCGGTGATTGCATGCTTCTTTTCCATATAAATTCAGTCATGCTTTTCTTATGTGTAGCTGTTTGAGTGTGATTGAGTCCGGTAGATCTCTTTTATAGATTTGTCCATTGCTGCGGTATTGTCGTTTAGATATATCTTCGTCTCTTGATAATTTATAAGTTAGGTCGTGTGTGTTTGAAAGTAAATAAGATTTCATAACAATTACATTAGGATTTATAAATGCATTTTAATCGAATATTTTTCGATTGCCTGTTTGGGATGTGAAACTTGCAATCGAGATAAAAACAACTGAATCAAGTTAGGATTAGGGCAACGAACCTAGGGAGGATTTCTGGAACCTTGTCGTTTCTTTATTATTATTCAATCATTAACAGAATTTTCATAAAATCAACAATTCAGATTCTTTCAATCAATCTTTTATTGTTTGTGTTCAAGTTTACACCTTCTTCTGTAATTAATTTGTTTCCCTATGGAATCGACACCCCAAAGCTGTACTACAAATAACCGTGTTATACTTTGGGCATAATCAGTTGTCCTCCTTCCGAGCTTAACATTTTGAACATATAGGCCAATAATTAAGTTTTGAACCTAGATCACTTCCTTTTAGGCATTTAAGGATTCATAAGTTTGACCTAAGCAATCACGAGCACATTAGCACATAATTGTGTGGGGTATGACATGTAATTTTGATTCGTATGTTTCTTTTGCTTGACTGTGAACCAAATGACCTATTAGATTAACATTTTGGCATAAGAAAATAAATTAAAAAAAATGTTCCTGATGATCAATAAAAAGAACTTTTCGCTGAGTAACTAGCCCTCTTGCCTCAGTAAGCAGTGAGTGTCACGTCAAAAGGTGAAAATTCTGATTAGAGCATTGAGACCAGTTAGTTTCGTAGCCTTTTTGACTCAAGTTAGTAAGTCCTTAGGGGTGTCTTTACACCTAATGCCATAAAACCATCTGGTTTGAGAGTCATTGGCTAAACGCTTGTTATATGAGTCAAATAGAAAGCTTGAGGGAACTAACTTGGCAAAAATATAGCAAACAAAAGAAAAGAAAAAAATTTATGCCATCTTTGTTGATTCTAATAGGAAATTTGGTGAATCTTGAGACATCGAAACACACACATTAGAATTATTTGGAAACCTAATCTTTTATATGCTAGTTCACCACACACCAAAGTTGAACTTGTGATGTCTTAAATTGCCTCATGAAAGTGATTTGCGTTCAAAACTCTTATTCATTGCAAAAATATGTTTATATTTGTTAAGCTTGCTCATGAATGCGCATCATAGTTTTGTGTTAAGACTAAAACTTTTGTGGAAACTATGAACATTGAATCTATCTGTGTGTTGTTATTTTTCATTTTAGTTTTGTTTCGTATTGCTAAGGGACTAGCAATATGTAAGTTTGGGGATGTGATAGGTGCTTAAATATTCATATTTAAGCCCCCTTATTTACATTTGTTAGGTCCTTAGTTATGTCAATTTAATCCATTTTACTTCATTTTTGTGTTTCACATGTGTTTATAGGGTCTTGGAGGAAAAAGAAGCAATTTTGGGCCTAAAGAGAGAAAACTGGATATCATGGAGCAGTTTCTGGTCAAAGTGCGATCGAGTGTAGTATGTGTGCGATCGAGTGCACGTCCAATCATGCACACGCAAGAAGGATCGAGTGCAGCACTTGTGATCAAGCGCAACACTTGCGATCGAGTGCAGGGCTCATGTGATCGAGCGCACATGTACAGGCGTGAACAGTAAAACGGCAGAACCAGTTTTGGAAATTAAGTAGGTTTTTGCGTTTTTGGAAATTAAGGTTTCCAGAACCCTCTAGGACTATTCAAGCCCTATAAATACACCTGTAAACACACACAACAAATCATCCGATCTTAGATCCTCTCTTAGATCACTTCTTTTATCTTTTACTTGGAGTTGTAAGCTTTGGGAGAGAATTGACGCCTCTACTCTCGGGTTTATTCTTCTCTTTATGTTTAGTTTATATATGATGTTTATCTTAGACAGCATGTGTAACTAACTTTCTTATAGGGCTCGATTGAAGTCCTAGTTATGCTTTCTCATATATTTATTCATTGATAAAATCTTTGCCAATAGCCTTTATTATGTTGCTTAACTTGATTAATGCCTGTGTCTATTTAAATTCCTCATATGTATGTGTATGGCCAATGTATGCATGTGATATGGATTGGTTAGTTAGATTAATTTGGATGACCTAGTCTTGGGTCTAACATTAGTAACAAAAGATATCCACACCGGATTCTTGGATTAATCAACATGGGAATCCGGAAGTAGATACCATGCCCTAGGTCTCATGTGGTTGTCGATTTCCATAAATCTTATGCTTTCTTAAGGAACAACTCACGCAGATACCATGTTGAATCCCTTAAGGAAGAAAATAGTTAGAGTAGATACCATGCCTAACTCGTTGCTTAGGGAAATTAATAGCTTAAGGAGTAGATACCATGCCCTTAGGTTGGCGACCATTAGGTATACATGATAAGGCTAGTGCACTGATACATTATACAATTGGGAAAGTATGACTAGTGGTGGATATCAAAGCCCTATGTCTTTATTATTATCAAATCACATTCAACAGTTATTTATTTCTTTTTACTTTGAAGAAACTAAATTCTAAAACCGAACTTTACCAATCCCTGTGGAGATGATCTTGCTTTCGCACACTATACTACACTGTTGACCTTGTGCACTTGCAAGTAAAACAAGTCTGATTATTTGCTTATTTATTTAGGTAGATAATCGCACAACAGGGGGCAGCGCCCTCGAAACTTTTAAGCCATGTACATGAGTTAGGCTTGGTTTTTTGTTTGGTAGTTTGGGTTTGGGCCCATGAAAAGCCATAGTTCTGCAGCAAAATGAAAACCTAATTAGACCCTAATTTGGATGTCTTAAGTTGTATGTAAATACTCTTTATGTACTGAGCATAAATTGTAACAGAGATATTTGTGAGGTTGATAATAAGAAACTTCTGGCATGACGTAGCCCTATTCTTCGGTGAACCTAGGTAAATCTTGTCCTCTTTTTCTTTCTGTTTATAATTCGTGTGATTGACAAGTCTTGAATCTTTCAATTGGTATCAGAGCCTTGTGTTCGAGGATTAACGATCAGAGATGTTGATTAGATTATGGATTGAAATCGAGAAGTTCAGAGGGAAGAGCTTCGAGTTATAGAAACTGAAGATGAATGTTGTACTCATGGATAGGGATATATAGACGGTGGTAATTGATGAGATACTGAAAAGTACGGCGTTCACAGCAGAGGCGTCACCGGTGGTGGTTCGATATCATCTTCATTGACCATCACGGAGTGGGAGAAGCTCGATCGGAAGGAACGAAATCTGATTCGGCTGTGCCTAGCCGATTCTGTCCTGATAAATGTTTATGGAGAGAAGACTGCAAAAGATCTCTGGAAGAATATGGAAAGCCTTTATCAAAGTGAACCTCTAGTAAACAAACCCTTTTTGCGGAACTAGTATGATGATGATGCTGGTGACTTAAATATGGCATCCTGTTTGGCTCAATCAGATAAGAGTGTTTGGATAATTGACACAGTAACATCTTTTCACATGACACCTCACATGGACTGGTTTCATGGGTATGAAACCTTTGATGGGGGAAATGTTTTATTGGGAGATAACTCTCCTGTGAAAATTATTTGTCATGGGAAGGTAAAATTGAGGATGAATGATGGGACAGTCAAAACACTTCCAGGCGTGATGTTGGGAAACCACCTTGGATGATACCTAGGAGGTGATCTTCCAAACACTCAAGTCTAGAGTGACTTTTATAAAGAAAAGAGACAACAACCAATCAAAGCAAGAAAGAAAAGAACATGAGAAATTCCACTTACAAGCCCTTGAATACCCATTCTTTTCTACTCTCTCTTTCTAAACAACTAACCTTTACAATAAGTCTATCTTGTTTTGTGTCTTTGCACTCTTACAGTTGATCTCACTTTCAATCACAAGTTATTCCTCACACTTATGGAGATTGAAGCTAGGTGACCCTTTATATAGTGCACCAACTTCTTAACCAATCTTGAGGGTTAATATCCACCCTTAGATCTTGAGGACCAATCAACCATAACCCTTAATCAATTCTAGGTGATTTGATCATGCCTCACGCATCATTTAAAATGCTGAAACAAAAGCATCAAGTGTGCCTCGTGCTGAGGCTTGGATCAGGGCATGCTGAGGCTTGGTGCTTTATGCTGAGGCTTAGATCAAGCTAAGCCGCGGCATGGACCAGGGCACCCTCTTCATCCTTTCTGGACACTGTGGCATGGGGGAGACTGAACCGCGGTGCACACCTCCCTCGGGACTCCTCATTTACTAAGCCTCGTACCTTGGAATAAGCTGGACCACAACGCACACTAGTGTGCACTTTATGCTGATCTTTCTTTGTTTAAACCTTGTTTAAACCTTAGACAAACACCAATAATCTCTGCCTTTGTCTAGGCATTTAAAACCGAACCCATTGTACAGAGAACTCAGTATCCAAATTCATCTTGAGTCACCATATCAATCTACTCCAATCCTAAGAAGTCCAAGGCAATGATTGAACTTACTTAGAGGTAGAACATTGGTACCTAATTCCGTAAGGTTTTCTTCTGTGGCCACCTTGTCCATATGAATGCATCATTCCGTAATATTTTCCTGAATGAAATGGTACCGAACATCCATATGCTTTGTCCTCTCATGGAACACCAGATTCTTGCATAAATGCAATGCACTTTAGCTATCTAAATACACCAGAACCTGCTCCTCTAGTACCTTCAACTCTTCCAGCAACCCTTTGGACCACATAGCCTCCTTCATGGCTTCCGTAGCCGCTATCTACTCAGCCTCAGTTGTTGAGGGTGCTACCACCGGCTACAACTGAGCCTTCCAACTTACACAACATCTGTTTAAGTTGAAGAAGTAGGAAGTAATCGATCTTCTCTTATCCCAGTCTGCTCCATAGTCTGAATCAGCATAACCCTCAAGACAGATGGACTTACCATAAATCAACCCCACATCTGGGCTTCCCTTCAAGCACCTCAGCAACAACTTCATCCCAAGCCATGCTCCTTTCCGAGATTACTCATAAACCTACTGAGAACACTTATTGCATGAGCAATATTAGGTCTAGTGCTTACCATGGTGAATATTACAGATCCAACCGCACTAGAGTAAGGGACTTTTTCCATTTCCTTCTTCTCCTTATCCGATCTTGGACATTGATCGCTGGAGAACTTGAAATGACCAACAAGAGGAACCTTCACTGGTTTGCTATCTTTCATAGAGAACTTAGATATCATCTTCTCTATGTAGGAAGTTTGAAAGATCTTCAATCTGTTTCTCTTTCCCAGATTATACAAATCCCAAGGATTTTCTGTGCATGGCTAAGATCCTTCATCTCAAACTCCTCACTGAGTTGAGCCTATAATTTTCCTATCCTATCCATGCTACTCCCAACCAACAACATAGATGAAGATGATCACCACTTCCTCCACCTTGTGCCCCTTGTAATACAACCACGAATCATAGTAGCTCCTCATGAAACCCAAGCTGGTTACAAAAAAATCAAACCTCTTAATCCATTGCCGAGGTGATTGCTTCAGGCCATATAGAGATTTCTTCAGTTGGCACACCAAATCTCCCTGCCTTCCTTCCTCATAGCCTTCGGGTTGCCTCATGTAAATGGTCTCATCAAGCTCTCTATGTAAGAACGCTGTTTTCACATCCATTTGCTCAATTTCCCAATTGAATTGGACCACCATTGCTAGCACTATCCTTATCGTCTTGTATTTCACAACTGGTGAGAATATTTCGGTGAAATCTATGCCTTCCTTTTGTGTGAACCCCTTCGCCACCAGCCTAGCTTTATACTGGACTTCATCCCCTGGAGTGTTCCCTTCTTTGATCTTGTAGATCCATCTACAATCCACAACTCTTTGTTTTTCTGGTTTGGGCACCAATTCCCAAGAGTTATTATTCCTCAAAGAATCCATTTCTTCCTCCATAGCTAGCTGCCACTTTGACTACTTCTTACATTCCATGGCATCCATGTAAGTTTCTGGTTTAACCTCTCCTTCTGTCTAAGGAGCTACTACATGAGCATCAAAAAAACCATATCTCAAAGGTGGTTTAACCACCCTCCTTTCTCGGTCCCTTGTGAGTTGATAGTCATTCAGACTTGCTACATCATCCCCTTCTAGTTTAGCCTTCTCTTGAGTATCTTGAGCTTGGCCTTCATAAATGGGCTCTACCTGGTCTGAACATTCTTGCCTCCTTTGCTCTACCTGAACTGAATTCTCTTTGATGCTATGCTTCATAAATTCCGGACTGGTTTGCTCAGTACCCCCTGCAGGGTTAGTTTTTTGCAAGTAGGGAAATAACAATTCATTAGAAATAACATCCCTACTTATTATGAGTTTCATTCCTTTTTGTTCTAAAGACTACAACCTATATCCCTTAACCCCAATCACCATACTGTAGAAACATACATTTTTTAGATCTTGGGCTAAGTTTATCATCCTTTTGATGTGCAAATGCAGCACATCCAAAAGTCCTAAGTTTGCTTAATTCAAGGGGTTTTCCACTCTACATCTACATGGGAGTCTTAAGGTCTGAAGCCCTAGAGGGTGATCTATTAACCAAATACGCAGCTGTAGACATAGCTTCTTCCAAAATATATTTTGGTAAATCGGACCCAATTAATATGCACCTAACCTTTTCCATAACGGTTCTATTCATCCTCTCAGCAACTCCATTTTGCTGAGGGGTTTTCACAACCATTCTATGTTTTAGAATGCCATTCAATTCATAGAATTTATCAAAATCCTTATTAAAAAATTCTAAGCCATTATCGGTTCTTAACACCTTAACTACCTTGCCCGTTTGAGTCTCCAGCAACCATTTCCACACCATAAATTTATTCAAAGCATCTGATTTATTTTTAAGCAAATAAACCCAAACCATTCTTGAATAATCATCAATTAAAGACAGACTCCCTGTGTTGGTGTCTGTACTGGTCCCTAAAGATCTGCATGGATGTAGTCAAAAATCCCCTTGGACTTGTGCACTCCGGTGTTGAAGCTGACCCGATGTTGCTTCGCAAGAATGCAACTTTCGCAGAAATCAAGTTTCTCTATCTTGTCACCACCAAGTAAACCATCATTGTTGAGAACTTGCAGGCCCTTTTCGCTCATATATCCCAAGTGAGTGTGCCAAAGGGCTGCTTTATCCATCTCAGCCATCAAGCTTGCTGCTTGATCCTTGATTTTTGTCTCTCCGATCATCTCATAGAGACATTCTTTGATTGCTACTTTGATCACTATCAAAGATCCCTTGGTTACCTTGATCTTTCCTCCATCAGCTTTGTATGTATACCCCATGGAATCCAGCTGCCCCAATGAGATCAAATTCCTCCTCAAATCCGAGAGATACCTCACATTCTGCAGCAGTCTTGTGTCTCCATTAAACATCCTCAATTGGATGTCTTCTATCCCCCTCACTTGATAAGAAGTGTCATTACCCAAGAAAACCTTTCCATCATTGATTTCCTTGAAATTCTTGAACCAATCCTTGTGAGGGAACATGTGATAAGTGCACCCGGAATCTAGGATCCATTTCTCACAACCTTACAATCTTTCGCTCTTTAAGCTTATTATACTCTTCTACAGGAAAACGATCACGAGTTAATACTGCCTAAACAAAATCACCAACATCAAAAAGTACCTGACGACGGTGACTGTCACCCTGAACCTTGTACTTGGTATTACTCTCGTGAATGGCCAACTTCACCTGCTAATGGATACCACGAAGATATTATGCCATCTCATTTGCCTTGTGACTCAAATGACCCACACGTGGAATAGGGGCTAAGTCAAGTACCTCGAATGGATTCTGACCATAGACAATCTCAAATGGGCTCATTCCCGTGGTTATGTTTTTCGACCTGTTATAGGCAAATTCTGCTTGAGGTAACGCCAAATCCCACTTCTTCGGTTTAGTTCCTGCCAAGATCCTCAAAAGGTTCCCCAAACTCTGGTTCACCACCTCGGTCTGACCATCTGTGTAGGGATGGTAGGCGCTGCTAAAATTTGATTTCGTCCCCAGTTTCTCCCATAAACTCTTCTAGAACTAACTCATGAACTTGATGTCACGATCTGAAGTAATGGATCGGGGAACACCATGTAAACGCACAATCTCCTTGAAGTAAAGATGGGCGATCTGGGCAGCATCCATTGTTTTCCTGCAAGCTACAAAATGGGCCATCTTGGAAAACCTGTCAACCAAAACCAAAATAGAATCCAAGGCCCGTTGGGTACGGGGTAAGCCCAACACAAAGTCCATACTAACATCAAACCAAGGGGCTTCAGGTACAGGCAAAGATGTGTACAGGCCCGTATTAGTGAGAACTACTTTGGACCGCTGACGTACATAACAACGCTCCACATAATGAGCCATGTCACTGGTCAATTTGGGCCAATAATAGTTAGAATAGATCAAAGCCAACGTCTTATCTCACCCAAAATGCCTCGTTATGAAGTTCACTAATAATATGCTGTCTTAGTGAACAATCTGGAACGCACAACTGTAATCCACGAAACAGATAACCATTAAACAAAATAAAATCATGTCGTTGACCATCAGTTACCTCCTGAATTATCCTCCCGAATGAAGGATATGCAGCATATATATAAGAGAAAACCTCAAATCCTGCAATTCTGGTGCTAATGGTGGTGAGAAGTAATGTATGACGACTCAGTGTATTTGCGACATGGTTAAGACTTCCTGCTTGGTGCCTCAGCGCAAACGTGAACTCTTGTAAGTACGCCACCCACTTGGCATGCCGTCTACTAAGCTTGTGTTAGCCATTGATGTACTTCAGGGCCTCGTGATCAGTGATAAGAATGAACTCCCTCTGCACTAGGTAGTGACACCAATGCTTCAGGGACTGAACTACGGCATAAAACTCCAGATCATAGGTGAAATAATTCTTCTTTAATCCTGATAGTTTCTCACTGAAAAAAGCTATTGGGCGCCCCTCCTGACTCAGAACACCACCAATGTCAACCCTAGATGCATCACAGTTTACCTCAAACACTTTTTCAAAATCAGGAAGTGCCAAAACTGGTGCCTCTGCCATCTTCTGCTTGATAAGTTGAAAACTGGTTTCAGCCTCCTCAGACCACTGGAAATTACGTCCCTTAAGGAACTATGTGATAGGAGCAATCAGAGTGCTAAAATTTCTGATGAACTGCCAATAGAATGATGCCAATCCATGGAAACTTCTGACATCGTGCAAGGTCTTCGGTTTGGGCCACTCCAAGACCGTATCTATCTTCGACTGATCTACATGAACACCATCAGTAGACACAACAAGACCAAGAAAAGTTACAGAAGTAGTGAAAAAAGAACACTTCTTCTAATTGACAAATAGGCACTCCGTCCTCAACATATCAAAAAGAGCACGGAGGTGATCAAAATGTGACTCCCACGTCGGCTATAAATGAGGATGTCGTCGAAGTAAACTACAACAAATTTCCCCATGAAAAGCCATAAAACCTGATGCATAAATCTCATAAATATGCTGGGCGCATTAGATAGCCCAAAAAGCATGACCATCCACTCATACAACCCATGCTGCGTCTTAAACACTGTCTTCAACTCATCTCCAAGCCTTATTCTGATATGGTGGTATCCGCTTTTAAGGTTAATTTTTGAGAAGACCTTAGAACCAGATAGTTGGTCTAACATATCATCTAGGCGGGGATTTGGAAATCTGTATTTCACTGTAATCCTGTTGATTGCTCTACTATCAACATACATACGCCAAGAGCCATATTTCTTCGGCATCAGCAGGGCAAGAATTGCGCATAGGCTCATACTCTCACGGACGTAGCCCCTTTCTAACAACTTTACCACCTGTCACTGCAACTCTTCAGATTCCTTGGGACTGAAGCGATACATCGGTCAATTAGGTAAACTGGACCCTAGAACAAGGTCAATCTGATGCTGAATATCCCTCATAGGTAGCAACCTAGGAGGAAGATCCTCTGGTATCAGGTCAGAAAACTCTACTAGCAGTTGCTGCACCTCTGCTGGTAAATCTGGATTCATATCTGCTATACTATTCCTACAAGGCAGCAGAGCATAGACCACGTCTCCACGCTCAATCTCAGCTAAAAACCTGGACATAAAAAGCAGATTAGTATTATTGGCTACCGGGGTAAGAGTGGTTCCTTCCCGACGAGGTGCTAAAATAATCTTCTTCCCTTTGATGCTAAGGGAATATGTATTTTTCCGCCTATCATGAATAACACTGCGATCATACTACCAAGGTCTGCCTAACAATACATGACAAGCATCCATAGACACAACATCACACCAAGCATTATCAAAATATTTCTTACCAATCGAAAAAGACACTAGGCATCGCCTATCTACTGTTACCTCACTTCCTTTATTCATTCACGATAATTTATACAGCTTGGGATGACGATCTATCTTCAATTGCAATTTCTGGACAGTCTCTTTAGACACTACGTTCTCACAACTACCACTGTCAATGATCATCTCGCAGACTTTATCTGCAACTGTGCAGGTCGTGTGGAAAATATTGGTTCTCAATTAATCATCCCCTGAATCGCCCTTGGGAGTCAGTAGACTCTTACGAACGACCAGAGTCTCATGGTCATACACAGGCTCTCCAATCTCCTCAGTTTTGTCTACCACATTGTCTTCAATCAAAAGATTTTTGCCCTTCTAACTAGCAGGCTTCCTGCACTTAGTCGTTTTATGTCCCTGTTCACCATATCTGAAACATCTAATATTTGAGTTAGAATTACCCTGGGGTGGCTGCTGGGTAGGACGAGATTCTTGAGGGTGAACTGGCTGACTGCTTTGATCGCTTTTGATCATTGGCCTCTTATTCTGCTGTTTTTCCACAGTAAGTGTAAGCTGGTATGCTTTAGAAACGGTCCACAACGAGTGAAGGCTAAGGACATCCTACAGGGGCTATCGTAATCCCCCCAAATACCATGCCACCATCTGCTCTTCTGTCTCAGATAAATCATTTCGGGCTATCAATTGATAGAACTCCTCCATGTAATCATCAACCAATCTCGTGCCTTGCCTTAACGAATGAAGTTGTTGAAACAAGGTTTGAGTGTAGTCGAAAGGAAGGAAGTGACCCTTCATCTTCTTCTTCATCCTCTCCCAATCAGTGATCTTGGCCTTGCCCTGCCAGTCGCGTGAGCGCTTTAACTTCTCCCACCATACAGATGCTCTGCCTGAGTTTGATGGCGACCAGTTTCACTTTGACATGATCTGGGACTTCCTTATACTCGAAAATACGCTCTACTTCATTTAACCAATTGACGAGTCCTTTGGCCTGTCCACACCAGAAAACTCGGGCAGATCTACTCTGAAATCGAGGTTTCCATAACGATCCTCCTGACCACGGTGCTTCTAGAATCGAGCAGGATTGTGATACAGGTTTTCGAAATTGGAATTGGAATCGTGTTCTTCTATCTCACGGTCATCGAAATTCAGCACTGTTAGATGCTGGGTTAACTCTGCAACTTGCCTATGTAAATCCTCAATCATCGCATCCTGAACGTTATGATCATGGTGTGGGACTTCCTTGTTCGGAACCTACCCGCGATGACCACGACCACCAGCCATGGAAACTGATGAAATCTCACCCTAGGAAGATGCTGAAGCTCTGATACCAACTGACGCTGGACAGAATAACGATTATTTTGTACGCTAGTTTTAACATTAATTCACAGCCAAAAACACAAGAGAATCGCCCAAAAACACAGAGAAACACCTCTTATGTTCAATTCAAAATTATGCAATCCAAAATATATTCCCCTTTTTTGTACGTGACTTCATCAAACATTTCGCAGCAGCCTTGTAACTCCATCAAACATTCTCAATTGGAAGTCTCCAATCCCCCTCACTTGGCAAGAATTGTCATTCCTTAAGAAAACCCTTCAATCATTGATCTCCTTGAAATTCTTGAACCATTCCTTGTGAGGGCACATGTGATAAGTGCACTCGGAATCAAGAATCCACTTTTCACTGCCTTGCCTCCTGCTCACATTTGAGCACACAACAAGAACATCATCTTGCTGTTCTCCTTTGGCAATCGAAGCCTCTCCATTGTTGGTATGGCTTCTTCTCTCATCCCATTTCCTCTTCCTGCTATCTTTCTTGAAATAACCCTCTTTGTTGCAGTAGAAGCTTCTCTTTCCTCCTCCAAGTCTTGTCTTGGAATAAGATCTCCCATGGCTTTGCCCTCTGCCTTTTGATTTCTCCCGGTAGTTGCCATGAATGCTACTGCTATTCCGAGTTGCTGGCCTTCCTCTTACGAACAGCCCATCTCCACTTGATGTCTCCTTCATCTTGGCTTTGAAATCATGTGCCCTTATGGCATTAATCACAATCTCCTTTGTTAAAGTATCCCTTCCATACTCAACAGAATTAATCAAATTATCAAAGCAATCAGGAAGAGAATTTAACAAAATAACAGCCAATTGTTCATCCGGAAATGTAATACTACAGCTATTCAAATCTTGAACTAGCTTATTAAAGACATCAAGATTATCTTGCAACTCTTTACTAGGATCCATTTTAAAAGCAAAGATTCTTTTAAGAAGATAAATCTTGTTAGGTAGAGTTTTGGTAAGAAACAACTCATCTAGTTTCTTCCATATGACAACCGAATCTTCCGAGTCTCCGCACTCCCTTGTGACGTTATCCGATATGTGCAAGAAAATGGTGTTTTAAGCCATCTTCTTCATCTTAGTCCGCTTGTCCTCCGTGATACTTGCTGGAAAAGCATCATCTTCTCCAAGAGTCAAGTCCACTTTCTGTTGCATTAGAACAGCCTTGATCTTCCGCTTCCAAAGGGCAAAGTCTCCCTTTCCATCAAACTTTTCAACACAGAAATTTGAATCCATCTTTTTGGACAAGATCCTAGATTTATGCAATACCCACAAATACTTTTTTCTAAACCTTAAGAACATGATCAAAGATGAATCTTAACACCGTTCTTGAATCACCCTCAAGAACATGATCTGATCTTGATCTTTACTCCGTTCTTGAATCACCCAAGAAGTTGATCTTTGATTCTTGGAGTCTTGGCTCCCTCACCTTCTTGTTATTGCTCCGATACCCGGCTGTGCTAGCTCTGATACCACTGTTGGAATCACCTTGACAAGATGCCTAGGTTGTGAACTTCCAAACACCCAAGTCTAGAATGACTTGTAAAGATTTGGAATCGAAAACAGGAACAAAAAATCAAAGAAAGAAAGAAGACAAGCGATTTGTTATCGAGGTTCGGCAATGTGCCTACGTCCCCGTGAGTCCCTTCGAACTCTCTACACTATATCAATGGTTCTTTACAATTACAGCAACCCTCTTCAAGAAACTCAAGTTCTTGAAGAAACAAAGAAGAGAAGAAAGAAGATGATAAGAACTATTACAAAGCTCTCTATCTATACTACTCCCTTCTTGTCCAATCTTGAGAGTCAATCTTCACCCTTAGATCTTGATGATCACTTAACCATGGCCCTCCATCAATCCTAAGTGGTGCTGTTCATTTTAACCTTGCATCCACGCCCCTAAGAAGAGGCTAAATGGAGCGGAATGTGTGTGCCTCAGTGTGCCTAGGCGCTGAACAGGGGACAGTGAGGCACTAGGCAAAGCCCTTTTTGCGCCACTTTCTGGACGGTGCGGCTTTGCCCTTCCTCAAACAACCTTCTTGCTGGGCGGTGCAGTGCTGGTGAAGGAGCGGTGCGGCGCACACTGATGCTGCTCTTCACACAGTTGTGCACACTCCTTTGCCTTGTTGAATAGGGGTGTGCACACACACCCAAAGTGATGCACACACATGTGTGCACTCCTTTAACATGCTGAAATTTAATCTTCCAACCTTGGTTTTGACTTTAACAATCTTTGAACCATGTTTAGACTATGTTTAAACCATAGACAAATACTAACATTTATTTTCTTGCATCGTTACTAGTGAGGAGAATTGCATAGAAGAGTTGATTCCATGTATCAGGAACACCAGCAAGATACCAGTGACTACAATCATTTCCTCTCTCACAAATCATTCCATATATTGATGGATGTCCAAATTTTCCCAACTGTGATAGAGTTGTTAGGTCGAGTAAAGTAACTGTCATCGACATATTCCTCAAAACTTCACTTACAACAGTTGCAGTTGGTGGTGATCTTCCATGATGTGTCAAACTGTCCACGGGTTTGGTTTGTCCATATCAGGTGGTTGACTTCAGTTTGTTCCATTCCTTGTTACTGCTCATTTATAAAATAAAATAATGTGCGTTTAGTTATTGAAAACGTTGAGATCAGCCCTTTGGATTCTCTAGTGTAATTAGAGTTTGAGACTACAACATGAAGCATGCATGTTAATGACACCCATATATTGTGACATAAACTTTGTCTTTTAGACCTAACAATATCAAACCAAAGTTTTAGCATAGCAATATCAGACCAAAGTTTTTTTCTTACTTAAACTTTGTCTTTTAGATTAGACCAGTTTCATATCTTAACATGTTAGAAAATTTCGGAGTCCAGCAATGAGTTCAGAACTTAAAGCCTGTAATTTTTCTGACATGACAAAATATAATTGATTTAGTTTACAATTCATGAATTTTTTTCCTCAATGAGGTTTTTGAAAATCTTAATTGTTTAAATGAGGTTATTTTGATGTTATTTCTTAGGACGGAGTATTTTTTGTCACATCATCAAATTAAAAATAAATAAATTACATCAATGGTACTTATAGTTTAATATGAGATTCAAATTAATCCTCTAAAACACTTATGTGTCAAATCGCTAACTTCATCTCCTTACTCTAGTCAGTAGTCATACCCCCTTTCAAATTATAAAAAAAAACCTTAAAATCTGTAAATTAAATAGAAAACTTAATTTATCAAATTGTATTACCACTTGCAAATAAAAACATCCAGTTAAGAGAAGGCATCCTTCAATGTCGAAAATCATTCGAATTGTAATACCACTTCCAACTGGGTCGCATGCTCATGACCCCTAAAAATTTACTATAGGCGACTGTTTATTCCAAAATTGAGATATATGATTCTTGCAGATCTATAGACTTAGATTTTAATTTTTTTTGTTGTTGATCGATGTATATCTTCCTAGACTTCTTCAAGTTTCAAGCCAAGATTCCTTCAAACTCTAACTAGTTCCATAAGCAGCAAAGAGCAATCCACATGAAAATGCAAAATGCCAATACTCTCTGCCAGTAATTAAGAGATGAACCAAATAATGTTAGATAAAATAAGGTTGGAAAAACAAAGGAGATCAGTGCACATGCAGTACCCCAAATAACTCAAATAAAATAAACCAAATATGGGAATAAATGAGACCAAGACTGCCAAACGAATTATCATTAGCATCGTAGTGGTGCTTTTGAAACCACATGCTCTTCCTTAACTTCCTCTCCCCATTCTCGTGCAAAGGTTCTACCATAATCGGGAATGTGAACCATTAATACCAAGCACAAATCAATCTTGACCATCAACAGTATCAGGATGTTCTTAGTTCCTTTCATTTTTTTTGGATGAATAAAAATTCAAACAATTTTTCAATTTGTATATAAGATCCAAATCAAATGAAAATAACTAGAGAGAAAAAGAGAAGAGATTATAGTTGATTTATGTTTTTTTACTGACAAAGTTGATACAGTTAGAAGATGAAGATGAGGATAAAAATGAGGGGTTGTAAAGATTGATTTTTAAGGGATTAATTTGGACCTCAAATCAAGCTATAGGGACCATTAAGGTAAATTATTCATTTTTCATTGGATGATGTGACAAAAATTATTTTGTTTAAGAAAACAAGATCAACACAATGTCTTATATTTCTATTCTTGTCAGGGTTACCAAAAAAAAAAAACCCAATTTTCCTCAAAAATGGCAAAACAATAATGGTGATCCCTCCCCATATATATATGTACCTCAACTATGTGGTCCAACTAATACATCGAGAACAACGTTCTGAAAAAAAAAATGGCTTCCAAGAGATTTGTATCCTTTGTCTTCCTAGTTGTCTTTATCTCATGCATAGGTTCATTGTTATAATTGCTTATGTTTCTTTTACATTTTCACATAACGAAAAAATTACATTCGACGATTCTTTTTCATGACTACTTGTGTAAACTAGAGATACTTGTTTTTTTCTTTTGGATGGGGAATGGATATAAATTATAGCATTTTCCGGAAATAAACATAAGAAGCATTATTTTCTTTTCTTTTTCTTAGACAGTCATTTTTTTTGAAAACATATAGTTGTACTTTAACTAATTTTTATCAAATAATATGAGTGCAGATTGTCTAAAATGATTTAAAATTGAGTAATTTTATATATAAAATTATGTCAGTAAAATATCAATTGTTTCATTAATGCGCTCAACGTGATCATCTTTTGTTTTAATCTATTATAGTAATCATTGTGTTGTTTTATTTTTTTTTTAGCCCCCATTCTGTATTCTAACAAGGATTGATTGTTGCTTTCAGATATTGAGGAAACTCTCGCACAAGACTCTTTGTGCTGCAAAGACCACCCAGCTTTTGGAAAATGTCAGCCTGGCATTGACGATGACCGATGCAATACATATTGTACAGGTCCTAACGGATTTTGTAGGGGCGGATTTTGTAAACCATTACGACCAAATAACCATTGCCATTGTTATTGTTGAATGAATTTTTGTACCCATCATCCGGGTAAATGTCATTACTAAAATAATAAAAAAATGAAAAAAAAAATCAATCAATGCTCACTTCATTTCCTATCACGATCACGGGTTCTGTCATGCATGTATATATAAAAAGAAAAATGAATAAATCAACCAATTTTTTTAAAGAAAAATAATCAACAAAATCGTTTTCAACACGTGCATCTAAAAAAAAAACAAAAAATACCTTACAAGGATATAACTTGTGGACAGCCATCCATACTTTAGGTACTCCATATCAGGCCAGTGTGCCATTTTTCTGGCAATCAAATCCTCCGAGGAATGGACAGCTCAATGAATCATAAATTGGGTCTGAATTATCATAAACCCAACTCCCTTGAAAAAGATTGCATTGAACTTTCTGTTTCTCTTCTTTTAGTCCATCAATTCTTACAATCTCATGATCATCAAAGTAATCTCACTACACTTATGAAACCATTCAGGAAAAAAAAACATCAAGTTGACCCAAGAAACAAATTCAAGGAGTCATTTTTTGTTTATATATTGAATGTAATGAAATTTAAGCAAAATTGAAGGTAAAAATGAATGTTATATATACAGGATGAAAATGTAATTATTAATTAACCAAATCTTGTTACTTAATTTTACAAATTAATTAACAGATTCAGGCAGTCAGTAAATAACATAAATTTTATGCAAAAAATTAGTATAAATTACATTGATTTTGCTAACTAGAATGGTTGTATGTACCAAATTACTTTACTCATATGAGGTTGATTTTGGAATATACTACTATTTATTGTGGACTAAGACTCCTTGAAATCTAATTAAGCTTCAAATGGTCAGTAGGAACTAGGAATCCAAAAATGGACTGTTAATTACTTTTGTATCAAAATGGAGTGGCAGTCTCATATCTTTTTTTTTATTTTTTATTTCATATTTATATTTATATTTATTTTCTGATTTTTTCCCTTTTAATTTGTTTGTTCTTAGCATGCTGAAATATTCCATTTTTCTTGCTAAAATTGTAACGGTGTGGTTGAAATTTGCAAATTATATAGGTTTTCACCCAATAATTTGACATCTGTTGGAAATCACCTTGACAAGATGCCCAGGTGGTGATCTTCCAAACACCCAAGTCTTGAATGACTTGTAGAAAGAATTTCAGCAATCGAACTCAAGAACAGAAAATCAAAGAAAGAAAGAAGACAAGTAATTTGTTGTCGAGGTTCGGCAATGTGCCTACGTCCCCGTGAGTTCCTCCGAACTCTCTGCACTATCTCAATGGTTCTTACAAAGTTACAGCAATCCCCTTCAAGAATCCAAGTTCTTGAAGAAACAATAAGAGAAGGAAGAAGATGAGAACTCAACAATGTTCTCTAATCTAATCTATACTCTCTCTATCTAATTACAACCAGCCTCACTACAAGAGTCCCTCTTGTGTTTATGTCTCTCTACACAATTCTCTCTTAGTGTTTACAATGATCTCACAATGTCACAGAACTCTCTTGTATGTGTGTTTTTGTATCTTGTATTATCTTATGAAATGAGGCCTTGAGAATCCCTTTTATAGCCTCTTAGTTCTTGGACATTCTTGTGAGTCATTATCCTCCCTTTGATCATGTTCTTCCTTTAATCTCAGCCCTACATCACTCTCCAAGTGATGCTGTGTGTTTTGGTGTGGTGCTGTGTGTTGCGGCGTGACCTGATGCTGCAGCCACCTGATGCTGTGCGCACAACTCCTGCCTGTGGGCAGAAACTTCCACAGCAGTGTGCCTGACCTTCCTATGCTCAAAATTGAAGCACACACATGTGTGCAACCTTATAACTTGCTGAACTTTGATATCCCACAATTGGTTTGGACATTAACTAAACTTAGACCATGTTTGGACATGTTTGAAACTTAGGCAAATAACAACAATCTCTACCTTTGTCTAAGTGTTCAAAAAAAAAAAAAAACAAAACAAAACCAGAACCATTGTGCAGAAAGTTTCGGGATTCAAACTCATATTGAGTTACCAATTAACCCACTCCAATCCTAAGTAATTCAAGGCAATGATTGAACTTACTTAGAGGTAAGACTTTAGTACCCAAGTCAGCAGAATTTTCTTCCGTGGCAACCTTGTCCACATGGATGCATCCTTTCGTAACATTTTCCCGAATGAAATGATACCGAACATCCATGTGCTTTGTTCTCTCATGGAACACTGGATTTTTACACAAGTACAAGGCACTTTGACTATCCGAAAATACCACAACCTGCTCATCCAGTACCTTCAACTCTTCAAGCAACCCTTTGCACCACATAGCTTCCTTAATGGCCTCTGTAGCAGCTATGTACTCAGCCTCGGTTGTTGAGAGTGCTACCATTGGCTGCCACTGAGCCTCCTTGTTCCTCAGCAACCACTTCATCCCAAGCCAATGCTTCTTTCAGGGATTACTCACAAATTTTCTGAAAATACTAATTGCCCAAGAAACCCTCAATCGGCTTCTCTCCTTTTCTTGGATGATTCTCATCCCAAGGATCTTTTGTGCAAGGCTGAGATCCTTCCTCTCAAACTCCTCACTAAGTTGAGATGTAAACCTTTCCATCCTCTCCCTGCTGTTCCAAACCAACAGCCCATTAATGACATAGATGAGGATACTCACCATCTTCTCCACCTTGTGTCCAGGTGAGAAAGTTCTTGTGAAATCTATGTCTTCTTTCCTTGTGAACCCATTCGCCACCAGTCTAGCCTTGTTATGGACTTCATCTCTTGGAGTATTCCCTTCTTTGATCTTGTAGAGCCACCTACAATCCACCACTCTCTGTTTTTCTGGTTTTGGCACCAGCTCCCAAGAGTTGTTCTTCATCAAAGAATCCATTTCTTCCTCCATAGCCAGCTGCCACTTTGACGAATCCTTACACTCCATGGCATCCGTGTAAGTTTCTGGTTCAGCCATCCCTCCTTCTATCCAAGGAGCTGCTGCATCTACAGCATTTGCAAACCCATATCTCAAGGGTGGTCTAACCACTCTTCTTTCCCGGTCTCTTATGAGCTGGTAGTTATTTACTGCATCAACTACTTCTTGTTCAGCCTCTTCTTGAGTTTCTTGAGCTTCTTGGCCTTCTTCCAAGGGCTCTACCTGGTCCGAACCCTCTTGCCTCCTCTGCTCTACCTGAACCGAGTGCTCTTTGATGTGATGCTCAACAATTTCTGAATTGGTTTGCTCACTAGCCCCTGCAGGGTTAGTTTTCTCCAAGTAGGGAAATAATAATTCATTAAAGACAACATCCCTACTTATAATCAGTTTCATGCCCTTCTTTTCTAAGGACCACAACCTATATCCCTTAACCCCATCACCATATCCTAGAAATACACATTTTCTAGACCTAGGGTCAAGTTTATCCTCCTTTTGGTGTGCATATGCTGCACATCCAAAAGTCCTAAGGTTGCTTAATTCAAGGGGTTTTCCACTCCACATCTCCATGGGAGTCTTGAGCTCTATTGCTCTAGAGGGTGATCTATTCACCAAGTATGCAGCTGTAGCTACAGCTTCTCCCCAAAAATATTTTGGTAACCCGGATCCTATTAGCATGCACCTAACTTTTTCCATAAGGGTTTGATTCATTCTTTCAGCAACTCCATTTTGCTGGGGTGTTTTTGCAACCGTTCTATGTCTTAGAATGCCATTTAATTCACAGAATTTATCAAAATCCTTGTTGCAAAATTCTAAGCCATTATCGGTTCTTAAAGCTTTAACTACCCTACCAGTTTGGGTTTCCAACAATTTCTTCCACACAACAAATTTATTCAAGGCATCCGATTTATTCCTAAGCAAATAAATCCACACTCTTCTTGAATAATCATCAATTAAAGACAGAAAGTAAAAGTTACCTCCCTGTGTTGGTGTTCTTGCTGGTCCCCAAAGGTCCGAATGAATGTAATCAAGAATCCCCTTAGACTTGTGCACTCCGGTGTTAAAGCTGACCCGGTGTTGCTTCCCAAGAATGCAACTCTCACAGAAATCCAGTTTGTCTACTTTGTCACCACCAAGTAGACCTTCCTTGCTAAGCACTTGCAGGCATTTTTTGCTCATGTGTCCCAAGCGAGTGTGCCAAAGGGCTGCCTTATCCAGCTCAGCCATCAAGCTTGCTGCTTGATCATTGGTTTCTGTTTCTCCGATCATCTCATAAAGTCCATCATTTCTTGCTGCCTTGATCACTACCAAAGATCCCTTGGCCACCTTGATCTTTCCTCCCTCTAATTTGCATGTGTACCCCATGGAGTCCAGCTGCCCCAATGAGATCAAGTTCCTCTTCAAGTCTGGAAGATATCTTACATTTCGCAGCAGTCTTATGACTCCATCAAACATCCTCAATTGGATGTCTCCAATCCCTCTCACTTGGCAAGAATTGTCATTCCCCAAGAAGACTCTTCCCTCATTGATCTCCTTGAAATTCTTGAACCATTCTTTGTGAGGGCACATATGATAGGTGCACCCGGAGTCAAGAATCCACTTTTCGCTGCCTTGCCTCCTGCTCACATTTGAGCATGCAACAAGAACATCATCTTGCTGTTCTCATTTGGCAACCGAAGCCTCTCCATTGTTGGTATGACTTCTCCTCTCATCCCATATCCTCTTCTTGCAATCTTTCTTGAAATGGCCCTCCTTGTTGCAGTAGAAGCATCTCTTTCCTCCTCCATATCTTGTCTTGGAGTGAGATCTCCCATGGCTTTGCCCTCTACCTCTTGATTTCTCCCGGTAGCTGCCATAAGTGCTACTGCCATTCCGAGCTGCTGGCCTTCCTCTTACGAACAGCCCTTCACCACTTGATGCCTCCTTCATCTTGGCTTTGAAATCATGTGCCCTTATGGCATTGATCACAATCTCCTTTGTCAAAGAATCCCCTCCATACTCAATTGCATTAATCAAATTATCAAAGCAATCTGGAAGTGAATTTAATAAAATGACAGCCAATTGTTCATCCGGAAAAGTAATGCTACAGCTATTCAAATCTTGAACTAGCTTGTTAAAGACATCAAGATTATCTTGCAACTCCTTACTAGGGTCCATTTTAAAAGCAAAGATTCTTTTAAGAAGATAAATTTTGTTAGGAAGAGTTTTGGTAAGAAACAACTTATCTAGTTTCTTCCATATGACAGCCGGATCCTCCGAGTCTCCGCACTCCCTTGTGATACTATCCGACATGTGCAAGAAAATGGTGCTGTAGGCCATCTTCTTCATCTCGGTCCGCTGGTCCTCCGTGACACTTGCTGGAAAAGCATCATTTTCTCCAATAGCCAAGTCCACTTTCTGCTGCATTAGAACCGCCTTGATCTTCCGCTTCCATAGGGTAAAGTCCCCCTTTCCATCAAACTTCTCCACACAGAAATTTGAAGCCATATTTTGCGGACAAGATCCCAGATTTGTGCACTAACCACAACTACCTCAAGAACACAGATCGAAGATGGATCTTTAACACCGTTCTTGAATCAACCTTCAAGAACACGACCGGATCTTGATCTTTAACCGTTCTTGATTCACCCAAGAAGTTTGATCTTTGATTCTTGGAGTCTTGGCTCCGTACCTTCTACTTCTTATTCCAATAACCAGCTGCTGTGCTCTGATACCACTGTTTGAAATCACCTTGACAAGATGCCCAGGTGGTGATCTTCCAAACACCCAAGTCTTGAATGACTTGTAGAAAGAATTTCAGCAATCGAACTCAAGAACAGAAAATCAAAGAAAGAAAGAAGACAAGTAATTTGTTGTCGAGGTTCGGCTCTGATACCACTTGTAGGGACGTAGGCACATTGCCGAACCTCGACAACAAATTACTTGTCTTCTTTCTTTCTTTGATTTTCTGTTCTTGAGTTCAATTGCTGAAATTCTTTCTACAAGTCATTCAAGACTTGGGTGTTTGGAAGATCACATGTTTGAACATGTTTGAAACTTAGGCAAATAACAACAACATGAACCAACACGTTGGGGTATTCACTAAATGGTTAAAACTAACTAACCGATTATTTCAAACTGATTCAGTTTACACACCCTACCAACACGTGTTGGGATACTTATACATTACATGTTGATAAGGACATTACTTTTTCCTCTAAATATATGTTTTTTAATGGTAGCAATTGTATGTTCAAGCTGTCAAGAGTAACATTTTTTCCGTTTAGTTTTTTTAGTTCCGATTATTTTTGTAATAAAGCGATCAATGCTTCGATAAATGATCAGTGTCACATCAACAGTAAAACTATCAATTTAATATAGGCTGATTTCTTGGTCAATTTTAATAGTTAATCATCACAAATGATCATTTAAATTTTATTTTCTTGCATCGTTACCGGTGAGAAGAATTGCATAGAAGAGTTGATTCCATGTATCAGGAACACCAGCATGGCACCAGTGACAACAATCATTTCCTTTCTCACCAATCATTCCTTATATTGATGGATGTCCGTCTTTTCCCAACTGTGATAGAGTTGCTAGGTCGAGTAAAGCATCCGCCATCGACATATTCCTCAAAACTTCGTTTACAACAGTTGCAGCTGGTGGTGATCTTCCATGATGTGTCAAACTGTCCACGGGTTTGGTTTGTCCATATCAGGTGGTTGACTTCAGTTCGTTCCATTCCTTGTTACTGCTCATTTATAAAAAAAAATAATGTGCGTTTAGTTATTGAAAACGTTGAGATCAGCCCTTTGGATTCTCTAGTGTAATTAGAGTTTGAGACTACAGCATGAAGCATGCATGTTAATGACACCCATATATTGTTACTAAGGGAGTCTCCAACAAACATGATCTTTTGGCGTCCATATCTCTTCAAGAAATCTTGACCATTGAACCTAAAATGTAATATACAAGATAATCAAGATTGCCAATTAATGGATATACTTAAATTTTATGTTTTGTCAAGTTTCTACATCTATTTATGTTATCAAGAAACATAAGTAAAACAGACACTTTAAAAAAAGCTTTTCTGAGAAGAATCAATTTGTTTTAACTCCATACAAAATAGTTTTTAACTTTACAAATGTTTTATCAAAACTGCTTCCAAAAACATTTTAATAGTACCAAATCGTTGTAAAAGCTAACTCTTTAATGAGAAATTCTTGTGTAAGTCGAGCTTTATAAAGAACTCCAAATACCCTACTAAAACTGAGTCTTGCAAGACCTGACCTACCCAAAATTTCTCCAAGATAGACGGTATAAACACCTACTATGACCATGTTTGGTTTTCCATTAAGCCAACACCAACTTAAAGCAAGTTGACTTAAAGAAAAACCAAACATTTCCGGGCCATGACCAAGTATATATGAATGTATTACGTCCATGAAATCACATCTTACAACTACATCAATATCAATTTCTATATTTCGTTTTTTATACAAAGGATAAAAAATTAAACAAAAAAACTAAACTCTACTGAAAGAGGTACCCAATGCATCACCAGCTAATAATAAAGCAATTTCTTTTTATCATCCTAGCTATAGCAAAATCAAACAAGAACCTAGCTAGGTGTGCCCAATTTCTGAAATATTGCCACCTAATTATGACATAAAATGATTTTAGCATAGCAATATCAGACCAAAGTTTTTTTCTTACTTAAACTTTGTCTTTTAGATTAGACCGGTTTCATATCTTAACATGTTAGAAAATTTGCGGAGTCCAGCAATGAGTTCAGAACTTAAAGCCTGTAATTTTTCTGACATGACAAAATATAATTGATTTAGTTTACAATTCATAAACTTTTTTTCTCATTGAGGTTTTTGAAAATCTTAATTGTTTAAATGAGGTTATTTTGATATTATTTCTTAGGACGGAGTATTTTTTTCCACATCATCAAATGAAAAATAAATAAATTACATCAATGGTTCTTATAGTTTAATATGAGATTCAAATTAATCCTCTATAACACTTATGTGTCAAACCCCTAACTTCATCTACTTACTTTAGTCTGTAGCCATACCCCCTTTCAAATTATTAAAAAAAAAACCTTAAAATCTGTAAGTTAAATAGAAAACTTAATTGATCTAAATTGTATTACCACTTGCAAGTAAAAACATCCAGTTAAGAGAAGGCATCCTTCAATCTGAAAAACTATTCGAATTGTAATACCACTTCCAACTGGGTCGCATGCTCATGACCCCTAAAAATTTACTATAGGCGAGACTCTTTATTCGAAAATCGAGATATATGACTCTTCCAGATCTATAGAGTTAGATTTTAATTTTTTTGCTGTTGATCGATGTACATCTTCCTAGACTTCTTCAAGTTTCAAGCTAAGATTCCTTCAAACTCTAACTAGTTCCATAAGTTGCAAAGAGCAATCCACATGAAAATGCAAAAATCAAATGCTCTCTGCCAGAAATAAGAGATGAACCGAATAATGTTAGACGAAATAAGGCTGGCAAAACAAAGGAGATCAGTGCACATACTGTACTCCAAATAACTCAAATAAAATACACCAAATATGGGAACAAATGAGACCAAGACTGCCAAACGAATTATCATTAACATCGTAGTGGTGCTTTTGAAACCACATGCTCTTCCTTAACTTCCTCTCCCCATTCTCGTGCAAAGGTTCTACCATAATCGGGAATGTGAACCATTAATATCAAGCACAAATCAATCTTGATCATCAACGGTATCAGGATGTTCTTAGTTCCTTTCATTTTTTTTTGGATAAATAAAAATTTAAATTTTTTTTCAATTTGGATATAAGATCCAAATCAAATAAAAATTACTAGAGAGAAAAACAGAAGAGATTATAGTTGATTTATGTTTTTTTACTGACAAAGTTGATACAGTTAGAAGATGAAGATGAGGATAAAAATGAGGGGTTGTAAAGATTGATTTTTAAGGGATTAATTTGGACCTCAAATCAAGCTATAGGGACCATTGAGGTAAATTATTTATTTGTCATTTGATGATGTGACAAAAATTATTTTGTTTAAGAAAACAAGATCAACACAATGTCATTTAGAGAATTAAGAATTTTAAAAAACCCAATCAACAATAATATTTTAAAAACTAACTTATTCTTATATTTCTATTCTTGCCAGGGTTACCATAAAAAAAATACCCAATTTTCCTCAAAAATGGCAAAACAATAATGGTGATCCCTCCCCATATATATATGTACCTCAACTATGTGGTCCAACTAATACATCGAGAACAACATTCTGAAAAAAAAAATGGCTTCCAAGAGATTTGTATCCTTTGTCTTCCTAGTTGTCTTTATCTCATGCATAGGGTGGTTTATAATTTTTTTGGTTTCTTTTACGTGTTCAAATAAAGATTTGTATCCTTTGTCTTCTTAGTTGTCTTGATCTCATCCATAGGTTCATTGTTATAATTGCTTATGTTTCTTTTACATTTTCACATAATGAAAAGATTACATTCGACGATTCTTTTTCATGACTACTTGTGTAAACTAGAGATACTTGTTTTTTTCTTTTTGATGGGGAATGTATAATTATAGCATTTTCCGGAAATAAACATAAGAAGCATTATTTTCTTTTCTTTTTCTTAGACAGTCATTTTTTTGAAAACATTATTGTTGTACTTTAACTAATTTTTATCAAATAATACGAGTGCAGATTGTCTAAAATGATTTAGAATTAAGTAATTTTATATATAAAATTATTTCAGTAAAATATCACTTGTTTCATTAATGCACTCAACGTGATCATCTTTTGTTTTAATCTATTATAGTAATCATTGTGTTGTTTTATTTTTTTTTAGCCCCCATTCTGTATTCTAACAAGGATTGATTGTTGCTTTCAGATATTGAGGAAACTCTCGCACAAGACTCTTTGTGCTGCAAAGACCACCCAGCTTTTGGAAAATGTCAGCCTGGCGTTGACGATGACCGATGCAATACATATTGTACAGGTCCTAATGGATTTTGTAGGGGCGGATTTTGTAAACCACTACGCCCAAATAACCATTGCCATTGTTATTGTTGAATGAATTTTTGTACCCATCATCCGGGTAAATGTCATTACTAAAATAATAAATAAATGAAAAAAAAAATCAATCAATGCTCACTTCATTTCCTATCACGATCACGGGTTCTGTCATGCATGGATATATAAAAAGAAAAATAAATAAATCAACCAAATTTTTTAAAGAAAAATAATCAACAAAATCGTTTTCAACACGTGCATCTAAAAAAAAAACAAAAAATACCTTACAAGGATATAACTTGTGGACAGCCATCCATACTTTAGGTACTCCATATCAGGCCAGTGTGCCATTTTTCTGGCAATCAAATCCTCCGAGGAATGGACGGCTCAATGAATCATAAATTGGGTATGAATTATCATAAACCCAACTCTCTTGAAAAAGATTGCATTGAACTTTCTGTTTCTCTTCTTTTAGCCCATCAATTCTTACAATCTCATGATCATCAAAGTAATCTCACTACACTTATGAAACCATTCAGGAAAAAAAAAAACATCAAGTTGACCCAAGAAACCAATTCAAGGAGTCATTTTTTTTTTATATATTGAATGTAATGAAATTTAAGCAAAACTGAAGGTAAAAATGAATGTTATATATACAGGATGAAAATGTAATTATTAATTAACCAAATCTTGTTACTTAATTTTTACAAATTAATTAACAGATTCAGGCCGTCAGTAAATAACATAAATTTTATGCATAAAATTAGTATAAATTACATTGATTTTGCTAACTAGAATGGTTGTATGTACCAAATTACTTTACTCATATGAGGTTGATTTTGGAATATACTACTATTTATTGGGGACTAATACTCCTTGAAAGCTAATTAAACTTCAAATGGTCAGTAGGAACTAGGAATCCAAAAATGGACTGTTACTTACTTTTGTATCAAAATGGAGTGGCAATCTCATATCTTTTTTTATTTTTTATTTTATATTTATATTTATTGTCTGATTTTTTCCCTTTTAATTTGTTTGTTCTTAGCATGCTGAAATATTCCATTTTTCTTGTCAAAATTGTAACGGTGTGGTTGAAATTTGCAAATTATATAGGTTTTCACCCAATAATTTGACATGAACCAACACGTTGGGGTATTCACTAAACGGTTAAAACTAACTAACCGATCATTTCGAACTGATTCAGTTTACACACCCTACCAATATGTGTTGGGATACTTATACATTACATGTTGATAAGGACATTACTTTTTCCTCTAAATATATGTTTTTTAATGGTAGCAATTGTATGTTCAAGCTGTCAAGAGTAACATTTTTTCCCTTTAGTGTTTTTAGTTCCGATTATTTTCGTAATAAAGCGATCAATGCTTCGATAAATGATCAGTGTCACATCAACAGTAAAACTATCAATTTAATATAGGCTGATTTCTTGGTCAATTTTAATAGTTAATCGTCACAAATGATCATTTAAATTTTATTTTCTTGCATCGTTACCGGAGAGAAGAATTGCATAGAAGAGTTGATTCCATGTATCAGGAACACCAGCATGGCACCAGTGACAACAATCATTTCCTTTCTCACCAATCATTCCTTATATTGATGGATGTCCGTCTTTTCCCAACTGTGATAGAGTTGTTAGGTCGAGTAAAGCATCCGCCATCGACATATTCCTCAAAACTTCGTTTACAACAGTTGCAGCTGGTGGTGATCTTCCATGATGTGTCAAACTGTCCACGGGTTTGGTTTGTCCATATCAGGTGGTTGACTTCAGTTCGTTCCATTCCTTGTTACTGCTCATTTATAAAAAAAAAAATAATGTGCGTTTAGTTATTGAAAACGTTGAGATCAGCCCTTTGGATTCTCTAGTGTAATTAGAGTTTGAGACTACAGCATGAAGCATGCATGTTAATGACACCCATATATTGTTACTAAGGGAGTCTCCAACAAACATGATCTTTTGGCGTCCATATCTCTTCAAGAAATCTTGACCATTGAACCTAAAATGTAATATACAAGATAATCAAGATTGCCAATTAATGGATATACTTAAATTTTATGTTTTGTCAAGTTTCTACATCTATTTATGTTATCAAGAAACATAAGTAAAACAGACACTTTAAAAAAAGCTTTTCTGAGAAGAATCAATTTGTTTTAACTCAATACAAAATAGTTTTTAACTTTACAAATGTTTTATCAAAACTGTTTCCAAAAACATTTTAATAGTACCAAATCGTTGCAAAAGCTAACTCTTTAATGAGAAATTCTTGTGTAAGTCGAGCTTTATAAAGAACTCAAAATACCCTGCTAAAACTGAGTCTTACAAGACCTGACCTACCCAAGAATTTCTCCAAGATAGACGGTATAAACACCTACTATGACCATGTTTGGTTTTCCATTAAGCCAACACCAACTTAAAGCAAGTTGACTTAAATGAAAAACCAAACATTTCCGGGCCATGACCAAGTATATATGAATGTATTACATCCATGAAATCACATCTTACAACTACATCAATATCAATTTCTATATTTCGTTTTTTATACAAAGGATAAAAAATTAAACACAAAAACTAAACTCTACTGAAAGAGGTACCCAATGCATCACCAGCTAATAATAAAGCAATTTCTTTTTTTCATCCTAGCTATAGCAAAATCAAACAAGAACCTAGCTAGGTGTGCCCAATTTCTGAAATATTGCCACCTAATTACGACGTAAAATGATTTTAGCATAGCAATATCAAACCAAAGTTTTTTTCTTACTTAAACTTTGTCTTTTAGATTAGACCAGTTTCATATCTTAACATTTTAGAAAATTTGCGGAGTCCAGCAATGAGTTCAGAACTTAAAGCCTGTAATTTTTCTGACATGACAAAATATAATTGATTTAGTTTACAATTCATGAACTTTTTTCATCATTGAGGTTTTTGAAAATCTTAATTGTTTAAATGAGGTTATTTTGATATTATTTCTTAGGACGGAGTATTTTTTTCCACATCATCAAATGAAAAATAAATAAATTACATCAATGGTTCTTATAGTTTAATATGAGATTCAAATTGATCCTCTAAAACACTTATGTGTCAAACCCCTAACTTCATCTACTTACTCTAGTCTGTAGCCATACCCCCTTTCAAATTATTAAAAAAAAAACCCTTAAAATCTGTAAGTTAAATAGAAAACTTAATTGATCTAAATTGTATTACCACTTGCAAGTAAAAACATCCAGTTAAGAGAAGGCATCCTTCAATCTGAAAAACCATTCGAATTGTATAACCACTTCCAACTGGGTCGCATGCTCATGACCCCTAAAAATTTACTATAGGCGAGACTCTTTATTCGAAAATCGAGATATATGATTCTTGCGGATCTATAGACTTAGATTTTAATTTTTTTGCTGTTGATCGATGTACATCTTCCTAGACTTCTTCAAGTTTCAAGCTAAGATTCCTTCAACTCTAACTAGTTCCATAAGCTGCAAAGAGCAATCCACATGAAAATGCAAAAATCAAATGCTCTCTGCCAGAAATTAAGAGATGAACCGAATAATGTTAGACGAAATAAGGCTGGCAAAACAAAGGAGATCAGTGCACTTACTGTACTCCAAATAACTCAAATAAAATACACCAAATATGGGAACAAATGAGACCAAGACTGCCAAACGAATTATCATTAACATCGTAGTGGTGCTTTTGAAACCACATGCTCTTCCTTAACTTCCTCTCCCCATTCTCGTGCAAAGGTTCTACCATAATCGGGAATGTGAACCATTAATATCAAGCACAAATCAATCTTGACCATCAACAGTATCAGGATGTTCTTAGTTCCTTTCATTTTTTTTTGGATGAATAAAACTTTAAATTTTTTTTCAATTTGTATATAAGATCCAAATCAAATGAAAATTACTAGAGAGAAAAACAGAAGAGATTATAATTGATTTAAGTTTTTTTTTACGGACAAAGTTGAGACAGTTTGAAGATGAAGATGAGCTTAAAAATGAGGGGTTGTAAAGATAGATTTTTAAGGGATTAATTTGGACCTCAAATCAAGCAATAGGGACTATTACGGTAAATTATTCATTTTGCATTTGATGATGTTGTTATTTGCCTAAGTTTCAAACATGTCCAAACATGGTCTAAGGTTGGTTAATGTCCAAACCAATTGTGGGATATCAAAGTTCATCAAGTTATAAGGTTGCACACATGTGTGTGCTTCAATTTTGAGCATGGGAAGGTCAGGCACACTGCTGTGGAAGTTTCTGCCCAAAGGCAGGAGGTGTGCGCACAGCATCAGGAGGCTGCAGCATCAGGTCACGCCGCAGCACACAGCACCACACCAAAACACACAGCATCACTTGGAGAGTGATGTAGGGCTGAGATTAAAGGAAGAACATGATCAAAGGGAGGATAATGACTCACAAGAATGTCCAAGAATTAAGAGGCTATAAAAGGGGTTCTCAAGGCCTCATTTCATAAGATAATACAAGATACAAAAACACACATACAAGAGAGTTTTGTGACATTGTGAGATCATTGTAAACACTAAGAGAGAATTGTGTAGAGAGACATAAACACAAGAGGGACTCTTGTAGTGAGGCTGGTTGTAATTAGATAGAGAGAGTCTAGATTAGATTAGAGAACATTGTTGAGTTCTCATCTTCTTCCTTCTCTTCTTGTTTCTTCAAGAACTTGGATTCTTGAAGGGGATTGCTGTAACTTTGTAAGAACCATTGAGATAGTGCAGAGAGTTCGGAGGAACTCACGGGGATGTAGGCACATTGCCGAACCTCGACAACAAATTACTTGTCTTCTTTCTTTCTTTGATTTTCTGTTCTTGAGTTCGATTGCTGAAATTATTTCTACAAGTCATTCAAGACTTGGGTGTTTGGAAGATCACCACCTGGGCATCTTGTCAAGGTGATTTCCAATAGTGGTATCAGAGCACAGCAGCTGGTTATCGGAACAAGAAGTAGAAGGTATGGAGCCAAGACTCCAAGAATCAAAGATCAAACTTCTTGCGTGAATCAAGAACGGTTAAAGATCAAGATCCGGTCGTGTTCTTGAAGGTTGATTCAAGAATGGTGTTAAAGATCCATCTTCGATCTGTGTTCTTGAGGTTAAAGAAAGTAGTTGTGGTTAGTGCACAAATCTGGGATCTTGTCCGCAAAAGATGGCTTCAAATTTCTGTGTGGAGAAGTTTGATGGAAAGGGGGACTTTACCTTATGGAAGCGGAAGATCAAGGCGGTTCTAATGCAGCAGAAAGTGGACTTGGCTATTGGAGAAGATGATGCTTTTCCAGCAAGTGTCACGGAGGACCAGCGGACCGAGATGAAGAAGATGGCCTACAGCACCATTTTCTTGCACATGTCAGATAGTATCACAAGGGAGTGCGGAGACTCGGAGGATCCGGCTGTCATATGGAAGAAACTAGATAAGTTGTTTCTTACCAAAACTCTTCCTAACAAAATTTATCTTCTTAAAAGAATCTTTGCTTTTAAAATGGACCCTAGTAAGGAGTTGCAAGATAATCTTGATGTCTTTAACAAGCTAGTTCAAGATTTGAATAGCTGTAGCATTACTTTTCCGGATGAACAATTGGCTGTCATTTTATTAAATTCACTTCCAGATTGCTTTGATAATTTGATTAATGCAATTGAGTATGGAAGGGATTCTTTGACAAAGGAGATTGTGATAAATGCCATAAGGGCACATGATTTCAAAGCCAAGATGAAGGAGGCATCAAGTGGTGAAGGGCTGTTCGTAAGAGGAAGGCCAGCAGCTCGGAATGACAGTAGCACTTATGGCAGCTACCGGGAGAAATCAAGAGGTAGAGGGCAAAGCCATGGGAGATCTCACTCCAAGACAAGATATAGAGGAGGAAAGAGATGCTTCTACTGCAACAAGGAGGGCCATTTCAAGAAAGATTGCAAGAAGAGGATATGGGATGAGAGAAGAAGTCATACCAACAATGGAGAGGCTTCGGTTGCCAAAGGAGAACAGCAAGATGATGTTCTTGTTGCATGCTCAAATATGAGCAGGAGGCAAGGCAGCGGAAAGTGGATTCTTAACTCCGGGTGCATCTATCATATGTGCCCTCACAAAGAATGGTTCAAGAATTTCAAGGAGATCAATGAGGGAAGAGTCTTCTTGGGGAATGACAATTCTTGCCAATTGAGAGGGATTGGAGACATCCAATTGAGGATGTTTGATGGAGTCACAAGGCTGCTGCGAAATGTAAGATATCTTCCAGACTTGAAGAGGAACTTGATCTCATTGGGGCAGCTGGACTCCATGGGGTACACATGCAAATTAGAGGGAGGAAAGATCAAGGTGGCCAAGGGATCTTTGGTAGTGATCAAGGCAGCAAGAAATGATGGACTCTATGAGATGATCGGAGAAACAGAAACCAATGATCAAGCAGCAAGCTTGATGGCTGAGCTGGACAAGGCAGCCCTTTGGCACACTCGCTTGGGACACATGAGCAAACAAGGCCTGCAAGTGCTTAGCAAGGAAGGTCTACTTGGTGGTGACAAAGTAGAAAAACTGGATTTCTGTGAGAGTTGCATTCTTGGGAAGCAACACCGGGTCAGCTTTAACACCGGAGTGCACAAGTCTAAGGGGATTCTTGATTACATTCATTCGGACCTTTGGGGACCAGCAAGAACACCAACACAGGGAGGTAACTTTTACTTTCTGTCTTTAATTGATGATTATTCAAGAAGAGTGTGGATTTATTTGCTTAGGAATAAATCGGATGCCTTGAATAAATTTGTTATGTGGAAGAAATTGTTGGAAACCCAAACTGGTAGGGTAGTTAAAGCTTTAAGAACCGATAATGGCTTAGAATTTTGCAACAAGGATTTTGATAAATTCTGTGAATTAAATGACATTCTAAGACATAGAACGGTTGCAAAAACACCCCAGCAAAATGGAGTTGCTGAAAGAATGAATCGAACCCTTATGGAAAAAGTTAGGTGCATGCTAATAGGATCCGGGTTACCAAAATATTTTTGGGGAGAAGCTGTAGCTACAGCTGCATACTTGGTGAATAGATCACCCTCTAGAGCAATAGAGCTCAAGGCTCCCATGGATATGTGGAGTGGAAAACCCCTTGAATTAAGCAACCTTAGGACTTTTGGATGTGCAGCATATGCACACCAAAAGGAGGATAAACTTGACCCTAGGTCTAGAAAATGTGTATTTCTAGGATATGGTGATGGGGTTAAGGGATATAGGTTGTGGTCCTTAGAAAAGAAGGGCATTAAACTGATTATAAGTAGGGATGTTGTCTTTAATGAATTATTATTTTCCTACTTGGAGAAAACTAACCCTGCAGGGGCTAGTGAGCAAACCAATTCAGAAATTGTTGAGCATCACATCAAAGAGCACTCAGTTCAGGCAGAGCAGAGGAGGCAAGAGGGTTCGGACCAGGTAGAGCCCTTTGAAGAAGGCCAAGAAGCTCAAGAAACTCAAGAAGAGGCTGAACAAGAAGTGGTTGATGCAGTAAATAACTACCAGCTCATAGAGACCGGGAAAGAAGAGTGGTTAGACCACCCTTGAGATATGGGTTTGCAAATGCTGTAGATGCAGCAGCTCCTTGGATAGAAGGAGGGATGGCTGAACCAGAAACTTACACGGATGCCATGGAGTGTAAGGATTCGTCAAAGTGGCAGCTGGCTATGGAGGAAGAAATGGATTCTTTGATGAAGAACAACTCTTGGGAGCTGGTGCCAAAACCAGAAAAACAGAGAGTGGTGGATTGTAGGTGGCTCTACAAGATCAAAGAAGGGAATACTCTGGGGGATGAAGTCCGATATAAGGCCAGGCTGGTGGCAAAGGGGTTCACACAAAAAGAAGGTATAGATTTCACCGAAATCTTCTCACCGGTTATGAAGTACAAGACAATACGGACGATGTTAGCATTAGTGGTCCAATTTAATTGGGAAATCGAGCAAATGGATGTGAAGACTGCATTCTTGCATGGAGAGCTCGATGAGACCATTTTCATGAGGCAACCTGAAGGCTATGAGGAAGGAAGGAAGGCAGGGAGAGCTAGTGTGCAAATTGAAGAAGTCTCTCTATGGCCTGAAGCAATCACCTCGGCAGTGGAACAAGAGGTTTGATTCCTTTGTAATCAGCTTGGGTTTAATGAGGAGCTGCTATGATTCTTGCTTGTACTATAAGGGGCAGAAGATTGAGGAGATGGTGATCATCCTCATCTATATTGATGAAATGTTGCTGGTTGGGAGCAGCATGGAGAGGATAAAGAAATTAAAGGCTTAACTCAGTGAAGAGTTTGAGATGAAGGATCTTGGCCATGCAAAGAAGATCCTTGGGATGTGTATCATCCGGGAAAGGGAGAGAAACAGATTGAAGATCTCTCAAACTTCCTACATAAAGAAGATGATATCTAAATTCTCTATGGAAGATAGCAAACCAGTGAAGGTTCCACTTGCTGGTCATTTCAAATTCTCTAGAGATCAATGTCCAAGATCGGAGGCGGAGAAGAAGGAAATGGAGAAAGTCCCTTACTCTAGTGCTGTTGGTTCTGTTATGTACACCATGGTGAGCACTAGACCGGACATTGCTCATGCAATGAATGTTCTCAACAGGTTTATGAGTAATCCCGGAAATGAGCATTGGCTTGGGATGAAGTGGTTGCTAAGGTATTTGAAGGGAAGCCCAGAAGTAGGGCTGGTGTATGAGAAGAGGGGTAATGCAATCTACCTTGAAGGGTTTGCAGATTCAGACTATGGAGCAGACCGGGATAAAAGAAGATCGATTACCTCCTACTTCTTCAACTTAAACGGATGTTGTGTAAGTTGGAAGGCTCAGTTGCAGCCAGTGGTAGCGCTCTCAACAACCGAGGCTGAGTACATAGCTGCTACAGAGGCCATTAAGGAAGCTATGTAGTGCAAAGGGTTGCTTGAAGAGTTGAAGGTACTGGATGAGCAGGTTGTGGTATTTTCGGATAGTCAAAGTGCCTTGAACTTGTGTAAAAATCCAGTGTTCCATGAGAGGACAAAGCACATGGATGTTCGGTATCATTTCATTTGGGAAAATGTTACAAAAGGATGCATCCATGTGGACAAGGTTGCCACGGAAGAAAATCCTGCTGACTTGGGTACTAAAGTCTTACCTCTAAGTAAGTTCAATCATTGCCTTGAATTACTTAGGATTGGAGTGGGTTAATTGGTAACTCAATATGAGTTTGGATCCCGAAACTTTCTGCACAATGGTTCAGGTTTTGTTTTGTTTTTTGAACACTTAGACAAAGGTAGAGATTGTTGTTATTTGCCTAAGTTTCAAACATGTCCAAACATGGTCTAAGTTTGGTTAATGTCCAAACCAATTGTGGGATATCAAAGTTCAGCAAGTTATAAGGTTGCACACATGTGTGTGCTTCAATTTTGAGCATGGGAAGGTCAGGCACACTGCTGTGGAAGTTTCTGCCCACAGGCAGGAGGTGTGCGCACAGCATCAGGAGGCTGCAGCATCAGGTCACGCCGCAGCACACAGCACCACACCAAAACACACAGCATCACTTGGAGAGTGATGTAGGGCTGAGATTAAAGGAAGAACATGATCAAAGGGAGGATAATGACTCACAAGAATGTCCAAGAATTAAGAGGCTATAAAAGGGGTTCTCAAGGCCTCATTTCATAAGATAATACAAGATACAAAAACACACATACAAGAGAGTTTTGTGACATTGTGAGATCATTGTAAACACTAAGAGAGAATTGTGTAGAGAGACATAAACACAAGAGGGACTCTTGTAGTGAGGCTGGTTGTAATTAGATAGAGAGAGTCTAGATTAGATTAGAGAACATTGTTGAGTTCTCATCTTCTTCCTTCTCTTCTTGTTTCTTCAAGAACTTGGATTCTTGAAGGGGATTGCTGTAACTTTGTAAGAACCATTGAGATAGTGCAGAGAGTTCGGAGGAACTCACGGGGATGTAGGCACATTGCCAAACCTCGACAACAAATTACTTGTCTTCTTTCTTTCTTTGATTTTCTGTTCTTGAGTTCGATTGCTGAAATTCTTTCTACAAGTCATTCAAGACTTGGGTGTTTGGAAGATCACCACCTGGGCATCTTGTCAAGGTGATTTCCAACAGATGATGTGACAAAAATTATTTTGTTCTAGGAAGCAAGATCAACACAATGACATTTAGAGAATTAAGAATTTTAAAAAACCCAATCAACAATAATATTTTAAAAACTAATTTATTCTTATATTTCTATTCATGACAGGGTTACCATAAAAAAAAAAAAACCCAATTTTCCTAAAAAATGGCAAAACAATAATGGTGATCCCTCCCCATACATATAAATATACCTCAACTATGTGGTCCAACTTATACATCGAGAACAACATTCCGAAAAAAAAAATGGCTTCCAAGAGATTTGTATTCTTTGTCTTCCTAGTTGTCTTTATCTCATGCATAGGTTGGTTTGTTATAATTTTTTTGGTTTCTTTTATGTGTTCAAATAAAGATTTGTATCCTTTGTCTTCTTAGTTGTCTTGATCTCATCCATAGGTTCATTGTTATAATTGATTATGTTTCTTTTACATTTTCACATAACGAAAAGTTTACATTCGACGATTTTTTTTCATGACTACTTGTGTAAGCTAGATATACTTGTTTTTTTCTTTTGGATAGGGAATGTATACAAATTATAGCATTTTCCGGAAATAAACATAAGAAGCATTATTTTCTTTTCTTTTTCTTAGACAGTCATTTTTTTTTAAAACATTATAGTTGTACTTTAACTAATTTTTATCAAATAATACGAGTGCAGATTGTCTAAAATGATTTAGAATTGAGTAATTTTAGATATAAAATTATTTCAGTAAAATATCAATTGTTTCATTAATGCGCTCAACGTGATCATCTTTTGTTTTAATCTATTATAGTAATCATTGTGTTGTTTTATTTTTTTTAGCCCCCATTCTGTATTGTAACAAGGATTGATTGTTGCTTTCAGATATTGAGGAAACTCTCGCACAAGACTCTTTGTGCTGCAAAGACCGCGCAGCTTTTGGAAAATGTCAGCCTGGCGTTGACGATGACCGATGCAATACATATTGTACAGGTCCTAATAGATTTTGTAGGGGTGGATTTTGTAAACCACTACGCCCAAATAACCACTGCCATTGTTATTGTTGAATGAATTTTTGTACCCATCATCCTGGTAAATGTCATTACTAAAATAATAAATAAATGAAAAAAAAATCAATCAATGCTCACTTCATTTCCTATCACTATCACGGGTTCTGTTATGCATGGATATATAAAAAGAAAAATAAATAAATCAACCAATTTTTTTAAAGAAAAATAATCAACAAAATCGTTTTCAACACGTGCTTCTAAAAAAAACAAAAAATACCTTACAAGGATATAACTTGTGGACAGCCATACATACTTTAGGTACTCCATATCAGGCCAGTGTGCCATTTTTCTGGCAATCAAATCCTCCGAGGAATGGACAGCTCAATGAATCATAAATTGGGTATGAATTATCATAAACCCAACTCCTTTGAAAAAGATTGCATTGAACTTTCTGTTTCTCTTCTTTTAGTCCATCAATTCTTACAATCTCATGATCATCAAAGTAACCTCACTACACTTACGAAACCATTCAGGAAAAAAAAAACATCAGGTTGACCCAAGAAACCAATTCAAGGAGTCATTTTCTATTATGTATTGAATGTAATGAAATTTAAGCAAAACTGAAGGTAATAATGAATGTTATATATACATATACAGGATGAAAATGTAATTATTAATTAACCAAATCTTGTTACTTAATTTTTACAAATTAATTAACAGATTCAGGCAGTCAGTAAATAACATAAATTTTATGCATAAAATTAGTATAAATTACATTGATTTTGCTAACTAGAATGGTTGTATGTACCAAATTACTTTACTCATATGAGGTTGATTTGGGAATATACTACTATTTATTGTGGACTAAGACTCACTGAAAGCTAATTAAGCTTCAAATGGTCAGTACGAACTAGGAATCCAAAAATGGACTGTTACTTACTTTTGTATCAAAATGGAGTTGCAATCTCATATCTTTTTTTATTTTTTATTTTATATTTATATTTATTGTCTGATTTTTTCCCTTTTAATTTGTTTGTTCTTAGCATGCTGAAATATTCCATTTTTCTTGCCAAAATTGTAACGGTGTGGTTGAAATTTGCAAATTATATAGGTTTTCACCCAATAATTTGACATGAACCAACACGTTGGGGTATTCACTAAACGGTTAAAACTAACTAACGGATCATTTCGAACTGATTCAGTTTATACACTCTACCAACACGTGTTGGGATACTTATACATTACATGTTGATAAGGACATTACTTTTTCCTCTAAATATATGTTTTTTAATGGTAGCAATTGTATGTTCAAGCTGTCAAGAGTAACTGTTTTTCCCTTTAGTTTTTTTAGTTCTGATTATTTTCGTAATAAAGCGATCAATGCTTCGATAATTGATCAGTGTCACATCAACAGTAAAACTATCAATTTAATATAGGCTGATTTCTTGGTCAATTTTAATAGTTAATCGTCACAAATGATCATTTAAATTTTATTTTCTTGCATCGTTACCGGTGAGAAGAATTGCATAGAAGAGTTGATTCCATGTATCAGGAACACCAGCATGGCACCAGTGACAACAATCATTTCCTTTCTCACCAATCATTCCTTATATAGATGGATGTCCGTCTTTTCCCAACTGTGATAGAGTTGTTAGGTCGAGTAAAGCATCCGCCATCGACATATTCCTCAAAACTTCGTTTACAACAGTTGCAGCTGGTGGTGATCTTCCATGATGTGTCAAACTGTCCACGGGTTTGGTTTGTCCATATCAGGTGGTTGACTTCAGTTCGTTCCATTCCTTGTTACTGCTCATTTATAAAAAAAAAATAATGTGCGTTTAGTTATTGAAAACGTTGAGATCAGCCCTTTGGATTCTCTAGTGTAATTAGAGTTTGAGACTACAGCATGAAGCATGCATGTTAATGACACCCATATATTGTTACTAAGGGAGTCTCCAACAAACATGATCTTTTGGTGTCCATATCTCTTCAAGAAATCTTGACCATTGAACCTAAAATGTAATATACAAGATAATCAAGATTGCCAATTAATGGATATACTTAAATTTTATGTTTTGTCAAGTTTCTACATCTATTTATGTTATCAAGAAACATAAGTAAAACAGACACTTTAAAAAATGCTTTTCTGAGAAGAATCAATTTGTTTTAACTCCATACAAAATAGTTTTTAACTTTACAAATGTTTTATCAAAACTGTTTCCAAAAACATTTTAATAGTACCAAATCGTTGCAAAAGCTAACTCTTTAATGAGAAATTCTTGTGTAAGTCGAGCTTTATAAAGAACTCAAAATACCCTGCTAAAACTGAGTCTTACAAGACCTGACCTACCCAAGAATTTCTTCAAGATAGACGGTACGAACACCTACTATGACCATGTTTGGTTTTCCATTAAGCCAACACCAACTTAAAGCAAGTTGACTTAAATGAAAAACCAAATATTTCCGGGCCATGACCAAGTATATATGAATGTATTACGTCCATGAAATCACATCTTACAACTACATCAATATCAATTTCTATATTTCGTTTTTTATACAAAGGATAAAAAATTAAACACAAAAACTAAACTCTACTGAAAGAGGTACCCACTGCATCACCAGCTAATAATAAAGCAATTTCTTTTTTTCATCCTAGCTATAGCAAAATCAAACAAGAACCTAGCTAGGTGTGCCCAATTTCTGAAATATTGCCACCTAATTACGACATAAAATGATTTTAGCTTAGCAATATCAAACCAAAGTTTTTTTCTTACTTAAACTTTGTCTTTTAGATTAGACCAGTTTCATATCTTAACATTTTAGAAAATTTGCGGAGTCCAGCAATGAGTTCAGAACTTAAACTCTGTAATTTTTCTGACATGACAAAATATAATTGATTTAGTTTACAATTCATGAACTTTTTTACTCATTGAGGTTTTTGAAAATCTTAATTGTTTAAATGAGGTTATTTTGATATTATTTCTTAGGACGGAGTATTTTTTTCCACGTCATCAAATGAAAAATAAATAAATTACATCAATGGTTCTTATAGTTTAATATGAGATTCAAATTAATCCTCTATAACACTTATGTGTCAAACCCCTAACTTCATCTACTTACTCTAGTCTGTAGCCATACCCCCTTTCAAATTATTAAAAAAAAAAAAAACCTTAAAATATGTAAGTTAAATAGAAAACTTAATTGATCTAAATTGTATTACCACTTGCAAGTAAAAACATCCAGTTAAGAGAAGGCATCCTCCAATCTGAAAAACCATTGGAATTGTATTACCACTTCCAACTGGGTCGCATGCTCTTGACCCCTAGAAATTTACTATAGGCGAGACTCTTTATTCGAAAATCGAGATATATGATTCTTGCAGATCTATAGACTTAGATTTTAATTTTTTTGCTGTTGATCGATGTACATCTTCCTAGACTTCTTCAAGTTTCAAGCTAAGATTCCTTCAACTCTAACTAGTTCCATAAGCTGCAAAGAGCAATCCACATGAAAATGCAAAAATCAAATGCTCTCTACCCGAAATTAAGAGATGAACCGAATAATGTTAGACGAAATAAGGCTGGCAAAACAAAGGAGATCAGTGCACATACTGTACTCCAAATAACTCAAATAAAATACACCAAATATGGGAACAAATGAGACCAAGACTGCCCAACGAATTATCATTAACATCGTAGTGGTGCTTTTGAAACCACATGCTCTTCCTTCACTTCCTCTCCCCATTCTCGTGCAAAGGTTCTACCATAATTGGGAATGTGAACCATTAATATCAAGCACAAATCAATCTTGACCATCAACAGTATCAAGATGTTCTTAAATCCTTTCAGTTTTTTTTGGATGAATAAAAATTCAAACAATTTTTCAATTTGTATATAAGATCCAAATGAAATCAAAATTACTAGAGAGAAAAACAGAAGAGATTATAATTTATTTAAGTTTTTTTTACGGACAAAGTTGAGACAGTTTGAAGATGAAAATGAGGTTAAAAATGAGGGGTTGTAAAGATAGATTTTTAAGGGATTAATTTGGACCTCAAATCAAGCAATAGGGACTATTGAGGTAAATTATTCATTTTTCATTTGATGATGTGACAAAACTTATTTTGTTTTAGGAAACAAGATCAACACAATGACATTTAGAGAATTAAGAATTTTAAAAAACCCAATCAACAATAATATTTTAAAAACTAATTTATTCTTATAATTCTATTCATGACAGGGCTACCATAAAAAATAAAAAAATAAAACCCAATTTTCCTAAAAAATGGCAAAACAATAATGGTGATCCCTCCCCATACATATAAATATACCTCAACTATGTGGTCCAACTTATACATCGAGAGCAACGTTCCGGAAAAAAAAAATGGCTTCCAAGAGATTTGTGTTCTTTGTCTTCCTAGTTGTCTTTATCTCATGCATAGGTTAGTTTGTTATAATTTTTTTGGTTTCTTTTATGTGTTCAAATAAAGATTTGTATCCTTTGTCTTCTTATTTGGCTTGATCTCATCCATAGGTTCATTGTTATAATTGATTATGTTTCTTTTACATTTTCATATAACGAAAAGTTTACATTCGACGATTTTTTTTCATGACTACTTGTGTACGCTAGAGATGCATGTTTTTTTCTTTTGGATGGGGAATGTATATAAATTATAGCATTTTCCGGAAATAAACAAAAGAAGCATTATTTTCTTTTCTTTTTCTTAGACAGTCATTTTTTTTTAAAACATTATAGTTGTACTTTAACTTATTTTTATCAAATAATACGAGTGCAGATTGTCTAAAATGATTTAGAATTGAGTAATTTTATATATAAAATTATTTCAGTAAAATATCAATTGTTTCATTAATGCGCTCAACGTGATCATCTTTTGTTTTAATCTATTATAGTAATCATTGTGTTGTTTTATTTTTTTTTTAGCCCCCATTCTGTATTGTAACAAGGATTGATTGTTGCTTTCAGATATTGAGGAAACTCTCTCACAAGACTCTTTGTGCTGCAAAGACCACCCAGCTTTTGGAATATGTCAGCCTGGCATTGACGATGACCGATGCAATACATATTGTACAGGTCCTAATGGATTTTGTAGGGGTGGATTTTGTAAACCACTACGCCCAAATAGCCATTGCCATTGTTATTGTTGAATGAATTTTTGTACCCATCATCTGGGTAAATGTCATTACTAAAATAATAAATAAATGAAAAAAAAAATCAATCAATGTTTTAAAGAAAAAAAATCAACAAAATCGTTTTCAACACGTGCATCTAAAAAAAAAACAAAAAATACCTTACAAGGATATAACTTGTGGACAGCCATCCATACTTTAGGTACTCCATATCAGGCCAGTGTGCCATTTTTCTGGCAATCAAATCCTCCGAGGAATGGACAGCTCAATGAATCATAAATTGGGTATGAATTATCATAAACCCAACTCCCTTGAAAAAGATTGCATTGAACTTTCTGTTTCTCTTCTTTTAGTCCATCAATTCTTACAATCTCATGATCATCAAAGTAATCTCACTACACTTATGAAACCATTCAGGAAAAAAAAAAAAACATCAAGTTGACCCAAGAAACCAATTCAAGGAGTCATTTTTTTTTTTATATATTGAATGTAATGAAATTTAAGCAAAACTGAAGGTAAAAATGAATGTTATATATACAGGATGAAAATATAATTATTAATTAACCAAATCTTGTTACTTAATTTTTACAAATTAATTAACAGATTCAGGCAGTCAGTAAATAACATAAATTTTATGCATAAAATTAGTATAAATTACATTGATTTTGCTAACTAGAATGGTTGTATGTACCAAATTACTTTACTCATATGAGGTTGATTTGGGAATATACTACTATTTATTGTGGACTAAGACTCACTGAAAGCTAATTAAGCTTCAAATGGTCAGTACGAACTAGGAATCCAAAAATGGACTGTTACTTACTTTTGTATCAAAATGGAGTTGCAATCTCATATCTTTTTTTATTTTTTATTTTATATTTATATTTATTGTCTGATTTTTTCCCTTTTAATTTGTTTGTTCTTAGCATGCTGAAATATTCCATTTTTCTTGTCAAAATTGTAACGGTGTGATTGAAATTTGCAAATTATATAGGTTTTCACCCAATAATTTGACATGAACCAACACGTTGGGGTATTCACTAAACGGTTAAAACTAACTAACGGATCATTTCGAACTGATTCAGTTTACACACCCTACCAACACGTGTTGGGATACTTATACATTACATGTTGATAAGGACATTACTTTTTCCTCTAAATATATGTTTTTTAATGGTAGCAATTGTATGTTCAAGCTGTCAAGAGTAACTGTTTTTCCCTTTAGTTTTTTTAGTTCTGATTATTTTCGTAATAAAGCGATCAATGCTTCGATAATTGATCAGTGTCACATCAACAGTAAAACTATCAATTTAATATAGGCTGATTTCTTGGTCAATTTTAATAGTTAATCGTCACAAATGATCATTTAAATTTTATTTTCTTGCATCGTTACCGGTGAGAAGAATTGCATAGAAGAGTTGATTCCATGTATCAGGAACACCAGCATGGCACCAGTGACAACAATCATTTCCTTTCTCACCAATCATTCCTTATATAGATGGATGTCCGTCTTTTCCCAACTGTGATAGAGTTGTTAGGTCGAGTAAAGCATCCGCCATCGACATATTCCTCAAAACTTCGTTTACAACAGTTGCAGCTGGTGGTGATCTTCCATGATGTGTCAAACTGTCCACGGGTTTGGTTTGTCCATATCAGGTGGTTGACTTCAGTTCGTTCCATTCCTTGTTACTGCTCATTTATAAAAAAAAAATAATGTGCGTTTAGTTATTGAAAACGTTGAGATCAGCCCTTTGGATTCTCTAGTGTAATTAGAGTTTGAGACTACAGCATGAAGCATGCATGTTAATGACACCCATATATTGTTACTAAGGGAGTCTCCAACAAACATGATCTTTTGGCGTCCATATCTCTTCAAGAAATCTTGACCATTGAACCTAAAATGTTATATACAAGATAATCAAGATTGCCAATTAATGGATATACTTAAATTTTATGTTTTGTCAAGTTTTTACATCTATTTATGTTATCAAGAAACATAAGTAAAACAGACACTTTAAAAAAAGCTTTTATGAGAAGAATCAATTTGTTTGAACTCCATACAAAATAGTTTTTAACTTCACAAATGTTTTATCAAAACTGTTTCCAAAAACATTTTAATAGTACCAAATCGTTGTAAAAGCTAACTCTTTAATGAGAAATTCTTGTGTAAGTCGAGCTTTATAAAGAAATCAAAATACCCTACTAAAACTGAGTCTTGCAAGACCTGACCTACCCAAGAATTTCTAAAAAGATAGACGGTATAAACACCTACTATGACCATGTTTGGTTTTCCATTAAGCCAACACCAACTTAAAGCAAGTTGACTTAAATAAAAAACCAAACATTTCCGGGCCATGATCAAGTATATATGAATGTATTACGTCCATGAAATCACATCTTACAACTACATCAATATCAATTTCTATATTTCGTTTTTAATACAAAGGATAAAAAATTAAACACAAAAACTAAACTCTACTGAAAGAGGTACCCACTGCATCACCAGCTAATAATAAAGCAATTTCTTTTTTTCATCCTAGCTATAGCAAAATCAAACAAGAACCTAGCTAGGTGTGCCCAATTTCTGAAATATTGCCACCTAATTACGACATAAAATGATTTTAGCTTAGCAATATCAAACCAAAGTTTTTTTCTTACTTAAACTTTGTCTTTTAGAAAAGACCAGTATCATAGCTTAACATGTTAGTAAATTTGCGGAGTCCAGCAATGAGTTCAGAACTTAAACTCTGTAATTTTTCTGACATGACAAAATATAATTGATTTAGTTTACAATTCATGAACTTTTTTCCTCATTGAGGTTTTTAAAAATCTTAATTGTTTAAATGAGGTTATTTTGATATTATTTCTTTGGACGGAGTATTTTTTTCCTCATTATCAAATGAAAAATAAATAAATTACATCAATGGTTCTTATAGTTTAATATGAGATTCAAATTAAGCCTCTATAACACTTATGTGTCAAACCCCTAACTTCATCTACTTACTCTAGTCTGTAGTCATACCCCCTTTCAAATTATTAAAAAAAAAAACCTTAAAATATGTAAGTTAAATAGAAAACTTAATTGATCTAAATTGTATTACCACTTGCAAGTAAAAACATCCAATTAAGAGAAGGCATCCTTCAATCTGAAAAACCATTCGAATTGTATTACCACTTCCAACTAGGTCGCATGCTCTTGACCCCTAGAAATTTACTATAGGTGAGACTCTTTATTCAAAAATCGAGATATATGATTCTTGCAGATCTATAGACTTAGATTTTAATTTTTTTGCTGTTGATCGATGTACATCTTCCTAGACTTCTTCAAGTTTCAAGCTAAGATTCCTTCAAACTCTAACTAGTTCCATAAGCTGCAAAGAGCAATCCACATGAAAATGCAAAAATCAAGTGCTCTCTGCAAAAATCAAATGTTAATGACTTCCAGATCACCAAGAGAATCAATTTTGCCCAGCGAGGCATTCCTTGAGCTCCAAAAGGTACTTGATAGGGTTTCTAAGAGAATAGAAAACTTCACCGCCGATTTTAATCCCAATTCTCGATCCATCAAAGCAAGTTAATTATGCTCACTTCCAACATGAGAACCGCGAAGATGAAGCTTTCTAAGGTCATTGACTTAGAGACGACTCACGACACGTCAGAAGTCTTTGTCGAGCAAGTTGAGACAACAAATTGCAAGCATGCCCAAGACAAGGATGAGGAGCTGATCAATGTTGAAGTTGGTAATCTAGATATTGAAAAATAGTCAATGAAGAAAGTACACAGGAACAAACTTCCAAGCCACTAGAAAAGATAGAAGATCAGATGGTTATCCTGGCCACAACTACTCCGTCACATGTTGAGCAACTTCATGAAAAATTGGAAGACACGAGTGAGACAATAGTTTTTATGCAAGCTTTCAGTGTTGATTTTATCATGCCCGTTTGGTTTGAAGCACCTCTCCAACATACATTCTTCACCAAAAAAATTTCTCGAGACTTCATTTTTCAAGACCGGCATGACAATGTTTCATTTCTCCAAGCATCCCAATTATTATTGCTTCTTCACTTCAAAACTCGAGATCGAGTTTTTCTAAGTGGTGGAGAATGATGTGGTACAGAAGGGTAAGGGGGCAAGTTTATAATTTTGTATTTTGGGGAAAATTTGTAATTTTATAATATGAGAAATTTTTTATTAGGATTAGTGTTTCTTTATTTGCAGTGTTAGCTAAAGGTTAGGATTCCTAAAGATCCCTATATAAGGGGATCCTTAAGTTACTTTTCGATTAGTTTTGAATAAATAAAAATCAAATTGATATGGGTATTAATTCCTCTCGACCTCCAGGGTAGCCTAGCTTCTTTTCCTATCCCTAGGGTAGCCTAGTATTCTCTTCCAATTCCCAGGGTAGCCTCGCTTCTATTTCTTATTCTATTATTGTTCTACATCAGTAGTATGTGACATTGCTCTATATTCGGAATCAACACTTGATCTGACCACTATAGTTTGCTATTTACTTTTCCATGATACTAAATTACATCCAACAAATGCACAATATTAGTGGACCTCCTATCAGATGGAGAACATGCCCAATTTGCATCAGTATGAGCATGACTATGATTTTGATAAAGTAAACCACAACCAAGAGAAATCTTAAGTGTTGGTTTTTCGTCTAAGGTTTAAACATGGTTCAAACATGGTCAAGGTTTGAACAGGTCCAAACATGGTTCAAGTTTGCTTAATATCCAAACCAATTATGGGATATCAAATTTCAGCAAGTTATAAGGTTGCACACATGTGTGTGCTTCAATTTTGAGCATGGGAAGGTCAGGCACACTGCTGTGGAAGTTTCTGCCCACAGGCAGGAGGTGTGCGCACAGCATCAGGAGGCTGCAGCATCAGGTCATGCCGCAGCACACAGCACCACATCAAAACGCACAGCATCACTTGGAGAGTGATGAAGGGCTGTGATTAAAGGAAGAACATGATCAAAGGGTCAAGAATGATTCACAAGATTGTCCAAGAATTAAGAGGCTATAAAAAGGGTTTCTTAGCCTCATTTCAAGTGGTGAAAAAGGTGTGTGAGAGAACCACACAGGTTGTGACATTGTGATATCATTGTAAACACAAGAGAGAATTGTGTGAGAGACATAAACACAAGAGGGACTCTTGTAGTGAGGCTGGTTGTAAAGAAGAGAGGTTAGTAGAGAATTGATAGAAAGCATTGTAATAGGTCTATCACTTTCTCGTTCTCTTCTTGGTTCTTCAAGAACTTGGATTCTTGAAGGGGATTGCTGTAACTTTGTAAGAACCATTGAGATAGTGCAGAGAGTTCGGAGGAACTCACGGGGACGTAGGCACATTGCTGAACCTCGACAACAAATTACTTGTCTTCTTTATTTCTTTGATTTTCTGTTCTTGTGTTCGATTGCTGAAATTCTTTCTACAAGTCATTCAAGACTTGGGTGTTTGGAAGATCACCACCTGGGCATCTTGTCAAGGTGAATTCTGACAGTGGTATCAGAGCTTTGGACAGTGGTATCAGAGCTAAGTAGCTGGTTATCGGAGCAAGAAGTAGAAGGTACGGAGCCAAGACTCCAAGAATCAAAGATCAAACTTCTTGGGTGATTCAAGAACGGTGTAAAGATCAAGATCCGGTCGTGTTCTTGAAGGTTGATTCAAGAACGGTGTTAAAGATCCATCTTCGATATGTGTTCTTGAGGTTGAAGAAAGTAGTTGTGGTTAGTGCACAAATCTGGGATCTTGTCCGCAAAAGATGGCTTCAAATTTTTGTGTGGAGAAGTTTGATGGAAAGGGGGACTTTGCCCTATGGAAGTGGAAGATCAAGGCGGTTCTCATGCAGCAGAAAGTGGACTTGGCTATTGGAGAAGATGATGCTTTTCCAGCTAGTGCCACGGAGGACCAGCGGACCGAGAAGAAGAAGATGGCCTACAGCACCATTTTCTTGCACATGTCGGATAATGTCACAAGGGAGTGCGGAGACTCGGAAGATCCAGCTGCAATATGAAAGAAACTAGATGAGTTGTTTCTTGCCAAGACTCTCCCTAATAAGAGGTATCTTCATAACCGAATCTTTTCTTTTAAATTTGATCCTAAGAAAGAGTTGCAAGACGATCTTGATGCCAAGAAAAGGAGTGCATCAAGTGGTAAAGGGTTGTTCTTTAAAAGAAGGCCAGCAATTTGGTATGGCAGCAACCATGGCTACTACCGGGACAGAGGTAGAGGAGAGAGCAATGGGAGAGTGCACAGCAGCATGCATGGCTACTACCGGGACAGAGGTAGAGGAGAGAGCCATGGGAGAGTGCACAGCAGCATGCATGGCTACTACCGGGACAGAGGTAGAGGAGAAAGCCATGGGAGAATGCATTCCAAACTGAGATTTGGAGGGAAGAGCTGCTACTACTGCCATAAGGAGGGTCATGTCAAGAAAGATTGCAAGAAGATGACAAGGGATAGAGGAGGAAGCCATACCAAGAATGGAGAGGCTTCGGTTGCCAAAACAGAACAGCAAGATAATGATGTTCTTGTTGTGTGCTCAAGTGTGAGCAAGGGGCAAGAAGGCAGCGGGAAATGGATCTTGGATACCGGGTGCACTCATCATATGTGCCCTCACAAAGAATGGTTCAAGAATTTCAAGAAGATCAATGATGGAAGAGTCTTCTTGGGGAATGACAATTCTTGCCAAATGAGATGGATTGGAGACATCCAATTGAAGATGTTTGATAGAGTCACAAGGCTGCTGGAAAATGTGAGGTATGTTCCAGATTTGAAGAGGAACTTGATCTCATTGGGGCAGCTGGATTCCATGGGCTATACATGCAAGATAGAGGGAGGAAAGATCAAGGTGGCCAAGGGATCTTTGGTAGTGATCAAGACAGCAAGAAACGATGGACTCTATGAGATGATCGGAGAAACAGAAACCAATGATCAAGCAGCAAGCTTGATGGCTGAGCTGGACAAGGCAGCCCTTTGGCACACTCGCTTGGGACACATGAGCGAAAAGGGCCTGCAAGTGCTTAGCAAGGAAGGTCTACTTGGTGGTGACAAAGTAGAAGAACTGGATTTCTGTAAGAGCTGTGTTTTTGGGCAGCAACATCAGGTCAGCTTCAACACCGGAGTGCACAAGTCTAAGGGCATTCTTGACTACATTCATGCAGACCTTTGGGGACCAGCAAGGACACCAACACAGGGAGGTAACATTTACTTTCTGTCTTTAATTGATGATTATTCAAGAAAAGTATGGGTTTATTTGGTTAAGAATAAATTAGATGCCTTGAATAAATTAGTGGTGTGGAAAGGACTGGTTGAGACTCAAATGGGTAGAGTAGTTAAGGGGATAAGAACTGATAATGGCTTAGAAATTTTTAACCAAGAACTTGATCAATTCTGTAGGTTAAATGGCATTCTAAGACATAGGATGGTTGTGGAAACTCCTCAGCAAAATGGAGTTGCTGAGTTGATGAATAAGACCCTTATGGAAAAGGTTAGGTGCATGTTAGATGGATCCGAGTTACCAAAATATTTTTGGGGAGAAGCTGTAGCTACAGCTGCATATTTGGTTAATAGATCACCCTCTAGGATTGTGTTCCAAAATACTCCCATGGAGATGTGGAGTGGAAAACCCCCTGAGTTGGACAACCTTAGGACTTTTGGGTGTGCTGCGTATGCACAACAAAAGGATGATGGACTTAGCCCAGGATCTAGAAAATGTGTGTTTCTAGGATATAGGGAAGGGGCTAAGGGATATAGGTTATGGTCCTTAGAAAAAGAAGGATTAAAACTCATAATAAGTAGGGATGTTAATTTTAATGAATTGTTATTTCCCTACTTGGAGAAAACTAACCTTGTAGGGGCTAGTGAGCAAACCAATTCAGAAATTGTTGAGCATAGCATCAAGGGAGATTCTGTTCAGGTAGAGCAAAGGAGGCAAGAGGGTTCGGACCAGGTAGAGCCCTTGGATGATTGCCAAGCTCAAGAAACTCAAGAAGAGGCTGAACAAGAAAAGGATGTTGCAGCAAGTCGGAAGGACTTTCAGCTCACAAGAGACCGGGAAAGAAGGCTGGTCGGACCACCTTCAAGATGTGGGTTTGCGGATGCTGCGGATGCAACAGCTCATTGGATAGAAGGAGAGATAAGTGAACAAGAAACTTACACGGTGGCCATGGAGTGTAAGGATTCGTCAAAGTGGCAGCTAGCTATGGAGGAAGAAATGGATTCTTTGAAGGAGAACAACTTTTGGGAATTGGTGAAAATTCCAGGAAAGCATAAAGTTGTGGAATTTAAGTGCACTTACAAGATCAAAGAAGGGTGACCTCCAAGAGATGAAGTCCAGAACAAGGCTAGGCTGGTGGCGAATGGGTTCACAAGAAGAGGAGACATAGGTTTCACATAAACTTTCTCACCTGGACACAAGGTGGAGAAGATGGTGAGTATCCTCACCTATGTCATTGATGGGCTGTTAGTTTGGAACAGCAGGAAGAGGATGGAAAGGTTTATATCTCAACTCAGTGAGGAGTTCGAGAGGAAGGATCTCAGCCTTGCACAAAAGATCCTTGGGATGAGGAGAATCATCCGGGAAAGGAAGAGAAACAGGTCAAGTGTTTCTTGGGCAATGGATGTTTTCAGCAAATGTGTGAGTAATCCCGGAAAAAAGCATTGTCTTGGGATGAAGTGGTTGCTGAGGTATATGGAGGCTCAGTGGCAGCCAGTTGTAGCACTCATAACAACCAGGGCAGAATGCATAGCGGCTACGGAAGCCATAAAGGAGGCTATGGGGTGCAAGGGATTGTTGGACGAGTGGGAGGTCCTAAAAGAGCAGCTGGTGGTATCTTTGGATAGCCAAAGTGCGGGGCACTTGTGGAGGTATCCGGTGTTCCATGAGGGGACGGAGAATATGGATGTTCGGTATCATTACATTCTGGAAAATGGTACAGAAGGAAGCATTCATGTTGACAAGAAGACCACGGAGAAAAGTCCTGCAGATTTAGGCACCAAGTTTCTACCTCTAAGTAAGTTCAATCATTGCCTTGAATTACTTAGGATTGGAGTCAGTTGATTGATGGCTCAAGATGAGTTTGGATCCCGAAGGTCTCTGCACAAATGGTTCGGGTTTAAACGCTTAGACAAAGGTAGAGATTGTTAGTTTTTCGTCTAAGGTTTAAACATGGTTCAAACATGGTCAAGGTTTGAATAGGTCCAAACATGGTCCAAAGGTTGCTTAATGTCCAAACCAATTGTGGAATATCAAATTTCAGCAAGTTATAAGGTTGCACACATGTGTGTGCTTTAATTTTGAGCATGGGAAGGTCAGGCACACTGCTGTGGAAGTTTTTGCCCACAGGTAGGAGGTGTGCGCACAGCATCAGGAGGCTGCAGCATTAGGTCACGCCGCAGCACACAGCACCACATCAAAACGCACAGCATCACTTGGAGAGTGATGAAGGGCTGTGATTAAAGGAAGAACATGATCAAAGGGTCAAGAATGATTCACAAGATTGTCCAAGAATTAAGAGGCTATAAAAAGGGTTTCTTAGCCTCATTTCAAGTGGTGAAAAAGGTGTGTGGGAGAACCACACAGGTTGTGACATTGTGAGATCATTGTAAACACAAGAGAGAATTGTGTGAGAGATATAAACACAAGAGGGACTCTTGTAGTGAGGCTGGTTGTAAAGAAGAGAGGTTAGTAGAGAATTGATAGAAAGCATTGTAATAGGTCTATCACTTTCTCGTTCTCTTCTTGGTTCTTCAAGAACTTGGATTCTTGAAGGGGATTGCTATAACTTTGTAAGAACCATTAAGATAGTACAGAGAGTTCGGAGGAACTCACAGGGACGTAGGCACATTGCCGAACCTCGACACCAAATTACTTGTCTTCTTTCTTTCTTTGATTTTCTGTTCTTGTGTTCGATTGCTGAAATTCTTTCTACAAGTCATTCAAGACTTGGGTGTTTGGAAGATCACCACCTGGGCATCTTGTCAAGGTGAATTCCGACATTAAGATATCTCAAAATTCGAATAATAGCATCCCAATGATTAATTGGTGGAGCATCGAGAAATTAACTAACTAAACTTGTTGTGAATGAAATATCAGGTCTAGTAATAGTCAAATAATTCAATTTTCCAACCAAACGGTGATATTGCCCTGGATTAGATAATAATTCACCTTGATCAATTGCAAATTTTGTGTTAAGATCCATAGGACTATCTATAGGCTTACATCCTAACATTCCAGTATCACTCAACATATCAAGAACATTTTTACGTTGAGATAAAGAAATACCATACGAGATCTAGCAACTTCGATACCCAAAAAAATATCTCAGTTGTCCTAGATCCTTTGTTTGAAACTTAGTACTTAAGAATTGTTTTAGTTTTAGAATTCCCTCATTGTCGTCTCTTATGATCACAATATCATCCATATACACAATCAACAATATCCTACCCACTTGACTATGTTTATAAAAGGCAAAATGATCTACTCCACATCTACTTAGACCAAAATCAATCACTACTTCATTAAACTTGCCAAACCATGCTCGAGGAGATTGTTTCAAACCATATAAAGATTTTTTCAACCGATAGACTAACCCAGACTCCGCCTTAGTAACAAATCCAAGAGGTTTCTCCATATAAACCTCCTCTTGTAGAGAACCACTGAGGAAAACATTCTTGGCATCTAACTGATGTAGTGGCCAATTAAATGTCACCACCAAAGAAACAAATACTCGAACAGATGTAATCTTAGCCACAGGAAAGAACGTTCCAACATAATCAATACCGTCAGGTTGAACTTTTACTGTATAAACCCAACGACATCCAAGAGAGGAATCAAATCCTATTTATCATTAGTACTCAAGGTATGCATCTCTTCTTCCATGGCTACTTTCCACCTAGAATGAGACAAAATTGTTGTAACAGACTTAGGAACAAAAATAGTAAAGAATTAAGTCACAAATGAAGCGTATGAAGGAGATAAATGATCATAAGACACAAAATTAGCAATAGGATGAGCAGTGCATATCCACTTACCTTTTCGAACTGCAATGGGAAGATCATCCTCAAATGAGGTAGTTAAAGATGGATCCGGATCTGTTAACAAGGAAGTAATTGGTGGAGCAACCAAGACCGGAGGTTTTGAACGACGAGTGTAAACTTGTAGTGAAGATACCAACCTAGGAGGAATTGAGGAAGGGAAAATCATAGTAGGAGGATATGACCATGTAAGGAGCATTGGAATAGGTAATGAAAGCGAACAAGAATCAACCAAATCAGATACAATGTGAGACTTATAATAAAATGGGGTAGTCTCGAAGAATGTAACATCAACACAAACAAAATACCTTTTAACAATGAACTATAACACTGATAACGTCCCTATTGTTTGCTAGGATAACCCAAGAAAATACATTTAATGGAGCGAGGGTCAAGTTTGTCGATGCCTAGACTAAGCTGATGAACAAAACAAACAGACCCAAAAATATGAAGAGGCAAATGAAAAGGTGTATCGTTAGGAAATAACACTGCGAGGATTTGCCATTAAGAGCTGAGGACGGTGTACGATTAATTAAGTAACATGCAGTAAGAATAACATCACTCCAAAACAATTTAGGAACATGCATATGAAATAAAAGAGTACAAGCAATATCTAAAAGATGACGATTTTTCTACTCTGCAACCTCATTTTTTTTAGATGTATGAGAGTAGGATGATTGATGGATAATGCCGGAATTGGTCATGAAAGTCGTAAAAGGATCCGAAAAATACTCACGAGCATTGTCACTACAAAGGATTTTGACAGATGAACTGAGAACATAAAGGTTTCACCTCAGCCCAAAAGGCACAAAAATTAGAAAATAACTTAGAACAATCTTTCATTAAATAAAGTTAGGTGAGCCTGGAATAATCATTCACAAAGTAACAAAATACCAAAAGCCAAGTTTAGAAGACATGCGACTCGGACCTCAAACATCAGAATGTACTAATATAAAAGGATTAGACACATGTTTATTAATGTGGGAAAGAAAGGACATGCGATGATGCTTACCCAACTGACATGACTGATACTCCAAAGATGAAACATGATTAAAAGTCGAGACTAATTTCTTTAGTGTCTCCAAAGATGGATGACCAACACAACAATGAAGTTGGAAATGAGGTACTACAACTGAACCGATAACAAGGGATGAGACAAGATCAAAATAATTAAGACTGTTGGATTCATGCCCTCCCCCAATTATCTTCCGCATCTTCAGATCCTAAATAAGAACATAAATAAGGAGAAATGTAACATAACAATTTAGATCTTTTGTAAGCTGACTAATAGATAGAAAATTATACTAAGAAGAAGGAGCATAAAGTACGGATGATAAAACACATAAGAACTAGGATGCACAGTGCCAATACCACTTATAGTAGTTTTAGATCCATCAGCAAGAGTAACATCAGGTAAGGATGATGACTGAGAAAAGTAGAAAAAATATTAGTGGTATCTCACAAATTATCAGTGGCTACAGAATCAAGAACCCAAGTTTTAGATAAAGAACTATTAGATGGTAAACAAGCAATTGGTGTACCTTTCTGGGTCAAAAGAGTAGTCATGAAAGATGCCTGATGAATTGCCTTATACTGCCAAGTGCCAACATGTCTCCCGAATATGCCCATAACGGTGACAATGAGTACATTGATGAACTCAACCTGACCATTACCATAACAACCAACAAATATACCACTACCACCAATTTCACGACCACTTCTACCATTAAGATGACTCAGATCACTAAAATCATGTTCTCTACTACTACTAATATCAATTTGACCATCTTGTCAAGCCTGAGTCAACAAAGTAGATTTATCTGAAATCATAGGAATGAATTTTTTTTTAATTATTTTTTTCTTATTTTTTTTACTATGAACAATACCCAAAAAGTACTATGAACAGTGCCTAAAAAGTGTTGTGAACAGTACCAGAGATTTTTTGGGAGAAGAAAAAAGGAAAAAAAATTATTGAGAATCCCAATATAAATCTTGCTCTGATACCATTTTGAAAATAAGAATTGAAAAGAACTTTTGTATTATTGATGGATGATCTAAAACAAATTCAACAGCCCTATATATAGACTTATGAATACTAAATCTAATAGAACTAAGATACAATAATTAGATAAGATAAATATAAACTAGGTCTACTATAACACATGATAAGAATTCTATTAGGATTCTCAACACTTTCAAATATCAAGAACAATGTGTGATACGTCTTAGATTTATACTTTTCCTACTCATATCTTGATTCGGAAGATGATGAATAAAAATTTCAACTTTCATGTGCAGTGATCTTACATATAACAACTTTACAACCGGAAACTCAAGCCCGTCAAGTTGTCAACACCGAAGTGTGTAAGAATGATATTATCTAACTTGTATATAGGTGTATGTCTACATGTAACTTTATTATATAGACTGAACTTTATGCTTTGTCTTCCTCTCTACAGGAACTTATTTGCAAGCTCTTCAAAGGGCAACAACTTGTAAGTTCTATATTGTGTATATTCTTTTGTTAACTGTAAGTTCTATGTTCACTTTTGATTTATTAAACAACATTTTTTTCCATATATTTTGTTACTAAATTTTTCTTGACTTTTTTTATGTTCTCGACTCGTCATCTAATTATTATGTCACAATGCTGACTTGTTTCTGATTTTGCGTTGCTGTCAGTGGAAATTTTTCATGTTTGAGAAGTTATCCAAAATGTAAGTTTAAATGCCAAATATTCTACAATTTTTTTGTTAATTTCATATGTTGGAAATCACCTTGACAAGATGCCTAGGTGGTGATCTTCTAAACACCCAAGTCTAGAATGACTTATAGAAAGAAATATAGCAATCGAACACAAGAACAGAAAATCAAAGAAAGAAAGAAAACAAACAATTTGTTATTGAGGTTCGGCAATGTGCCTACGTCCCTGCGAGTTCCTTCAAACTCTCTACACTAAATCAAATGGTTCTTACAAGTTACAGCAATCCCCTTCAAGAAACCAAGTTCTTGAAGAAACCAAGAAGATAAGTAAGGAAGAAGAGAAGAACTAATAATGGTCTCTATCTAACCTACTCTCTCTTCTTTACAACCAGCCTCACTACAAGAGTCCCTCTTGTGTTTCTCTCACATAATTCTCTCTTGTATTGATCTCACTCAATGTCACAGCCTGTGTGTTCTCTTATATGTTCTATGAAAAATAAGGCTAGGAAACCCCTTTTATAGCCATCTACTTCTTGGTCTTTCTTGTGAATCAATCTCCATCCTTTGATCATGACCATCACTTAATCATGGCCCTTCATCACTCTCTAAGTGGTGTTGTGCGTTTTGACCTTGCACACACACACTTAAGAGGTTGATAAAGTATGCTGCCTATGTGTGCAACAGTGTGCAGGACGCCTAGGCGCTCAACAGGGCATGTCGCGGTGCTGGGCAGAGTCTGCTTGCATGCACACTGGGTGGTGCGGCGCTGGTGTGTGCGCACTACGGTGCTGGTGCGCACCTAATGGTGTGCCTGCTGGAAGGTGCAGCGCTGGGTGTGCGCGCTGTGGCGCTGGAGTGGTCTTGAGGCATGCACACTGGAAGGCGCTGCACTGGTGTGTGCACGCTTCGGCGCACACTGGTGCTGTTTCCTTCTGCCTGCTGTGCGCACACCCTTCTGCTTGTGTGCAAAAGTGCGCTTACGCCTAGCCTTACCTTGCTCCAAAGTGATGCACACACTTGTGTGCAGTCTTCTAACTTGCTAAACTTTAATCCTCCAACCTTGGTTTAGACTTTAACCATCTTTGAACCATGCTTGGACATATTTAAACCTTAACCTTGTTTAAACTATGTTTAAACCTTAGACAAATTCCAATAATCTCTACCTTTGTCTTAGCGTTTAAACCCGAACCATTACGCAGAGAGCTTCGGGATCCAAACTCATCTTGAGTCATAAATCAACCGAATCTATTCCTAAGAAGTCCAAGGCAATGATTGGACCTTCTTAGAGGTAGAACCTTGGTGCCTAAATCTGCAGGACTTTCCTCCGTGGTCTTCTTGTCAACATGAGTGCATACTTTCGTACCATTTTTTGGAATGTAATGATACCGAACATCCATATGCTTCATCCCCTCATGGAATACCAGAATCATCCACAAGTGCCCCGCACTTTGGCTATCTGAAGTCACCATCACCTACTCTTTTAGGACCTCCCACTCGTCCAACAACCCTTTGCACCCCATAGCCTCTTTTATGGCTTCTGTAGCCGCTATACATTATGCCCTGGTTGTTATGAGTGCTACCATTGGCTGCCACTGAGCCTTCAAATACCTCAGCAACCCCTTCATCCCAAGCCAATGCTCTTTTCCGGGATTACTCACAAATTTGCTGGGAACACCTATTGCCCAAGAAACCCTTAACCAATTTCTCTCCTTTTCTCGGATGATTCTCATCCCAAGGATCTTTTGTGTAAGGCTGAGATCCTTTCTCTCAAACTCCTCACTGAGTTAAGATGTAAACCTTTCCATCCTCTTCCTACTATTCCAACCCAATAGCACATGAATGACATAGATGAGGACACTCACCATTTTCTCCACCTTGTGTCCAGGTGAGAAAGTTTCTGTGAAATCTATGTCTTCTCTTCTTGTGAACCCATTCACCACCAGCCTAGCCTTGTTCTGGACTTCATCTCCTGGAGGGTACCCTTCTTTGATCTTGTAAGTGCACTTACATTCCACAACTCTCTGATTTCCTAAATTTTTTACGAATTCCCAGAAGTTGTTCTTCCTCAAAGAATCCATTTCTTCCTCCATAGCTAGCTTCCATCTTGGCAAATCCTTACACTCCATGGCATCCGTGTAAGTTTATGGTTCAACCATCCCTCCTTCTATCTAAGAAGCTGTTGCATCTGCAGCATTTGTAAACCCATATCTCAAGGGTGGTCTAACCACTTTTCTTTCCCGGTCTCTTATGAGCTGGTAGTTATTTACTGCATCAACCTCTTCTTGTTCAGCCTCTCCTTCTTGAGTTTCTTGAGCTTGGCCTTCATCCAAGGGCTTTACCTGGTTCGAACCCTCTTATCTCTTCTGCTCTACCTGAACTGAGTGCTCCTTGATGCGATGCTCCACAAGAACCAAACTGGTTTGCTTACTAGCCCCTGCAGGGTTAGTTTTCTCCAAGTAGGGAAATAACAATTCATTAAAATTAACATCCCTACTTATAGTGAGTTTCAATCCTTTTTTCTCTAAGGACCACAACCTATACCCCTTAGCCCCTTCCCCATATCCTAGAAACACACATTTTCTAGATCCTGGGCTAAGTCTATCATCCTTTTGTTGTGCATACGCAGCACACCCAAAAGTCCTAAGGTTGTCCAACTCAAGGGTTTTCCACTCCATATTTCTTCGGGAGTCTTATGTACACAATCCTAGAGGGTGATCTATTCACTAAATACGCAGCAGTAGATACAACTTCCCCCCAAAAATATTTGGGTAATCCATATCCATTTAACATGCACCTAACCTTTTCCATAAGGGTTTTATTCATCCACTCAGCAACTCCACTTTGCTGAGAGGTTTCCACAACCGTCCTATTTCTTAGAATGCCATTTAACCTACAGAATTGATCAAGTTCTTGGTTAAAAATTTTTAAGCCATTATCGGTTCTTATCCCCTTAACTACTCTACCCATTTGAGTCTCAACCAGCCCTTTCCACACCACTAATTTATTCAAGGCATCTGATTTATTCTTAACCAAATAAACCCAAACCTTTCTTGAATAATCATCAATTTAAGGCAGAAAGTAAATGTTACCTCCTTATGTTGGTGTCCTTGCTGGTCCCTAGAGGTCCGCATAAATGTAGTCAAGAATTCCCTTAGGCTTGTGCACTCTAGTGTTGAAGCTGACCCGATGTTGCTACCCAAGAACACAGCTCTTGCAGAAATCGAGTTTCTCTATCTCAACCATCAAGCTTGCTGCTTAATCCGTGATGTCCGTGTCTCTGATCATCTCATAGAGTCCATCGTTTCTTGCTACATTAATCACTACCAAAGATCCCTTGGCCACCTTGATCTTTCCTCCCTCTACTTTGCATGTATACTCATGGAATCCAACTGCCCCAATGAGATCAAATTTCTCTTCAAATCTGGGAGATACCTCACATTTTCCAACAACCTTGTCATTCCATCAAACATCCTCACTTGGATGTCTCTCATGCTCCTCACTTGGTAAGAAATATCATTCCCCAAGAAAACCCTTTTATCATTGGTTTCCTTGAATTTCTTGAACCAACTCCAGTGAGGGCACATGTGATGAGTGCACCCAGTATCCAAGATCCATTTCCCGCTGCCTTCTTACCCCTTGCTCACACTTGAGCACACAACAAGAACATCATCATCTTGCTGTTATTTCTTGGCAACCAAAGCCTCTCCATTCTTGGTATGGCTTCCTCCTCTATCCCTTGTCATCTTCTTGCAATCTTTCTTAACATGACCCTTCTTATGGCAGTAGTAGTTCTTCTTCCCTCCAAAACTCAGTTTAGAATGCATTCTCCCATGGCTTTCTCCTCTACCTCTGTCCCAGTAGTAGCCATGCATGCTACTGTGCACTCTCCCATGGCTCTCTCCTCTACCTCTGTCTCGGTAGTAGCCATTGATGTTGCTGTGCATTCTCCTATAGCTCTCTTCTCTATCTCTGTCTCGGTAGTAACCATGCATGTTGCTGTGCACTCTCCTATGGCTCTCTCTTCTACCTTTGTCCTGGTAGTAGCCATGTATATTGCTGTACATTCTCCCATGGATCTTTCGTCTACCTTTGTCCCAGTAGTAGCCATGGTTGCTGCCATACCGAGTTGCTAGCCTTCTTTTAAATAACAGCCATTTACCACTTGATGCACTCCTTATCTTGGCATCAAGATTATCTTGCAACTCTTTATTAGGATCAAATTTCAAAGCAAAGATTTGTTTACGAAGATACCTCTTATCCGAGAGAATCTTAGCAAGAAACATCTCATCTAGTTTCTTCCATATTGCAGCTGGATCTTCCGAGTCTCCACACTCCCTTGTGACATTATCCGACATGTGCAAGAAGATGGTGCTGTAAGCCATCTTCTTCATCTCAATCTGCTAGTCCTCTGTGACACTTACTGGAAAAGTATAATCTTCTCCAAGAACCAAGTCCACTTTCTGTTGCACTAGAACTGCCTTGATCTTCTGCTTCCACAGGGAAAAATCTCTCTTTCCATCAAACTTCTCAATACCGAAATTTGAACTCATCTTGCGGAAAATATCCATTGATTTATGCAACACCCACAAATACTTTCCAACTTCTTTTAAACCTCAAGAACATAGATTGAAGATGGATCTTAAACTGTTCTTGAATCACCCTCAAGAACATAATCAGATCTTAATCTTTAGACCATTCTTGACACACCCTCAAGAACATGATCAGATATTGATCTTAACTCCTTTCTTGATTCATCTCAAGAACACGATCAGATATAGATCTTAACACCGTTCTTGAATCACCTAAGAAGTTGACCTTTGATTCTTAGAGTCTTGGCTCCGTTACCTTCTTGTTCTTGCTCTGATACCCAGCTGTACAAGATCTGATACCACTGTTGGAAATCACCTTGACAAGATGCTCAGGTGGTGATCTTCCAAACACCCAAGTCTAGAATGACTTGTAGAAAGAAATACAGCAATCGAACACAAGAACAGAAAATCAAAGAAAGAAAGAAGACAAGCAATTTGTTATCGAGGTTCGGCAATGTGCCTACGCCCCTGTGAGTTCCTCCGAACTCTCTGCACTAAATCAAATGGTTATTACAAGTTACAGCAATCCCCTTCAAGAAACCAAGTTCTTGAAGAAACCAAGAAGATAAGAACTAACAATGCTCTTTATCTAATCTACTCTCTCTTCTTTACAACCAGCCTCACTACAAGAGTCCCTATTGTGTTTCTCTCACACAATTCTCTCTTGTATTGATCTCACACAATGTCACAGCCTGTGTGTTCTCTCACATGTTCTATGAAAAATGAAGGTAGGAAACCTCTTTTATAGCCATCCACTTCTTGGTATTTCTTGTGAATCAATCTCCACCCTTTGATCATGATCATCACTTAATCATGGCCCTTCATCACTCTCTAAGTGGTGCTATGCATTTTGACCTTGCACACACACACTTAAGAGGTTGATAAAGCATGATGCCTATGTGTGCAGCTGTGTGTAGGGCGTCTAGGTGCTCAACAGAGCATGCTGTGGTGCTGGGCAGAGTCTGCTTGCATGCACACTGGGTGGTGCGGCGCTGGTGTGTGCGCGTTGCGGTGCTGGTGCGCACCTGATGGTGTGCCTGCTGGAAGGTGCAGCACTGGGCGTGCGTGCTGCGGCGCTGGAGTGGTCCTGAGGCATTCACACTAGAAGATGTGGCACTGGTGTATGCGTGCTACGACGCATACTGGTGCTGCTTCCTTCTGTCTGCTGTGCGCACACCCTTCTACTTGCGTGCAGAAGTGCGCACACTAGTGCGTCTAGCCTTACCTTTCTCCAAAGTGATGCACACACTTGTGTGCAGTCTTCTAACTTGCTAAACTTTAATCCCCCAACCTTGGTTTAGACTTTAACCATCTTTAAACCATGCTTGGACATGTTTGAACCTTAACCTTGTTTAAACAATGTTTAAACCTTAGACAAATTCCAACATAAAATGACTGCTATAGGTTTTATAACTATGTAAACACACAATATTAGATTAGATAATAACATTCTTAGCTCTTATGTACTCCGTCATTGGCAAATCAAAGAGTAGTGTTGTTTTTTTCCTTTTGTGAAATTTTAATTTTCTTGTTTCATATTCATAAGTAACTAATCTGTTGCTTTCATTCCAGCATTTTATGATCTCCATATAAATTGTGGTGGGAGAGCAATTATTATTAGAAACACAACATATGAAGATGACACAACTGAAGTTGGACCTTCAAGTTTTTTCCAGAGTGAAACTAATTGGGCACTTAGCAGCACTGGTAACGTCTTGGATGATGGCATCAATTTAGACTCCTATACCCGCACGATTAATGCATCAAGGCTCTCTATGAATGATTCCCCGTTGTACACGCAAGAACGCCTTTCTGGCATCTATTTAACTTATTATGGGTTTTGTCTGGGAAATTGAAACTACACAGTAAATCTCCACTTTGCAGAGATAATGTTTACCGATGACAAAACTTATAGCAGCCTCGGGAGGCACTTATTTGATGTTTACATTCAGGTATTAAAAAGTATGATACTTCCCGCAATCAACTTCATTTCTGATATTCAACAAACTTCAAAATTTTAATGTTTTGCTTTAGTAGGGCCAATCAAAATGTTTAAATTTATCCTGTATATGGTTCAGACTGATCTTAGGACTGGAGTTTTATTCCTTGTCACCAATTTCCTATATAAGAAGTCAATTGGATTTTGTTATTGCAGGGGAAGCTTGTGTTAAAGGATTTCAATATTGAGGATGAAGCAGGAGGTGTTAGTAAGGCAATTGTGAAAAGATTTACTGTCAATATGACCAACAAAACGTTAGAGATATGATGGTATTGGGCTGGGAAGGGAACATGTGGTACCCCTAGAAGAGGAGTATATGGCCCGCTTATATCAACTATTTCTGTTAAATCTGGTAGGTTGTACACCATTATGAGCTTCTTATCTTAGAAGTTTGCTAGGGACCTTTGGCCTGTCCAAAAGTGTTTGTTCATTTTTTTAATCTGTGCCCGATGTTCGTTTTATATCATGCATGTTTTATTCCTTTATGATTACTGGAAACCACACATTGTACTAACATTCTTTTGTTGAAGTGTTTGACTTGAGGGTTTTTCTTTGTTCATGGCAACATAAGTGTCTTCACTTCTTTTTTGTTCCTTCTAGTTCTTTTGGTTTGATCTTTAGGAATTCAAGAAAGAATATCCACTCGCATATTTACTATTAATTTACTGAGTGACGAAGTTAGGGGTAGATTGGTTTTTTGTTGGTCAACCCAAATTATAATTTGTTGGGTGATTTGAAAAGCTGGGGTACGGTACCCAGCTTCTCAAAATTAAATTATTTCCTCCCCAATTAATAATTTCTCCCAAACATATAAATTGAGTCTTTGTTCTAGTTATAAGTGGGTTTTAACAATAAAAAGAATTTATAAAAATTCATGCTTCACTAATAATGTTTTTTTATTTGAAGTATAACTAATCATGTTTAGTAGTTTAGTTATGCATCTGCTTGAGCAGTGTTATTGCATCAGATTTAACTGTTTAGGCATTTTCTTTAATCAGACTTCAGGCCCCCATTAGACTTCGTGCACCTATCAGAACCTGGCAGTAGTAGTATATCTGTAGGCACAGTGGTCGGAATCATGGCTGCAGCAGCAGCCATTGTTTTGCTGGTTGTGGGTATCCTTTGGTGGAAAGGCTGTAAAAGAAAGAAAATACATTGGAAGAAGGTATTTTGGGAGAAATTAGCTTTTAACTTTTCAGTTATAATTATAAGTTTTTTTGGTAAACTTAGGAATGAATGTGTTAATAATAATCAATGTCCATATGAACCCGTCTCTAGTTACTATGAAGCCAGAAATTTCTATAATAATTATCTCATAAATGTTTCTCATTTAACTCAGCCTCTTCCACAGATCTAAATGGTCTTGATTTGCACACTAGTTCATTTAGCTTGAGGTAAATCAAATCTGCCACAAACAACTTTGATATTACTAACAAGATTAGGAAAGGTGGTTTTGGTCCTGTTTACAAGGTATTTTTCACAAGAAATACTTTCTCTTTGATTTATTGCACTTGATCTACTGCAATTGCAGTTCTTTTCTGCAAGCACTTTCTGTTTTGTGTAATTAACAATGACAGCAATTCACAAATGCAGGGCTTATTGGCAGATGGTACCACAGTTGCAGTTAAGCAGTTATCTTCCAAATCGAAGCAAGGAAACCATGAGTTTGTAAATGAGATTGGCATGATTTCTGCTCTGCAACACCCCCATCTTGTAAAGCTATATGGATGTTGTATTGAAGGAAATCAATTGTTGCTAATATATGAGTACTTGGAAAATAATAGCCTTCCTCGAGCATTGTTTGGTAAGCTTCAGCCAAATATTTTACTCAACTTCAATGTTCATCAAAGATGTTTATGCACATGGATAAATGTGCATGTGTCACGGGCTACAAGCTGAAATTGCTAACCGTGCGGCCTTAGGCTTGGAAACACCTCCGTGGAATGCCTAAGTCAGCCTTCCTCTTGACAACTCAAGAGAACCGCCCTCGAAGCTAAACTTGCTTAAAGAAAATTGGCACACAAGAGAGAGGATGAGCAAAGCTAGAGAGCTTGCTATTGCTTGTATAAGTGAATGAGTGAATTACAAGTGAGGGGGAAGCCCCCTTATATAGGGAGAGCTCCCTTACATCCATGGCTATCATCTTGCCATGTGTCACAATCTTATGCAATTCTAAGTGTAGTACAATAGTACAAGGTACTACTATGTAATGCATGTGCATTAGAATGCTGTACAGTACTACCATGTAGTGCATATGCAATATAAGACTATACATTATAATCAAAGGGGCACTAGGAAACCCTCAAACATGCGGTTCTTACGCAGGTCATGACATTCTCCCCCACTCAATCTGGCGACGTCTTCGTCGAACTCTCGGCCTGAAACTGGTCGATCCTGTCTGGAATTGCCACAAGGCCTCGGTTGGTTCCCAACTAGTCTCACTGTCGGGTTGTCCCTTCCATCGTATCAAGTACTCATGCCTTGTCTTATAATACTTCCGTCTTAAGACTCGGTCAGCCAGTATGCTCTCAATGTCTCTATCATATGAGGCCCTAACTCCAATAGGGGCTCGTTGTGACTCACCTCAATCCGGATCATCTTGGTCTTCATGGAATGGTTTCAACATACTCACATGGAAGACCGGGTGCACCTTAAGCTTGGATGGTAGCTCAAGTTTGTAGGCCACATTGCCTACTCTCCGAAGAACTCTGAAAGGCCCTTCATATCTGCGCACTAATGCTTTGTGGAGCCTCTTGGTGCGAAGTACTAAATGTGGCTTCACAAGCACATAATCTCCCACTTGGTACTGCACATCTTGTCTCTTACGATCAGCCCACTTCTTAGAACGTTTGGTGCCTTGTGTAGGCAAACTCGAGCCAAGTCAGTTTGTTCTTGCCATGCCTTGGCAAACTTATAGGCTGCTGGAGTTGAGCCCGTGTAACCCACAGCAATAGTACTTCGAGTGTGAGGCTGCTGTCCCAACACAATCTCGCAAGCACTTTGGTTGGTGGCCTCATTCCTCTGCAAATTATAGGAAAACTGAGCCACATCTAGTAACTTTGGCCAATCCCGTTGCGAGGCACTCACATAGTGTCGGAGATATGTCTCCAACAAAGCATTCACCCGCTCAGTCTGTCCATCGGTTTTGGGGTTCATACTAGTGGAGAAGTTTAGATCCGATCCGAGCAATTTGAACAGTTCTGTCCAAAACCGTCCCGTGAACCGTCCATCTCGATCACTAACAATGGATTATGGTACACCCCAGTACTTCACCACATACTTGAGAAACAACCGGGCTGCCTCATCTGCTGGACATTCTTTGGTAGCAGGAATGAAAGTCCCATGCTTTGAAAACCGGTCCACCACCACCATGATGCTCCCAAATCCCTCATTTTTGGGTAGCCCCACAATGAAATCCATGGAGATACTCTCCCATGGATGCTCCGAAATTAGCAATGGTTCCAAGAGGCCTCCAAGTGACTTTTGCTCTACTTTATCTTGTTGACACACAAGACAAGTCTTCATATAGACTTCTCAATCTACTCACACCCACCCAATGATCACAATAGTTAAAAATAACATTACTAAACCTATTCAAAAACTAAATCTTTCCACTCAACTATCTCCACCCACTGACATAGAACCCACCACTGCGACCCAAGCCCTCAAGGATCACAAATGGTGTTAGGCCAAGTCTGAGGAATATGATGCTCTTGTTCGAAATGGGACATGGGAGTTACTACCTCCTGCTTCTAGTCACAATATAATTGGTTGTAAGTGGATTTTTCGCATTAAATGACACTCTGATGGTTCTATTGACAGGTACAAAGCACGTTTAGCAGCTAAAGGATTTCATCAACGTCTTGGTGTTGATTATCATGATACATTTACCCCTGTTGTCAAGCCAACTACGGTACACCTTGTTCTTAATCTTGTTGTTACTCGTAGATGGTCTCTCTGACAACTTGGTATCAATAATGCATTTTTACAAGGTCATCTTTCTGAAGATCTATATATGTCACAACCACAAGCTTTGTTAATCCTGATAATCCCTCTTATGTATGCAAGCTTAGAAAAAGCAATTTATGGGCTCAAGCAAGCGCCATGTGCTTGGTACACTGAGCTTCGCAATTTTCTTCTTGCTTCAGGTTTTCAAAACTCACTAGCTAATACTTCTCTGTTCATTTTTAACCATGGTAGTCATCTTATCTATCTCTTGGTTTATGTGAATGATATCATTATAACTAGTGATAATGATGGTTTTGTTCAACAATTTGTGACTCTATTATCTCAACAATTTTCTTTGAAAGATCTTAAGCAGCTATCATATTTTCTAGGTGTGGAAGTCTTATCGCATCCTCATGGTCTTTTGCTCTCTCAAATATGCTATATAATGGATCTTCTAGCTCATACAAATGGAATCCAAACCTATTCTCACACCTCTTCTTACTTCACCACCAATCACTTTGAACTCTAGTTCTCCACTTTCTGATCCATCTGAATACCATGCCATTGTTGGGAGCTTACAATATCTATTACTTACTTGACCGGACATAGCTTTTTCCATCAATAAGTTGTCGCAATTTATGCATAAACCAACCTCAGATCATTGGATTCTAGTTAAGAGACTTCTCCGTTATCTTTGTGGTTCGATTAATGAAGGAATACTCCTCAACTGTGATTCACCACCATCTTTACATGCTTTCTCTTATACCAATTGGACTGGGAACATAGATGATTTCACTTCCACCAGTGCATATATTTTTTATCTTGGTCGTAATCCAATTTCTTGGAGTTCCAAGAAGCAGCGCTCTGTTGCCTGATCCAACACTAAGGCCGAGTATCGATCTTTTGCAAATACTGCCGCCGAACTCAACTAGGTTTGCTCTCTCTTAGCTGAACTTGGTGTGTCTTTTTCACATTCACTTGTGATTTACTGTGATAACATTTGGGCTACTAATCTCAGCTCCAACCCAGTTTTCCACTTTAGAATGAAGCACGTGGCTATCGACTTCCATTTTATTAATGATCAAGTTCAATCGAGATGTCTATGTGTTGCTCATGTTTCTAGTAAAGACCAGCTTGCTAATGCTCTGACAAAGCCATATCTAGGACACTATTCTTACTCTTAAGATCAAGATTGGACTCTATACTTGAGCTCCATCTTGAGGGGGCATGATAGAGACACTTTCTCTGATATTGTTTTGAATTTGTTTGTTTTTTACTTTGTCTTTGTAATTTGAATTTTGTATTCTTCTGTTTCATCTGATTTTGGAGTTAGTTTAGATAGAGCTGTTGTATTTGAATTTGGAGTTAGATAGAGCAGTTGTATTTGAATTTCCTTCTAACCTACTATAAATACTGATCAATGCAAGTCATTTTGTGTGGCCTTTATTTCCTTCACTATCTTCTACATTTCTTTATATAATATTTAATGAAAAAGACATGTGAGATGCAATGCAGATAGTCTTGCCATCTTTATTCCTTTAATTCGAAGGAATTGATCAAATGGAATGATCTTGAGAGGATTTGAAGCGTACTTTTCAAATTCTTCTTATATTTTTTAAAAAAGAAAAAAATGTCATGTGGTCACTTGATATATGAGGTGGTATGAGACTTAATAGAGTTAATTAGTGGGAATCTAACAAGAGATGACACCGTGTCAAGAGTTATTTATTGGCATGAGCCAATGAGCAATAGATACTTCATAAACTAAACTATAGTTACTGGATCCATATTTTAAGAGGTGTCCATTGCTCATTAGCGAACCAAATTTTTTTTTTTCTCTCTTCAATGACTTGCATATTATCTAAGGCTATTATGCAAGTCATTTTTTTTTTCTCTCTTCTTTTTTTCATCAATCTTCTTCTTTTCTTGGACTGGATCTTCTTAAGCATATTATCTAAGGCTATATTGGACTAATGCATTGGCCCATTCTCCACCTCTAATTTTATCACACTCTGGGCTTAGAGTTTTTGGGCCCTATTTCTTATGACATTGTTGTCCAGAGAGAAACATATTTCTTGCTGGCCCTACTTCTTTCATTATATATATTTTTTATGTTTACAACATTCAATTCTATTATGCAAGTTGGTGCAGTACTTGCAGTTTAATTAATTAATTTTTCCTTTTCTTGATGCGAAGACTATGTTCAAGTCTTTTGCGTTTACAAGTAGTTGACTTCATTCGTATGCGTCCTCTTCCAGTATGTACAAAGAGAAAAAGAAAAATACAGAGAAACATTTTTGTTTTATTTCTAGCCAAGGATACATAATTTACAGTTTTTATTTAATTTAATTTACAGTGCAAGCTTTGAAAGATATAGCGAAGACGATGGGGAAGAAAGATTGGAACTTCAGTGCAGATCCGTGCAGTAGAGAATGGGGTTGGGCTATGGCAAATGCGTCCAAAGGATTCGAGAATGCAGTCACCTGTAATTGCTCCTTCTCCAACGGAACCCTTTGCCATGTTGTTAGCATGTATGTGTATATATTCATCTAATTTCTTTACCAAGTAAACTACTAATATATAGATGTTGAATTGATATAATTTAACCATATATGTAATTAATTAAGATCCACGACTAATTTAATCGGTCCACGGTTGATTAATTAGATAGTACTTAATTTGATAAATTTTGAAAAATTTTATTGATATTTATAAAAAAACCATAGTAATAACTAAATAAAAATAAAATATTTAAATATTTAATTTTTACTGTAATTTCCTGTGATTAATAGTAAAGTTTTTCAAATCGGTTGTAACTACACAAAACCTGGTTTCGTAGGAATTCAGACTCTAATTTGATTGAAAGCTTCTTAACAAACATGTGCGGTTGATAGATTGAAAACAAGTCAAGATCCTCTGAGTTGCCCATATTCATAGTTTGCCTGCAATGAAGTTAGCCTTTTAAACATTGAGACTTGAAATTCTCTGTTTTCTTTTGGGCATGTTTTCGTTTCTTTCATGATGAACAAATTAATTAAACTAGGCTGTCAATTTTCACAGTGGCGTCACCAGAAACTATCTCAATGGTACCATTCCTTCAGAATGGGGTTCCATGCAACATTTAGCAAAAATGTACGCTTATATCTCTCTGTGTGTAAAATTCATGGCTTAAGCATTGTTACTGATTTTCTTTTTTCATTTTTGGTGGTGAAATTAACACATGAATATTATAAATTGCAGTGCCCTTGGTGGAAACCAGTTAACGGGTTCAATTCCAAAAGAGCTGGGAAACATTTCAACTCTTACCAGTTTGTGAGTTCTTTATTATCGAATTTTCCTTTTTTTCTCTTATAACAATGCCTTTTATAATTTATCTAAATTTTTGTTTGACAATTGCATAGTTCTGCGGATTTCAATCAGTTTTCAGGGGTTTTGCCTCCAGAGCTTGGGAATCTATCCCGTATAGAGAGAATGTAAGGCTGTTTATTCAAGTTTTTATGATTACTGCAAATCCTTACTTAATAAAATACAGTTTCCCCCCATTTTTTTCTCCTTCTCTAGTATGAATTTTAAGGTTTAGTTTCTTTTAGTGTTCTTTTATTTACAAGGGTTTTGAAGATTCACATTGATTTTCTGGTTGGTTGAATTTATTTGTTTATATTTTTGTCCTTTCGTTGCTGTTATAGGCTGATAGCCTCAAATTATTTTAGTGGGGAAGTCCCTACAACATTTGCTAAGCTGACCGCACTGAAGGACTTGTAAGCTTTCTAATATGGTTCATTAAGCTCAAATTAGTTACAGTTTGTTGGGTTTGAAGTTGATTAACATAATGCAGTTGGATCAATGACAACCACTTTAGAGGAAAGATTCCTAATTTTATTCAGAACTGGACAAAACTTGACAGATTGTAAGAGCTATATTATTTGTGATATTTTGTAATGTTATTGAGTTAGTAGAATTATGTATAATTGGTTAATTGAATCAACCTTTTGGAACAACAGAGTAGTTCAGGCTAGCGGTTTGGTTGGACCAATTCCTGATGGCATTGCTGCTCTTGAAAATTTAACCGATTTGTAAGTTTGATTCTTTTGTAGATTTTAATTATTTCATATGGGTTTGCAATTAATGTTGTCCTTTTCAATTGGTTGAAAATCAATATGCAGGAGAATTAGTGACTTAAATGGAACTGAAGCACCCTTTCCACAACTTAGCAACCTGAAAAAGTTGCAGACACTGTTAGTTAAATGTTTTAGTGATAAAAAAAGTGTCAATTACTTCCTCCTTTTTCCTTTTTTTTTTGCAACTCAAAGTAAATATCATTTGTTTGTGTTACAGGATTCTTAGGAGTTGCAATATCATCGGGCCGCTACCTAAATATCTTGGAGAATTGACAACTTTAAAGAACTTGTTCGTACAAACTTGTTCTCTTTCCCCTCTTAATTGCAGATAAAGGATTTTTTATTTATTTTGTTTCAGTCTTTTTGGTTGCAAAGTTCATTATGATGTTCGAAAACTTTTTGGTCGTCTACCATTCATCATGAATTAAAGAGGTTGTGGAAATTAAACTTTTGAAACATCATCTGTTTTAATGTTTTTAATGTTTCTACAAATTCACTTGCAGAGATCTCAGCTTTAACAAACTAAGTGGAGAAATTCCAAGCACATATACGAAACTTAGTGGCGTGAATTATATGTAAGCATCTGGTTTGTGTTTGTAATTTTTTTTCCAATAAACTGCAGGAAGACATTTTGAATTGCTTGGTAGCAGTGTATAAGCTCATATAATTTATTAACTACCAAGAAATAAAGAACTATCTTAATGGCCCAAAGAAGAAGACAATATTTGAAGCCACTGGGTCAAATTATGGTTCCTGCTGGAGCTTCAACATTGCAGTGTTCGGAATATTAAAGTTGTGATGGATGATGGGAAAACTTGTCTTGAATTGAAAGTTTTGCATAAAATACTTAGGAAATTTTAAGATATATAGCAGAGATTAAAATTATGTTGTGTTACCAGTTATCAGTACTGGACTCTGATATCCAGAGATCATGGGTATTAAACTAAAATATATGCTGTGTGTTTTAGATATTTCTGTTTATTCAGGTACTGAGCAGAAAATTAGCAGAATCATTTACGATTCCTTGCTTTGATTCATACCACTAAAAGCTACATACTGATTTTATGATATTGATTTTTTCAGGTACTTAACTGGTAACTTGCTAACTGGACCAATACCTGCTTGGGTGCTAGCAGAAGGGCAAAACATGTAAGCTTCTTTTAAAGTGCTTTATGTGATTTGAAAAATCATTATCGAAGGTCTATTGATCTTATCACCTACAAGGTAAATAAACCATCTACATTTACAGTACTTGTTCCCTCATACTTTGTTTAACTCTGATAAAGCTTTCTATTGACAATCTATTTTTAGTGGACTCGGTTATAACTTCTGGTCATTTAAAGATCTAGTGCATGCAGGAATATCAGTTCTTCTATTGAAATGCAATTGATTGGAAGATTTGTAGAAAAAAGTAATAAAACTTAAATGAATACTTAACTGGTGTGGATGCATGGAAAAACTGAAATGTATGTTTTATAGTTTGATCAAACTTCTGAGAGAGTTTCTGAATCATGAGAGAGAAAATGCGGACCTTTTTTCTTTTCCTTTTCCATAAATTAAAAAAAAAAAACTAGAATTAAGTTTACAGAACTAAAGAGTCATTAGGAGTGGAAAAAGGAACAAAACCCATTCCAAAAAACACAGACATCAATACTTTAATGTGCATTTATAACCTAAACCACATACGGAATATAAGTTATTGTCTTGGATTAATCAAAATTATGTTTGGAATTAAGAACTGATATCAAATATGTAAATTCCTTCCAAATATCAAGATCTATGTGTGACACATCTTCTTTTTATACTTTTCCTGCTCATAGCATGATTTGGAAGATGATGAATAAAAATTGCAACTTTCATGTGCAGTGATCTTACATATAACAACTTTACAACCGGAAACTCAGACTTGTCAAGTTGTCAACACCGGAGTGTGTAAGAATGCTGTTATCTAACTTGTATAATGTGTGTGTCTGTGTGTAACTTTAGTATACTGACTGAACTTTATGCTTTGTCTGCCTCTGTACAGGAACTTATTTGCAAGCTCTTCAAAGGGAAACAACTTGTAAGTTCTATATTGTGTGTATTCTTTTGTTAACTGTAAGTTCCATGTTCACTTTTGATTCATTAAATAGCTTTTTTTTTTTTTCCATTTTGTTACTAAATTTTTCTTGACTTTTTTTTATGTTCTCAACTCGTCATCTGTAACAATTATGATGTCGTAATGCTGACTTGTTTCGGATTTTGCAATGCTGTCAGTGGAAATTTTTCATGTTTGAGAAGCTGTTCAAAATGTAAGTTGAAATGCCACATATTCTCCAGATTTTGTTAATTTCATATGACTGCTATAGGCTTTATAACTACGTAAACACACAATATTAGATTAGATAATAACATTCTTAGCTCTCATGTACTCTGTCATTGGCAAATCAAAGAGTAGTGTTGCTTTTTTCCTTTTGTGAAATTTTAATTCACTTGTTTCATATTCAGAAGTAACTAATCTGTTGCTTTCATTCCAGCATTTTATGATCTCCATATAAATTGTGGTGGGAGAGCAGTTGGTATTAGAAACACAACATATGAAGATGACACAACTGAAGTTGGACCTTCAAGTTTTTTCCAAAGTGGAACTAATTGGGCACTTAGTAGCACTGGTAATTTCTTGGATGATAGTATCAATTCAGACTCCTATACCTGCACGATTAATGCATCAAGGCTCTCTATGAATGATTCCCAACTGTACACGCAAGCACGCCTTTCTGCCATCTCTCTAACTTATTATGGGTTTTGTCTGGGAAATGGAAACTACACAGTAAATCTCTACTTTGCAGAGATAATGTTTACCGATGACAAAACTTATAGCAGCCTCGGGAGACGCTTATTTGATGTTTACATTCAGGTATTTAAAAGTATGATAATTCCCACAATTAACTTCATTTATGATATTCAGCAAACTTCAAAATTTTATTATTTTGCTGTAATAGGGCCAATCAAATTGTTTGAATTTATCCTTTATATGGTTCAGATTGATCTTAAGATTGAAGTTTTATTCCTTGTCACCACTTTCCTATATAAGAAGTCAACCGGATTTTGTTATCGCAGGGGAAGCTTGTGTTAAAGGATTTCAATATTGAGGATGAAGCAGGAGGTGTTGGTAAGGCAATTGTGAAAAGATTTACTATCAATGTGACCAACAAAACGTTGGAGATACGATTGTATTGGGCTGGGAAGGGAACATATGGTATCCCTAGAAGAGGAGTATATGGCCCTCTTATATCAGCTATTTCTGTTAAATCTGGTAGGTTATACATCAATATGAGCTTCTTCTTATCTTAGAAATTTGCTACAGATCTTTGACCTGTCCAAAAGTGTCCTTTGTTCATTTTTTTTTGGATCCGTGTCCCATATTCGTTTTATATCATGCATGTTTTATTCCTTTATGATTACTGGAAACCACACTTTGTTCGAACATTCTTTTGTTCAAGTGTTTGACTAGAGGGTTTTTCTTTGTTCATGGCAACGTAAGTGTCTCCACTTCTTTTTTGTTCCAACTAGTTCTTTGGTTTGATTTTTAGGAATTCAAGAAAGAATATCTATTTGTATCTTTACTTTACTTTTAATTTACTGTCAACCCAAATTATAATTTGTTGGGTGATTTGAAAGCTGGGGTACAGTACCCAGCTTCTCAAAATTCAATTATTTCCTCCCCAAATTATAATCTCCCCACATAATAATTTTTCCCAAACATATAAATGAAGTCATTGTTCCACTTATAAGCTGGTCAAACCAGCTTATAAGTGGAACCAAACAAGCTCTTGTAAGAATTTGTGGCAGTGATAATCTTCATTCTAATAATTTAGGAATTGAAATAGAATGATTTCGTTTCCTGTTCTATGTAATCTTGCATTCAAATTCGAATTATAGTTTAAAAAGCTTGTGTTCAGTTTAAGTTCTAAAAGTTCAGGTCCTGCTTGCTTTGGAGCATTGGTAAGGATGTTACCTTGCCTACTTTGTGGGCAGGAATTTGAGTTGTGTGTGGGTTTTAACAATTAAAAAAATTATAAAATTTCAGGCTGCACTAATCATGTTTTTTTATTTGAAGTGTAACTAATGTTTAGTTGTTCAGATTATGCATATACTTAGAGCAGTGTTATCGCATCAGATTTAACTGTTTAGGGGTTTTCTTTAATCAGACTTAATGCCCCCGTCAGACTTTGTGCACCTATCAGAACCTGGCAGTAGTAGTATATCTGTAGGCACAGTGGTCGGAATCATGGCTGTGGCAGCAGCCGTTGTTTTGCTGGTTGTGGGTATCCTTTGGTGGAAAGGCTGTCTAGGAAAGAAAAACACATTGGAACAAGGTACTTTGAGAGAAATTAACTTTTAACTTTTCAGTTATAATTATCAGTTTTTTTTTTTTTTAATAATAAACTTAAGGAATGAATGTGTTAATATAACTATAAACCTTTTTTTGAGACAGAACCACTTGCTCAAATACTTCTTGATGCTTCTTTTATCTTGCTGGAGTTTATGACTCAGATATAGCGATCTCAATGGAGAACATAATCAATGTCCATTTGATACTATGAAGCCAGAAATTTCAATAATAATTATCTCATAAATGTTTCTTATTTAACTTGGCCTCTTCCACAGATCTAAAGGGTCTTGATTTGCAAACTGGTTCATTTAGCTTGAGGCAAATCAAAGCTGCCACAAACAACTTTGATATTACTAACAAGATTGGGGAAGGTGGTTTTGGTCCTGTTTACAAGGTATTGTGAACAAGAAATACTCTCTTTGATTTATTGCACTTGATCTACTACAATTGCTGTTTTTTTCTGCAAGCACTTTTTGTTTTGTGTAATTAACAATGACAGCATTTCACAAATGCAGGGCCTATTGGCAGATGGTACCATAGTTGCAGTAAAGCAGTTATCTTCCAAATCGAAGCAAGGAAACCGTGAGTTTGTTAATGAGATTGGCATGATTTCTGCTCTGCAGCACCCTCATCTTGTAAAGCTATATGGATGTTGTATTGAAGGAAATCAATTGTTGCTAATATATGAGTATTTGGAAAATAATAGCCTTGCTCGAGCGTTGTTTGGTAAGCTTCAGCCAAATGATTTACTCAACTGCCATTGCATCAAAGATTTTTAAGCACATGGTTTATGTTTCTATGAATCAATAATGCTAGTAAATATTAACTTCCACTTATTCAATGATTTAAAGGCCCGGAAGAGCATCAATTAAAACTAGACTGGCCAACGAGACACAAGATCTGTGTTGGCATAGCAAGAGGTTTGGCATATCTCCATGAAGAATCAAGGTTGAAGATTGTGCACAGAGACATCAAGGCCACAAATGTGCTGCTAGATGAGGATTTAAGCCCTAAGATATCTGACTTTGGTTTGGCCAAGCTTGATGAAGAGGATAATACACATATCAGCACCCGAATTGCTGGAACCTTGTAAGTCTGTCTTTTTATTCGTTTTCAATATGTTACTTTCTTTTTCCCCCGCTACTTGGTGCAAATGGATATGAAAATACAGATTACAATAATGAAAGATTTTTAGTCTTTGTTTAAATAACTCAAAATCAATTTAACTGGATTCTCGATTGTAGCAGAAAATTATAGACAACTTTCTTTATTATGCTCTATTGAGGGCATGATATCTGAAGATAATTCTCTAGATTCTAGGAAAGTTTCCCTTTTTCTTTTTAGAGTAAATATTTAAATGTCTAACATTGAATATCTGTATAACAAGGAGTTGTATAAATGCATAACATGAATATGTTGCATATACTCTTGATTTTACAGTGGATATATGGCACCTGAATATGCAATGCGAGGTCATTTAACCGACAAAGCAGATGTTTATAGTTTCGGAATTGTTGCTTTGGAAGTTGTTTGTGGGAGGAGCAACACCCGTTACCGGTCAAAGGAGGATTGCTTTTATCTTCTCGATTGGGTAATCTAATTTTCATTCTTTCTGTCGATTGCTTTGGTTTCTTTTACATCTATTTTGGTTGTCTTTGTTATTACTGTTAAAGTATATGTTGCATATGGATATAAGGTTATTTAGGACATTTCTCATGTATAGGTTTTCATTCTTATAAACATCAACAATTATCATGAAATAGGCTTTGAGATAGCAATGTTTCCTTTTTTTTAGGCTCATGTTTTGAATGAGCAAGGGAATCTAATGGAGCTAGTAGATCCAAGGTTGGGATCAGACTTCAACAAAAAAGAGGTGATGACGATGATCAATGTGGCTCTACTATGTGCTCATGCTTCTGCAGCCGTCAGACCTTCAATGTCTTCAGTTGTGAGCATGCTTGAAGGCAGGATCTCTGTTCAGGAGTTGGTTCCAGATTCAAGTTTCTCCAAAGATGAGGCAATGAAGAAAAAGTATCAACAGATGGAAGAAATGAATATGGACAAGAGCCAGATTCAGGTTTTGATGGCTGAGAGCGAGACACGGAGTATCTCAACAGTTGGTCCATGGACTGATTCTTCTACATCTGCTGTCGATCTCTATTCAGTCAATTTGACTTCTGGTTATTGGGAGACAAAAGAATAAAGAAAATGGTAATCTTTTTCTTGATTATTTGTGAATATATCTTTACTTGAAATTTTCAATATATATTTGCCTTTTTTCCCTTTTTAACTTAAATTTTTGTTTAGATATCCTTTTTTCTTTTTCCTGCTTATCACCATGATATTTGTTCAAGTCATGATTACAGAAGTTTTTGGCATGATAATTCTATATTACGAGATCGGGTTTACATAAAAACAACCAATTGTTCTCGACTCAAATAACCATTTCCCTTTCCATACAATAACTGAAACAATATGTTTTTCTTTTTCTGTTTCCTTTCCTTTACAGCATGTTTTGATCGAGAGAATAGATAGGAAGAGAAAGAGTAAGAGTACCTTATTCAAATTCTCTCTTTTCCTCTCCCTCCATACTCCCAAACAAGAATGAATTAACGTTGGCTATGGTAGGACATAAATGTGAGGAGAATATAAGTGAGGAAAGAAAGATGAGAAGAAGAAAAGAAAAATTTATCTTCCCATTATGTTTCTGATAGAGAGGATGGAAAAGTTAAAAGAAAGAAGAAAAAAGCAAAAAGAAAAAGAAGAAAAAAGGAACAAGCTTATTTTACCTTCCACTCCTCAATCCTCCTAATATGAGAAAATTGTGCTTTGAACATGTTTCTTTCTAATTTTTTTCCTTAGTTTTATTTCATACTAAATGATAAAAAGTGATCTCCTTCAAAATTCTTTCCTCGATCACTTTTCTTTCCTCTCTATGTTTTTTCTTTTAACTTTTATTAGCCATATGTATAAACTGGGAGGTTGAGGACAACCTACATGTCTTATGGAGGTTCTTCTCATCTCCCATCCTCCATCGAAGACCATACTCAAGAGTGTGAATGGCCCAGTGAAGGGCATTGTGATGAGGTATAGCCCATTGAGGGGCGTTGTGGTAAATGCGAGCCACTGAGTAGCATTTCTTATTTTGGCCTTGTTTTCATGAATGATCATAAATGAAATTTTACTTATATTTAACCGTGAAATTATCACTATTTCATATGAAAGGTTATCCCGTTTTTAAGAGTTTTATGATGTGTTATAACTAGTTAAATAGCATTTACTTCAAAGCATGATTTGACAGTGTAATTATGGTTTTAGAAAATTAAATATATCTGTTAGTATATCCCCTAAGCCCTTACTTCTTGGTGATTGTATGATGCATGTAGTAGAATATGTAGACGTGAATTTTCTACCGGAATTTATCTCACCACTACTAAGCTATATAGCTTACCCCAAATTTACTTTTCAGTTGTGTCATAGGTTCTGGATTTTGATCAACCCCAGTGATCGTTGGTATGTGTAAGTTGGAGTATGACATCTCGCATTCTCATAAAGTCTTAATTGTGACTCTTCATTTCGAGTATTTCACCTTCGGTTTCTTGTATCCCCCACAATTGTATTACGTTTTTGAGAATTTTTAAGCCTTGTAATTTATTAAAGAGAATTTGGGATTTTATGTATGAGCTACAAGTAGTAAGTTTTAATTTATGGATGAATATTTGATTGAGTTGATTTGATGATTGTGATGGGTTTTAAATTATGAAATTTGGTTTATTTTGAATCACACCGTACACAGTTAGTGATTGTCTTTTTTTGGGTGCATGTCGTTAGAATTCAAGCCTTCATGAATACTTCTCCAAGTAAGAGAGGGATTATAGCCCAATTTCGCGTTACGACAGTAAGTTGTGGGGAAATATTTGTGACTGCAAAAATGTTTTGAGATTCAGAAGCTTGCTTTCTTCTATTACAAGTGTTAGATATGGTTTGTCATTTTGGAGTAAAAGCAGGCTCATTCTTCTTTTCATTGTTACATCATCATGCAAGAGTACAAATTGTAGTAAGAAAAACAAGAATTAAAAAATGTGGTTGTTTTGACGCTAGTAAGACATTAAACACAAAATTAAATAGAAGAATGATTCTTTTTAATCTTGTCTATATATATGTGTTAATTTCTTTTCTTTCATCAAGCTAAAGACGAAGCTATAAAACAAACAGATCCCTGTGAGTGGTTGAAATTGAATTTTGTGTAACCTAGATTTGGGTGTATTCGAGAATTTGGGTTTAAGAAGTTTTATCTCTCTTGATTTATACTCCAATTTTGATTATAGTGAAATCTTTCATCGTCGCTCATGTACATAGGAGTTTTAGCTCCAAACTATGTAAATGTTTGTGTCTATTTATTTTTCCGTTGCTTTAATCCTAACAAATTGGTATCAGAGTTGTTGTTAAGATCGATCTTGGCACGATATCTTCTACCACTTCGTACGAGACACAAAAATTTGATGGAAGCAATCTAACTTAACCCAAAAATGGTTTGAAAAAGACGTTGGGGAATAAGAAGATGCCTAATACGATGACAGATGAACAAAAATTGGATATGGATAAAAAGGCCTTGATTGCAATTCAATTGTGTTTGTCATATTGAGTCTTGCGTGAACTTTTTATAGAGAAAATTGTTGCTGATTTATTGGGTAAGTTAGAGTCTCTGTATATGATGAAATATCTCACCAACAAACTGTTCTTGAAGCAACAATTGTATTTGTTGTGTATAGCAGGAGGTACATCAATGAAATATCATGTTGATGAATTTAATTTCATTATTACTAATTTGAATTCAATGGAAGTTAAATTAGAGGATGAGGGTCGGGTCATGCTATTGTTGTGTTCCTTACCACCATTGTTTACACACTATATGAAAATTTTTATATTTGGTAGAGATATAATTTCTTTAGAATATGTTAAAGCCTCTTTATTTTCTAAAGAATTGGTTGAGTGACATATGTTTGGGAATAATTATGAGAAACAAGGTCAAGGTGATACCCTAATAACTAGAGGTTCTAGAGGCATATCTAGATAAAGGGGTTCAAGTAACAGTAGCCGGAAATTCTGATCTAAGTCCATAAATAAGAATGTGACAAGTCATTACTGTAAGAAAAATGGACATTACAAGTCTAAGTGTTGGAATTTGAAAAAGAAAATTCAAGAAGAAAAAATTCCGAATCAATGTCAAAATCGAAATTAGAATCAAAATCGGAATAGGGATCGTAAAGAGAAATAACCTGAAGCTAATGTTAGAGAATAAGACTTTGATGACTATGATTGTGTCCTTACTGCCCGTGGTAATGGGTTCTTTATGTCTGATTGGATTATGGATTCAACTTGTTCCTATAATATTTGCAAAAAAAAAATAATAATTGATTTTTAGAATATGAGTCTTATGATGAAGTTTCCTTGTTGGGTGATGACGCGGCTCGAAAAATTACTAGTATAGGAACTGTCCAGATCAGAATGCACGAATGTAAAATGGTACAAGTATTCATCTAAAGGTGGAGTTATGAAAGTTAGCAGAGGTGCTCTGGTTGTCATGAAAGCAAAGATTACTTCGCCAAATTTGTATGTTTTGCACGGTACTACTGTTATTGGTTCAGTGGATGCTTCTACTATGTCAAATTCAGACGTTACAAAATTGTGGCATTTGAGATTAGGTCACATGAGTAAAAATGGACTAACTTTGTTGAGCAAAAGAAGTTTTTGTGGACATAATACAGGTAAAATGGAATTATGTGAGCATTGTATTTTTGGTAAATTGAAAGGAGTTAGCTTCAGAACAACAATTCAAAAAACCAAAGGTATTGTGAATTATATTCACTCTCACATGTTCCATCTAAGGATGGTGCTAGGAATATACTTACTTTCATTGATGATTACTCAAGGAAATCTTAGGTGTATATGTTGAAGACCAAGGATAAGCCATTCAAGCGCTTAAGCAGTAGAGAACCATGATTGAGCAATCATGGTAGCATATAAAGTGGTTGAGGACAGATAATGGTTTGGAATTTTTCTCAGATGAGTTAGATGACTACTGCAGAGATGAATGTATTGTTAGACACGAGACAGTCAGAGGGTACACCATAATAGAATGGGGTTGTTGAGTGAATGAACAAAACTCTTTTGGAGAAAGCTCGTTGTATACTCTCAAATGCTGATTTAACTTAAAGAGTTTTGGGCAGAGGCGGCATCCACTGCGTGTTATTAAGTAAATCGATCTCCTACTATAGCTATAGAGTTCAAAACCCCACATGAGGTATGGTATGGTAACCCTCATGATTAGTCTATGATAAAAATATTTGAATGTCTTGAATATGTATATGTTAATGATGAAAAATTAGAGGCTACATCTAAAAATTACATTTTTCTTGGTTATGTTGATGGTGTGAAAGGATATAGATTGTGGTGTCTTAATCCTAAGTCACCTAAATTTCTCATTAGTCGTGATGTTACTTTTAATGGATCTATTATGCTTAACCCGAAGAAAAAAAAGTTTGTTGCTTATGATTTTGATTAGGGTGAGTGCACATAAAAGGTGGAGTTGGAAAGTTTTGATTCAAATCCTATGCAAAATATTTCAACACAGCTTGTTTCTCAACAGACTCAGAATAAATCTTATAGTAGCCAAACATAGACCGAGGAGAGAGACTAGACTACCATTAAGGTACAATAATATTGTTTTGTCTAGTAATACTAATGCAATTGTCTATGCTTTGTCAGTTTCACTAGAAACTAATGATGCTAGTAAACTTTCCAGATATAGAGAAACCATTACTTGTAGATTCTTTAAAATGGTTGGTAGCCATGCATAAAGAAATGGAGTCTCTGAAGACATGAAAATTGATAAAACCACTAATGGGTAAAAGGACAGTTGGTTGTAAATGGATATTCAAGAAAAAGGAAGGCATTACTGGGATTGAAAATGCAAGACATAAAGCACGTTTGGTTGCTAAGAGATACAATCAGGTTGTAGAGTTTGATTTTAATGATGTATCCTCTTCGGTTGTGAAGCATAGTTCTATTCGTGTTCTCTTATCATTGGTTGCTATGCAGAATTTGGAATTAGAACAGCTCGATGTTAAAACCATGTTTTTGCATGGTGAGCTTGAAGAGAAAATTTACATGCATCAGCCTGAGGGCTTTGTTATTGAAGGCAAGGAAAACTATGTTTGTTTGTTGAAGAAGTCCATATATAGTTTGAAACAATCTCATTGTCAGTGGTACAAGCCGTTTAACTCTTTCATGGTAAGTAATGGGTATTCGAGAAGCAAGTATGACAATTATGTGTATTTTAGAAAGCTTGTCGATGGATCGTTCATTTATCTATTGTTTTATGTGGATGATATAAAGTAAATCTAAGATTGTTAGCGTGAAAGCACTGCTCAGCAATGAATTTGAGATAAAAAAATTTGGGTTCAGCTAAGAAGACTTTTAGTATGGAGATCAAAAGAGATAGAGGTGCGGGTTTGTTAAATTTGACACAAGAGAGGTACATTAAAAAAGTTTTGGAACGTTTTGGCATAAAGAATATCAAACCTGTTAGTATTCCTCTTGCTAATCACTTTAGACTTTCAGCTGCTTTGTCTCTATAAATAGATGAAGACAAATAGTACATGTCACGTGTTCCTTATTCCAGTGTAGTTGGGAGTTTCATGTATGCCATAGTTTACACCCGTCCAAATATTGCACAGGCTATCTGTGTGGTTAGAAGGTATATGGGTAATCCTAGGAATGAGCATTGGAGAGCTGTTAAATGGATACTTCGATATCTTAGAGGTACTTCTGACATATTTTGAAGTTTGAAAGCTACAAGAGCAATGTTGTTGGTTATGTTGATTCAGACTTTGTATGCAATCTTGACAAAAGAAGATCTATTACATGTTATGTATTTGCTCTGGGTGGATGCATTGTTAGGTTCATGATGTGATAGTCAAAGTGTCATCCACTTAACTAAGGATCAAATGTTACATGAGAGAACTAAGCATATTTATGTTCGTTACCATTTTGTTCGAGACATAAATGACAGTGTTATTGTTGTGAAGAAAATTGGGGGAACAGATAATCCAATTGTAAACTGAGGTACAAACCCAAGAGGGGGGTGAATTAGGTTTTAAAAACTTTTTGCTAATTAACACACAAGTTTTTAACAATTTAATCAAGCAAGGCACACAAGAAATAATATGCTTGAAATTAAAGGAGTAAAGGAAGAGAATATGCAAACTCCGTTTATAATGGTTCGACAATATCATAATCTTTTCGACCCTACGTCCACTCTCTTCAAGGAACCTCCTTGAAGTAATCCACTAAATATAGTCGAGCAACTTCATGGGCGTTGCACAAACCTTACAAGCAATCTCTTGAAATTACAAAGAAGTGTTTAATCCTAAACACTCTAAGAGTTACACCAATTATTTCTCTTTACAATGAATGGTGTTAAATGTAAAAGAAAGGTAGAGAGATAGCAATGAATGCTTTACAAGATGAAGATTATCTCCCTTTCAAGAACAAGCTTAAAGAATGGCGCACAATAAACTTTTCAAGGCTTTTGAAAGTATTAATGAGCTATGAATCAAATTGAATGTTCTCTCTTGTTGTTTAAATGCTCATTGACGTAGTTTTTATAGCTTTGGTCTTATATGGCCATTAGACACTGATTTGGTAGGTTTATAGCATTAAATGCTCAAGTCTTGCGTCTCAAATGGTCATATTTTCAAATTATCAGTCTACAGAGTCCTTGTACCAGTCGACTGGGTCAAGTAAAAGAAGTTCACTTTTAGGCTTAGGGAGAGTACCAGTTGACTAGGTTATAGGACAAGTCGACTGGATTAAGTTACCAGTCGACTAGAAACTTACTGTGCTTTTTACTAGTCGACTGAGTTGTCCAAAAAACTAGTTTTTATATTTAAAACAGTTTTCGACTTAAAGACTTTTGTCGTATTTGTTTTTGTCAAATCCTTGTTTCAAACATTGTTCAAACCTTTTTCCTTCTTTCAATAGATTTTTACATTTGGGGTTTCTTGTATGACCAAAATTCTTAATATTCGAACTTTATAAGCAGATAATTTTCGACTATCACAATCATAAGATGGACCAAACTAACTTTAAGCAGTTTCCAATTGTAGAATACCAACTTGTAGTCTTTTGCCAAACTCCTAATTGAGTCGAGCCCAATTACATAGAGAGGGGTAAGGAATTAATTTTTTATTTAAGGTTTACTTACTGTTTATTTCAGTGTAAATTTCAGTTTATTACCGTTAAAATAGTTTTTAATATTTTTTTGATAAAACAATTATGGAATTGATTTTTTTATTTAGTAAAACAGTTATGAAAATTGACAATTGCTATGACACAAATTCATTTTATTAAAAATTATTTGTCAACTTTTGATTCTTTCCAATCAAAAGATAAATTATCTTTTCTTTATTTATTTTTGACAGGAAAGTCGGTAATTATTAGACACTAACCAAAAAGGAAAAAATAAATAAATAAAGGAGAAAAGAAACATAAGGAGAAAACTGCCTCATGCCCTTCATGGAAATAACCTAATTCACTGCTCATATACACTGATTTATAGAATTAATTTCTTCATTAAACGATCCAATCGAACTGCATTAAAGTACTTTCTTCATATAATAGGATTGTGATATCAACCACCCAATTAGCCTTGCATTTTATGATATTGATTCTAAAGAATTTATGAAATAATTTATATATATATATATATATATATATTTAAAAAATAATTTTTAAAAATTGAACGTATAAAATAATTATTTTATTAAAAATTAAATAATTTTTAATTTCATTACTGTTTTATCGAGACACAATGCACCAAATGTTTCCTGTTCGATAAACAGAAACAAATCCCTCCATTAAGATTTCACCAAATCTCTCTCTGTATATATGTATATATATATATATATATATATATATATATATATATATATATATAGAGAGAGAGAGAGGCTTTTCTAGTAGCACAACTACAATTTTATATATATATATATAGAGAGAGAGAGAGAGGCTTTTCTAGTAGCACAACTACAATTTCCTCTCTCTCTGTCTTTGAGAGAGAAAGACAAATGGGCTTTCGGGTTCATAGCAGTTACTCTGTTTCTTCTTCTTTGCTGCTAGTTCTTGCTCTTCTTCTTTGTCTACACCAGGCAATCAATGCAAGTAGCTGTGATCTGTTCACCGGAAAGTGGGTTTTAGACCCATCCTACCCTCTCTACAATGCCTCCGCGTGTTCCTTCATACAACGGGAGTTTAGTTGCCAGAAGAATGGACGGCCGGATCTGGACTACACCAAGTACAGATGGCAGCCTCTAGGTTGCAATTTAGCAAGGTATTATACCATTTTCTCTCTTGTCAATTTAAATGGTAACGGTACCCCTTTTTAATTATCACCATTATTTTTTCCTTTTTTTTTCTTTAAAAGTTTGATATTTTTTTTTTTAGTTTCAAAAGAATTTTTTTATATTTTTATAATGCATAATTATTATCATTATTTTACCTTTTTTTTCTTTTCTCGCAAAACGTGATTGTCTCCTTTTATCATCGTCAAAGAGCTAAGTTGTAATACTACTTGGTAAAAAAAAGGGAACATTTGTTTCCCTTTTTTGTTTTTTTTTAAGAGATCAAAATATTAAAAGTACAATGATTAGGGGTGGATTTGAGATGAGTTTCGAATCAAACACGAGTTAAGAAAATTAAACTTGAACTCAACTCGTAAAGTAAAATTCAAGCTTGAATTCGGTTCACGAGCCAATTCGAGCTTGAGCTCGAACGGAGCTTTTCAAAATAAAATAATAAATGTTTTTTTCGAAATAAAATAGATAAAATAGATATTTATATTTTTGAAATAAATAAATAAATATTTTTATAATATATATGTACATATATAAAATAAATATTATATATAATATTTATTTAATTTATTAATTAATCGAACTGGCTTGTGAGTCTAACGAATCGAGTTTGACATTGCTCGAACTCAATTCGATTAGCTAACCAAATCAAAATCATCACTCAAATTCGATTTAATCAAGTTTTGAGTCTAGCTGTTCGACTCAATTGAATGATGATGATATGCCAAATAGATTGTTAAAGATTAGTTTTAGCAAGGATAATGGTTTTACCCAGTGAATTTTGATATCATTTAATGATAAAATAGTATTATTTAGTAAAATATCATTAGACATTAATTTAATCATGTCAGTTCATATTTCATATCTAATGTCATTAAAATTGGTTGTTAATTACCAAACTCTTAGTAATTGAAAAAGATCTTAACCATAACTATTAGATCAAAAGAAATACGTACTTAATTGCAACATAATCAGCAAAGTGTGCACCATATTTAATGGTATTATTGTGGTTAATTATAAATTTTATAATAAAATCATATTGGCATTTTGACTTAGATTTAATCATCAATGCCCAGTCTTGATTTGATAATTAATTAATTATTTTAATGCTTTTTAATTCAATAATTAATTAACTTCTTACTTTGTTAGTAGTATACTAGTATCTGTTATTCATGTACCCTTTGGAGGAGGTTATGAATTCTAATCAACAGAAATAACGTTAAATATCTCTAAAAATGATTTATTAAAAATATTAAAAAGCAAAAAATAATTTATAAAATTTTGAATTTAAGTTAAAAATAATTTTTACTGTTGTTTTATTAAATAATAAAATAATTTTTAACTTTGTTGTTGTTTAGTTAAAAAATTGTTTCACCAAACATTGTTTTAAAAATTGTTTTATAATCTATAAACCGAAATTATCGAGTAAACTTCGTTTTTCATCCTTCAAGTTTACATCACGTTTTATTTTAGTTTTTGAAGTTTAAAACATTATTTATTCAAGAAAATAATGAATTCAGTTTTTTACACTCATGTTGCAACCTTTTGGAAATCAAAATTTACTTTTGTTTTTGTGTTCTTTCTTTTAAATTTTATATAACGGTAAAAATTTCATTATATTTAAAATAAATTTCAATCTTTCTAATACTACATGTTCTGAATTATTTTCTTATCGTAGATGTTATTGATTTATATTAATTAAAACTTCTTTCAATCATAAGCTCACACTTTGATCAATTCATTTTAATTTTAGAAAAAAAATAGAGATTAATTCCAAATCCAGATAAATCTTGAACTAATAAAATTTTTGCGTCATGTAGATTTAATGGTCTGGATTTCTTAGAAAGGTTTAGGGGGAAGAAAATCATGTTCGTCGGCGATTCTTTGAGCCTAAATCAGTGGCAATCCTTGACATGTATGCTTCACTCTCAAGTACCAAATGCCAAATACAACCTAACAAGAGAGGGGATGTCTCTTCATTTACATTTATGGTAAGCTCTCCATCACAAATATCCTCTTATTTATTTATTTATGTTTATTAAATTAAAGTAAATAAGAATTTTTAGTATTTTCCCTATTATGAAAGTCTTGGACATTAAATCTATAATCATAAGAAGGGTAAAACTAAATTCAATTTATGTAAAAGAAAATTCAAGTTCACCTAAAGTAGTAAATTTATCATAATGAAGGTTTTTTTTCTTTTCTTTCTAATTGTCACAAGTACAACAACAAAAGAAAGAGAAAGGAAACAATGGCTTAAAAAAGAAATAAAAAATATATCTCCCATTACCGGAATGGCCGGTATCACCAAAATCCTGTTGACATCATTGGTATCGGCTAGTAAGTATCAAACGCAAGATAAAAACGTGTGTATCTTGATACCGGTTTGTCCAAAAATAGGTAGGTACCGGCGGCATCGATCGGTATGATACGAAAATTTATAACTTTGATATGAAGTTCGTGAAGTTCATTTTAAAAAATTTTATGTTCTCAATACTAAAATAAATAATCATGATCTATCATCTAAAATATATTTATGAAAATTTTAAAATTATAAAAAATCAACATGTTTTAATAAACGTTAATTTATGATCTAATCTCTAGTTTTTAGTTCAAAATTTTATAACATTTAAACCGTTGATGAAATATAGATAAAATCATATATTAGAGTGATCATTTTTTTATTAAAATTTTATGTGATGATATATTATACAAGTTTTATTGAACTGTAAAATCCAATCTTGAATTTTTTTTAAAAAATTATTATTTTTTGAATGAAACTTAACGAACTCCATATAATGAATTTCAACTAAGCTTTTGTTATTATTCTTGGATTAGCAATAACTTATGGTTTAACACACTGTATTTTTCAGATGGGATTTCATTCAAATAGAAAGCCAAATTAAAAAAGACATGGATCGCATGCTTGCATTCGAGATAGCACTAATAACATGGGGTAAATGGGTGAACACCAATATAGATCCCACAAAAACTATGGTCTTTTTCCAAGGAATTTCCCCATCACATTACAAGTAAGATCTTTAAAACCATCCAAAGTTTTAAGTCCTAAATAGTGTGCATATTTAATCGCACATCTCAGTATCTGTTTTCGATGTTGATATTAGTGGAACCCTATGGGAAGAACCAGGAGCAAAGAGCTGTGAGGGGCAAAAACAACCATTACTAAGCTCAACATATCCAGGAGGGTTGCCACCAGAGATGGGCGTGCTGAAGAAAGTGTTAAGCAAGATTTCGAAACCTGTCACGTTGCTTGATATAACAACTCTCTCACTGCTACGTAAAGATGGACATCCTTCGATTTATGGTTTAGGTGGACAAACAGGAATGGATTGCAGCCATTGGTGTCTTGCTGGTGTTCCAGATACTTGGAATGAGATTCTTTACAATTTTGTTAACAATCCTACCCAAAAGAGAAAAAATGAAAAAGATGAACGCAAAAAAGAACACTAATTGATTTGTTAGTACCAATATAGTGGTATAGTGACATGGGATCGTGGGCCTGATTGATTATTCTTTGTAATGGTCTAGGAAAGTATATGTTGGATTTCCCAAAAGATGAATAAAATTGTTCTTGCTAGCTAATAGGTATTTGACGATAATTCTCATTTCTTGGGTTGTGAAATTCAATTCAATTCAGTTTGCAGGATATGCTCCTCTTTATGCTATGTTACTAATATGTTACTTGCCTAGCAAACCATAGTAGTCAAATTTGTTTTACCATTAAGAAGGTTTGGGGTGAGGAATGCATTTTTCGTCCCGTCACTAAAATCTATCCTTCTCGTCTCTATACCTGACAAAGGTTTTTTTTTTTATTCTCATTCTCCATCCCTATCTCTCGAGAAGAAATATAAATCCCACCCTTGTATCATTTGCCTATCAAGAAGGGAATTCTTCATTAACAAATCTGGTATTTTTTCATGAGACTGTTATGAATTCTATTTTTTTTTATTTTGCTTTTTGGGTTATAATATATGTTTGTGATTTGTGTTATATTCTCCTTAGATATTATTGTTTTCCCTTGGATCTGTGCGTGTTCAGTATCATTGTGGTTTTCAGTTTCTTGTGTTGTATTTTAATAAATTGAAAATGAAAAAAAAAACATGATTTAGTGTACCATTTAATTAGGTGAAGATCATTGAAGAAAATTTTAGATGAATAACGCATGTTAAATGAATGTCACATTATCTAATAGTGTTGAGTGTTGATGAGACTCTCGATCAATAATACAATGATCCAAATTTCCCAGTAAAAGAATTTTAGGTCTTGGTTCTTAATTGACTAAATAGGTATTTTCGTCCTTAAGGTTTACTCGTTTTAATATTTTAGTACTTGACGTTTCAATTTAAATAATATGAGATTAAGGTTTCAATCCGTTAACAATCAAATACTCACCGTCAAGTATTGGGTAAAAAAATGTGGAGCTTAATTAGCAATTCAATCGAAAAAAATAATTGATGCCATGTGTTCTTCATCCATATGCTTTCAAATAAAAAAAATAAATCTTAAAACTAATAAAACACCGTGCAAAACCAAAAATAAAATTAAAATGTTAAAAATAAAATTTCTCTTCTTCTTCAATTACAAAACCACAAAATCTTTTGCCCAAACAATTACTATTATTGTAATCACAATTGTGATAAAGCATCTTGATTCTCGAAAAGAAAAAAAATAATCTTTCTTAAAACATTGCTCGCATCTTTTTTAAGGAGAGAAAACTGGGAGTTAAAAATGGCATTTCATTTTCTTTCTGCCCAAATAATATCTTTTATTTTTGAAAATTTTCAGAAAAAACTTCAAAATCCTTTATCTATCTATAGTTCGCGAAATCAAGAGAGACTTTTCTCTCATTTTCCTTGAAACCAAACAACTTCTCTCACTGATTCCTATCCCAAATTGATAGTTTTTTTTTTTTATTTCTTTACTCATTTCTCAACAAGAAAACTTTAGTTTTTAAGTGTTGACCCGTATTTAATTTTAATAATGACAAAACAATATTTTATCTGTGCTAACAGTTTTATCTTTAGTTCAAAGACAAAATGCAAATTATGCACTTGAGAGATACCAGAAGAAAACTGAAGGCCTAGAACAAACTCTAAGGTAATTCATCAAGTGTAAACTCTTTACTTTCAAATCTTAGATTTCTTTATGGCTCATCTTGATAAAAAAAAAATATTTTGGACAAAAAGAACCATTGTGTTTGGAAAATGAATTTGAAAATAGAATTCTATGTTTCAGATCATTCAGTTGACTGAATAATACAATTCAGTTGATTGACTGAATGATATATATAATCAACAGAAGGAAGATATCTGATTCAAAATGATTTTAAAAATACATCCAATCGACTGAATAACTTTATCCCATTGATTGAACGGGCATTTGCAACGGTAATGTTTTCCACTAGACAACATAAAACAATGCAACATAGGTTTTAAACGACCACTTTTCTTAAAAGTAAAGTATGGATAGGAGTTTTTGTCTCCTAAGCCCACTAAGGCTTGTCCCTAACGGTCTCTTAGACTTTGGGCTATAAAAACCCATCTCAAATGAGTTTTCAAAAAAACATTCTAGCATCTGATCAATTAAGAAAAACTATTCTTCATTTCAAAAACTTATCTTTACTTACAAAAGCTTTCAAAAATCTTCTTGAGTCATATTTAGAAAGTTTTGTCCTTAAAAATAGATATTATTTTCAGTTGTAAAAGCTCAATAGTAATCTCTCTCTTGTACTCTCAACAATTCTCAAACACAATCCTTATTTGTAAGAGCGTGTATAACTCTTACTTGAAAGAATTGAGTTTTTGTAACGGTTCGAATTAAGTAATCACTCATAAAATTACTTGGTTGTAACGGTCCGAGCAACACTTATAAGATTGTTTGTGTAAACGGTTTAAGGAATACTCGGAAGTTGCTTGTTTAGTGCAAACCTTCGAGGAGAATTCTTGAAGAAAGTAGACGTAGAGTCGAAAGAATTTTTGATATTGCTGAACCACTATAAAATCATGTTTACAATTTTTTATCCCTTAGCTCCTTTTAAATTATGCAATTTATTTTGTTAGTATAATTGTTAGTTTTAATTATTGAAAAACTTATTTGTAATGTGCAAAAAGTTTTTAAAACCCAATTCACTCCCTCTTGGATTGTTTTTTCACTTACAATGAGAAAAAAACCAAAAGAAGAAAACCAAAAATAACGACATGTTTGGGTAACAGTTTTCTGTTTTTTAGTTTTCGAAAATAAAAATTGAAAACAGTTTTCTGAAGAAAATATGTTTGGATAATCTTATTTTGAAAACTGTTTGGTACACCTTGTAATTATTTTTAGTTTCGAGTTTAAATTTTAAATATATATATATATTAATTTTATTTATCATATTTACTAAATATTTAAAAATAATTAATATTATTTTATTTTCAAAATTTTAATATTTTTTACATACCATGGAGGAAGAATGAAAATAGAGAAGTGAATACTGATTTTAGGGCTATTTTTTAAAAATTATGTCAAAAAATACCAATTTAGAGTTTTTCAAAAAACAATTTTTGAAAACTAGTTTTTTAAAATCTATTTTAAAAAATTGCTTTTGAAAACTGTTACCAAACAGAGCCTAACTTTCTCTTCGAGCTTTTGAAACTGATCACAGCAGCTATTAATCCAAAAATCAACAATACTCAAAAATATATTTTGCCAAAACAGTGCCGGACACTGCCACAAGCGGAATGGATCTTGAGCGACATAAATCTTGCAGTGTAGCGTGAGAGGAAGGAGGAGGAGGAAGATGAAGAAAGAGGAGGAGAGGGATTTTTGGATTTCTCAATTTTTTTCCTTTTCTTTTGTTTTCCAGAATTAGATAATCAATATTTTTTCCCTTTTTTTAATTTTCTGATTTTATTATTTGTTTTCCTTGAATAAATGAGATAAGGAAGAAAGATGATGATGATAGAGTGTTTTAGAGTTTTTTTTCCCCTGGAATTTGAAAAAAAAAGGATATTGTGATATTTGAGTCACAAGAAAAATGAGAGAAAATATTTATTCCTTGACAAATTCAGATTTGACTAGTGCATAAAAAAAAAACGTTGGAGCATTGCCAAAACAGTGCCGGACACTGCCATAAGCAGAATAGATCTTGAGCGACATAAATCTTGCAGTGTAGCGTGAGAGAAAGGAGGAGGAGGAAGATGAAGAAATAGGAGGAGAAGGATTTTTTGATTTCTCAATTTTTTTTCCTTTTCTGTTGTTTTCCAGAATTAGATAATCAATATTTTTTCTCTTTTTTTAATTTTCCGATTTTATTTTTTGTTTTCCTTGAATAAATGAGATAAGGAAGAAAGATGATGATGATAGTGTTGTGGAGTTTTTTTTCCCCTGGAATTTGAAAAAAAAAAAGGATATTGTGATATTTGAGTCACAAGAAAAATGAGAGAAAATATTTATTCCTTGACAAATTCAGATTTAATTCAGATTTGACCAGCGCAGTAAAAAAAACGTCGGAGCATTGCCAAAACAGTGCCGGACACTGCCACAAGCGGAATAGATCTTGAGCGACATAAATCTTGCAGTGTAGCATGAGAGGAAGGAGGAGGAGGAAGATGAAGAAAGAGGAGGAGAGGGATTTTTGGATTTCTCAAATTTTTTTCCTTTTCTTTTGTTTTCCAGAATTAGATAATCAATATTTTTCCCTTTTTTTAATTTTCCGATTTTATTTTTTGTTTTCCTTGAATAAATGAGATAAGGAAGAAAGATGATGATGATAGAGTGTTGTGGAGTTTTTTTTCCCCTGGAATTTGAAAAAAAAGGATATTGTGATATTTGAGTCACAAGAAAAATGAGAGAAAATATTTATTCCTTGACAAATTCAGATTTGACTAGCGCAGTAAAAAAAACGTTGGAGCATTGCCAAAACAGTGCCGGACACTGCCACAAGCGGAATAGATCTTGAGCGACATAAATCTTGCAGTGTAGCGTGAGAGGAAGGAGGAGGAGGAAGATGAAGAAAGAGGAGGAGAAGGATTTTTGGATTTCTTAATTTTTTTTCCTTTTCTTTTGTTTTCCAGAATTAGATAATCAATATTTTTTCCCTTTTTTTAATTTTCCGATTTTATTTTTTGTTTTCCTTGAATAAATGAGATAAGGAAGAAAGATGATGATGATAGAGTGTTGTGGAGTTTTTTTTCCCCTGGAATTTGAAAAAAAAAAAAGGATATTGTGATATTTGAGTCACAAGAAAAATGAGAGAAAATATTTATTTTTTGACAAATTCAGATTTGACTAGCGCAGTAAAAAAAACGTTAAAGCATTGCCAAAACAGTGCCGAACACTGCCACAAGCGGAATAGATCTTGAGCGACATAAATCTTGCAGTGTAGCGTGAGAGGAAGGAGGAGGAGGAAGATGAAGAAAGAGGAGGAGAAGGATTTTTGGATTTCTCAATTTTTTTTTCCTTTTCTTTTGTTTTCCAGAATTAGATAATCAATATTTTTTTCCCTTTTTTTAATTTTCCGATTTTATTTTTTGTTTTCCTTGAATAAATGAGATAAGGAAGAAAGATGATGATGATAGAGTGTTGTGGAGTTTTTTTTTCCCTTGGAATTTGAAAAAAAAAAGGATATTGTGATATTTGAGTCACAAGAAAAATGAGAGAAAGTATTTATTCCTTGACAAATTCAGATTTGACCAGCGCAGTAAAAAAAAAACGTCGGAGCATTGCTAAAACAGTGCCGGATACTGCCACAAGCGGAATAGATCTTGAGCGACATAAATCTTGCAGTGTAGCGTGAGAGGAAGGAGGAGGAGGAAGATGAAGAAAGAGGAGGAGAAGGATTTTTGGATTTCTCAAATTTTTTTCCTTTTCTTTTGTTTTCCAGAATTAGATAATCAATATTTTTTCCCTTTTTTTTATTTTCCGATTTTATGTTTTTGTTTTCCTTGAATAAATGAGATAAGGAAGAAAGATGATGATGATAGTGTTGTGGAGTGTTTTTTCCCTGGAATTTGAAAAAAAAAAAGGATATTGTGATATTTGAGTCACAAGAAAAATGAGAGAAAATATTTATTCCTTGACAAATTCAGATTTGACCAGCGCAGTAAAAAAAAACGTCGGAGCATTGCCAAAACAGTGCCGGACACTGCCACAAGCGGAATAGATCTTGAGCGACATAAATCTTGCAGTGTAGCGTGAGAGGAAGGAGGAGGAGGAAGATGAAGAAAGAGGAGGAGAGGGATTTTTGGATTTCTCAATTTTTTTTCCTTTTCTTTTGTTTTCCAGAATTAGATAATCAATATTTTTTCCCTTTTTTTAATTTTCCGATTTTATTTTTTGTTTTCCTTGAATAAATGAGATAAGGAAGAAAGATAATGATGATAGTGTTGTGGAGTTTTTTTTCCCCTGGAATTTGAAAAAAAAAAAAAAGATATTGTGATATTTGAGTCACAAGAAAAATGAGAGAAAATATTTATTCCTTGACAAATTCAGGTTTGTCCAGTGTAGTAAAAAAAAAAACGTTGGAGCATTGCCAAAATAGTGCCGGACATTGCCACAAGCAGAATAGATCTTGAGCGACATAAATCTTGTAGTGTAGCATGAGAGGAAAGAGGAGGAGGAAGATGAAGAAAGAGGAGGAGAAGGATTTTTGGATTTCTCAATTTTTTTTCCTTTTCTTTTGTTTTCCAGAATTAGATATTCAATATTTTTTCCCTTTTTTTAATTTTCTGATTTTTTTTTTGTTTTCCTTGAATAAATGAGATAAGGAAGAAAGATTATGATGATGGAGTGTTGTGGAGTTTTTTTCCCCCTGGAATTTGAAAAAAAAAGAGGATATTGTGATATTTGAGTCACAAGAAAATGAGAGGAAATATTTATTTTGGAAAATTTAGGTTTTTAAAATTATTTTATGGTTATTTATTTAATTTTAAAATATTATAATTTTTTTTATAATTTATATATATAAGAGCCAATGTACTATTGAGAGGCGGCTAATTTTTTTTCTCTTCCTAAATTTCAATGTCTTCCAGGGTTAGAATGAAACTGAGTGTAAACCTTAAAGGCAGAAACGACTATTTAGCCGTTAATTATTTTCATGTTTCTTGTTTCCAAATTTATGGAAACAAAAAGTAAAAGACAATAGGAACAAATCTCGTTCTCCTTGGGTTTTGGGAAATTGGTAACCAGAAACGTGTTGGAAACAAGTCCAGCGTTTCGTACCATATTCCCTTCTTGGCCCGGGTTTGAAACATGGCTTGGGCATATTAGTCTCTCTTATTTATTTAAATCGGTTTGGGTTGATTCGAGTTATCGATTTAGTATTTTTTCACTTAAAAATTAATATAAACATATTATGTAAAAAAAAAATATTTTACTAAAATTATTCATTAGATTCAAAAACAAATTCATATATGAATTTATTAAATCTTACAAACTATCATTTACAAATTAAATACTTTAAATCACTTTACATAAAGTTTAAATAATTTTAATTTAATACAAACCACATAAAAATAAATAAAAACTAAATTATAAAAGCATTTTATCAATCAAAATCTTCAAATTTAACACTGATATAGACATGATCTTAAAATCTTTAGTTAAAGAGTATTAAAAAGAAATATGTTCTTTATATATTTAAATTTTAATTGATATTTTTTTAATAAAATTTAATATTTTTTTTATTAAAAAGCTTTCAATATATATATATATATATATATATACAATAAATATATATTACAATCCAAACTACCTTATCAAAATATAAATGTATTTTAATTATTAAAATAAATATATAAAAAATATAACTATATAATAATCGAATTAAAATTTTTAATCAGAAACCAACGCAACCTAATCTGATAGATTCAAAATTTTTACAACCGAAATTCAATTCAACTCTCGAAAACTCCAATCCAACCCAAGCATTACACAGTTCGTTTGGGACCGGTTCGCGGTCACCGGCTTCGATGATGGCCCCTAATTCTAATCTGTATGTAGGCAATTGAAGCAAAAGTTTGACAAAACAAAAGGGCATTTCGCCATTTCCCCTTGTTTGAGCATCCTTCGCTGACCCATCTCCTCCATCAGGTGTGTGTTTGTCTCTCTCTCTCTCAAAAATCCTATTTATTTGTTTTATATGTTCAACAGAGGTATCTTTTGTTAACCTTCAATTTAGTCTTTCTCAAGTGGATCCGCATCTCTAGGTTTCTCTTCCTCCAAATCTTTCTTCTTTTCTTTATGAAATTTGATGATTTTCGCATGTAGAAATTGAAATTAAGATGGAATCTTGTTGCCTCTCCCTATGTCTGCATTAGTGGGTGTTTGATTTTCGATTTCTTTTCAGAATTTTTGTTGGCTGTCCTCTTTTTGGCTATTAACACTTGGAAGCTAGATGAATGCATTAAATGATGCCTGAAAAAGAATAAACTAATTGGTACCCTAGTATGAAATTTGATTTTTTTTTTTGTTGATTGTTATCAAATTATGGCTGGGCAAGTTTTCGATTGGTACAAGACCATTTGCTCCGTGTTTATTTGAAAACATTTGATGGAAATAGAAAAATTAATTATGTAAAACCTGAAAAAGATTAAACTAAAATCGATTAGAAGCTTGCTACTGAATTCCTATGTTTTTGAGTTAACTCTCCAAATACCTAGAATTTATACCCCTTTGTCATGAAGTATATCAGCCAACATTATATTTTTTTAACATTCTGGGTTGAGTTATATAAAGAGTAAATAAAAGTGGATGTAACAATCAGGGAAGCAAACAATTTGATGTACAATATTCATTTTTCATTGAGATTGAGGATTTTAAACTCTATTTGCAGGGAAATTTGTTTCAGATTTCTGAAAATTGCCACCTTTCTCATCGTGTGTGACACTGCTGGGCACTTTTGGCTTATATAGATTTTTTAAAACTTTTTGTTCATTCTTAGTATTGATGTTAACCATGAACTCGATTAATTACCTGATCAAAATGTTGAAATTTGGCCCATTATTTCCTTAGTATGCTTTGATGCAGGCAATTAAGGATGAACATGAAGTCAAGGAAGTATGCTCTGGAAATGTGTTAAATGGAAGAATGAGTCGTATTTATTTATTTTCCTAATACTGTGATTGATTAGAGATTCTTGTGTTCTACAGTATTCTAGTTGTTCGGTATTGGTTTGATATAATGTATACTTTGCTAGATCCTGATGTTAATTTGTTCTAAAATACTAGCAGATCATAGAAATAAGTAAAGACTGAAATCTTGTTAAAATGTTTCCTTTTCTCCACTACTCTGTAAAAGTTATTTAACAGTTAAAACCTTTAGTTTTTGTTGCTTATCATAAATTGAAATTGATAATCTTTAGGTAATGATTGTGTTTCAAGTTCTTGGTTCTGCTGGGCTTCTATCTTTGAATTGTTTGTTTGTTGACTAATGGGTTTTTCTTGTTCTGTTTCCACTATTTTGTTGATTTCCTCATTTCTTCTTTCAGAAATATATTTTTATTTTTCATGATAATTATTTCTAAGACATTATTTTAACAATAACATCTAATTGATGCTCTAAATATCGAGTCCACTATTGATCGGTTACTGGAGGATATATAGGCTGGATCATTGAACTTGTGGTTTTTGTGTAAATATTTAGTGATCTCTCTGTAGATTTCGCAATTGAATGTTGATTTCCTCAAAGAACACTCATTCATCTTAGCTTATACCATTTGTGTGTGTATGTTTTATATTTAGTCTTAAACTTCTTCATGACAAGTTGATGGAAATTAAGTTGGTTTTTCTCTCCCTTGAATATTAGTATTGTTGTTTTCTTATCTCAGTTTTATTTTTTTTCTTTTAAGATTGGTACATAATTTTATTTTAAGTACGTATGATATCTATACAATGTTAAAGAATATACATAATATGTTATTCTGACCATAGGTTATTAATTTGAATGCAGGTGTTAAATCTTCCATTTCTAGCTTGACGATAGATAACCCATGAGTGAGAATTAGCAAAAAGAAGGTGACCATGGCTAGAGCCCCATCATCTATCATCACTTTCTTTAGACAAAACCCCCGTACTCGGCAAAACCCTAGTACCCAGATCAGAAATCTAACCATAGAATCCAAAGGAGGCGATTTGAATGGCAAAGAATTGAAGCTTAATCAGAATCACGATCTGCTATCAAACAATGCACACCAAAGCTACGCAGACATTGTTAAACAAGTTTGTAAGATCACAAGAACAAGACCTAGATGGGAGCAAACTCTGCTTTTCGATTACCCTTCATTTAATTTCTCCGATCCGCTGTTTTTTCGTGAGCTCTTGAGGGAACAAACCAATGTGCTTCTCTCATTGCGCTTCTTTCATTGGCTGCGTTCCAATTATGATTTTTCACCTGACCCAGTTTCTTGTAATGTTCTTTTTGATGCGCTTGTCGACGCTAGGGCCTGCAAGGCAGCAAAATCTTTCCTTGATAATACAGGTTTTATTCCTGAGCCAGGTTCACTAGAGTGTTACATAAGATGCCTTTGTGAGGGTGGACTGATTGAGGAAGCAATTGAGGTGTTTTCGAAGTTGAAAGGGATTGGAATTTGCCCATCAATAAGGACTTGGAATTCGGCACTGTTGGGTTGTCTTAAAGCTCGGAAGACTGATTTTTTTTTGGAAATTGTATCAAGAGATGATGGAATCGAGTGTTGTGGTAGATGTTGACGTTGAGAGTGTAGGATATCTAATTCAAGCTTTTTGCAATGATGGCAAGGTTTCGAAAGGTCATGAGCTTCTACGACAGGTTTTGAAAGATGGATATGAGCCTGGAAATGTTGTTTTTAACAAATTGATTGCTGCGTCTTGTAAGGAGAGGAATTATGCTAGAATGTCTGAAATCCTTCATACAATGATTGCGAGGAATCATGGTCCAGATAATTATACGTATCAGGAAGTCATCAATGGGCTTTGTAAGAAAAGAAAGTGTCATGAGGGCTATCGAGTATTCAATGATCTCAAGGATAGAGGGTATGCCCCAGATAGGGTCATGTATACGACAATGATTCATGGTCTATGTGAGATGGGATGGCTTGGGGATGCTAGGAAGCTGTGGTTTGAGATGATAAATAAGGAATTGCTTCCAAATGAATTTACTTACCATGCACTAATTTATGGGTATTGTAAGGTTGGTAATTTTGAAGGGGCCAAAAAGCTGTACAAAGAGATGTGTGATAGAGGTTATGGAGAGACCACAGTAAGCTACAATATGATGATTAAAGGGTTGTGCTTACATGGAAGGACAAATGAGGCGCATGACTTGTTTAAGGAAATGTCTCAGAAGGGTATAGCTCATGATGTTATCACATACAATACTGTTATTACGGGCTTTTCCGAGGAAGAGAAGATAGCTGAGAGTAAAAAGCTATTGAAAGAACTCCTTGGACAGGGTTTACAGCCATCTACTTCCTCGTATACCCTCCTTATCAAAAAACTATGTCAAGTGGGAGATGTGCAAGAAGCAAAAAGGTTGTGGAATGATATGCAAAGTAGGGGTCTGAAACCAATGGTATTTACTCATGATCATGTCATTACTTGTTTGTGTGAGCAAGGATATGTCACGGAGGGGAAGGAATGGTTAGTAACAATGGTGAAGAATAAACTCAAACCGCAGAAGAAAACTTTCGAGAGATTGATTGAATGTTTCGCACAAAGTGATAGGTTGGATGATTCTTTAGTTGTTTTAGATTTTATGTCTAAAATAGGTTATGAACCTAAGAAAGGTATATGCCATTCTCTGGTTAGTAAACTTTGCAAAGAGAATTTCCATTTTGTAGAAACATGTCTAGGTGAGATCCTATAGGGAAATTAATAGAGCTAATTATAATTTGTTGTTTGTAACTTAGATTTGTTTCTTTTGACCAATTCACAGAAGATTAATTCAACTTTTTCAGATTTTATAAACTGAAAATTGTTTGTAGCACTGCATTTCTGTGTGTTTTGTATGTTGCAAAGTACTCCAATATGAATATGTAATGATTTTATAGGTTAAAACGGTGATACATGTTGCAGTGGTCCAAGAAGCACAAATTGGTATGAAATTGTTTTAAATGCAGCAGCTTTGATGAACTTCTTATCATTTCCATTGATGATGAATCCACCTTTGTTCTTTACCAGTATCATCAAAGTAGCACTGAAACCACTTAGCTCCCTCCCACCCACCCCACCCAAATGGAATGAGAAAATCTAATATTTTTGTTGATTTCTTCTCCATTTTCTATTTAAGCAAAGAAAAAGCGTTGTAGACATGAGTGTAATTGGTTGCTGGCAGTAGTTGATTAGGACAACTTCGTCCAACATATTTTCACTTGCGCAAATTTGCTGCTCATGGAAAATAAAACCATGAGCCTTTCTAGGTCAGATGAGGTAGCCTATGGGCTTAAACTTTAGACATTCTGGATCTGTTTTTTGCATATAGATCATATCAGATATTAGGCTTGACTATTATGCACTCAAATTGAAATTAGATGACCAGATGGCACGATGCATCAGGCAGGTGCTTAAATCTTTTGGCAGGTATGCATATCACTAGCCATTTCGTTTTGTGGCTTTATTGTTCTACCAGTTTTGCTGAGAGAAACATATCAGGGATTGACTATGGTATTTGGTGAGTTAAAGCTCTGAGTGCCGTTCTTGTAAAATGGTTGCAATTAGCACGAGATCAAGGAATGCAATAGCATTTCCAGATGAACTACATTTTCAGGTTTTATTTATAATATTGCTTCCCAGACATAGGCATACATTCACGACAGGGCGGGAGAAACTATTGACAATATTTTCATGTAGTAGAAAGGTATCTTTTTATGTCTTATCGTGGAGATACATATGATGAGATTCATCGTGGAGATGCTTATGATGAAGCATTATTTTTTTGATGTAAGTGCTACAAACCTGGAATTCAGTCACGGGTTTAGCTTTGCTCTTGTGCTGAGATACATATGATGAGATTCATCGTGGAGATGCTTATGATGAGGCATTATTTTTTTGATGGAAGTGCTACAAACCTGGAAGTCAGTCACAGGTTTAGCTTTGCTCTTGTGCTAGAGGTTGACATTTGTTAGAGTTGATGCATATTTTATGGGACCAGATCTATAGAACCCCGGACGAATACGGGGTCCTGCTCCCTTGAGACCGAGCAGGGGTTAGGAGGCAGTGTCCCCGAAACTTTTAGACTATGTACATGAGTTGGTTTTGGTTTTTTGCTTGGTGGTTTGGGCTTGGGCCTATGAAGAGCCGTAGTTCTGCAACAGTACGAAAACCTAATTAGGACGTCTTAAGTTGCATATAAATACTCTTTATGTATTGAGCATGCATTGTAACTGAGAGATTTGTGAGGTTGATAATAAGAAACTTTTGGCATGACATAGCTCTATTCTTGATTGAACATGGGTAAATCTTGTTTTCTTTTCTTTCTGTTTATAATTTGTGTGATTGACAGGTCTTGAATCGTTCAATTGGTATCAGAGCCTTGTGTTCAGGGATTAACGATAAGAGATGTCAATTGGATCACGGATTGAAATCGATAAGTTCAAAGGGAAGAGCTTCAAGTTGTGGAAACTGAAGATGGAGGATCAACTTGTGGATAGGGATATGTGGACGATGATAGTCGATGAGATACCGAAGAGTACGACGTCCACGGCAGAGGCGTCGCCAGTGGTGGTTTTGACATCATCTTCAGTGACCATCACGGAGTGGGAGAAACTCGATCGGAAGACACGAAGTCTGATTAGGTTGTGCCTGGCCGATTTTGTCTTGATAAACATTTATGGAGAAAAAACTGCGAAAAATCTCTGGAAGAAGCTGGAAAGCCTTTATCAGAGTAAATATCTGGTAAATAAACTGTTTCTGCGGAAGAAGTTGTACAACCTTCGAATGGCTGAGGGTGATTCTTTCTCTGTTCATCTACATGAGTTCAACACTTTGATAGGTCAGTTATTATCTATTAGTATTGATGTGACAGATTACGATAAGGCTATTACACTGCTTTGTTCACTGCCTTATTCGTGGGATAACTTGATAGTTGCGATTGGTAGTGGTACAACTAATTTGTCTTTTGAGAATGTTGTGGCAGCCTTATTATCTGAGGAAATGAGGCGGAAGGGTGCAAAAAACTCATCAAATGAGGCTTTATTTGTGAGAAGGCGAACCCATGATAAAGACTACAAGTGGTCTGGTGATAAACCGAAGTTCAGGGGAAGATCGAAAAGTAAGGATAAATCTAGGTTGAAGTGTTGGAAGGGTAGAAAGCTTGAACATCTAAAGAAGGAGTGCATAAGTAAGAGTATGAACCTTGAAAAGCGAACAGGCGAGATATTAGCTTCAGGTAACAGGAACCAGTATGATGATGATGTTGGTGACTTAAATATGACATCATGTTTGGCTCAATCAGATCAGAGTGTTTGGATAATTGACACGGGAGCATCCTTTCACATGACACCTCACAGGGACTGGTTTCGTGAACATGAAACCTTTAATGGGGGAAACGTTTTATTAGGAGATAACTCTCCGGTGAAAATTATTAGTCGTGGGAAGGTAAAGTTAAGGATGAATGATGGGACAGTCAGAACACTTCCAGGCGTGATGCATATTCTGGATCTCAGCAGGAACCTAATATCAGTCAGCAAGATGGCAGATGGGGGAGTGAATTTCAGCTGTGACAAAAATTCGTGCAAGATGACTCATGGATCGTTAGTAATTGCATGAGGTGCTTGGTATGGTACGTTGTACAAGCTGCTGGAAAATACAGTATAAAGTCAGTATAGTGGAGGTTTTATCTCTGAGAAGGCGACTGATGATGAAGTGACGTCCTCTATGTTGTAGCACTAAAAGCTTGGGCATATCGGTGAAAAGGGACTATCTAATTTATCGTCAAAGCGATGGTGAAGGGAGTCCCAGATTGCTCTATGGGATTTAGTTTCTATGAGCATTGTCTACATGGCAAGCAGAACCATGTGAGTTTTAAGTCCGCTGGCACGAGAGCAAAGGATATTATGGATTTAATACATAGTGGTGTGTTTGGGCCAGTTCCGGTCCAATCTCTTGGAAAATCAAGGTATTATGTCTCTTTCAATGATGATTTTTCAAGGTATGCATGAATTTATTTCATTAAGAGTAAAGCTGAAGCATTTAATAAGTTTCGTGAGTTTAAAGTATTGGTAGAAAATCAGATGGAAAGAAAGAGAAAGGTACTAAGAATAGATAATGGAGGAGAATTTTGCTCAGACAAGTTTGAGCAATTCTATGTGCAAACGACATTGCAAGATAGAAAATAACTCTATATCCACCTCAACGGAATGAGGTGAGACTCAATCGGTCACTCATAGAGAAATCGAGGAGTATGTTAAGTTGTGCAGGCTTTCAGTCGGAGTTCTGGGCCGAGGCTGTAGCTACGACATGTTATCTAAAGAATAGGTCACTTACATAAGCTTTATAGGATCAAACACCATTTGAGGAATTATTCGGGAAGAAGCCGAGTTTGGCTCATGGTAGGGTGTTTGGGTGTGATGTTTATATGCATGTGCCAAAAGAAAAGAGGAACAAACTTGACAGCAAATCAGTGAAGTGCATCTTCATTGGTTATAAGGTTAGGGTCAAGGGGTACAAGTTATGGAATCCAGAAAATAAGAGTACAGTTTACAGTAGAGATGTTGTGTTCAGGGAAACACAAAAGGATGTGGCGGTTGTCCAAGATGTGCCGAAACAGCCAAAATAGGTTCAGATTGATCTTAACCTAGGAGATAATGAGTGGGAGACTACCCCACATACTGCATCGGATACTTCAGATACTGAGTCAGTTGGGTCTAAGAAAGATATTCATGTTTCTGATATAGAAGATGAGGATTAAGATGCTGGCTTGGAGGTATAGATCACTCCTGTCATAAGGAGATCGACACGGGTTAGGAAACCAACCATCATGTATTCCCTTAGTGCTTGCACTACATCATATGCTTTAAATATTACTGGTGATGATCCTAGCACAGTAAAAGAGGCAAAGACCTCGGAGGATGCAAATATTTGGAAGGATGTTATGAAAGAAATGATGCAGGCACTGGACAAGAATGAAACATGGAGCATTGTGAAATTGCTTAAAGATAGGAAGGCAATTGGGTGCAAATAGATTTTCAAGAAGAAAACAAATGCAGATGGAATGGTAGGAAAGTACAAGGCACGTCTGGTTACAAAGGGGTACTCCCAAATAGAGGGAATTGACTATGGTGAGATATTTTCCCTAGTAGCAAAGTTGACATCTATCAGATGTGTCTTATCCATGACAGTTGCTTATGATTTAGAGGTTGAACAAATAGATATGAAAACAACTTTCTTTTATGGGGACTTAAAGGATGAAATTTACATGAAACAGCCCGAAGGCTTTGTGAGTAAAGGCAAGGAAGAGCTGGTTTGTAAATTGAAAAAGTCTCTGGACTAAAGCAGTCACCATTAATGTGGTACCAGAAGTTTGATACATATGCTATTCAGCTCAGGTTCACTCGTAGCTATGCTGATCACTATGTCTACGTGAAAAGGTTAGGGGTTGATTTTGTCATTTTAACCTTGTATGTGGATGATATGCTACTGATTGGAAGTAACAGGAAGATGGTTAGCACTGTGAAAGCATTGTGATATCGGGCAAAATAGCGATTATTCTGTAGGCTAGTTTTCAACAGATAATTCACAGGGAAGAAAATAACACAAGAGAAAAAACCCTAGAAAAAAACAGAGGAACAACTCTGATATTTATTCAAAATTATGCAAATCAATAATAATGTTTACTAAACCCTAAAATCTTATTTATAAGGTAAAAGCTAAAATAGAAAAATTAAATTAAGGCCGAATTTAAAGTAATTGCAAATAAAATAAAAAGTTTCCTAAAAACTGAAAACTGCCAAATTGAGGGCCTAAACGTCGTTTTTTGGCTAGAATCCCGCTACGCGAAAGATTTCAGTTTTGTTCGTTGGCCCGTTTTCAATTAGATTAGGGTCTCTGGGGCTTGATCTGAGCCCATGGCCCATTCTAGGTAGTCCACCTGCCAGTTTTGCACTGATCTGCCAACTCTAAGTACCTTAGTGCCAACAACGTGCTATCTGAAAACTCTGCATCATCTGACTCGGATCCTCCTACATCAGTCGTCTCGGGTTGGAAAGAACTCATCCTCGAGTTCACAATAGCTTCATCGGAATCCACAAAACAAGGACTCAGGTGTTTCACATTAAATACATCAGAAATCCTCAGATGACTGGGTAGGCGTAGTTTGTAGGCATTATCATTGATCTTTTGTAGGATCTCACAGGGTCCAATCTTTCGCTCCTTAAGTTTATTATATTCTCTCACAGGAAAACGATCACGTGTTAATACCGCCCAAACAAAATCACCAACATCAAAAAGTACCTGACGACGGTGCCTGTCGCTCTGAGCCTTGTACTTGGCATTACTCTCATGAATGACCAGCTTCACCTGCTCATGGATAGATTCCTTTGTCAAGGTTTCTTTACACATTATGCTTCTAATGTTAAAGGGAGTCAGCTCTTTTTCCACTCATTTCTTCAAGAGCATGGTGGAGATGCGGAGTGTACGGGCACATTCAAGTGGTATGTCCCATCCATAGAATTCCAGAAGAGCGATATATTCTTCAGCATCAAGTGATTTTATGTAGTCAATGATTTCCTCAACTGGGAATGCTACAGGACCCATATCCTCACAACAACCATCATTCTCCATAAACATCTGTAATGACCCAATCTTGGATTTTATTTCCCCAGGATGGTTAAATCCCTGATGCAAGTACTTAATCATAATTGTGGGGGGTACCCCAGAAAATCCCTTCTCATAATCAAATAATGAGCAGCGCCCGCTCTTCGGATGATCCAATGTGTAAGCAGCAACTTCCCTAAGTGCTCATTCTCCAACTCTCATTCCCTTCTTTAACCCTTCACCATTTGGTGACAATGGCAACCTCTGAGGGTCGTTCACTGCCAATGGTTCCTCATCAATTGGCTTAAAAACAGTAACAAATTCTTAGCCTGATGAATCCAGCACGAAATAAACTCCTTCTGTACCCTCTCTGGGCCTGACTGGGTAATTCCCACTATCTAATCCATCAAAAGTGGAATTAAGCATATCCCAAAGCACTGATGGTAATTCAATCTTGGGACTAATGATGATTGGCTCCAAAGAGAAATGCCTATCAGGAGGCTTCCTTGGTAAAATTTCTCGATTAACTTCATAAACTCTCCTATCATTTTCTTCACGGGCATCATAGTATCTCTTATTGTTCTCCCCAGGAGCATCGTAATTTTTTCTATCGTTCAACTTTGGGGACACAATGGACAATTCAAAATTCTTCTCAACTGGCCTAGCCCGAACTTTTGCAGATTTTTGGACCAACAAATGCAACACTGCATTATTGTGCTTACTGATGTCATCAATAAGCCTCTGATCCTCCAATCGCTCCCCATCATAAACAACTTCCTGCTTATCAAGATTAACAAATTCTTTCATCCTCTTTGCAATCTTTTGTTTAATATACCCAATATCTCCATCTTCATCATCGTCATACATAGGCTCTCCAATCTCCTCAGTTTCGTCTATCACGTCGTCCTCAATTAGGAGATTTTTGCCTTTATGACTAGCAGGCTTCCTGTACTCAGTCTATTTATGTCCCTGTTCACCACATCTGAAACATCTAATATTTGAGCTATGGTTACCTTGGGGTGGCTGCTGGGCAGGACGAAATTCTTGAGGGTGAACTGGCCGACTGCTTTGATCGCTGCTTCGGTTCATTGGCCTCCTGTTATACTGTTTTTCCACCGCAAGTGCACGCTGGTATGCTTCAGAAACGGTCCACAACGAGTGAAGGCTGAGGACATCCTATAAGCGCTGTCGTTATCCCCCCATATGCCTTTCCACCATCTGCTATTCCGTCTCAGATAAATCATTCCGGGCTATCAATTGATAGAACTCCTCCGTGTAATCATCAACTGATCTCGTGTCTTACCTCAACGAATGAAGTCGCTGAAACAGGGTTTGAGTGTAGCCGAAAGGAAGAAAGTGACCCTTCATCTTCTCCCAATCAGCGATCTTGGCATTGTCCTGCCGATCGCGTGGGAGCCTCAACTGCTCCCATCATGCAGATGCTCTGCCTTTGAGTTTGATGGCGACTAGTTTTACTTTGACACGATCTGGGACTTCCTTATACTCGAAAATACACTTTACTTCATTCAACCAATCGATGAATCCTTCGGCCTGTAACGTACCAGAAAACCCGGGCAAATCCATTCTGAATTCGAGGTCTCCATAACAATCCTCCCGACAACGGTGCTCCCCGAATCGACCAGGATTGTGATACAGGTTTTCCAAACTGGAATCAGAATCGTGATCTTCCGTCTTACGATCACCAAAATTCTGCACCGCTAGACGCTGGGTTAACTCTGCGACTTACCTCTGTAAATCCTCAATCATCGCATCTTGAACTTACGATCACGGTGTGGGGCTTCCTCGTTCGGAACCTGCCCGCGACGGCCACGACCACAACCACCAGCCATGGAAACTGATGAAATCTCACCCCAGGAAGATGCTGATGCTCTGATACCAACTGATGCCGGGCAGAATAACGATTATTCTGCAGGCTAGTTTTCAACAGATAATTCACAGGGAAGAAAATAACACAAGAGAAAAAACCCTAGAAAAAAACAGAGGAACAACTCTGATTTTTATTCAAAATTATGCAAATCAATAATAATGTTTACTAAACCCTAAAACCTTATTTATAAGGTCAAAGCTAAAATAGGAAAATTAAATTAAGGCCGAATTTAAAGTAATTGCAAATAAAACAAAAAGTTTCCTAAAAACTAAAAACTGCCAAATTGAGGGCCTAAACGTCGTTTTTTTGGCTAAAATCCCGTTACGTTGAGGATAGAGACCTCAATTTTGTTCGTTGGCCTATTTCCAATTAGATTAGGGTCTCCAGGGCCCGATCTGAGCTCGTGGCCCGTTCTAGGTAGTCCACCTGCCAGTTTTGCGTTGATCTGCCAACTCTAGGTACCTCAGTGCCAACAACATGCTATCTGACAACTCTGCATCACTTGACTCGGATCCTCCTGCATCACATTGTTGGCAAGGTAGTTTGACATGAAAGTCCTAGGGCCAACAAACTTTATCTCGGACATTCAAATAAAGAAGGATTGTGAAAATCGAAAACTATGGCTAAGTCAGAAGAAGTATATTGAAGAAGTGTTGAAGAAATTTAACATGTTTGACAGCAAGCCGGTAGGGACTCCCATGCCTTTGGGAACCAAGTTATCTGCGGAATAATGTCCAAAGACGAAGGAAGATGCTGAAGATATGGCACACGTACCTTATGCTAGTGCGGTTGGAAGCTTGATGTATGCCATGGTGTGTACGAGACCAGATATTGCCCAAGCAGTGGTAGTATTGAGTAGATATATGTCTAATCCTGGGAAAGAGCATTGGACTGCAATCAAGAGAGTTCTTAGATATCTTCGTGGCATGTCAGAGTTTGCATTATGTTTTAGAGGTATGAGAGGTAAGAGGAATCTTGATATTGTAGGATCAGTTGATGCTGACCGAGGAGGAGACATTGATAGCAGGAGGTCTACAAGCGAGTATGTGTTCAATCTGTTTGGTGAGGCAGTGAGTTTGATGAGCAAAAGGCAAAGAGTTGTTGCCATTTCATCTACAAAAGCAGATTATATGGCAATAACTCATGCTGGAAAGGAAGCGGTTTGGCTTTAAAGGTTGTGCACTGAGCTTGGGTTTAAAGAAAAAAGCAGTGAAGGTGAAATGTGACAATCAAGGTGCTATCTTCTTAGCAAAGAATCCTGCATTTCATTCATGGACGAAGCACATTGATATTCAATATCATTTCATCCAGGAAAATATTGAAGAAAAGGTGATAATCTTGGAGAAAGTCGATACAACAGTGAAAAACGCAGATTTATTGACTAAAGCAGTTAATCTAGCAAAGTTTGAGTGGTGTGCTATTGAGATGGGCTTGAAGAAACAGAGTCCTGGCAAATTTTCCACGTGTGTGAAATATTTACCAAGTGGGAGATTGTTAGAGTTGGTGCATACTTCATGGGACCAGATATGTAGAACCCCGGACGAACACGGGGTCCCGCTCCTCGGTGAGAGGGCGGGGGTCTCGCTCCTCTGTGAGCGAGCGGGCAGGGGTTAAAGAGCAGTGCTCTCGAAACTTTTAGGCCATGTACATGAGTTGGGCCTGATTTTTTGCTTAGCGGTTTGGGCCTGGGCCCATGAAAAACCGTAGTTCTGCAGCAGAACAAAAACCTAATTAGACCATAATAAAAACGTCTTAAGTTGCGTATAAATACTCTTTATGTACTGAGCATACATTGTAACAGAGGGATTTGTGAGGTTGATAATAAAAAACTTCTGGTAGGATGTAGTCTTATTCTTTTGTGAACCTGAGTAAATCTTGTTTTCTTTTCTTTTTGTTTATAATTCGTGTGATTGATAGGTCTCAAATCGTTTAACCTTGACATTTTCTTCATTTTACTTGCATCATTCTGAACAACTTCTTAAATTTCTGTTTTCATCTTTGTTAATGACTCTTTAGTTCTGCTTTTGCATACGTTGACTTTCCTCTTTTTTGGCTATACATTGATTTAATAATACATCAAGAAGGTGTATTTGCTAAATTGATGTCAGCAGGTTAAAAAAAAAATCAACCCCAGTCTCATTAAACGGAGAAGATTTTCCAGAAGATAAACTTGTTTGAAGGATCTTTGTTTTTGATGGTCTTAAGTTTCACAATTTGGTGAACTGTTCTTATGTTCATGGAATTAGGAAAAGTTTTGGATTAGATGAGTATCACCATAACATCTCAAGGAAATTTTATCGGTTGAGTCTTGTTATGGTGGAATGAGTGCATTGGTTTTTGGCAGCTACATAGTTTGGCACTGACAACCTGATCAAGCGCACCACATATGACGATTATATTTTGGCCTCTGCCACTCTATCTATTTGGATTATTCTGAACCTTTTCATTTCCATTTTGTGGGTGCTGAGGCAAGCAGACAGTTTATTGTACAGTCTGGTTTAGCATGAAACTGAAACCTAGTATGAAAATAATATTGGAGAGAGTATATTTTCCAATTTACTTGCATATGAATGCGGAGTGCGGTGCTGCTGCAGCCTGCAGATTTCTTTGTCAGGCATTTGACTGAATTAAGTGAGGTACTTGTTATAATGGAAGTGTTCCCATTATTGATTTTGCTCAATATGGTTGGCATTGCATATTGATTGGTTTTGGTATTGCATAATTGATTAGGTATGTGGTACTTTGCTTGGCTGTGGTTTTCAAGTTAAGGTGAAATAATTGATCATTCTGCTGTTTATTGCTTCTTCGTATAGTTATCTGAGCTGCTATTGTGGTGGCATGGCCTTTCAATTTAATCTTTGTGGAATGGCATGGCCTCTCAATTTGATTTATTCTGGTTTAGTGCAGGTTGTTGCTAGAACTGATGTCAGATGATCAGGAGGGCAGAATCTATTACCTTGACTGTACGTGTAAAGTAAAAGTGATACACGTAATTGCTGCAGTTTCTGCGTCAGGTATCTGAAACTTGGCACAAAACATTTTCTGAAACCGACTGGCCAGTTTTTTCAGGACGGTTTGCAGGGTCAAACTACATACCATTATCTGTTTTCAATTGATATTAGTGGAACCCTATGGGATGAAGCAGGAACAAAGGGCTTCGTGGGGCGCAGGCAACCACTGTTAGGCTCAACATATCCCAGAGAGTTTAAACCAGTTGTCGGGGTGCTAAAGAAGGCGTGTAGCAAGATTACAAAACCTGTCACATTGCTTGATTCTCTCACCGCAAGGTAAAGATGGACATCCTTCTATTTATGGTCTAGGTGGGCGAATGGGAATGGAGTGCAGTCATTGGTGTCTTGCTGACGTATCAGATACTTGGAATGTTGGAATGAGATCTTAACAATTTTCTTAACAATCCTAGCCAAGAGAGAAATCTTACTTTTTTTTTTCAAGTTCTGGAAGATAAAGAGATTTTAATTTAGGAGTTAAAATAGCATTCTTTCCTACTACAGGAAAGTATACTCTCGGTCCCATTGTGATATAAATATCCACATTATATTATTTACTTTTCTAACAACAGAGAAATATCAAAGAAAAGTGTCTTTTCTATCAAGCTGTACAAATTATGCCGGCATTAGAAGGAAAAGTAAATTGGTCCACAACTACTTTATGCTTTAGGCTTTAGCTAACTCCACATTTTGGTTACAGAGATTGCTATAACCATGGATATGGTTGGCAATACTTGGCACCCGTTGTCAACACGTGAATACTGTAATAAATTCAAGCATTAATTGTGGCAATTAAGTGGAGGCAATTATGTTCCACTAAGAATTAATTGTGGCCAAATTAATTCAATTATTCTTAGTGAATTTCTCATATAAATAGGATAATCATATAGCATATGAAAAGTTAGAGTGTTAAAGAAAAAACACAAGGTGTATGCTTAAGGTATGTTGGTTCATATTCTCAATGGTTGAATTGAGAGTATAAGGTATATGTAACCAACCTTTATATGGTCCATGTTTAACCCTTTGGCTATCTATTGATTGTGGTAACAAGCGTATGGAATACGGACGGATGTTCTTGATGGAAGAACATGTATAAATACAGGTTTGGTCCCTAGACTCAGTACTACTCATTTTTCTTATGTAGCAAATAGATATACATATATCGTGAGTAATCATCAATAAAAGTAACGAAATATTTCTGACCATGTGTGTCCATGTCTGGACAACATATATCAGTATGAATGATTTCTAATATGTCTGAACTCCTATTAGCACCTTTCTTGGACTTGTTGGTCTGCTTTCCCTTAATGCAGTCCACACAAGTCTCAAAATCAGTATAATCTAGAGTACTAAGTACCCTTTCATTCACTAATCTTTTAATTCTTTCTATGGAGATATGTCCTAATCTCCGGTGCCATAACATAGAGGAGTCCTCATTAATATTACACCTTTTAACGTCAATTTGAACATGTATTAAACTATAAGTGGCATCATTTAGTAAATAAAGACGATAAAGACCATCAAACAAAATACCATTCCCAACACAATCAGTTTTATAAAATAAACTGAAAGATGTGTCTTGAAAATTAAAGGAATATCCAATTGGCACAAGTCTGGAAATAGAAATCAAGTTTCGTGAAAAACTTGGTACATAAAAGGTCCTTTCCAATTTTAAAATAAAGCCACTACTTAAAGTTAAAACACAAGTTCCAATCGCCTCCACATGTGAGCCCATCTTGTTGCCTGATAAGATGTTTTGCTCACTTCCCACTGGCTTCCTTAGGTTTTGCATACCCTGCAAGGAGTTTGCAATATGGATTGTAGATCCAGAATCAATCCACTAGGTGTTAATATTTTTAGATTCATAACAAACAAACGAGGTTGGATTACATTTCTTCTCAAGTCATTTTTGGAATTTGATGCATTCCTTCTTCATGTGTCCCTTCTTTTTACAAAAGAAACATTTTTCTTCTTTCTTGATATTAGCTTGAGGTGGTATTTTACCTTTCCCCTTCTGATTGACTTTGTGATTGGCTTGAGATTTGATAGGTTTAGCTTTGTCCTTCCAACGGGTAGTAGCCAGCATTGCACTCTCACCCAGTTCCATCATAGGTCTCTCTTCTTCTTGAACACACATGGTCATTAATTCATTAATTGACCATTTGTCTTTATGTGTGTTGTACGAGATTTTGAAAGGCACATACTGACTTGGAAGGGTGTTCAGAATGTAGTGCACCAGGAAGAACTCTGATATATCAACCTCAAGTTTCTTAAGTTAAGCTGTAATGTCACGCATTTGCATTATGTGTTTGCGCACACCTTTTACGCTGGTGAGTCTGAGGGATGATAATCTCATTATCAAGGTACTTGCCAATGCCTTTTCTGAAGTGACGAATTGATCGTCAATGGCTTTTAGTAAATCACGGACTTTCTCATGCTGGTCGACAGAACCACATATACCAGCAGTTATCTTAGTCTTGATAAACATCACACTGAGCCGATTGGATCACTCCCATCGCTCATATAGTGTGATAGCAGCTGGAGTGCTGTTATCGATGATTGCCAGTGGTTCGTCCTTCCTAATAACATAATCTATGTCCATCCACCATAGATGGAGGAGAATCCTCTCCTTCCATACCTTATAGTTATTTCCCCTAAGTTCGGGTATGTCACAACGGATATCAGAGAAACTAGTGGGTTGAGAAACTGCATAAAGTTCAAAAGCTTACGTCAAGATTTGAGGTCTAATTTTCTAAATTGCATGTTTTACTAATGTAAAAACATGCTGAAATTGAATCTAATTTCATTAAAAATTACATGTGGGCTAAAATTTTAATTCAATAAGATTCTTTATACTTTATGATAGATTTTATCAAACTATTTTTACTAAATTCATAATGTATATTATGATTATAGTTTGATGTTTTTCTATCTTTAAACTTTATGATAAAACTATTAAATTAATTTTTCTTAACTTCTGTGGGTAAATTAAGAAAAACTAATTTTAATATATTATCCTAATTTATTATATAAGCATAATAAAATCCCTGTGGGGTAAAATCATTACATTTATATAATTAATCAAAATTAATGTCCATTATGTGATCCTAATCCACTTAATATATAATTTTTATATAATTAAAGATATTGTGGCTACTCTTTAAATATTTAAAATTATATGGTTCACTAGACATTTATATTTTCTATATTTTAGGCTCTGCTTAATGCCTAAAAGCAATTACGCAGTAACATAATAGGCAATCACTAAGAGTGCTATCAGGATAATTGATCGGGACAAAGCCTCATTAAAAACCAGAATCCTTAGACAGAGTATTGTCCCAGATCATGCTGTCTTATGCTAACTACAAATTGTTTATGAATTATTCATAATTTTTTTTAACTTAATTGTTCATATTAATATATTATGAACCTTAATGTGTTATGTACAAATTAAGTTTTATGAGAATAACCTAAGTTTACATAATCCAACAATATCTAAACTTAATAATATGTTATTATGTGTAAATAAAATTCTCATAAATAAAACATAAATTGCATAATTAAACATAATATTATGCACTTAATTTAATTCATTGCATAAAATAAACTCATTCTAAAAGCATGAATTGAAAAACAAAAATCATGCTAAATATGAGCACTTAATTAAATTGCATATATATAGTATTAACATAAATAGTATATATGCATAATCTTAATTTGAGCAAAATAATCAAAAGTTTGATCCCATGGGGAATCGAACCCAAGACTGTGAGCCTACCACATAGTCACAAATTTGCCTTTACCACTAGGTTACCCCGGGGGTTCATTAATATTATTTTTGCAAATAATTATAAATCATGTGCAAAATTGTGAAAATCCATATTAGGCCAAAATCTGAACTTTCAAATATATACATATATACATATATATACATATATACATATATACTTCAAGGCAGAGGCAAACAATGCTCTGATACCAAATGTTAGAACTTAAATATAATCTTAACATGCTAAACAACTTAAATAGCATGTAGATTAAATGCGGAATTATAAAGACCGTAAACATACCTCCGGCCATTGAAGCTTTTCACTTACACAATCCGCTATTATCTCGATATTGGTTCTTCTAGACTCTCAGAACTCTCTTCAATTTGATGGTGTATGAAAGAAAAATGAGTAGTACCGAGTCTAGGGACCAAACCTGTATTTATACATGTTCTTCCATCAAGAACATCCGTCCGTATTCCATACGCTTGTTACCACAATCAATGGATGGCGAAAGGGTTAAACATGGACCATATAAAGGTTGGTTACATATACTTCACATTGGTTCTCAACTTCAGCCTTAAAGACTTTGAAGGCATCCAATGTTTCATTTTTATTATGTAGCAAATATAAATTGTGAGATCTGATAGAGGTGGAGAATATTATGGTAGATACACAGAAAGTGGACAAGCACCTGGTCTTTTTGCCAAGTTTCTTCAAGAACATGGGATTGTTGCCCAATACACCATGCCTAGTTCCCTGGACCAGAATGGTGTTGCAGAAAGAAGAAACCGAACATTGATGGACATGGTGCGGAGTATGCTTAGCAACTCTAACCTTCCTACATCCTTGTGGACTGAAGCACTAAAGACGGTTGCGTATATATTAAACCGAGTTCCAACCAAGGCTGTTCTCAAAACACCATTTGAATTATAGAAAGGTTGGAAACCGAGTTTGTGACATATGCGCGTTTGGAGATGTCTGTCTGAAGTGAGGATTTATAACCCACAAGAGAAGAAACTGGATCCGAGGACCATTAGTGGGTATTTCGTTCGATATGCCGAAAGGTCCAAGGGTTACAGGTTTTATTGTCCAACTCATACTACTAGGATTGTGGAATCAAGAAACGCTAAGTTTCTAGAGAATGACATGATCAGTGGGAAGGATTGGTTCAGGAACTTAGTTCCTGAATATAATCATACAGAACCTGCACATGATCATACAGAATCTCAACCTTCATCAAATGATAGATTAGTTATAGTTCATAGCACGCCTCAAGTACAAGCTCGTGTTGACCAATCAATCATTGAGGTTCCATAAGCTGTTGACAACATTCTAATAGATCAAGCAGTTCAGGAAATACCACAAGCTCCTGAACAACCAATTGAACCACAAGCTCCCATGAGAGACATTGGTACAATATTAAGAAAATCTACTAGAAACAGGAGATCAGCAATTCCTAGTGATTATATTGTGTATCTACAAGAATTTGACTATAATTTTAGAGTCGAAAATGATCCTGAAACTTTTTCACAGGCCATGAGTTGCAAAGGGTCAACCTTATGGCACGATGCCATGAAAGAAGAGATGACTTCCATGAAAAACAATGGAGTCTGGGATCTTGTAGAGTTGCCTAATGGGGCGAAAGCCATTGGTTGCAAATGGGTCTTTAAGACGAAGAAAGATACATTAGGCAACATTGAGAGAGACAAAGCGAGACTCTTTGCTAAGGGATTTACTCAAAAAGAAGGAATCGATTATACAAAAACTTTCTCTCATGTATCTAAGAAAGATTCTCTTCGTATTATTTTGGCATTAATTGTTCATTTTGACCTTGAGCTACAACAAATGGATGTGAAAACCGCATTTCTTAATGGAGATTTGGAGGACGAGGTTTATATGAAACAACCTGAAGGTTTCTCCTCTAATGATGGTGAGCATTTGGTTTGCAAGCTTAAGAAATCCATATACGGTTTAAAATAAGCCTCCCATCAATGGTATTTTAAATTCTATGAAGTAATTTCTTCATTCGGTTTTGTTGAAAACCCCATGGATCAATTTATATACCAGAAGGTTAGTGGGAGTAAAATTTGTTTTCTTGTTTTATACGTGGATGATATTTTACTTGCAACCAATGATAAGGGATTGTTGCATGAGATGAAACAATTTCTCTCTAAAAATTTTGATATGAAAAATATGGGTGAGGCATTTTATGTCATTGGCATTGAGATCCATAGAGATAGACCTCGAGGTGTTTTAGGTCTATCACAAGAAACCTATATCAACAAAGTTTTAGAGAGATTTCGGATGATGGATTGTTCACCAAGTGTAGGTTCAATTTGAACCAATGCCCGAAGAACAATTTTGAGAAGGAATCCATGAAGAACATTCCATATGCTTTTGCAGTCGGAAGCCTTATGTATGCTCAGGTCTGGACTAGACCTAACATTGCATTTGTTGTTGGGATGCTAGGGCGATATCAGAGTAACCTAGGTATGGACCACTAGAGAGCTGCAAAGAAAGTAATGAGGTATCTTCAAGGAACTAAAGACTACAAGCTTATATATAGACAGACGAACAATCTGGATATGATTGGCTACTCTGATTCAGACTTTGCTGGCTATGTTGATTCACGTAAATCAACATCATGGTACATTTTTTTGATGGCCGGTGGAGCTGTTTCTTAGAGAAGTGTCAAGCAGACATTGACTGCTACTTCTACTATGGAAGCCGAGTTCGTCTCCTGTTTTGAGGCCACTTCACATGGTGTATGGCTTAGGAGTTTCATTTCTGGGCTTAGAGCTATGGATTCTATATCTAGGCCATTGAGAATTTTCTGCGACAATTCAGCTGCTGTCTTTATGGCTAAGAACAATAAAAGTGGAAGTCGAAGTAAACACATCGACATTAAGTATTTAGCCACAAGAAAACGTGTAAAAGAAAAGAAAGTGGTCATTGAACACATAAGCACTAAATTGATGATTGTTGATCCTTTGACTAAGGGCATGCCACCTCTGAAATTCAAGGATCATGTAGAAAAAATGGGACTTGGTTCCACTTTGTAAGTGTATGCATACAGTTTATTAATGAAACTCTTACATATTATGATGTTTTCTCATATTCATGTGCACCTTAATTTCTTTGAGAAAATTCATCTGTATAGGACCAGGAATAAACATAGGGTTTATTCATTAAGAAATGTTACCACATGAAGAATAATACTTGAGGAACTAAATGTATCGTAATACATGGAAGGTAATACTCACTCTTAGAGGACTTATCGCCATGATTCATGTATTTACTTCTTAAAATACATCAATAGGATTAAGTTAGGTTAAACATATGGACCAAGTGGGAGAAAACAATAAATTCAAGCATTAATTGTGGCAATTAAGTGGAGGTAGATGTAATAAATTCATGTATTAAATATGGAAATTAAGTGGAGGTAGATGCAATAAATTCAAGCATTAATTGTGGCAATTAAGTGGAGGCAATTATGTTCCACTAAGAATTAATTGTGGCCAAATTAATTCAATTATTCTTAGTGCATTTCTCCTATAAATAGGATAACCATAGAGCATATTAAAAGTTAGAGTGTTAGAGAGAAAACACAAGGTGTATGTTTAAGGTATGTTGTTTCATATTCTCAATGGTTGTATTGAGAGTATAAGGTATATGTAACCAACCTTTATATGGTCCATGTTTAACCCTTTGGCCATCCATTGATTGTGGTAACAAGCATATGGAATACGGACGAACGTTCTTGATGGAAGAACATGTATAAATACAGGTTTGGTCCCTAGACTCAGTACTACTCATTTTTCTTTCATACACCATCAAATTGAAGAGAGTTCTGAGAGTCTAGAAGAACCAATATCGAGAGAATAGCGGATTGTGTAAGTGAAAAGCTTCAATGGCCGGAGGTATGTTTACGGTCTTTATAATTCCGCATTTAATCTATATGCTATTTAAGTTGTATAGTATGTTAAGATTATATTTAAGTTCTAACAAATACCTCTAGCAAGATTCACTTCTCTGCTGACAATTCTAGCAAAGATTCTCTACTTTTACATTTCTGTTAATTCTCGGCAAATAACACAACAAGAAATTAACTGTAAAAGGGAGGCTTTCATTGGGAGAATAGTATCCAATCTTATAAATTAGACCATCAGAGCAAAGAAACGATGAGAAATTAGCCTTTACGCCGCTGGCAACCAAGAGAAAAGGGGTCCAAAACTACTACTAACAAACAACATAAGAAAAAGGGTTTTGTCTCTGTATTAAAGTGACAAAAACCTTTATCTGTAAGAGTATAACATAACAAACTCTTCTTCTTGTCTATATCATGTAGAGTTCAGCTTCTATATTTTTCTTTGTGCATTTTTTTTAGAAAGTGATGCAATCAAAACCATCCATCTCTAACGACTATTTTAGTGAAATGATTGAATTTAACTTAAGTGAATTTTTTATTCTATCATTTTCTCAAAAAATAAGGGAAAAAAGAATGGAAGCTAAACTCAACTTTTATGCAATTGTTAAAATTAGGAATTGAAAATAGAATTTGTATTGTTAATTGATTGATTTGAATACAATTCAACAATCTTATATATAGATTTATGAATATCAAACTTGATAGGATTAAGAGACATAACTAGATAAGATGGTAGTAAAATAAATAAGACTAAAGAATCTACTAAGACACATAACACAAAAACCTAATTAAGAATCTTAACAATCCCGCAATATATATATATATATATATATATATATATATATATATATATATATATATATATATATATATATATATATGCCTCAAATCATTCTCACCTCATCTTATCAAAGTCTTTTATCTTCTCTCTCTAGCTATCTTCCTCTGAAAATGGGACATGGGTTCCTTAGCTTTTGGTCTTTTGCTTATGCTGTTGTGGTGATTTCACGTCTTCTTCCTCACCAACCATACGCTCTTCCCCAATCATTTGCAAAGTACTGAATAAACAAGTTGATGACTTAGCTGATCACTCACAATTGGATGGCTGTGATTTCTTCCAAGGAAGTTGGGTTTATGATGACACCTATCCTCTTTACAACACGTCGGCCTGCACGTTTATCGAGAGAGAATTTGATTGTCGAGAAAATTGACGGCCTGATAACCTCTATCTCAAGTACAGATGGAAACCTGCTACTTGTGAATTGCCCAGCTATTCTCTTAACAATTTCCTGTTCTTTCAAGTTCAAATTATATTTATTTTCACCATATTGGACGGACCTTAATCATATTATACATCATCAGAAGTTCTTTATTTTTTTTGGGGGTTGAAAATTACGTTTTTATGTGGCTCAAATCATGTATTGTCTAACAATGGATTAACAATATAATTATGTGTTAAGCTACTTCAGAAATAATATTAATCCAATTAGTCAAGATTTTAAAAACTTTGGATATATTTCTCTTTGATATATATTGTTGAGTGCAGATTTGATGGTGTGGATTTCTTGAAGAGGTTCAAAGGGAAGAAATTAAATATTGTTCGTAGGGGACTCTCTAAGCCTAAATCAATGGCAATCTTTAACATGCATGTTGCATGTAGCAGTTTTCCAATCAAATTACACACTACTCTACGTTCAGTTTGCTGGTGAGTTTCTCATATTAATTCGTAGCCAACAACACATAACTACGTACACGGTATCAACAAAATCATTTGTTATTGCATTTTAAAATTGAGATATAAGAAAAAATGAATATATTCCTCCACGAAACTCACACTTGAGAGTGAGTTCGAGTACTGCTTGCACGGGTAGACGTGAGTCGCGTCCATTCTAACATTTTCGCAGTCAATATGTGCTAACATTACATTTTCGCACGGGTAGAGTGAGTCACGTCTATGTGCTAATTAATTAAGATTTATAATAAAGTAATCGATCAATGCTGAATTTCGCAGCGTTATGGAATTTCTATTATGTTATCTCGCAATGCATTTTTAGTTGATGCAGTGAAAGAAAAGATTGGAAGGGTTCTAAAACTTGACTCCATTGAAAATGGCAATGCATGGAAAGGATATGATATGCTCCTCTTCAATTCTGGGCATTGGTGGCTCCACAAAGGAACCAAACAACCGTAAGATACAACTAAAAGCATATGAAGAGAATTTTTTTGTATTATATAGCAAAACTTCTCTGTACATTAATTAATTTACTTTCTTTTTTTTTCAGATGAGATTTCATAGAAGGAAGAGGTAAGATAGAGTTTGGTTCCTTTCAGGGAGGGACTAACTACTTGGTCACAGTGGGTGGACTCCAACATTAACCCTAAAGTCACCAGAGTATTTTTTCAGGGCATTTCTCCAACCCATTACAAGTAAGCGCTTAAATTATTTCATTACAACTAAAAGCATCACAACCAAATCTAAAAGTAATTAGCATTCATTTGTAAAAACTTCTTGTTTGTCAAAATATATATATATATATATATATAAATACTTTTCAAAAACAATTTTTTTGAATAATTAGAGATTTTTCTATAACTAAACTCCTATGGAACAAACTGAAGTTAACCACTTGCAATGGACAAACCAAACCCATGAACAGTTCGACACATCATGGAGGATCACCACCAGCTGCAACTGTTGTAAAGAAAGTGTTGAGTAATATGTCGACGCGGTTGCTTTACTCGACGTAACAACTCTATCACAGTTGAGAAAAGATAAACATCCATCAATATATGGAATGAATGGTGAGAAAGGAAATAATTGTAGTCACTGGTGTCTTGCTGGTGTTCCTGATACATGGAATCAACTCTTGTATGCAATTCTTCTCACTGGTGAAGATGCAACAAAATAAAATTTAAATCATTTGTGTCAATTAACTATAAAAATTGACAAAGAAATCAAACTTTATTAAATTGATAGTTGTAGTGTTGATGTAACATTGATCATTTTTCGAAGCATTGATCTCTTAACTATGAAAAAAAATCCGAACTCAAAAAATTAAAGGAAAAAAAAGTTACTTTTGAAAAAACATATATTTAGAGGAAAAAGTAATGTCCTTATCAATATATAATGTATAAGCATCCCCACACGTGTTGGTAGGTTGTGTAAACTGAATCAGTTCGAAATGATAGGTTAATTAGTTTTAACTGTTTAGTGAATACCCATACATTTTAGTTTATGTCAAATTATTGGATAAAAACCTATATCATTTGCAAATTTCAACCACACCATTACAATTTTGGCAAGAAAAATGGTAGATTTAAGCATGTTAAGAACAAACATATTAAAAGGGAAAAAAATCAGACAATAACTATAAATATAAAATTAAAAAAAGAGATCTGAGATTGCCACTCCATTTTGATACAAAAGTAAATAACAGGCCATTTTTGGATTCCTAGTTCCTACTGACCATTTGAAGCTTAATTAGTTTTCATGGAGTCTTAGTCCACAATAAATAGCAGTATCTCTGCAAATCAACCTCATATGAGTAAAGTAATTTGGTATATACAACCATTCTAGTTAGCAAAATTAATGTAATTAAGACTAAGTTTATGCATGAAATTTATGTTATTTACCGACTGCCTGATGCAATTAATTAATTGGTAATAATTAAGTAAAAATATTTGGTCAATTAATAATTACATCTTCAATCCTGTATATATAACATTCATTTTTACCTTCTGTTTTGCTCTGATTTCATTACATTCAACATAAAAAAATGACTGCTTGGTTTGGTTTCTTGGGCCAACTTGATTTTTTTTTTTTTTCCTGTATAGTTTCATTAGTGTATGGAGATTAATTTGATGATCATGAGATTGTAAGCATTGATGGACCAAAAGAAGAGAAACAGAAAGAGCAATGCAATCTTTTTCAAGGAGTTGGGTTTATGATAATTCATACCCAATTTATGTTTCATCAAGCTGTCCATTCCTTGGAGGATTTGATTGCCAGAAAAGATATGATTCATCAATCTTTTTCAGAACACCGTTCTCGATGTATAAGTAGGATTTATGATATTTCATACCCAATTTATGATTCATCAAGCTGTCCTCGGAGCATTTGATTGCCAGAAAAGATATGATTCATCAATCTTTTTCAAAACACTGTTCTCGATGTATAAGTAGGACCACATAGTATCAATCTTTTTCAGAACACCGTTCTCGATGTATAAGTAGGACCACATAGTTGATGTGTGTGTATTATGGTGAGGGATCACCATTATTGTTTTGCCAATTTTAAGGAAAATTGGTTTTTTTTTATGGTAACTCTGTCATAAATAGAAATATAAGAATAAATTAATTTTTAAAATATTATTTTTAATTGGGTTTTATAAAATTCTTAATTCTCTAAATGAGATTGTTTTGATCTTGTTTCTTAAAACAAAATAATTTTTGTTACATCATCAAATGAAAAATGAAAAATGAATAATTTACCTCAGTGGTCTTTTGAGGTCTAAATTAATCCTTTAAATAATCAATATTTACAACCCTTCATTTTTAACCTTATCTTCATCTTCTAAAAAAACTTAAATAAACTATAATCTCTTCTTTTTCCCTCTAGCTATTTTCATTTGATAAATTGATCGAATTTGTATTCGTCCAAAAAAAAAATGAAAGGAACTAAGAACATCATAATACTCTTGATGGTCAAGATTGATTGGTGCTTGGGATTAATGGTTCACATTCGCGATTATGGTAGAACCTGTGCATGAGATTGGGGAGAGGCAGTTAAAGAAGAGCATGTGGTCTCAAAAGCACCACTATGATGTCAATGATAATTAGATTGGCAGTCTAGGTCTCATTTGTTACTAGATTTAGTTTATTTTATTTGAGTTATTTGGAGTACTGTACTTGCACTGATCTCCTTTGTTTTGCCAGCCTTATTTCATCTAACATTATTCGGTTCATTGAATTTCTGGCAGAGAGCATTGGATTTTTGCATTTTCATGTGGATTGCTCTTTGCTGCTTATGGAACTAGTTGAAGTTTGAAGGAATCTTGGCTTGAAACTTGAAGAAGTCTAGGAAGATGTACATCGATCAACAGCAACAAAATTAAAATCTAAGTCTATAGATCTGCAAGAATCATATATCTCAATTTTGGAATCAAGAGTCTCGGTTATAGTGATTTTTTAGGGGTCATGAGCATGTGACCCAGTTGGAAGTGGTATTACAATTGGAATGATTTTTCAGATTGAAGGATGCCTTCTCTTAACTGGATGTTTTTATTTGCAAGTGGTATTACAATTTAGATAAATTAAGTTTCCTTTTTAATTTTCTGATTGTAAGTGTTTATTTTATTTTATTTTGAAATGGGGTATGACGAATGACTAGAGGAAAGAGATGAAGTTAGAGGTTTGACACATAAGTGTTTTAGCGGATTAATTTGAACCTCACATTAAACTATAAAGACCGTTGATGTAATTTATTCTTTTTTTATTTAATGGTGTGGCAAAAATACTCCGTTTTAATAAATAAGATCAAAATAACCCCATTTAAAGAATTAAAATTTTCAAAAACCCCAATTAGGGAAAAAAGTTCGTGAATTATAAACTAAATCAATTATATTTTGTCATGTCAGAAAAAATACAGACTTTAAGACCGTAACTCATTGCTGGACTCTGCAAATTTTCTAACATGTTAAGATATGAATCTGGTCTAATCTAAGAGACAACGTTTATGTAAGAAAAAACTTTGGTTTGAAATTGCTATTCTCAAATCATTTTATGTCTTAATTCAGAAATTGGGCACACCTAGCTAGGTTCTTGTTTGATTTAGCTATAGCTAGGATGAAAACAAGAAATTACTTTATTATTAGCTGCTGATGCAGTGGGTACCTCTTTCACTAGAGTTTAGTTTTTGTGTTTAATTTGTTCTCCTTTGTATAAAAAGAAAAAGAAAAAGAAAAAAAAAAGAAAAAGAGAAATTGAAATTGATGAAGCTGTAAGATGTGATTTAATGTACATAATACATTCATATATACTTGGTCATGGCCCGAAGATGTTTGGTTTTTCATTTAAGTCAACTTCCTTTAAGTTGACGTTGGCTTAAATGGAAAACCAAATATGATTATAGTAAGTGTTTATACCGTTTAACTTTGGGAAATTCTTGTGTAGGTAGATCTTGTAAGACTCATTTTTAGTAGGGTATTTTGAGTTCTTTATAAAGCTCGACTTACACAAGAATTTCTCATTAAAGAGTTATCTTTTACAACAATTTGTTGCTACTAAAATGTTTTTTGGAAACAGTTTTGATAAAAACGTTTGTAAAATTAAAAATTATTTTGTATGGAGTTAAAACAACTTGATTCTTCTCAGAAAAGCCTTTTTTTTTTAAAGTGTTTGGTTTAAAATTCAAGTATATCCATTAATTGACAATCTTGATTATCTTGTTATATTGCATTGTAGGTTCAATGGTCAAGATTTCTTGAAAAGATATGGAGGCAAAAAGATCATGTTTGTTGGAGACTCCCTTAGTAACAATATGTGGGTGTCATTAACATGCATGCTTCATGCTGTAGTCCCAAATTCTAACTACAGCAGAGAATCCGAAGGGCTGATCTCAACGTTTTCAATCCTGGTAAGGTTAAATATTGATCTTCTGTACAAAATTAGAAGACGTTGGTGTCCAGAGTTCCTGAACTATGAACATCTAATACTTAAGTTTATAAACTACAAATTATTTCTACACACATCCAATATCCCTAAACTTCTAATTACTTGCAGTCAATTTTCTCATCCTTATTTCTGTTAATTTTGATTAACAAATCATTTCAAAAACCTTTAAAAACAATTTATGAAAAGAATAAAAAAGTTGGTTGACATTTCGCGAAGACAATAATTATGCAAATTGACAAGCTAATTTGTCGGACAAGTTTGATGTGGGTTTTCATGAAAATGGTGTCGATATATCCTTTGTGGGTCTAAATCATCTTTTAGCTAATGATTGTACAGGGATATCATCACACAGGTTTTGAAGGTTTTAGTTGGGTTTTACACTTCAAAATATCAAAAATAAATCTAAAACTAGTTTTAAGAGTCTGAATTTATGTTAGAAAACTGTTTTCCATTGTTGTTTTATCAAATACTAAATAAATTTTAACTTCATAAATGTTTTACTAAAAATTATTTCAAAAATCATATTGTAAGCTATAAACTAAAAAATGATACTAAGTCAGCCAAACGATACTAAGTCAGCATACCTAAAGATATGTGACACAAAAATCTCATATATATATATATATATATATATATATATATATGACCGTTTTAATATTTTTATTACTTTCTTTTTGTGTTAAATTGCTATATAGGAATATGGAATTTCAGTTATATGGCTGAAAAATGGGTTCTTGGTGGACATGGTTTATGGAAAAACTAGAAAAATTCTAAAGCTTGATTCTATCAGTACCGGCAGTCAATGGTTAGGACTCGACATGTTGATCTTCAATAGCTATCATTGGTGGACTCATATGGGACGTTTTAAAATGCAAGTCTTAATTTTATGTGATTAATTAATCAGTTAATTATATATTATTTATTAATTACCACATAAATTAAATAATAATCACCCTTAATTTAAATGAAATTAACATGATTAATTTCCTATTGCAGATAGGACTATTTTCAAGTTGGAGAAAAGATTGTTAAAGAGATGGATCGTATGGAAGCTTACAAGATTGCTCTTAAGACTTGGGCAAAATGGATTGATAGCAACATTTATCCTTCAAAGACTAAAGTTTTCTTCCAAGGAGCTGCAGCAGTTCATCTCAATTAAGTAAGTATATATATTTAATTAAATTGAGTGAGGATTGTTTCGCAGCCACGGTTCATGTAAATTAAGCACGGATATCACCTGTCTATGACTTACACAAACGATAGAGATAGTCAATCGCAATAGTCTGATTGACCATAACACTTCTCTTGATGATTATGTAAACAGTTGTATTCTTAAAACAACATGTAAAACCCAGAATTGTACATAATCAAGAGGAAATTACACAGCATTAAGGCTTTGTTTGTTTTCATGTAAAATGTATTACAACATAAAATCATTTTTTATGTAAAATGAGTTTCATATAAAATTATAAATATTTTAGTTAAATTTTCTGTGTTTGGTTGAAGCGCGAAAATAAATTAAAAAAATGGAAAAAAATAAATAAAAATAGAAAATTTGTGGCATAAAATATGTGAGCAAAATTTTAGGAAAGTGGTAAAGTGGTTTCTTTTATGAAGAAAAAATAATTTTCCAATCACTTGTAAAATAACTTACGCAAAAAAAGAGGAAAATTGTTTTATTAAGTTTTTCACTCAATACGAAGTGGTAAATAAAAATGTGTATCTTTAGGAAATAACACTGCGAGGATTTTCCATTAAGAGTAGAGGACGGTGTACGATTAATTAAGTAACAGGCAGTAAGAATAGCATCACTCCATAACAATTTAGGAACATGCATAAGAAATAAAAGAGTACGAGCAATATCTAAAAGATGACGATTTTTTCGCTCTGAAACCCCATTTTGTTGAGATGTATGAGAGCAGGATGACTGATGGATAATACCAGAATTGGTCATGAAAGTAGTAAAATGATCCGAAAAATACTCACGAGCATTGTCACCACGAAGGATTTTGACAGACGAACTAAATTAGGTCTTTACCTAAGCACAAAAGGCACAAAAATTAGAAAATAACTCAGAATGGTCTTTCATTAAATAAATTTAGGTGAGCCTAGAATAATCATTCACAAAAGTAACAAAATACAGAAAGCCAGGTTTAGAAGACATACGACTCGGACCCCAAACATCAGAATGTACTAATATAAAAGGACTAAAGACATGTTTATTAATATGGGAAGGAAAGGACATGCGATGATACTTACCCAACTGACATGACTCATACTCCAAAGATGAAATATGATTGAAAGTCGTTACTAACTTCTTTAGTGTCTCCAAAGATGGATGACCAAGATGACAATGAAGCTGGAAAGAAGACAAGTCAACTAAGCCGATAATAGGGGATGAGACAAGATCAAAATAATAATGACCATTGGATTCATACCCTCCCCCAATTATCTTCCGCATCTTCAAATCCTGAATAAGAACATATATAAGGAGAAAGGTAACAAAAAAATTTAGATATTTTGTAAGCTGACTAATAGATAGCAAATTATACAAAGAAAAATGAGCATAAAGTGTGAATGATAAAAACACAGAAGAACTAGGATGCACAGTGCCAATACCACTTGCAGTGGTTTTAGATCCATTAGTAAGAGTAACATCAAGTAAGGATGATGATCGAGAAAAAGTAGAAAAAATATCAGTGGTACCTTTCAAATTATCGGTGGCAGTAATTGTTAATAGAAACACAACATATGAAGACGACACAAATAAAGTTGGATCTTCAAGTTTTTTCCAGAGTGGAACTAATTGGGCATTTATCAGCACTAGTAACTTCTTGCGTGATAGCATCAAATTAGACTCCTATACTTGCATGATTAATGCATCAAGGCTCTCTATGAATGATTCCCAACTGTACACGCAAGCATGCCTTTCTGCCATCTCTCTAACTTATTATGGGTTTTGTCTGGGAAATGGAAACTACACAGTAAATCTCCACTTTGCAGAGATAATGTTTATCGATGAAAAAACTTATAGCAGCCTCGGGAAGCGCCTATTTGATGTTTACATTATGGCATTTAAAAGTATGATACTTCCCACAATCAACTTCATTTATAATATTCAACAAACTTCAAAATTTTAATATTTTGCTTTAATAGGGCCAATCAAATTGTTTGAATTTATCCTCTATATGTTAGAGTTGGTGTATACTTCACGAGACCAGATCTATAGAACCTTGAACAAACACAGGGGTCTCGCTTCCCGGTGAGCGGGCAGGGGTTAGAAGGTGATAAGTGCTTAAATATTCATATTTAAGCCCCCTTATTTACATTTGTTAGGTCTTTAGTTATGTTAATTTAGTTCATTTTACTTCATTTTTGTGTTTCACATGTGTTTATAGGGTCTTGGAGGAAAAAGAAGCAATTTTGGGCCTGAAGGAAGAAAACTGGAAATCATGGAGCAGCTTCTAGTCAAAGTACGATCGAGCGCAGTATGTGTGCGATCGTGCGCATGCAAGAAGGATCGAGTGCAGCACTTGCGATCGAGCGCAGGGTGCATGCGATCAAGTGCACATGTACGGGCGTGAACAGTAAAGCGGCAGAACCAGTTTTGGAAATTAAGTAGGTTTTTGTGTTTTTGGAAATTAGGGTTTCTAGAACCCTCTAGGACTATTCAAGCCCTATAAATACACCTGTAAACACACACAACAAATCATCCGATCTTAAATCCTCTCTTAGATCACTTCTTTTATCTTTTACTTGGAGTTGTAAGCTTTGGGAGAGAATTGACGCCTCTTCTCTCGGGTTTATTTTTCTCTTTATGTTTAGTTTATATATGATGTTTATCTTAAACAGCATGTGTAACTAACTTTCTTATAGGGCTCGATTGAATCCCTAGTTATGCTTTCTCATATATTTATTCATTGATAAAATCTTTGCCAATAGCCTTTATTATGTTGCTTAACTTGATTAATGCCTGTGCTTATTTAAATTCCTCATATGTATGTGTATGACCAACGTATACATGTGGTACGGATTGGTTAGTTAGATCAATTTGGATGACCGAGTCCTGGGTCTAACATTAGTAACAAAAGATATCCACACCGGATTCTTGGATTAATCAACATGGGAAACCGGGAGTAGATACCATGCCCTAGGTCTCATGTGGTTGTCGATTTCCATAAATCTTATGCTTTCTTAAGGAACAACTCACGCAGATACTATGCTGAATCCCTTAAAGAATAAAAGAGTTAGAGTAGATACCGTGCCTAACTCGTTGCTTAGGGAAATCAATAGCTTAAGGAGTAGATACCATGCCTTTAGGTTGGCGACCATTAGGTATACATGATAAGGCTAGTGCACTGATACATTATACAATTGGGAAAGTATGGCTAGTGGTGGATATCAAAGCCCTATGTCTTTATTATTATCAAATCACATTCAATAGTTATTTATTTCTTTTTACTTTGAAGAAACTAAATTCTAAAACCAAACTTTACCAATCCCTGTGGAGATGATCTTGCTTTCGCACACTATACTACACTGTTAACCTTGTGCACTTGCAAGTAAAACAAGTCCGATTATTTGCTTATTTATTTAGGTAGATAATCGCACAATAAGTTTTTGGCACCATTGCCGGGGATTGCGCTTAAGTTCCTTTTAGAATTGCTTTCGTTTAATCATTGTTATTATTACTTTATTTTCTGTTTACCATCTTTGTTTTTCATCAAAACCTAATCGATTTGTTTTCTGTTTTAGGCACATTAAACCCTAAACGCACCTTCTGTGATACTTGTGATCGATCGCAACCTTCTGTGTGATCAAGCGCAAATAGGACAGAGAGTTACACGAGCAGCAGAGTTAAATTGCTGTATTGAAGCTGGTTTACCTGATTTATGCACGGACTTCGAACTCAACATCCAACATTCTTTCCCCTCGATCCCGAACTTGAGCAAACCATCCGACAAAGGCTTAAGAACAACTTCGAAGAGAACAAAGAAGGATTAGAGAACGAAGCACCAATGGTGGAACAACTCGAAAACCAGCAACCACCTGCACGAGTACCGATGAAGCATTCCTTCATCCCACGGAACATTAATCAGCCATCATGTATTGCATACCAACCCGAGGCGGAAGGCAACTATTACATATCTCCGCAAATATTGAATGAATTGACTCACTTTAGGGGTACGCTGAATGAGGATCCACACTTGCACCTTCGAGAGTTCTTCGACCTTTGCAAGTTCCAACACATCCAAGGCCTAGACCAAGAAGGAATAAGGTTAATTCTGTTCCCTTTTTCCTTAAAAGATAATGCTAAACTGTGGTATATTTCTTTGCCTGTAGTTTCTATCCACACTTGGGAGGAGTTGGCTAGCAAATTCCTAAGGAAGTTCTTCCTAACCTAAAAGACAAGACAGATGAGGAAAGAGATTCAGTCTTTCCAACAATAGGATGTAGACCTCTTCTTCGAAGCGTAGGGACACTTCAATGAACTACTACTCAAATGCCCACACTATAACCTACCTTAAGATGAATTGGTACAAGCCTTTTATGAAGGTTTGAATGACACTAACAAGAGTATTGTTGACTTAGGTTATAGAGGAGTGTTGACGGAGAAAAGTAGCGAAGAAGTGATGAAGCTCTTCGAAACCCTAAGCGAACACACTCAGTAGTTGTCTTCTCGACGTAGACATGTGACCAAAGGTAAAGGTGTGTATGAGGTAAATCTGAATAGAGGATCTTCCCCTCAAATAGCAGCGATGGATAGAAAACTAGACTTATTGGTAAAAGCCATGGTTGCTCAAAATGCCTCATCCAGCCTACCATCTACCCCACTCTAGGTATATACAATATGTTCCCAATACGACCATAATACTGATACTTGTCCTTTGTATTCACCTGCAGATATAGAACAAGCAAATTATGTGGGACCTAATAACTATCCGCCGAAGAACAACCCTTATGCAAACACATACAACCCTGGATGGCGGAATCACCCGAATATCTCATGGAGAAACAATCAGAACAATCAAGGACAGCAACGAAACCCCTAGCCCACTGTTCATGCTACTCCCGAACCAAAGAAGAACGACCTTGAAAGTCTTGTGAGACAACTAGCCACTCAGCAACAACAATTGATGACGTCACAAGAACAGTTCATGACTCAGCAAAGACAAACCACTGCAACACATGAGCAAACAATTCAAAGACTAGAGGTACAAATGGGAGAACTGGCTAAAGAGCTCAGTGGCAGAAAGCAAGGAGAGCTCCCAGCTCAAACACTACCCAACCCTGGGGGGCATCAACAACTAAAGGCTGTCACAACCTTGAGAAATGGCAAAGTGATAGGATCCGATGAGTCTGCAACTATAGAAAAACCATCGGCATCAAAGGTAAGTGAAACGGAGAAGGTAAATGCTCTACCCTTCCCGCAAAGGTTAGTAAAACAAAAGAAAGACAATAAACTAATTGATATTTTTGAAACCTTGCAGAAAGTTGAAATTAACATTCCTTTACTAGATGCAATTCACCAAATACCTGCCTATACTAAGTTCCTAAAAGATTGTTGCACTCATAAAAGAAAATTTCAAGAACATGAGACTGTAGCATTAACTGAAGAAGTAAGTGTTGTACTACTAAGAAAACTCCCACCAAAACTAAAAGATCCGGGTAGTTTTACTATTCCCTGTAGAATAGGTAATCAGCTGTTTGAAAAAGCATTACTAGACTTAGGGGCGGGTGTAAACTTACTACCATACACGGTATTTAAAACCCTAGATTTGGAGGAGCTACAACCGACTTCTATTACCTTACAATTGGCAGATAAGAGTATTAAAAGACCTAGGGGTATTCTCGAGGACGTCCTAGTAAAGGTTGGTGAGTTCATCTTACCTGCTGATTTCATTGTATTAGACACGGAGAAATGCCCTATCCCATTGCCCTTGCCCATCATATTAGGGAGACCCTTTATGAGAACTACCGACACTAAGATTTGTGTGGAAAAGGGTATAGTAAGTATGAAAATCAATGGTGAAAAAATAGAGTTTAAAATATTTGATGCAATGAAACTTCATTGAGATGACTTGGAATGCTTTAATGTATGTATGATACAAAACTTTGTTGAGCAAGCTTTTCAAGTCCAACACATTGATCCATTGGAGACCACCATCACCCATAGCTTCACAGAGGTGGAGATTGAGCAAGAACCTGAAGATGTTACTGATGACATCATCACAGTTATGCAACTCCTTGAGACCTCTCCAAAAAACTCTAGTAATTATACTCCTCCATTTGAAGCTCTCATACCTATTAATGCTACTATTCTGCCTTCTATTGTCCAGGCACCAACATTGGAACTAAAGCAGCTACCCGAGCATTTAACATATGCCTATTTGGGAGAAAAGAAGACTTTACTTGTGATTGTAGCTACTAACTTAAGTAGTTGAGAAGAAGAGAAGTTATTAAGAGTTCCTAAGGAGCATAGATCTGCCATTGGGTGGACCATTGCTGACATTAAGGGGATAAGTCTAGCAAAATACATGCATAGTATCTACCTTGAAGAAGAAGCAAGGCCCACTCGAGATGCTTAAAGAAGACTTAACCCACACATGAATGAGGTAGTGAAGGCTGAGGTATTAAAGCTACTAGATGTTAGCATCATCTATCCTATATCGGATAGCAAATGGGTGAGCTCGGTCCAAGTTATTCCTAAAAAGAGTGGGATTACCGTTGTAAAAAATGAAAAATGAGGAGCTCATACCTATGAGAAAAACAACGGGTTGGAGAGTATGTATTGATTACCGAAAACTGAACAAGGTAACCAGAAAAGATCATTTCCCCTTGCCATTCATTGATCAAATGTTGGAGAGATTATCCGGTCACAGCTATTACTGCTTCTTGGATGGGTATAGTGGGTACAACCAAATTGTCATAGCACTTGAAGATCAAGAAAAAACTACCTTCACATGTCCTTTCGGTACATTTGCTTATCGAAGAATGCCATTCGGATTATGCAATGCAACAACCACTTTTCAAAGATGTATGATGAGTATATTTTCTGATATGGTAGAAAAGTACATTGAGGTATTCATAGATGATTTTAGTGTCTTCGGCTCCACTTTTGATGAATGCCTAAATCATTTAGAGAATGTCCTAAAGAGATGTGAAGAGAGCATCTTAGTATTGAATTGGGAGAAATGTCACTTCATGGTTCAGCAAGGTATTGTGTTAGGTCACTGCATCTTAAACAGAAGTATTGAGGTAGACAAGGCTAAGATAGACATCATTGCAAAACTACCTCCCCCTCTCATAGTTAAAGGCATTAGAAGTTTCCTTAGACATGCTGGTTTCTATGGAAGATTCATCAATGATTTCTCAAAATCTCGAGACCTCTTTGTGCATTGTTGGCTAAAGATACCAAGTTTGAATGGAATAATGACTGTATGCAAGCTTTCAACACATTGAAGAATGTTCTCACATCTGCCCCGATAATGATGACACCGAATTAGAATCTCCCTTTCGAATTAATGTGTGATGCCAGTGACTTCGTCTTGGGAGCTGTCTTAGGTCAAAGAATCAATAAGGTACCTCATGCTATTTACTATGCTTCTAGAACTTTAAATGATGCTCAGCTTAACTATTCTACTATTGAAAAAGAATTGTTAGCTATTATTTTTGCTTTAGAGAAGTTTAGATCATATCTTATTGGTTCTAAAGTTATTATATTCACTGACCATGCTACTTTGAGATATTTGTTTTCTAAGAAAGATGAAAAACCTAGGCTAATCAGATGGGTACTCCTATTACAAGAGTTCAATTTGGAAATCAAAGACAAGAAAGGCAGCGAGAATGTAGTTGCAGATCATTTGTCAAGGCTACCCTATGAGAATGATGATAACGAGTTCCTTTGAATGAGAACTTCCCTGATGAACAACTGTTCGCACTAGAGGTAAAACTTCCATGTTACGCTGACATAGTAAATTATCTAACGGCTAAAGTTTTTCCCCCAGGCATGACCACTCAAGAAAAGAAACAGCTGATATCTCTGTCAAGACACTACTATTGGGATGATCTTTACATTTTCAAAGTCTGCCCCGATCAAATCATCAGGCGATGTATCCTAGAAGAGGAGCACTTGAGTTTATTTCAACACTGCCACCAGTTTGCTTGTGGAGGACATTTTGGGGCAAAATGAACAGCTCTTAAGGTACTACAATCTGGTTTTTATTGGCCTAATCTGTTTAAATATGCTTTCTCCTTTTGCAGCTCATGTGATAGGTGCCAGCGGATAGGTAACATCTCTTCCTGAAATCAGATGCCCCTACAGAATATTTATGTAGTAGAACTTTTTGATGTATGAGGCATTGATTTCATGGGACTCTTTCCTAACTCCTTTGGTTATTTATATATTCTTGTGGGTGTGGATTATGTGTCCAAATGGGTTGAGGCTATCCCCTCAAAAACTAATGATCACAGAGTAGTTGTAAAGTTTCTACAGGCTAACTTTTTTACGCGGTTTGGGACTCCAAGAGCAATCATCAGTGATGGGGGCAGCCACTTTTATCATCGCTCGTTTGCCGAACTACTCTAGAAATATGGGATCACTCATAGAGTTGGCACTCCATATCATCCTCAAACCAGTGGCCAAGTGGAGATAAGCAACCGAGAGATAAAGGGAATCTTAGAAAAGATAGTGAAGCCTAATCGGAAGGATTGGTCTCTACGCCTAAATGATGCTCTATGGGCATACTGGACAGCTTATAAGACTCCAATTGGCATGTCTCCCTACCGCCTAGTCTTTGGAAAAGCGTGTCATCTCCCAGTGGAATTAGAACATCTAGCATATTGGGCCATAAAGCAGTTCAACTTCGAAATGAAACAAGTGGCTGAGAAAAGGAAGCTGCATCTAAATGAACTTGAAGAATTGAGATATGACGCCTATGAGAATGCCAAGTTGTACAAAGAACAGACAAAAGCCTATCATGACAAACAACTAGTACAAAAGGAGTTCCATGTAGGACAAAAGGTGTTGCTATATGACTCACGATTAAGACTGTTCCCAGGCAAGCTCAAGTCCAGATGGTACGGTCCGTACATGGTCACCAAGGTCTTCTCTCATGGTGCATTAGAAGTTTGTGGCCCCAATGTAAATCAGCCTTTTATGATAAATGGATACAGAGCCAACCTTACCTCGATATTAAGTTTCCTCCAAAAGATGAAGACTTGGCACTTGAATCAGTACAGTATACAGCTGAAACAAAAGCACTGGAGCCACAAGAGGTGGACTATAAGTGCTTCCTTCCAACCAACTAGCACTATGGCACGAGAGTGCTTGAGCAAGTTCATTTCGATTACCCATACAGCTCAAGCATCTCTATGGAGGTTAGTGGTACTGAGACCACTAACACATGGTAAAGATGTATTGTTCCAAATTTATCATTTGTCAGCTGCGGTAAGTTTTACTTTTATCTATGCACACTGTTTGCGATTGAGCGCACAATTCAGTGTGCTCGAGCGCAAGAGTGCGATAGAGCGCAATCCAATTGCGATCGAGCGCACTTGTGGCAGATAGTCTCGTGATAAACAGTTCACTCACTCACTCACCCTTTATTTCACTTAGCTCACTCACTCGCACTCTGCCCTCACTCACGCACTCTCTTCACTCACTCCCACTCTCTCACCTTCAGCAGCTCTACATTCACACACCATCCCCATCTCGCTCAGCTAAATCGGAATCACAAACACATTTCTCCTATTCATTTCCCTCTCTCTCTCTCTCTCTCTCTCTCTCTCTCTCTATCTCTATCTCATCTTCTCCCCCTTTTCCATTTATGTCACACTCACATGATAGGACCATTACCAATTTTCTATAACTTATGTACACACTATCACAAAAGTTGTTTAATTTATGTTTTTCCTCTTATATTATGCATATCTTGGGTGATTGATTGTGTATGTTCTTGTTACAGGGGGTTGGACTCACGGTCGTGTCATTTTTACAGCTCTCATTTCTTCATTGCATACCAACTGTTCGAGGAAAAACCTGACCGTGTGCGATCGAGCGCACGGTAGTTGCGATCGAGTGCATATCCCATTGTGTGATCGAGCGCACCCATTCAAGATCGATCGCAAATTTAGCAGAAGCGAGTATCAGTATGTCCAAACCATCTGCTTCCACCTCCCATGCTTCAAGCAGCTGTGCCTCGTCATCCCGGCCTAGCATCGAGCTATTATTCGAGACCACCTTCGCCATTGATGACATATTCAAGCACATGGACGCCACTCAATGGGCCATCCAAGCATTTAGACATCGAGGGTTGAAGAGGCTTTTTAAGCTGGCTTACTCGACTGCTTACACCCAGCTCATAGTCCAGTTCTATGCAAGCCTATCCTTTGACTGCAGCAGACCAGGAGTACTGACTTCTTCAGTCCAGGGTGCACCTGTAGAAGTGACTAGTGCCGACATTGCCGCTGCTCTTCATTGCTTTGACGAGTCCCCTCCGGAGGACACCAATATCGAGGAGCAGCCGAAGTCCTTTGCCCTGACTGAGATTATTCAGGATATGTGCGCTGGTCAGTACGTCGACAGACACAATAACGCAGCTAACCGGTCAAAGTTGCCTCAATGACTTTGGCTTGTCGACACTATCCTTCAGCGCAATATGTGTCCATTGAGGCACAAGACACAGTGGCGAGACCAGTTTCTACAGACCTTATATGCCTTTCACAGAGGTCACAGGTACTCTATCCCAGCTATTATATGGAGCCAGTTACATAAATTATGGGATCACGTCCATGGCTATTAGACCACCACAACCAATGCATGGGGCCTCCCTTTCCCATTCTTACTCTTCTACATACTCAAGAAGAAAGGGATTAAGGGGACCACCAACGACGGACCAGTGCGAGAGCATCCCTTCTTCGGGAAGGCTCAGTGGACACATAACCTCTCGCACATGCCTCAAGGACTCCCAACACTTGCTCCTGCAGCTAAGAGAGTCGAGGAGGATCGTATGGAGATCGAGACCCTTGTAATTAGCCCAGTACGAGAGGAGGACCATCCAGACATGGGACCCACAGAGTCCCAACACTTTCTAGCTGAGCTGTTGATGAGAGTCATAAAATGCATCTAAATAGTACATAATTGTTAGCATTTTAGGGTTGATCGAGGTTGGAATTACACTTTTATACCTTAATAACTCTAAAGTGTTATTCTTGAATCGTTGACTTATTTCGGTGCATTTTCAAGTACTTTAAGCTCAAAAGAGAATGAAAAGTTATCAATGCTTAAAGCACAAAGACTCGAGGCATACTGGAGTGAAGAAATACTTCCGTAAGAACAAGATAGAGGGCTTAAAAGAGTAACAGCTGCTGCCCGCATTGGAAAGGAGTTTCACTAAATTGCGAGAATTGCCCGTACAGATTAATCATCTTTGAAAATTAAACTGTATTGACACAAGAATAACCAGGAGATGAGCAATATATTCTTAGAAAGATCCAGAAGTCTATTTTCTAGAGAATTTTACGGTTCATTAAAAGGATTTTTCTAGAGAAAGTTATGGCAGTTTTAGTACACAAAGGTCAGGCTGTGCGGGATTTCAGCGTGATTTTGGGCTTAAATCCCACATCCCATATCGGTTGGAAAATGTATTTCTATATCTCACATCCCACATCAGATGGGAGACACATTGCACTATTGGTATTTGCCTATATAAGACCCACTCCACTTTAGCTTTGAGCATCAATCGGAGCTCATCTGAAATCATCAGAGAGTGACTCCAGAGGGCCTTTAGGAGCAATCCAGAGGGCCTTTAGGAGCAATCTGAAAGTATAAATTTGGAGGGAAAGCTGAGGATGATCGTTGAGAGGCCAAAGGTAACTCAAGGAAGCATGAGCCCCATGGCTGGCTAGTCTCTAAGCAAGGCGAAGGGATGAATCCCTAGGTGTAGTTGTTCTTATTTTTTTTTATTTGATTCGGTTGTAGTTGGATATTATTTTCGTTAAACATTGTTATGTTTTATTCTTAATTTAATTAGTAGATTTATTATTACTCCGGTGATTGCATGCTTCTTTTCCATATAAGTTCAGTCATGCTTTTCTTATGTGTAGCTGTTTGAGTGTGATTGAGTCCGGTAGATCTCTTTTATAGATTTGTCCATTGTTGCGGTATTGTCGTTTAGATATATCTTTGTCTCTTGATAATTTATAAGTTAGGTCATGTGTGTTTGAAAGTAAATAAGATTTCATAACAATTACATTAGGATTTATAAATGCATTTTAATCGAATATTTTTCGATTGCCTGTTTGGGATGTGAAACTTGCAATCGAGATAAAAACAACTGAATCAAGTTAGGATTAGGGCAATGAACCTAGGGAGGATTTCCGGAACCTTGTCGTTTCTTTATTATTATTCAATAATTAACATAATTTTCATAAAATCAACAATTCAGATTCTTTCAATCAATCTTTTATCGTTTGTGTTCAAGTTTACACCTTCTTCTGTAATTAATTTGTTTCCCTATGGAATCGACACTCCAAAGCTGTACTACAAATAACCGTGTTATACTTTGGGCGTAATCAGCTGTCCTCCTTCCGAGCTTAACATTTTGAACATATAGGCCAATAATTAAGTTTTAAACCTAGATCACTTCCTTTTAGGCATTTAAGGATTCACAAGTTTGACCTAAGCAATCACGAGCACATTAGCACATAATTATGTGGGGTATGACATGTAATTTTGATTCGTATGTTTCTTTTGCTTGACTGTGAACCAAATGACCTATTAGATTAACATTTTGGCATAAGAAAATAAATTAAAAAAAATGTTCCTGATGATCAATAAAAAGAACTTTTCGCTGAGTAACTGGCCCTCTTACCTCAGTAAGCAATGAGTGTCACGTCAAAAGGTGAAAATTCTGATTAGAGCATTGAGACCAGTTAGTTTCGTAGCCTTTTTGACTCAAGTTAGTAAGTCCTTAGGGGTATCTTTACACCTAATGCCCTAAAACCATCTGGTTTGAGAGTCATTGGCTAAACGCTTGTTATATGAGTCAAATAGAAAGCTTGAGGGAACTAACTTAGCAAAAATATCGCAAACAAAAGAAAAGAAAAAAATTTATGCCATCTTTGTTGATTCTAATAGGAAATTTGGTGAATCTTGAGACATCGAAACACACACGTTAGAATTATTTGGAAACCTGATCTTTTATATGCTAGTTCACCACACACCAAAGTTGAACTTGTGATGTCTTAAATTGCCTCATGAAAGTGATTTGTGTTCAAAACTCTTATTCATTGCAAAAATATGTTTATATTTGTTAAGCTTGCTCATGAATGCGCATCATAGTTTTGTGTTAAGACTTAAACTTTTGTGGACACTATGAACACTGAATCTATCTGTGTGTTGTTATTTTTCATTTTAGTTTTGTTTCGTATTGCTAAGGGACTAGCAATATGTAAGTTTGGGGATGTGATAGGTGCTTAAATATTCATATTTAAGCCCCCTTATTTACATTTGTTAGGTCCTTAGTTATGTCAATTTAATCCATTTTACTTCATTTTTGTGTTTCACATGTGTTTATAGGGTCTTGGAGGAAAAAGAAGCAATTTTGGGCCTAAAGGAAGAAAACTGGAAATCATGGAGCAGTTTCTGGTCAAAGTACGATCAAGTGCAGTATGTGTGCGATCGAGCGCACGTCCGATCATGCGCATGCAAGAAGGATCGAGTGCAGCACTTGCGATCGAGCACAACACTTGCGATCGAGTGCAGGGCGCATGTGATCGAGCGCACATGTACAGGCGTGAACAGTAAAACGGCAGAACCAGTTTTGGAAATTAAGTAGGTTTTTGCGTTTTTGGAAATTAAGGTTTCCAGAACCCTCTAGGACTATTTAAGCCCTATAAATACACCTGTAAACACACACAACAAATCATCCGATCTTAGATCCTCTCTTAGATCACTTCTTTTATCTTTTACTTGGAGTTGTAAGCTTTGGGAGAGAATTGACGCCTCTACTCTCGAGTTTATTCTTCTCTTTATGTTTAGTTTATATATGATGTTTATCTTAGACAGCATGTGTAACTAACTTTCTTATAGGGCTCGATTGAAGTCCTAGTTATGCTTTCTCATATATTTATTCATTGATAAAATCTTTGCCAATAGCCTTTATTATGTTGCTTAACTTGATTAATGCATGTGTCTATTTAAATTCCTCATATGTATGTGTATGGCCAACGTATGCATGTGATATGGATTGGTTAGTTAGATTAATTTGGATGACCTAGTCTTGGGTCTAACATTAGTAACAAAAGATATCCACACCGGATTCTTGGATTAATCAACATGGGAATCCGGGAGTAGATACCATGCCCTAGGTCTCATATGGTTGTCGATTTCCATAAATCTTATGCTTTCTTAAGGAACAACTCATGCAGATACCATGCTGAATCCCTTAAGGAAGAAAAGAGTTAGAGTAGATACTATGCCTAACTCGTTGCTTAGGGAAATCAATAGCTTAAGGAGTAGATACCATGCCCTTAGGTTGGCGACCATTAGGTATACATGATAAGGCTAGTGCACTGATACATTATACAATTGGGAAAGTATGACTAGTGGTGGATATCATGTCTTTATTATTATCAAATCACATTCAACAGTTATTTATTTCTTTTTACTTTGAAGAAACTAAATTCTAAAACCGAACTTTACCAATCCCTGTGGAGATGATCTTGCTGTCGCACACTATACTACACTGTTGACCTTGTGCACTTGCAAGTAAAACAAGTCCGATTATTTGCTTATTTATTTAGGTAGATAATCGCACAACAGGGGGCAACGCCCTCGAAACTTTTAAGCCATGTACATGAGTTAGGCTTGGTTTTTTGCTTGGTAGTTTGGGCTTGGGCCCATGAAAAGCCATAGTTCTGCAGCAAAACGATAACCTAATTAGACCCTAATTTGGATGTCTTAAGTTGCATGTAAATACTCTTTATGTACTGAGCATAAATTGTAACAGAGATATTTGTGAGGTTGATAATAAGAAACTTCTGGCATGACGTAGCCCTATTCTTCGGTGAACCTAGGTAAATCTTGTCCTCTTTTTCTTTCTGTTTATAATTCGTGTGATTGACAAGTCTTGAATCTTTCAATTGGTATCAGAGCCTTGTGTTCGAGGATTAACGATCAGAGATGTTGATTAGATTATGGATTGAAATCGAGAAGTTCAGAGGGAAGAGCTTCGAGTTATAGAAACTGAAGATGAATGATGTACTCATGGATAGGGATATATGGATGGTGGTAATTAATGAGATATTGAAAAGTACGGCGTTCACAGCAGAGGCGTCATCGGTGGTGGTTCGATATCATCTTCAATGACCATCACGGAGTGGGAGAAGCTCGATCGGAAGGAACGAAATCTGATTCGGCTGTGCCTAGCCGATTCTGTCCTGATAAATGTTTATGGAGAGAAGACTGCAAAAGATCTCTGGAAGAATATGGAAAGCCTTTATCAGAGTGAACCTCTAGTAAACAAACCCTTTTTGCGGAACTAGTATGATGATGATGCTGGTGACTTAAATATGGCATCCTGTTTGGCTCAATCAGATAAGAGTGTTTGGATAATTGGCACAGTAACATCTTTTCACATGACACCTCACATGGACTGGTTTCATGGGTATGAAACCTTTGATGGGGGAAACGTTTTATTGGGAGATAACTCTCCTGTGAAAATTATTTGTCATGGGAAGGTAAAATTGAGGATGAATGATGGGACAGTCAAAACACTTCCAGGCGTGATGTTGGGAAACCACCTTGGATGATACCTAGGAGGTGATCTTCCAAACACTCAAGTCTAGAGTGACTTGTATAAAGAAAAGAGACAACAACCAATCAAAGCAAGAAAGAAAAGAACATAAGCAATTTGTTACCTACATCCCCGTGAGCTCCTCCGAGCTATCTGCACTATCTTATCAATAGAGTTCTTTACAATCAGCAACACCTCTCTAAGAACTCACAGGTTCTTGAAGAACAAAAGAAGAAGAAGTAAAAGAAAGTGATAAGAACTAACCCTGGAATTTCTCCCAAGAAATTCCACTTACAAGCCCTTGAATACCCATTCTATTCTACTCTCTCTTTCTAAACAACTAGCCTTTACAATAAGTCTATCTTGTTTTGTGTCTTTGCACTCTTACAATTGATCTCACTTTCAATCACAAGTTATTCCTCACACTTATGGAGATTGAAGCTAGGTGACCCTTTATATAGTGCACCAACTTCTTAACTAATCTTGAGGGTTAATATCCACCCTTAGATCTTGAGGACCAATCAACCATAACCCTCAATCAATTCTAGGTGATTTGATCATGCCTCACGCATCATTTAAAATGCTGAAACAAAAGCATCAAGTGTGCCTCGTGCTGAGGCTTGGATCAGGGCGTGCTGAGGCTTGGTGCTTTGTGCTGAGGCTTAGATCAAGCTAAACCGCGGCGTGGACCAGGGCACCCTCTTCATCCTTTCTGGACACTGTGGCATGGGGGAGACTGAACCGCGATGCACACCTCCTTCGGGACTCCTCATTTATTAAGCCTCGTACCTTGGAATAAGCTGGACCACGACGCACACTAGTGTGCACTTTATGCTGATCTTTCTTTGTTTAAACCTTGTTTAAACCTTAGACAAACACCAATAATCTCTGCCTTTGTCTAGGCATTTAAAACTGAACCCATTGTACAGAGAACTCAGTATCTAAATTCATCTTGAGTCACCATATCAATCGACTCCAGTCCTAAGAAGTCCAAGGCAATGATTGAACTTGCTTAGAGGTAGAACTTTGGTACCTAATTCCGTAGGATTTTCTTCTGTGGCCACCTTGTCCATATGAATGCATCATTCCGTAATATTTTCCTGAATGAAATGGTACCGAACATCCATATGCTTTGTCCTCTCATGGAACACCAGATTCTTGCATAAATGCAATGCACTTTAGCTATCTAAATACACCAGAACCTGCTCCTCTAGTACCTTCAACTCTTCCAGCAACCTTTGGACCACATAGCCTCCTTCATGGCTTCCGTAGCTGCTATCTACTCAGCCTCAGTTGTTGAGGGTGCTACCACCGGCTACAACTGAGCCTTCCAACTTACACAACATCTGTTTAAGTTGAAGAAGTAGGAAGTAATCGATCTTCTCTTATCCCAGTCTGCTCCATAGTCTGAATCAGCATAACCCTCAAGACAGATGGACTTACCATAAATCAACCCCACATCTGGGCTTCTCTTCAAGCACCTCAGCAACAACTTCGTCCCATGCCATGCTCCTTTCCGAGATTACTCATAACCCTATTGAGAACACTTATTGCATGAGCAATATTAGGTCTAGTGCTTACCATGGTGAATATTACAGATCCAACCGCACTAGAGTAAGGGACTTTTTTCATTTCCTTCTTCTCCTTATCCGATCTTGGACATTGATCGCTGGAGAACTTGAAATGACCAACAAGAGGAACCTTCACTGGTTTGCTATCTTCCATAGAGAACTTAGATATCATTTTCTCTATGTAGGAAGTTTGAGAGATCTTCAATTTGTTTCTCTCCCTTTCCCAGATTATACAAATCCCAAGGATTTTTTGTGCATGGCTAAGATCCTTCATCTCAAACTCCTCACTGAGTTGAGCCTACAATTTTCCTATCCTATCCATGCTACTCCCAACCAACAACATATCATCAACATAGATGAAGATGATCACCACTTCCTCCACCTTGTGCCCCTTGTAATACAACCACGAATCATAGTAGCTCCTCATGAAACCCAAGCTGGTTACAAAAGAATCAAACCTCTTAATCCATTGCCGAGGTGATTGCTTCAGGCCATATAGAGATTTCTTCAGTTGGCACACCAAATCTCCCTGCCTTCCTTCCTCATAGCCTTCGGGTTGCCTTATGTAAATGGTCTCATCAAGCTCTCTATGTAAGAACGCTGTCTTCACATCCATTTGCTTAATTTCCCAATTGAATTGGACCACCATTGCTAGCACTATCCTTATCGTCTTGTATTTCACAACTGGTGAGAATATTTTGGTGAAATCTATGCCTTCCTTTTGTGTGAACCCCTTCGCCACCAGCCTAGCTTTATACTGGACTTCATCCCCTGGAGTGTTCCCTTCTTTGATCTTGTAGATCCATCTACAATCCACAACTCTTTGTTTTTCTGGTTTGGGCACCAATTCCCAAGAGTTATTATTCCTCAAAGAATCCATTTTTTCCTCCATAGCTAGCTGCCACTTTGACTACTTCTTACATTTCATGGCATCCATGTAAGTTTCTGGTTCAACCTCTCCTTCTGTCTAAGGAGCTACTACATGAGCATCCACAAAACCATATCTCAAAGGTGGTTTAACCACCCTCCTTTCTCGGTCCCTTGTGAGTTGATAGTCATTCAGACTTGCTACATCATCCCCTTCTAGTTCAGCCTTCTCTTGAGTATCTTGAGCTTGGCCTTCATAAATGGACTCTACCTGGTCTGAACCCTCTTGCCTCCTTTGCTCTACCTGAACTGAATTCTCTTTGATGCTATGCTTCACAAATTCCGGACTGGTTTGCTCAGTACCCCCTGCAGGGTTAGTTTTTTGCAAGTAGGGAAATAACAATTCATTAGAAATAACATTCCTACTTATTATGAGTTTCATTCCTTTTTGTTCTAAAGACTACAACCTATATCCCTTAACCCCAATCACCATACTGTAGAAACATACATTTTCTAGATCTTGGGCTAAGTTTATCATCCTTTTGATGTGCAAATGCAGCACATCCAAAAGTCCTAAGTTTGCTTAATTCAAGGGGTTTTCCTCTCTACATCTACATGGGAGTCTTAAGATCTGAAGCCCTAGAGGGTGATCTATTAACCAAATACGCAGCTGTAGACATAGCTTCTTCCAAAATATATTTTGGTAAATCGGACCCAATTAATATGCACATAACCTTTTCCATAACGGTTCTATTCATCCTCTCAGCAACTCCATTTTGCTGAGGGGTTTTCACAACCATTCTATGTTTTAGAATGCCATTCAATTCATAGAATTTATCAAAATCCTTATTAAAAAATTCTAAGCCATTATCGGTTCTTAACACCTTAACTACCCTGCCCGTTTGAGTCTCCAGCAACCATTTCCACACCATAAATTTATTCAAAGCATCCGATTTATTTTTAAGCAAATAAACCCAAACCATTCTTGAATAATCATCAATTAAAGACAGAAAGTAACGATTATCTCTCTGTGTTGGTGTCTGTACTGGTCCCCAAAGATCTGCATGGATGTAGTCAAAAATCCCCTTGGACTTGTGCACTCCGGTGTTGAAGCTGACCCGATGTTGCTTCGCAAGAATGCAACTTTCGCAGAAATCAAGTTTCTCTATCTTGTCACCACCAAGTAAACCATCATTGTTGAGAACTTACAGGCCCTTTTCGCTCATATATCCCAAGTGAGTGTGCCAAAGGGCTGCCTTATCCATCTCAGCCATCAAGCTTGCTGCTTGATCCTTGATTTTTGTCTCTCCGATCATCTCATAGAGACATTCTTTGATTGTTACTTTGATCACTATCAAAGATCCCTTGGTTACCTTGATCTTTCCTCCATCAGCTTTGTATGTATACCCCATGGAATCCAGCTGCCCCAATGAGATCAAATTCCTCCTCAAATCCGAGAGATACCTTACATTCTTCAGCAGTCTTGTGACTCCATTAAACATCCTCAATTGGATGTCTTCTATCCCCCTCACTTGACAAGAAGTGTCATTACCCAAGAAAACCTTTCCATAATTGATTTCCTTGAAATTCTTGAACCAATATTTGTGAGGGAACATGTGATAAGTGCACCCGAAATCTAGGATCCATTTCTCACAACCTTACAATCTTTCGCTCTTTAAGCTTATTATACCCTTCCACAGGAAAACGATCACAAGTTAATACTGCCTAAACAAAATCACCAACATCAAAAAGTACCTGACGACGGTGACTGTCGCCCTGAACCTTGTACTTGGTATTACTCTCGTGAATGGCCAACTTCACCTGCTCATGGATACCACGAAGATATTATGCCATCTCATTTGCCTTGTGACTCAAATGACCCACATGTGGAATAGGGGCTAAGTCAAGTACCCCAAATGGATTCTGACCATAGACAATCTCAAATGGGCTCATTCCCGTGGTTATGTTTTTCAACCTGTTATAGGCAAATTCTGCTTGAGGTAACGCCAAATCCCACTTCTTCGGTTTAGTTCCTGCCAAGATCCTCAAAAGGTTCCCCAAACTCTGGTTCACCACCTCGGTCTGACCATCTGTGTAGGGATGGTAGGCGCTGCTAAAATTCAATTTCGTCCCCAGTTTCTCCCATAAACTCTTCTAGAACTGACTCATGAACTTGATGTCACGATCTGAAGTAATGGATCGGGGAACACCATGTAAACGCACAATCTCCCTGAAGTAAAGATGGGCGATCTGGGCAGCATCCATTGTTTTCCTGCAAGCTACAAAATGGGCCATCTTGGAAAACCTGTCAACCAAAACCAAAATAGAATCCAAGGCCTGTTGGGTACGGGGTAAGCCCAACACAAAGTCCATACTAACATCAAACCAAGGGGCTTCAGGTACAGGCAAAGATGTGTACAGGCCCGTATTAGTGAGAACTCCCTTGGACCGCTAACATACATAACAACGCTCCATATAATGAGCCATGTCACTGGTCAATTTGGGCCAATAATAGTTAGAATAGATCAAAACCAACGTCTTATCTCACCCAAAATGACCTCGTTATGAAGTTCACTAATAATATGCTGTCTTAGTGAACAATCTGGAACGCACAACTGTAATCCACGAAACAGATAACCATTAAACAAAATAAAATCATGTCGTTGACCATCAGTTACCTCCTGAATTATCCTCCCGAAGGAAGGATATGCAGCATATATATATAAGAGAAAACCTCAAATCCTGCAATTCTGGTGCTCATGGTGGTGAGAAGTAATGTATGACGACTCAGTGTATCTGTGACACGGTTAAGACTTCCTGCTTGGTGCCTCAGCGCAAACGTGAACTCCTGTAAGTATGCCACCCACTTGGCATGCCATCTACTCAGCTTGTGTTGGCCATTGATGTACTTCAGGGCCTCGTGATCAGTGATAAGAATGAACTCCCTCTGCACTAGGTAGTGACACCAATGCTTCAGGGACTGAACTATGGCATAAAACTCCAGATCATAGGTGAAATAATTCTTCTTTAATCCTGATAGTTTCTCACTGAAAAAAGCTATTGGGCGCCCCTCCTGACTCAGAACACCACCAATTTCAACCCTAGATGCATCACAGTTTACCTCAAACACTTTTTCAAAATCAGGAAGTGCCAAAACTGGTGCCTCTGCCATCTTCTGCTTGATAAGTTGAAAACTGGTTTCAGCCTCCTCAGACCACTGGAAATTATGTCCCTTAAGGCACTATGTGATAGGAGCAATCAGAGTGCTAAAATTTCTGATGAACCGCCAGTAGAATGATGCCAATCCATAGAAACTTCTGACATCGTGCAAGGTCTTCGGTTTGGGCCACTCCAAGACCGTATCTATCTTCGACTGATCTACATGAACACCATCAGTAGACACAACAAGACCAAGAAAAGTTACAGAAGTAGTGAAAAAAAAACACTTCTTCTGATTGACAAATAGGCACTCCGTCCTCAACATATCAAAAAGAGCACGGAGGTGATCAAAATGTGACGCCCACGTCGGCTATAAATGAGGATGTCGTCGAAGTAAACTACAACAAATTTTCCCATGAAAAGCCATAAAACCTGATGCATAAATCTCATAAATATGCTGGGCACATTGGACAGCCCAAAAAGCATGACCATCCACTCATACAACCCATGCTGCGTCTTAAACACTGTCTTCAACTCATCTCCAAGCCTTATTCTGATCTGGTGGTATCCACTTTTAAAGTTAATTTTTGAGAAAACCTTAGAACCAGATAGTTGGTCTAACATATCATCTAGGCGGGGATTTGGAAATCTGTATTTCACTGTAATCCTGTTGATTGCTCTACTATCAACATACATACGCCAAGAGCCATATTTCTTCGGTATCAGCAGGGCAGGAATTGCGCATGGGCTCATCCTTTCACGGACGTAGCCCCTCTCTAACAACTTTACCACCTGTCACTACAACTCTTCAGATTCCTTGGGACTGAAGCGATACATCGGTCAATTAGGTAAACTGGACCCTGGAACAAGGTCGATCTGATGCTGAATATCCCTCATAGACAGCAACCTAGGAGGAAGATCCTCTGGTATCAGGTCAGAAAACTCTACTAGCAGTTGCTACACCTCTGCTGGTAAATCTGGATTCATATCTGCTGTACTATTCCCACAAGGCAGCAGAGCATAGACCACGTCTCCACGCTCAATCTCAGCTAAAAACCTGGACATAAAAAGCAGATTAGTATTATTGGCTACCGGGGTAAGAGTGGTTCCTTCCCGACGAGGTGCTAAAATAATCTTCTTCTCTTTGATGCTAAGGGAATATGTATTTTTCCACCTATGATGAATAACGTTGTGATCATACTGCCAAGGTCTGCCTAACAATACATGACAAGCATCCATAGACACAACATCACACCAAGCATTATCAAAATATTTCCTACCAATCGAAAAAGACACTAGGCATCGCCTATCTACTGTTACCTCACTTCCTTTATTCATTCACGATAATTTATACAGCTTGGGATGACGATCTGTCTTCAATTGCAATTTCTGGACAGTCTCTTTAGACACTACGTTCTCACAACTACCACTGTCAATGATCATCTCGCAGACTTTATCTGCAACTGTGCAGGTCGTGTGAAAAATATTGGTTCTCAACTAATCATCCCCTGAATCGCCCTTGGGAGTCAGTAGACTCTTACGAACGACCAGAGTCTCATGGTCATACACAGGCTCTCAAATCTCCTCAGTTTCGTCTACCACATCGTCTTCAATCAAAAGATTTTTGCCCTTCTAACTAGCAGGCTTCCTGCACTTAGTCGTTTTATGTCCCTGTTCACCATATCTGAAACATCTAATATTTGAGTTAGAATTACCCTGGGGTGGCTGCTGGGCAAGACGAGATTCTTGAGGGCGAACTGGCTGACTGCTTTGATCACTTTTGATCATTGGCCTCTTATTCTGCTGTTTTTCCACAGTAAGTGCAAGCTGGTGTGCTTTAGAAACGGTCCACAACGAGTGAAGGCTAAGGACATCCTACAGGGGCTATCGTAATCCCCCCAAATACCATGCCACCATCTGCTCTTCTATCTCAGATAAATAATTTCGGGCTATCAATTGATAGAACTCCTCCGTGTAATCATCAACCAATCTCGTGCCTTGCCTTAACGAATGAAGTTGTTGAAACAAGGTTTGAGTGTAGTCGAAATGAAGGAAGTGACCCTTCATCTTCTTCTTCATCCTCTCCCAATCAGTGATCTTGGCCTTGCCCTGCCAGTCGCGTGAGCACTTCAACTTCTCCAACCATACAGATGCTCTGCCTGAGTTTGATGGCGACCAGTTTCACTTTGACATTATCTGGGACTTCCTTATACTCAAAGATATGCTCTACTTCATTTAACCAATCGACGAGTCCTTTGGCCTGTAACACACCAGAAAACTCGGGCAGATCTACTCTGAAATCGAGGTTTCCATAACGATCCTCCTGACCACGGTGCTCCTAGAATCGAGCAGGATTGTGATACAGGTTTTCGAAACTGGAATTGGAATCGTGTTCTTCTATCTCACGGTCATCGAAATTCAGCACTGTTAGATGCTGGGTTAACTCTGCAACTTGCCTATGTAAATCCTCAATCATCGCATCTTGAACGTTATGATCATGGTGTGGGACTTCCTTGTTCGGAACCTACCCGCGACGACCACGACCACGACCACCAGCCATGGAAACTGATGAAATCTCACCCCAGGAAGATGCTGAAGCTCTGATACCAACTGACGCTGGACAGAATAACGATTATTTTGTACGCTAGTTTTAACATTAATTCACAGGCAAAAACACAAGAGAATCGCCCAAAAACACAGAGAAACACCTCTTATGTTCAATTCAAAATTATGCAATCTAAAATATATTCCCCTTTTCTGTACGTGACTTCATCAAACATTTCGCAGCAGCCTTGTAACTCCATCAAACATTCTCAATTGGATGTCTCCAATCCCCCTCACTTGGCAAGAATTGTTATTCCTTAAGAAAACCCTTCAATCATTGATCTCATTGAAATTCTTGAACCATTCCTTGTGAGGGCACATGTGATAAGTGCACTCGGAATCAAGAATCCACTTTTCACTGCCTTGCCTCCTGCTCACATTTGAGCACACAACAAGAACATCATCTTGCTGTTCTCCTTTGGCAATCGAAGTCTCTCCATTGTTGGTATGGCTTCTTCTCTCATCCCATATCCTCTTCTTGCTATCTTTCTTGAAATAACCCTCTTTGTTGCAGTAGAAGCTTCTCTTTCCTCCTCCAAGTCTTGTCTTAGAATAAGATCTCCCATGGCTTTGCCCTCTGCCTCTTGATTTCTCCCAGTAGTTGCCATGAATGCTACTACTATTCCGAGTTGCTGGCCTTCCTCTTACGAACAGCCCATCTCCACTTGATGTCTCATTCATCTTGGCTTTGAAATCATGTGCCCTTATGGCATTAATCACAATCTCCTTTGTTAAAGTATCCCTTCCATACTCAATAGAATTAATCAAATTATCAAAGCAATCAGGAAGAGAATTTAACAAAATAACAGCCAATTGTTCATCCGGAAATGTAATACTACAGCTATTCAAATCTTGAACTAGCTTATTAAAGACATCAAGATTATCTTGCAACTCTTTACTAGGATCCATTTTAAAAGCAAAGATTCTTTTAAGAAGATAAATCTTGTTAGGTAGAGTTTTGGTAAGAAACAAATCATCTAGTTTCTTCCATATGACAACCGAATCTTCCGAGTCTCCGCACTCCCTTGTGACGTTATCCGATATGTGCAAGAAAATGGTGTTGTAAGCCATCTTCTTCATCTTAGTCCGCTTGTCCTCCGTGATACTTGCTGGAAAAGCATCATCTTCTCTAAGAGTCAAGTCCACTTTCTGTTGCATTAGAACAGCCTTGATCTTCCGCTTCCAAAGGGCAAAGTCTCCCTTTCCATCAAACTTTTCAACACAGAAATTTGAATCCATCTTTTTGGATAAGATCCTAGATTTATGCAATACCTACAAATACTTTTTTCTAAACCTTAAGAACATGATCAAAGATGAATCTTAACACCGTTCTTGAATCACCCTCAAGAACATGATCTGATCTTGATCTTTTCTCCGTTCTTGAATCACCCAAGAAGTTGATCTTTGATTCTTGGAGTCTTGGCTCCCTCACCTTCTTGTTATTGCTCCGATACCCGGCTGTGCTAGCTCTGATACCACTGTTGGAATCACCTTGACAAGATGCCTAGGTTGTGAACTTCCAAACACCCAAGTCTAGAATGACTTGTAAAGATTTGGAATCGAAAACAGGAACAAAAAATCAAAGAAAGAAAGAAGACAAGCGATTTGTTATCGAGGTTCGGCAATGTGCCTACGTCCCCGTGAGTCCCTTCGAACTCTCTGCACTATATCAATGGTTCTTTACAATTACAGCAACCCTCTTCAAGAAACTCAAGTTCTTGAAGAAACAAAGAAGAGAAGAAAGAAGATGATAAGAACTATTACAAAGCTCTCTATCTATACTACTCCCTTCTTGTCCAATCTTGAGAGTCAATCTCCACCCTTAGATCTTGATGATCACTTAACCATGGCCCTCCATCAATCCTAAGTGGTGCTGTTCATTTTAACCTTGCATCCACGCACCTAAGAAGAGGCTAAATCGAGCAGAATGTGTGTGTCTCAGTGTGCCTAGGCGCTGAACAGGGGACAGTGAGGCACTAGGCAAAGCCCTTTTTGCGCCACTTTCTGGACGGTGCGGCTCCGCCCTTCCTCAAACAACCTTCTTGCTGGGCGGTGCAGTGCTGGTGAAGGAGCAGTGCGGCGCACACTGATGCTGCTCTTCACACAGCTGTGCACACTCCTTTGCCTTGTTGAATAGGGGTGTGCACACACATGTGTGCACTCCTTTAACATGCTGAAATTTAATCTTCCAACCTTGGTTTAGACTTTAACAATCTTTGAACCATGTTTAGACTATGTTTAAACCATAGACAAATACTAACATTTATTCTCTTGCATCGTTACTAGTGAGGAGAATTGCATAGAAGAGTTGATTCCATGTATCAGGAACACCAGCAAGATACCAATGACTACAATCATTTCCTCTCTCACAAATCATTCCATATATTGATGGATGTCCATATTTTCCCAACTGTGATAGAGTTGTTAGGTCGAGTAAAGCAACTGTCATCGACATATTCCTCAAAACTTCACTTACAACAGTTGCAGTTGGTGGTGATCTTCCATGATGTGTCAAACTGTCCACGGGTTTGGTTTGTCCATATCAGGTGGTTGACTTCAGTTTGTTCCATTCCTTGTTACTGCTCATTTATAAAATAAAATAATGTGCGTTTTGTTATTGAAAACGTTGAAATTAGACCTTTGGATTCTCTAGTGGAATTAGTGTTTGAGACTACAGCATGAAGCATGCATGTTAATGACATCCATATATTGTTTCTAAAGGAGTCTCCAACAAACATGATCTTTTTGCCTCCATATCGATTCAAGAAATCTTGACCATTGAACCTAAAATGCAATATACAAGATGATCAAGATTTGTCAATTAATGGATATACTTAAATTTTATGTTTTGTCAAGTTTCTACAACTATTTATGTTATCAAGAAACATAAGTAAACCAAACACATTAAAAAAAAAAATTTCTGAGAAGAATCAATTTGTTTCAACTCCATACAAAATAGTTTTTAACTTTACAAACGATTTATCAAAACTGTTTCCAGAAACATTTTAATAGTACCAAATCGTTGTTAATGCTAACTCTTTAATGAGAAATTCTTGTCTGGGTCGAGCTTTATAAAGAACTCAAAATATCATACTAAAAATGAGCCTTACAAGACCTGACCTACCCAAGAATTTCTCCAAGATAGATGGTATAAACACCTACTATGACCATGTTTGGTTTTCTATTAGGCCAACACCAACTTAAAGCAAGTTGACTTAAATGAAAAACCAAATATTTCTGGGCCATGACAAAGTATATATGAATGTATTACGTCCATGAAATCACATCTTACAACTTCATCAATATCAATTTCTATATTTCTTTTTTTATACAAAGGATAAAAAATTAAACAAAAAAACTAAACTCTAGTGAAAGAGGTACCCACTGCATCTGCAGCTAATAATAAAGCAATTTCTTTTTTTTATCCTAGCTATAGCAAAATCAAACAAGAACCTAGCTAGGTGTGCCCAATTTCTGAATTATTGCCATCTAATTAAGACATAAAATGATTTTAGCATAGCAATATCAAACCAAAGTTTTTTTCTTACTTAAACTTTGTCTTTTAGATTAGACCAGTTTCATATCTTAACATGTTAGAAAATTTGCGGAGTCCAGCAATGAGTTCAGAACTTAAAGACTGTAATTTTTCTGACATGACAAAATATAATTGATTTAGTTTACAATTCATGAACTTTTTTCCACAATGAGGTTTTTGAAAATCTTAATTGTTTAAATGAGGTTCTTTTGATATTATTTCTTAGGACGGAGTATTTTTTGTCACATCATCAAATTAAAAATAAATAAATTACATCAATGGTACTTATAGTTTAATATGATATTCAAATTAATCCTCTAAAACACTTATGTGTCAAATCCCTAACTTCATCTCCTTACTCTAGTCAGTAGTCATACCCCCTTTCAAATTATAAAAAAAAACCTTAAAATCTGTAAATTAAATAGAAAACTTAATTTATCAAAATTGTATTACCACTTGCAAATAAAAACATCCAGTTAAGAGAAGGCATCCTTCAATGTCGAAAATCATTCGAATTGTAATACCATTTCCAACTGGGTCGCATGCTCATGACCCCTAAAAATTTACTATAGGCGATTGTTTATTCCAAAATCGAGATATATGATTCTTGCAGATCATAGACTTAGATTTTAATTTTTTTGTTGTTGATCGATGTATATCTTCCTAGACTTCTTCAAGTTTCAAGCCCAGATTCCTTCAAACTCTAACTAGTTCCATAAGCAGCAAAGAGCAATCCACATGAAAATGCAAAATGCCAATGCTCTCTGCCAGTAATTAAGAGATGAACCAAATAATGTTAGATAAAATAAGGTTGGCAAAACAAAGGAGATCAGTGCACATGCAGTACTCCAAATAACTCAAATAAAATAAACCAAATATGGGAATAAATGAGACCAAGACTGCCAAACGAATTATCATTAGCATCGTAGTGGTGCTTTTGAAACCACATGCTCTTCCTTAACTTCCTCTCCCCATTCTCGTGCAAAGGTTCTACCATAATCGGGAATGTGAACCATTAATACCAAGCACAAATCAATCTTGACCATCAACAGTATCAGGATGTTCTTAGTTCCTTTCATTTTTTTTGGATGAATAAAAATTCAAACAATTTTTCAATTTGTATATAAGATCCAAATCAAATGAAAATAACTAGAGAGAAAAAGAGAAGAGATTATAGTTGATTTATATTTTTTTACTGACAAAGTTGATACAGTTAGAAGATGAAGATGAGGATAAAAATGAGGGGTTGTAAAGATTGATTTTTAAGGGATTAATTTGGACCTCAAATCAAGCTATAGGGACCATTGAGGTAAATTATTCATTTTTCATTTGATGATGTGACAAAAATTATTTTGTTTAAGAAAACAAGATCAACACAATGTCATTTAGAGAATTAAGAATTTTAAAAAACCCAATCAACAATAATATTTTAAAAACTAACTTATTCTTATATTTCTATTCTTGCCAGGGTTACCATAAAAAAAAAAAAACCCCAATTTTCCTCAAAAATGGCAAAACAATAATGGTGATCCCTCCCCATATATATATGTACCTCAACTATGTGGTCCAACTAATACATCGAGAACAACGTTCTGAAAAAAAAAATTGCTTCCAAGAGATTTGTATCCTTTGTCTTCCTAGTTGTCTTTATCTCATGCATAGGGTGGTTTATAATTTTTTTGGTTTCTTTTACGTGTTCAAATAAAGATTTGTATCCTTTGTCTTCTTAGTTGTCTTGATCTCATCCATAGGTTCATTGTTATAACTGCTTATGTTTCTTTTACATTTTCACATAACGAAAAAATTACATTCGACGATTCTTTTTCATGACTACTTGTGTAAACTAGAGATACTTGTTTTTTTCTTTTGGATGGGGAATGTATATAAATTATAGCATTTTCCGGAAATAAACATAAGAAGTATTATTTTCTTTTCTTTTTCTTAGACAGTCGTTTTTTTTTAAAACATTATAGTTGTACTTTAACTAATTTTTATCAAATAATACGAGTGCAGATTGTCTAAAATGATTTAGAATTGAGTAATTTTATATATAAAATTATTTCAGTAAAATATCAATTGTTTCATTAATGCGCTCAACGTGATCATCTTTTGTTTTAATCTATTATAGTAATCATTGTGTTGTTTTATTTTTTTTTTAGCCCCCATTCTGTATTCTAACAAGTATTGACTGTTGCTTTCAGATATTGAGGAAACTCTCGCACAAGACTCTTTGTGCTGCAAAGACCACCCAGCTTTTGGAAAATGTCAGCCTGGCGTTGACGATGACCGATGCAATACATATTGTACAGGTCCTAATGGATTTTGTAGGGGCGGATTTTGTAAACCACTACGCCCAAATAACCATTGCCATTGTTATTGTTGAATGAATTTTTGTACCCATCATCCGGGTAAATGTTATTACTAAAATAATAAATAAATGAAAAAAAAAATTAATCAATGCTCACTTCATTTCCTATCACGATCACGGGTTCTGTCATGCATGGATATATAAAAAGAAAAATAAATAAATCAACCAATTTTTTTAAAGAAAAATAATCAACAAAATCGTTTTTAACACGTGCATCTAAAAAAAAAAAAATACCTTACAAGGATATAACTAGTGGACAGCTATCCATACTTTAGGTACTCCATATCAGGCCAGTGTGCCATTTTTCTGGCAATCAAATCCTCCGAGGAATGGACAGCTCAATGAATCATAAATTGGGTATGAATTATCATAAACCCAACTCCCTTGAAAAAGATTGCATTGAACTTTCTGTTTCTCTTCTTTTAGCCCATCAATTCTTACAATCTCATGATCATCAAAGTAATCTCACAACACTTACGAAACCATTCAGGAAAAAAAAAAACATCAAGTTGACCCAAGAAACCAATTCAAGGAGTCATTTTTTTTTTTATATATTGAATGTAATGAAATTTAAGCAAAACTGAAGGTAAAAATGAATGTTATATATACATATACAGGATGAAAATGTAATTATTAATTAACCAAATCTTGTTACTTAATTTTTACAAATTAATTAACAGATTCAGGCAGTCAGTAAATAACATAAATTTTATGCATAAAATTAGTATAAATTACATTGATTTTGCTAACTAGAATGGTTGTATGTACCAAATTACTTTACTCATATGAGGTTGATTTTGGAATATACTACTATTTATTGGGGACTAAGACTCCTAGAAAGCTAATTAAACTTCAAATGGTCAGTAGGAACTAGGAATCCAAAAATGGACTGTTACTTACTTTTGTATCAAAATGGAGTGGCAATCTCATATCTTTTTTTTTTATTTTTTATTTTATATTTATATTTATTGTCTGATTTTTTCCCTTTTAATTTGTTTGTTCTTAGCATACTGAAATATTCCATTTTTCTTGTCAAAATTGTAACGGCGTGGTTGAAATTTGCAAATTATATAGGTTTTCACCCAATAATTTGACATGAACCAACACGTTGGGGTATTCACTAAACGGTTAAAACTAACTAACCGATCATTTCGAACTGATTCAGTTTACACAGCCTACCAACACGTGTTGGGATACTTATACATTACATGTTGATAAGGACATTACTTTTTCCTCTAAATATATGTTTTTTAATGGTAGCAATTGTATGTTCAAGCTGTCAAGAGTAACATTTTTTCCCTTTAGTTTTTTTAGTTCCGATTATTTTCGTAATAAAGCGATCAATGCTTCGATAAATGATCAGTGTCACATCAACAGTAAAACTATCAATTTAATATAGGCTGATTTCTTGGTCAATTTTAATAGTTAATCGTCACAAATGATCATTTAAATTTTATTTTCTTGCATCGTTACCGATGAGAAGAATTGCATAGAAGAGTTGATTCCATGTATCAGGAACACAGCATGGCACCAGTGACAACAATCATTTCCTTTCTCACCAATCATTCCTTATATTGATGGATGTCCGTCTTTTCCCAACTGTGATAGAGTTGTTAGGTCGAGTAAAGCATCCGCCATCGACATATTCCTCAAAACTTCGTTTACAACAGTTGCAGCTGCGTTTAGTTATTGAAAACGTTGAGATCAGCCCTTTGGATTCTCTAGTGTAATTAGAGTTTGAGACTACAGCATGAAGCATGCATGTTAATGACACCCATATATTGTTACTAAGGGAGTCTCCAACAAACATGATCTTTTGGCGTCCATATCTCTTCAAGAAATCTTGACCATTGAACCTAAAGTGTAATATACAAGATAATCAAGATTGCCAATTAATGGATATACTTAAATTTTATGTTTTGTCAAGTTTCTACATCTATTTATGTTATCAAGAAACATAAGTAAAACAGACACTTTAAAAAAAGCTTTTCTGAGAAGAATCAATTTGTTTTAACTCCATACAAAACAGTTTTTAACTTTACAAATGTTTTATCAAAACTGTTTCCAAAAACATTTTAATAGTACCAAATCGTTGCAAAAGCTAACTCTTTAATGAGAAATTCTTGTGTAAGTCGAGCTTTATAAAGAACTCAAAATACCCTGCTAAAACTGAGTCTTACAAGACCTGACCTACCCAAGAATTTCTCCAAGATAGACGGTATAAACACCTACTATGACCATGTTTGGTTTTCCATTAAGCCAACACCAACTTAAAGCAAGTTGACTTAAATGAAAAACCAAACATTTCCGGGCCATGACCAAGTATATATGAATGTATTATGTCCATGAAATCACATCTTACAACTACATCAATATCAATTTCTATATTTCGTTTTTTATACAAAGGATAAAAAATTAAACACAAAAACTAAACTCTACTGAAAGAGGTACCCACTGCATCACCAGCTAATAATAAAGCAATTTCTTTTTTTCATCCTAGCTATAGCAAAATCAAACAAGAACCTAGCTAGGTGTGCCCAATTTCTGAAATATTTCCACCTAATTACGACATAAAATGATTTTAGCTTAGCAATATCAAACCAAAGTTTTTTTCTTACTTAAACTTTGTCTTTTAGATTAGACCAGTTTCATAGCTTAACATGTTAGTAAATTTGCGGAGTCCAGCAATGAGTTCAGAACTTAAAGCCTGTAATTTTTCTGACATGACAAAATATAATTGATTTAGTTTACAATTCATGAACTTTTTTCCTCATTGAGGTTTTTGAAAATCTTAATTGTTTAAATGAGGTTATTTTGATATTATTTCTTAGGACGGAGTATTTTTTTCCACATCATCAAATGAAAAATAAATAAATTACATCAGTGGTTCTTATAGTTTAATATGAGATTCAAATTAATCCTCTATAACACTTATGTGTCAAACCCCTAACTTCATCTTCTTACTCTAGTCTGTAGCCATACCTCCTTTCAAATTATTAAAAAAAAAAACCTTAAAATCTGTAAGTTAAATAGAAAACTTAATTGATCTAAATTGTATTACCACTGGCAAGTAAAAACATCCAGTTAAGAGAATGCATCCTTCAATCTGAAAAACCATTCGAATTGTATTACCACTTCCAACTGGGTCGCATGCTCATGACCCCTAAAAATTTACTATAGGCGAGACTCTTTATTCGAAAATCGAGATATATGATTCTTGCAGATCTATAGACTTAGATTTTAATTTTTTTGCTGTTGATCGATGTACATCTTCCTAGACTTCTTCAAGTTTCAAGCTAAGATTCCTTCAAACTCTAACTAGTTCCATAAGCTGCAAAGAGCAATCCACATGAAAATGCAAAAATCAAATGCTCTCTGCCAGAAATAAGAGATGAACCGAATAACGTTAGACGAAATATGGCTGGCAAAACAAAGGAGATCAGTGCACATACTGTACTCCAAATAACTCAAATAAAATACACCAAATATGGGAACAAATGAGACCAAGACTGCCAAACGAATTATCATTAACATCGTAGTGGTGCATTTGAAACCACATGCTCTTCCTTAACTTCCTCTCCCCATTCTCGTGCAAAGGTTCTACCATAATCGGGAATGTGAACCATTAATATCAAGCACAAATCAATCTTGACCATCAACAGTATCAGGATGTTCTTAGTTCCTTTCATTTTTTTTTGGATGAATAAAAATTTAATTTTTTTTTCAATTTGGATATAAGATCCAAATCAAATGAAAATTACTAGAGAGAAAAACAGAAGAGATTATAATTGATTTAAGTTTTTTTTACGGACAAAGTTGAGACAGTTTGAAGATGAAGATGAGGTTAAAAATGAGGGGTTGTAAAGATAGATTTTTAAGGGATTAATTTGGACCTCAAATCAAGCTATAGGGACTATTGAGGTAAATTATTCATTTTTCATTTGATGATGTGACAAAAATTATTTTGTTTTAGGAAACAAGATCAACACAATGACATTTAGAGAATTAAGAATTTTAAAAAACCCAATCAACAATAATATTTTAAAAACTAATTTATTCTTATATTTCTATTCATGACAGGGTTACCATAAAAAAAAAACCCAATTTTCCTAAAAAATGGCAAAACAATAATGGTGATCCCTCCCCATACATATAAATATACCTCAACTATGTGGTCCAACTTATACATCGAGAGCAACGTTCCGAAAAAAAAAAAATGGCTTCCAAGAGATTTGTATCCTTTTTCTTCCTAGTTGTCTTTATCTCATGCATAGGTTGGTTTGTTATAATTTTTTTGGTTTCTTTTATGTGTTCAAATAAAGATTTGTATCCTTTGTCTTCTTAGTTGTCTTGATCTCATCCATAGGTTCATTGTTATAATTGATTATGTTTCTTTTACATTTTCACATAACGAAAAGTTTACATTCGACGATTTTTTTTCATGACTACTTGTGTAAGCTAGAGATACTTGTTTTTTTCTTTTGGATGGGGAATGTATATAAATTATAGCATTTTCCGGAAATAAACATAAGAAGCATTATTTTCTTTTCTTTTTCTTAGACAGTCATTTTTTTTGAAAACATTATAGTTGTACATTGACTAATTTTTATCAAATAATACGAGTGCAAATTGTCTAAAATGATTTAGAATTGACTAATTTTATATATAAAATTATTTCAGTAAAATATCAATTGTTTCATTAATGCGCTCAACTTGATCATCTTTTGTTTTAATCTATTATAGTAATCATTGTGTTGTTTTATTTTTTTTTTTAGCCCCCATTCTGTATTGTAACAAGGATTGATTGTTACTTTCAGATATTGACGAAACTCTCGCACAAGACTCTTTGTGCTGCAAAGACCACCCAGCTTTTGGAAAATGTCAGCCTGGCGTTGACGATGACCGATGCAATACATATTGTACAGGTCCTAATGGATTTTGTAGGGGTAGATTTTGTAAACCACTACGCCCAAATAACCACTGCCATTGTTATTGTTGAATGAATTTTTGTACCCATCATCCTGGTAAATGTCATTACTAAAATAATAAATAAATGAAAAAAAAAATCAATCAATGCTCACTTCATTTCCTATCACTATCACGGGTTCTGTCATGCATGGATATATAAAAAGAAAAATAAATAAATCAACCAATTTTTTTAAAGAAAAATAATCAACAAAATCGTTTTCAACACGTGCTTCTAAAAAAAACAAAAAATACCTTACAAGGATATAACTTGTGGACAGCCATCCATACTTTAGGTACTCAATATCAGGCCAGTGTGCCATTTTTCTGGCAATCAAATCCTCCGAGGAATGGACAGCTCAATGAATCATAAATTGGGTATGAATTATCATAAACTCAACTCCCTTGAAAAAGATTGCATTGAACTTTCTGTTTCTCTTCTTTTAGTCCATCAATTCTTACAATCTCATGATCATCAAAGTAATCTCACTACACTTATGAAGCCATTCAGGAAAAAAAAAAACATCAAGTTGACCCAAGAAACCAATTCAAGGAGTCATTTTTTTTTTTATATATTGAATGTAATGAAATTTAAGCAAAACTGAAGGTAAAAATGAATGTTATATATACATATACAGGATGAAAATGTAATTATTAATTAACCAAATCTTGTTACTTAATTTTTACAAATTAATTAACAGATTCAGGCAGTCAGTAAATAACATAAATTTTATGCATAAAATTAGTATAAATTACATTGATTTTGCTAACTAGAATGGTTGTGTGTACCAAATTACTTTACTCATATGAGGTTGATTTTGGAATATACTACTATTGATTGGGGACTAAGACTCCTTGAAAGCTAATTAAGCTTCAAATGGTCAGTAGGAACTAGGAATCCAAAAATGGACTGTTACTTACTTTTGTATCAAAATGGAGTGGCAATCTCATATCTTTTTTTATTTTTTATTTTATATTTATATTTATTGTCTGATTTTTTCCCTTTTAATTTGTTTGTTCTTACAATGCTGAAATATTCCATTTTTCTTGCCAAAATTGTAACGGTGTGGTTGAAATTTGCAAATTATATAGGTTTTCACCCAATAATTTGACATGAACCAACACGTTGGGGTATTCACTAAACGGTTAAAACTAACTAATCGATCATTTCGAACTGATTCAGTTTACACACCCTACCAACACGTGTTGGGATACTTATACATTACAAGTTGATAAGGACATTACTTTTTCCTCTAAATATATGTTTTTTAATGGTAGCAATTGTATGTTCAAGCTGTCAAGAGTAACATTTTTTCCCTTTAGTTTTTTTAGTTCCGATTATTTTCGTATTAAAGCGATCAATGCTTCGATAATTGATCAGTGTCACATCAACAGTAAAACTATCAATTTAATATAGGCTGATTTCTTGGTCAATTTTAATAGTTAATCGTCACAAATGATCATTTAAATTTTATTTTCTTGCATCGTTACCGGTGAGAAGAATTGCATAGAAGAATTGATTCCATGTATCAGGAACACCAGCATGGCACCAGTGACAACAATCATTTCCTTTCTCACCAATCATTCCTTATATTGATGGATGTCCGTCTTTTCCCAACTGTGATAGAGTTGTTAGGTCGAGTAAATCATCCGCCATCGACATATTCCTCAAAACTTCGTTTACAACAGTTGCAGCTGGTGGTGATCTTCCATGATGTGTCAAACTGTCCACGGGTTTGGTTTGTCCATATCAGGTGGTTGACTTCAGTTCGTTCCATTCCTTGTTACTGCTCATTTATAAAATAAAATAATGTGCGTTTAGTTATTGAAAACGTTGAGATCAGCCCTTTGGATTCTCTAGTGTAATTAGAGTTTGCGACTACAGCATGAAGCATGCATGTTAATGACACCCATATATTGTTACTAAGGGAGTCTCCAACAAACATGATCTTTTGGCGTCCATATCTCTTCAAGAAATCTTGACCATTGAACCTAAAATGTAATATACAAGATAGTCAAGATTGCCAATTAATGGATATACTTAAATTTTATGTTTTGTCAAGTTTCTACATCTATTTATGTTATCCAAAAACATAAGTAAAACAGACACTTTAAAAAAAGCTTTTATGAGAAGAATCAATTTGTTTTAACTCCATACAAAATAGTTTTTAACTTTACAAATGTTTTATCAAAACTGTTTCCAAAAACATTTTAATAGTACCAAATCGTTGCAAAAGCTAACTCTTTAATGAGAAATTCTTGTGTAAGTCGAGCTTTATAAAGAACTCAAAATACCCTGTTAAAACTGAGTCTTACAAGACCTGACCTACCTAAGAATTTCTCCAAGATAGACGGTATAAACACCTACTATGACCATGTTTGGTTTTCCATTAAGCCAACACCAACTTAAAGCAAGTTGACTTAAATGAAAAACCAAACATTTCCGGGCAATGACCAAGTATATATGAATGTATTACGTCCATGAAATCACATCTTACAACTACATCAATATCAATTTCTATATTTCGTTTTTTATACAAAGGATAAAAAATTAAACACAAAAACTAAACTCTACTGAAAGAGGTACCCACTGCATCACCAGCTAATAATAAAGCAATTTCGTTTTTTCATCCTAGCTATAGCAAAATCAAACAAGAACCTAGCTAGGTGTGCCCAATTTCTGAAATATTGCCACCTATTTACGACATAAAATGATTTTAGCATAGCAATATCAAACCAAAGTTTTTTCTTACTTAAACTTTGTCTTTTAGATTAGACCAGTTTCATATCTTAACATGTTAGAAAATTTGCAGAGTCCAGCAATGAGTTCAGAACTTAAAGCCGGTAATTTTTCTGACATGACAAAATATAATTGATTTAGTTTACAATTCATGAACTTTTTTCCTCATTGAGGTTTTTGAAAATTTAATTGTTTAAATGAGGTTATTTTGATATTATTTCTTAGGACGGAGTATTTTTTTCCACATTATCAAATGAAAAATAAATAAATTACATCAATGGTTCTTATAGTTTAATATGAGATTCAAATTAATCCTCTATAACACTTATGTGTCAAACCCCTAACTTCATCTACTTACTCTAGTCTGTAGCCATACCTCCTTTCAAATTATTAAAAAAAAAAACCTTAAAATATGTAAGTTAAATAGAAAACTTAATTGATCTAAATTGTATTACCACTTGCAAGTAAAAACATCCAGTTAAGAGAAGGCATCCTTCAATCTGAAAAACCATTCGAATTGTATTACCACTTCCAACTGGGTCGCATGCTCTTGACCCCTAGAAATTTACTATAGGTGAGACTCTTTATTCGAAAATCGAGATATATGATTCTTGCAGATCTATAGACTTAGATTTTAATTTTTTTGCTGTTGATCGATGTACATCTTCCTAGACTTCTTCAAGTTTCAAGCTAAGATTCCTTCAAACTCTAACTAGTTCCATAAGCTGCAAAGAGCAATCCACATGAAAATTCAAAAATCAAATGCTCTTTGCAAAAATCAAATGTTAATGACTTCCAGATCACCAAGAGAATCAATTTTGCCCAACGAGGCATTCCTTGAGCTCCAAAAGGTACTTGATAGGGTTTCTAAGAGAATAGAAAACTTCACCGCCGATTTTAATCCCAATTCTCGATCCATCAAAGCAAGTTAATTATGCTCACTTCCAATATGAGAACCACGAAGATGAAGCTTTCTAAGGTCATTGACTTAGAGACGACTCACGACACGTCAGAAGTCTTTGTCGAGCAAGTTGAGACAACAAATTGCAAGCATGCCCATGACAAGGATGAGGAGCTGAGCAATGTTGAAGTTGGTAATCTAGATATTGAAAAGATAGTCAATGAAGAAAGTACACAGGAACAAACTTCCAAGCCACTAGAAAAGATAGAAGATCAGATGGTTATCCTGGCCGCAACTACTCCGTCACATGTTGAGCAACTTCATGAAAAATTGGAAGACACGAGTGAGACAATAGTTTTTATGCAAGCTTTCAGTGTTGATTTTATCATGCCCGTTTGGTTTGAAGCACCTCTCCAACATACATTCTTCACCAAAAAAATTTCTCGAGACTTCATTTTTCAAGACCAACATGACAATGTTTCATTTCTCCAAGCATCCCAATTATTATTGCTTCTTCACTTCAAAACTCGAGATCGAGTTTTTCTAAGTGGTGGAGAATGATGGGGTACAGAAGGGTAAGGGGGCAAGTTTATAATTTTGTATTTTGGGGAAAATTTGTGATTTTATAATATGAGAAATTTTTTATTAGGATTAGTGTTTCTTTATTTGCAGTGTTAGCTAAAGGTTAGGATTCCTAAAGATCCCTATATAAGGGGATCCTTATGTTACTTTTCGATTAGTTTTGAATAAATAAAAATCAAATTGATATGGGTATTAATTCCTCTCGACCTCCAGGGTAGCCTAGCTTCTTTTCCTATCCCTAGGGTAGCCTAGTATTCTCTTCCAATTCCCAGGGTAGCCTCGCTTCTATTTCTTATTCTATTATTGTTCTACATCAGTAGTATGTGACATTGCTCTATATTCGGAATCAACACTCGATCTGACCACTATAGTTTGCTATTTACTTTTCCATGATACTAAATTACATCCAACAAATGCACAATATTAGTGGACCTCCTATCAGATGGAGAACATGCCCAATTTGCATCAGTATGAGCATGACTATGATTTTGATAAAGTAAACCACAACCAAGAGAAATCTTAAGATATCTCAAAATTCGAATAATAGCATCCCAATGATTAATTGGTGGAGCATCGAGAAATTAACTAACTACACTTGTTTTGAATGAAATATCAGGTCTAGTAATAGTCAAATAATTCAATTTTCCAACCAAACGGTGATATTGCCCTGGATTAGATAATAATTCACCTTGATCAATTGCAAATTTTGTGTTGAGATCCATAGGACTATCTATAGGCTTACATCCTAACATTCTAGTATCACTCAACATATCAAGAACATATTTACGTTGAGATAAAGAAATACCATACGAGATCTAGCAACTTCGATACCCAAAAAAATATCTCAGTTGTCCTAGATCCTTTGTTTGAAACTTAGTACTTAAGAATTGTTTTAGTTTTAGAATTCCCTCATTGTCGTCTCTTATGATCACAATATCATCCATATACACAATCAACAATATCCTACCCACTTGACTATGTTTATAAAAGGCAAAATGATCTACTCCACATCTACTTAGACCAAAATCAATCACTACTTCATTAAACTTGCCAAACCATGCTCGAGGAGATTGTTTCAAACCATATAAAGATTTTTTCAACCGATAGACTAACCCAGACTCCGCCTTAGTAACAAATCCAATAGGTTTCTCCATATAAACCTCCTCTAGTAGAGAACCATTGAGGAAAACATTCTTGACATCTAACTGATGTAGTGGCCAATTAAATGTCACCACCAAAGAAACAAATACACGAATAGATGTAATCTTAGCCACAGGAAAGAACGTTCCAACATAATCAATACCGTCAGGTTGAACTTTTACAGTATAAACCCAACGACATCCAAGAGAGGAATCAAATCCTATTTATCATTAGTACTCAAGGTATGCATCTCTTCTTCCATGGCTACTTTCCACCTAGAATGAGACAAAATTGTTGTAACAGACTTAGGAACAAAAATAGTAAAGACTTAAGTCACAAATGAAGCGTATGAAGGAGATAAATGATCATAAGACACAAAATTAGCAATAGGATGAGCAGTGCATATCCACTTACCTTTTCGAAGTGCAATGGGAAGATCATCCTCAAATGAGGTAGTTAAAGATGGATCCGGATCTGTTAACAAGGAAGTAATTGGTGGAGCAACCAAGACCGGAGGTTTTGAACGACGAGTGTAAACTTGTAGTGAAGATACCAACCTAAGAGGAATTGAGGAAGGGAAAATTATAGTAGGAGGATATGACCATGTAAGGAGCATTGGAATAGGTAATGAAAGCGAACAAGAATCAACCAAATCAGATACAATGTGAGACTTATAATAAAATGGGGTAGTCTCGAAGAATATAACATCAACACAAACAAAATACCTTTTAACGATGAACTATAACACTGATAACGTCCCTATTGTTTGCTAGGATAACCCAAGAAAATACATTTAATGGAGCGAGGGTCAAGTTTGTCGATGCCTAGACTAAGCTGATGAACAAAACAAACAGACCCAAAAATATGAAGAGGCAAATGAAAAGGTGTATCGTTAGGAAATAACACTGCGAGGATTTGCCATTAAGAGCAGAGGACGGTGTACGATTAATTAAGTAACATGCAGTAAGAATAACATCACTCCAAAACAATTTAGGAACATGCATATGAAATAAAAGAGTACAAGCAATATCTAAAAGATGACGATTTTTCTACTCTGCAACCTCATTTTTTTTAGATGTATGAGAGTAGAATGATTGATGGATAATGCCGGAATTGGTCATGAAAGTCGTAAAAGGATCCGAAAAATACTCACGAGCATTGTCACTACAAAGGATTTTGACAGATGAACTGAGAACATAAAGGTTTCACCTCAGCACAAAAGGCACAAAAATTAGAAAATAACTTAGAACAATCTTTCATTAAATAAAGTTAGGTGAGCCTGGAATAATCATTCACAAAGTAACAAAATACCAAAAGCCAAGTTTAGAAGACATGCGACTCGGACCTCAAACATCAGAATGTACTAATATAAAAGGACTAGACACATGTTTATTAATGTGGGAAAAAAAGGACATGCGATGATGCTTACCCAACTGACATGACTGATACTCCAAAGATGAAACATGATTAAAAGTCGAGACTAATTTCTTTAGTGTCTCCAAAGATGGATGACCAACACAACAATGAAGTTGGAAATGAGGTACTACAACTGAGCCGATAACAAGGGATGAGACAAGATCAAAATAATTAAGACTGTTGGATTCATGCCCTCCCCCAATTATCTTCCGCATCTTCAGATCCTAAATAAGAACATAAATAAGGAGAAATGTAACATAACAATTTAGATCTTTTGTAAGCTGACTAATAGATAGCAAATTATACTAAGAAGAAGGAGCATAAAGTACGGATGATAAAACACATAAGAACTAGGATGCACAGTGCCAATACCACTTGTAGTAGTTTTAGATCCATCAGCAAGAGTAACATCAGGTAAGGATGATGACTGAGAAAAGTAGAAAAAATATTAGTGGTATCTCACAAATTATCAGTGGCTACAGAATCAAGAACCCAAGTTTTAGATAAAGAACTATTAGATGGTAAACAAGCAATTGGTGTACCTTTCTGGTTCAAAAGAGTAGCCATGAAAGATGCCTGATGAATTGCCTTATACTGCAAAGTGCTAACATGTCTCCCGAATATGCCCATAATGGTGACAATGAGTACATTGATGAACTCAACCTGACCATTACCATAACAACCAACAAATATACCACTACCACCAATTTCACGACCACTTCTACCATTAGTAGTAGAGATACTACTACTAATATCAATTTGACCATCTTGTCAAGCCTGAGTCAACAAAGTAGATTTATCTGAAATCATAGAAATGAATTTTTTTTAATTATTTTTTTTTCTTATTTTTTTTACTATGAACAATACCCAAAAAGTACTATGAACAGTGCCTAAAAAGTGTTGTGAACAGTACCAGAGATTTTTTGGGAGAAGAAAGAAGGAAAAAAAATTATTGAGAATCCCAAGATAAATCTTGCTCTGATACCATTTTGAAAATAAGAATTGAAAAGAACTTTTGTATTATTGATGGATGATCTAAAACAAATTCAACAGCCCTATATATAGACTTATGAATACTAAATCTAATAGAACTAAGATACAATAATTAGATAAGATAAATATAAACTAGGTCTACTATAACACATGATAAGAATTCTATTAGGATTCTCAACACTTTCAAATATCAAGAACAATGTGTGATACATCTTAGATTTATACTTTTCCTACTCATATCTTGATTCGAAAGATGATGAATAAAAATTGCAACTTTCATGTGCAGTGATCTTACATATAACAACTTTACAACCGGAAACTCAAGCCCGTCAAGTTGTCAACACCGGAGTGTGTAAGAATGATGTTATCTAACTTGTATATAGGTGTATGTCTACATGTAACTTTATTATACAGACTGAACTTTATGCTTTGTCTTCCTCTCTACAGGAACTTATTTGCAAGCTCTTCAAAGGGCAACAACTTGTAAGTTCTATATTGTGTATATTCTTTTGTTAACTGTAAGTTCTATGTTCACTTTTGATTTATTAAACAACTTTTTTTCCATATATTTTGTTACTAAATTTTTCTTGACTTTTTTTATTTTCTCGACTCGTCATCTAATTATTATGTCACAATGCTGACTTGTTTCTGATTTTGCGTTGCTGTCAGTGGAAATTTTTCATGTTTGAGAAGTTGTTCAAAATGTAAGTTGAAATGCCAAATATTCTACAATTTTTTTGTTAATTTCATATGTTGGAAATCACCTTGACAAGATGCGTAGGTGGTGATCTTCTAAACACCCAAGTCTAGAATGACTTATAGAAAGAAATACAGCAATCGAAGACAAGAACAGAAAATCAAAGAAAGAAAGAAGACAAACAATTTGTTATTGAGGTTCGGCAATGTGCCTACGTCCCTGCGAGTTCCTTCAAACTCTCTACACTAAATCAAATAGTTCTTACAAGTTACAGCAATCCCCTTCAAGAAACCAAGTTCTTGAAGAAACCAAGAAGATAAGTAAGGAAGAAGATAAGAACTAATAATGGTCTCTATCTAACCTACTCTCTCTTCTTTACAACCAGCCTCACTACAAGAGTCCCTCTTGTGTTTCTCTTACACAATTCTCTCTTGTATTGATCTCACTCAATGTCACAGCCTGTGTGTTCTCTTATATGTTCTATGAAAAATAAGGCTAGGAAACCCCTTTTATAGCCATCCACTTCTTGGTCTTTCTTGTGAATCAATCTCCATCCTTTGATCATGACCATCACTTAATCATGGCCCTTCATCACTCTCTAAGTGGTGTTGTGCGTTTTGACCTTGCACACACAGACTTAAGAGGTTGATAAAGTATGCTGCCTATGTGTGCAACAGTGTGCAGGACGCCTAGGCGCTCAACAGGGCATGTCGCAGTGCTGGGCAGAGTCTGCTTGCGTGCACACTGGGTGGTGCGGCGCTGGTGTGTGCGCACTGCGGTGCTGGTGCGCACCTGATGGTGTGCCTGCTGGAAGGTGCAGCGCTGGGCGTGCGCGCTGTGGCGCTGGAGTGGTCTTGAGGCATGCACACTGGAAGGCGCTGCACTGGTGTGTGCGCGCTTCAGCGCACACTGGTGCTGTTTCCTTCTGCCTGCTGTGCGCACACCCTTCTGCTTGTGTGCAAAAGTGCGCTTGCGCCTAGCCTTACCTTGCTCCAAAGTGATGCACACACTTGTGTGCAGTCTTCTAACTTGCTAAACTTTAATCCTCCAACCTTGGTTTAGACTTTAACCATCTTTGAACCATGCTTGGACATGTTTAAACCTTAACCTTGTTTAAACTATGTTTAAACCTTAGACAAATTCCAACAATCTCTACCTTTGTCTTAGCGTTTAAACCCGAACCATTACGCAGAGAGCTTCGGGATCCAAACTCACCTTGAGTCATAAATCAACCGACTCTATTCCTAAGAAGTCCAAGGCAATGATTGGACCTTCTTAGAGGTAGAACCTTGGTGCCTAAATCTGCAGGACTTTCCTCCGTGGTCTTCTTGTCAACATGAGTGCATACTTTCGTACCATTTTTTGGAATGTAATGATACCGAACATCCATATGCTTCATCCCCTCATGGAATACCAGAATCATCCACAAGTGCCCCGCACTTTGGCTATCTGAAGTCACTATCACCTACTCTTTTAGGACCTCCCACTCGTCCAACAACCCTTTGCACCCCATAGCCTCCTTTATGGCTTCTGTAGCTGCTATACATTATGCCCTGGTTGTTATGAGTGCTACCATTGGCTGCCACTGAGCCTTCAAATACCTCAGCAACCACTTCATCCCAAGCCAATGCTCTTTTCCGGGATTACTCACAAATTTGCTGAGAACACCTATTGCCCAAGAAACCCTTAACCAATTTCTCTCCTTTTCTCGGATGATTCTCATCCCAAGAATCTTTTGTGTAAGGCTGAGATCCTTCCTCTCAAACTCCTCACTGAGTTAAGATGTAAACCTTTCCATCCTCTTCCTACTATTCCAACCCAATAGCACATGAATGACATAGATGAGGATACTCACCATTTTCTCCACCTTGTGTCCATGTGAGAAAGTTTCTGTGAAATCTATGTCTTCTCTTCTTGTGAACCCATTCACCACCAGCCTAGCCTTATTCTGGACTTCATCGCCTGGAGGGTACCCTTCTTTGATCTTGTAAGTGCACTTACATTCCACAACTCTCTGATTTCCTGAATTTTTTACGAATTCCCAGAAGTTGTTCTTCCTCAAAGAATCCATTTCTTCCTCCATAGCTAGCTTCCATCTTGGCAAATCCTTACACTCCATGGCATCCATGTAAGTTTATGGTTCAACCATCCCTCTTTCTATCTAAGAAGCTGTTGTATCTATAGCATTTGTAAACCCATACCTCAAGGGTGGTCTAACCACTTTTCTTTCCCGGTCTCTTGTGAGCTGGTAGTTATTTACTGCATCAACCTCTTCTTGTTCAGCCTCTCCTTCTTGAGTTTCTTGAGCTTGGCCTTCATCCAAGGGCTTTACCTAGTTCGAACCCTCTTACCTCCTCTTCTCTACCTGAACTAAGTGCTCCTTGATGCGATGCTCCACAAGAACCAAACTGGTTTGCTTACTAGCCCCTGCAGGGTTAGTTTTCTCCAAGTAGGGAAATAACAATTCATTAAAATTAACATCCCTACTTATAGTGAGTTTCAATCCTTTTTTCTCTAAGGACCACAACCTATACCCCTTAGCCCCTTCCCCATATCCTAGAAACACACATTTTCTAGATCCTGGGCTAAGTCTATCATCCTTTTGTTGTGCATACGCAGCACACCAAAAAGTCCTAAGGTTGTCCAACTCAAGGGGTTTTCCACTCCATATTTCTTCGGGAGTCTTATGGTACACAATGCTAGAGGGTGATCTATTCACTAAATACGCAGCAGTAGACACAACTTCCCCCCAAAAACATTTGGGTAATCCATATCCATTTAACATGCACCTAATCTTTTCCATAAGGGTCTTATTCATCCACTCAACAACTCCACTTTGCTGAGAGGTTTCCACAACCGTCCTATTTCTTAGAATGCCATTTAACCTACAGAATTGATCAAGTTCTTGGTTAAAATTTTTTAAGCCATTATTGGTTCTTATCCCCTTAACTACTCTACCCATTTGAGTCTCAACCAGCCCTTTCCACACCACTAATTTATTCAAGGCATCTGATTTATTCTTAACCAAATAAACCCAAACCTTTCTTGAATAATCATCAATTCAATGCAGAAAGTAAATGTTACCTCCTTGTGTTGGTGTCCTTGCTGGTCCCTAAAGGTCCGCATAAATGTAGTCAAGAATTCCCTTAGGCTTGTGCACTCTAGTGTTGAAGCTGACCCGATGTTGCTGCCCAAGAACACAGCTCTTACAGAAATCAAGTTTCTCTATCTCAACTATCAAGCTTGCTGCTTAATCCGTGATGTCCATGTCTCCGATCATCTCATAAAGTCCATCGTTTCTTGCTACATTAATCACTACCAAAGATCCCTTGGCCACCTTGATCTTTCCTCCCTCTACTTTGCATGTATACTCATGGAATCCAACTGCCCCAATGAGATCAAATTTCTCCTCAAATCTGGGAGATACCTCACATTTTCCAACAACCTTGTCATTCCGTCAAACATCCTCACTTGGATGTCTCCCATGCTCCTCACTTGGTAAGAAATATCATTCCCCAAGAAAATCTTTTTATCATTGGTTTCCTTGAATTTCTTGAACCAACTCCGGTGAGGGCACATGTGATGAGTGCACCCAGTATCCAAGATCCATTTCCCGCTGCCTTCTTACCCCTTGCTCACACTTGAGCACACAACAAGAACATCATCATCTTGCTGTTATTTCTTGGCAATCAAAGCCTCTCCATTCTTGGTATGGCTTCCTCCTCTATCCCTTGTCATCTTCTTGCAATCTTTCTTAACATGACCCTCCTTATGGCAGTAGTAGTTCTTCTTCCCTCCAAAACTCAGTTTAGAATGCATTCTCCCATGGCTTTCTCCTTTACCTCTGTCCCGGTAGTAGCCATGCATGCTGCTGTGCACTCTCCCATGGCTCTCTCCTCTACCTCTGTCCCGGTAGTAGCCATTGATGTTGCTGTGCACTCTCCTATGGCTCTCTTCTCTATCTCTGCCTCGGTAGTAACCATGCATGTTGTTGTGCACTCTCCTATGGCTCTCTCTTCTACCTTCGTCTTGGTAGTAGCCATGTATATTGCTGTACATTCTCCCATGGATCTTTCGTCTACCTTTGTCTCGGTAATAGCCATGGTTGCTGCCATACCGAGTTGCTGGCCTTCTTTTAAATAACAGCCATTTACCACTTGATGCACTCCTTATCTTGGCATCAAGATTATCTTGCAACTCTTTATTAGGATCAAATTTCAAAGCAAAGATTTGTTTACGAAGATACCTCTTATCCGAGAGAATCTTGGCAAGAAACATCTCATCTAGTTTCTTCCATATTGCAGCTGGATCTTCCGAGTCTCCACACTCCCTTGTGACATTATCCGACATGTGCAAGAAGATGGTGCTGTAAGCCATCTTCTTCATCTCAATCTGCTAGTCCTCTGTGACACTTACTGGAAAAGTATAATCTTCTCCAAGAACCAAGTCCACTTTCTGTTGCACTAGAACCGCCTTGATCTTCTGCTTCCACAGGGAAAAATCTCTCTTTGCATCAAACTTCTCAATACCGAAATTTGAACTCATCTTGCGGAAAAGATTCATTGATTTATGCAACACCCACAAATACTTTCTAACTTCTTCTAAACCTCAAGAACACAGATCGAAGATGGATCTTAAACTGTTCTTGAATCACCTTCAAGAACACAATCAGATCTTAATCTTTACACCGTTCTTGACACACTCTCAAGAACATGATCAGATATTGATCTTAACTCCTTTCTTGATTCATCTCAAGAACACGATCAGATATAGATCTTAACACCGTTCTTGAATCACCTAAGAAGTTGACCTTTGATTCTTAGAGTCTTGGCTCCGTTACCTTCTTGTTCTTGCTCTGATACCCAGCTGTACAAGATCTGATACCACTGTTGGAAATCACCTTGACAAGATGCCCAGGTGGTGATCTTCCAAACACCCAAGTCTAGAATGACTTGTAGAAAGAAATACAGCAATCGAACACGAGAACAGAAAATCAAAGAAAGAAAGAAGACAAGCAATTTGTTATCGAGGTTCGGCAATGTGCCTACGCCCCTGTGAGTTCCTCCGAACTCTCTGCACTAAATCAAATGGTTATTACAAGTTACAGCAATCCCCTTCAAGAAACCAAGTTCTTGAAAAAACCAAGAAGATAAGTAAGGAAGAAGATAAGAACTAACAATGCTCTTTATCTAATCTACTCTCTCTTCTTTACAACCAGCCTCACTACAAGAGTCCCTATTGTGTTTCTCTCACACAATTCTCTCTTGTATTGATCTCACACAATGTCACAGCCTGTGTGTTCTCTCACATGTTCTATGAAAAATGAAGGTAGGAAACCTCTTTTATAGCCATCCACTTCTTGGTATTTCTTGTGAATCAATCTCCACCCTTTGATCATGATCATCACTTAATCATGGCCCTTCATCACTCTCTAAGTGGTGCTGTGCATTTTGACCTTGCACACACACACTTAAGAGGTTGATAAAGCATGATACCTATGTGTGCAGCAGTGTGTAGGGCGCTTAGGCGCTCAACAGGGCATGCCGTGGTGTTGGGCAGAGTCTGCTTGCATGCACACTGGGTGGTGCGGCGCTGGTGTGTGCGCGTTACGGTGCTGGTGCGCACCTGATAGTGTGCCTGCTGGAAGGTGCAGCACTGGGCGTGCGCGCTACGGCGCTGGAGTGGTCCTGAGGCATTCACGCTGGAAGATGTGGCACTGGTGTATACGTGCTACGGCGCACACTGGTGCTGCTTCCTTCTGCCTGCTGTGCGCACACCCTTCTGCTTGCGTGCAGAAGTGCACACACTAGTGCGTCTAGCCTTACCTTTCTCCAAAGTGATGCACACACTTGTGTGCAGTCTTCTAACTTGCTAAACTTTAATCCCCCAACCTTAGTTTAGACTTTAACCATCTTTAAACCCTGCTTGGACATGTTTGAACCTTAACCTTGTTTAAACAATGTTTAAACCTTAGACAAATTCCAACATAAAATGACTGCTATAGGTTTTATAACTATGTAAACACACAATATTAGATTAGATAATAACATTCTTAGCTCTTATGTACTCCGTCATTGGCAAATCAAAGAGTAGTGTTGCTTTTTTCCTTTTGTGAAATTTTAATTTTCTTGTTTCATATTCATAAGTAACTAATCTGTTGCTTTCATTCCAGCATTTTATGATCTCCATATAAATTGTGGTGGGAGAGCAATTGTTATTAGAAACACAACATATGAAGATGACACAACTGAAGTTGGACCTTCAAGTTTTTTCCAGAGTGAAACTAATTGGGCACTTAGCAACACTGGTAACGTCTTGGATGATGGCATCAATTTAGACTCCTATACCCGCACGATTAATGCATCAAGGCTCTTTATGAATGATTCCCCGTTGTACACGCAAGAACGCCTTTCTGGCATCTCTTTAACTTATTATGGGTTTTGTCTGGGAAATTGAAACTACACAGTAAATCTCCACTTTGCAGAGATAATGTTTACCGATGACAAAACTTATAGCAGCCTCGGGAGGCACTTATTTGATGTTTACATTCAGGTATTAAAAAGTATGATACTTCCCACAATCAACTTCATTTCTGATATTCAACAAACTTCAAAATTTTAATGTTTTGCTTTAATAGGGCCAATCAAAATGTTTAAATTTATCCTGTATATGGTTCAGACTGATCTTAGGACTGGAGTTTTATTCCTTGTCACCAATTTCCTATATAAGAAGTCAATTGGATTTTGTTATTGCAGGGGAAGCTTGTGTTAAAGGATTTCAATATTGAGGATGAGCAGGAGGTGTTAGTAAGGCAATTGTGAAAAGATTTACTGTCAATATGACCAACAAAACGTTAGAGATACGATGGTATTGGGCTGGGAAGGGAACATGTGGTACCCCTAGAAGAGGAGTATATGGCCCGCTTATATCAACTATTTCTGTTAAATCTGGTAGGTTGTACACCATTATGAGCTTCTTATCTTAGAAGTTTGCTAGGGACCTTTGGCCTGTCCAAAAGTGTTTGTTCATTTTTTTAATCTGTGCCCGATGTTCGTTTTATTTCATGCATGTTTTATTCCTTTATGATTACTGGAAACCACACATTGTACTAACATTCTTTTGTTGAAGTGTTTGACTTTAGGGTTTTTCTTTGTTCATGGCAACATAAGTGTCTTCACTTCTTTTTTGTTCCTTCTAGTTCTTTTGGTTTGATCTTTAGGAATTCAAGAAAGAATATCCACTCGCATATTTACTATTAATTTACTGAGTGACGAATTTAGGGGTAGATTGGTTTTTTGTTGGTCAACCCAAATTATAATTTGTTGGGTGATTTGAAAAGCTGGGGTACGGTACCCAGCTTCTCAAAATTAAATTATTTCCTCCCCAATTAATAATTTCTCCCAAACATATAAATTGAGTCTTTGTTCTAGTTATAAGTGGGTTTTAACAATAAAAAGAATTTATAAAAATTCATACTTCACTAATAATGTTTTTTTATTTGAAGTATAACTAATCATGTTTAGTAGTTTAGTTATGCATCTGCTTGAGCAGTGTTATTGCATCAGATTTAACTGTTTAGGCATTTTCTTTAATCAGACTTCAGGCCCCCATTAGACTTCGTGCACCTATCAGAACCTGGCAGTAGTAGTATATCTGTAGGCACAGTGGTCGGAATCATGGCTGCAGCAGCAGCCATTGTTTTGCTGGTTGTGGGTATCCTTTGGTGAAAAGGCTATAAAAGAAAGAAAATACATTGGAAGAAGGTGGTTTTGCACACTGGTTCATTTAGCTTGAGGCAAATCAAATCTGCCACAAACAACTTTGATATTACTAACAAGATTGGGAAAGGTGGTTTTGGCCCTGTTTACAAGGTATTTTGCACAAGAAATACTTTCTCTTTGATTTATTGCACTTGATCTACTGCAATTGCAGTTCTTTTCTGCAAGCACTTTCTGTTTTGTGTAATTAACAATGACAGCAATTCACAAATGCAGGGCCTATTGGCAGATGGTACCACAGTTGCAGTTAAGCAGTTATCTTCCAAATCGAAGCAAGGAAACCATGAGTTTGTAAATGAGATTGGCATGATTTCTGCTCTGCAACACCCCCATCTTGTAAAGCTATATGGATGTTGTATTGAAGGAAATCAATTGTTGCTAATATATGAGTACTTGGAAAATAATAGCCTTGCTCGAGCATTGTTTGGTAAGCTTCAGCCAAATATTTTACTCAACTTCAATGTTCATCAAAGATGTTTATGCACATGGATAAATTTGCATGTGTCACGAGCTACAAGCTGAAATTGCTAACCGTGCGGCCTTAGGCTTGGAAACACCTCCGTGGAATGCCTAAGTCAGCCTTCCTCTTGACAACTCAAGAGAACCGCCCTCGAAGCTAAACTTGCTCAAAGAAAATTGGCACACAAGAGAGAGGATGAGCAAAGCTAGAGAGCTTGCTATTGCTTGTATAAGTGAATGAGTGAATTAAAAGTGAGAGGGAAGCCCCCTTATATAGGGAGAGCTCCCTTACATCCATGGCTATCATCTTGCCATGTGTCACAATCTTATGCAATTCTAAGTGTAGTACAATAGTACAAGGTACTACTATGTAATGCATGTGCATTAGAATGCTGTACAGTACTACCATGTAGTGCTTATGCAATATAAGACTGTACATTATAATCAAAGGGGCACTAGGAAACCCTCGAACACGCGGTTCTTACGCAGGTCATGACATTCTCCCCCACTCAATCTGGCGACGTCTTCGTCGAACTCTCGGCCTGAAACTGGTCGATCCTGTCTGGAATTGCCACAAGGCCTCAGTTGGTTCCCAACTAGTCTCACTGTCGGGTTGTCCCTTCCATCGTATCAAGTACTCATGCCTTGTCTTATAATACTTCCGTCTCAAGACTTGGTCAGCCAGTATGCTCTCAATGTCTCTGTCATATGAGGCCCTAACTCCCATAGGGGCTCGTTGTGACTTACCTCGATCCGGATCATCTTGATCTTCATGGAATGGTTTCAACATACTCACATAGAAGACCGGGTGCACCTTGAGCTTGGATGGTAGCTCAAGTTTATAGGCCACATTGCCTACTCTCCGAAGAACTCTGAAAGGCCCTTCATATCTACGCACTAATGCTTTGTGGAGCCTCTTGGTGCGAAGTACCAAATGTGGCTTCACAAGTACATAATCTCCCACTTGGTACTGCACATCCCGTCTCTTACGATCAGCCCACTTCTTAGAATGCTTGGCTGCCTTGTGTAGGCAAACTTGAGCCAAGTTGGTTTGTTTTTGCCATGCCTTACCAAACTTATAGACTGCTGGAGTTGACCCCGTGTAACCCACAGCAATAGTACTCCGTGTGAGGCTGCCGTCCCAACACAATCTCAAAGGCACTTTGGTTGGTGGCCTCACTCTTTTGCAAATTATAGGAAAACTGAGCCACATCTAGTAACTTTGGCCAATCCCGTTGCGAGGCACTCACATAGTGTCGGAGATATGTCTCCAACAAAGCATTCACCCGCTCAGTCTGTCCATCGGTTTGGGGGTGCATACTAGTGGGGAAGTTTAGATCCGATCCGAGCAATTTGAACAGTTCTGTCCAAAACCGTCCTGTGAACCGTCCATCTCGATCACTAACAATGGACTGTGGTACATCCCAGTACTTCACCACATACTTGAGAAACAACCGAGCTGCCTCCTCTGCTGGACATTCTTTGGTAGCAGGAATGAAAGTCCCATACTTTGAAAACCGGTCCACCGCCACCATGATGCTCCCAAATCCCTCATTTTTGGGTAGCTCCATAATGAAATCCATGGAGATACTCTCCCATAGACGCTCCGGAATTGGCAAAGGTTCCAAGAGGCCTCCAAGTGACTTTTGCTCTACTTTATCTTGTTGACACACAAAATAAGTCTTCACATAGACCTCAATGTCGTCCCTCAAGTGTGGCCAGTAGTAGCGTTCCTCCACAAGCGCTAGGGTGCGGTGGACACCTGGGTGACCAGCTCACTTGGAATCGTGGCACTCTTGCATCACCTCCTTCCGTAATTTCCCATGAAGCGGCACATAAAACCGATTCCCCTTGGTATAGAGCAAGTCTCCCTCGAGCCAGAACCTCCGGGTCTTCCCCTTTGTGGTATACTCCATCAAAGACTTGGTGGTTGGATCATGGGACAATCTCTACTTAATGCGATCCACCAAGGACCCCTGTGGTCAGCTAATGGCAGTAAACTCTACCTTTTGGCTTAGTGCATCTGCTACTGTGTTGGTCTTCCCTGACTTGTACTCCAACACAAAATCAAACTCGACAAAGAAATCTTGCCATCGGGCTTGCTTGGGAGAGAGCTTCTTTTGAGTCTGAAAATAGATTGTGGCCACATTGCCAGTCTTTACCACAAACTTAGACCCCAAAAGATAATGTCTCCATGTGTGCAAGCAATGGACCACGACCATAATCTCCTTCTCTTGAACCGTGTATCGTCGCTCGGTCTCATTGAGCTTTTGGTTCTCAAAAGCGATCGAATGGCCATCTTGCATCAGGACTCCTCCAATAACGAAGTTAGATGCATCCGTGTGGACCTCATAAGACTTGGTGTGATTCGGTAGGGCAAGGACTGGCTCTTTTGTGATTGCCTGTTTCAGCTGCTCAAAGGCCCCTTGACATACTGAACTTTATTCCCACATTCTCCCCTTCTTGAGCATATCAGTCAAGGGTGTGGTGATGGTTGAGTAGCCTCTGATGAAGCACCAATAATAGTTCACCAACCCAAGGAACGATCTCAACTCGGTAACCTTGGTTGGTGGCCTCCAATCAACGATAGCTTGAATCTTACCTCCATCCATCCGAATCTTTCCTCCGCCTACTACGTGGCCAAGGAATGGTACCTCATGTTGGGCAAATGAGCACTTCTCTTTCTTCACATAGAGCTCATTCTCTCTTAGAACTTGGAATACCTGTCTCAAGTGCCCCACATGCTCTCTAGAGATCGACTATATATAACAATATCATCAAGGTAAACAACCACAAAGCAATCTAGAAAGGGTTAGAATACCTTGTTCATTAGAGTGAAAAAAGTTGTTGGAGCATTTGTGAGTCCGAAAAGCATCACAAGAAACTTATAAGAACCGTAACGAGTGACACACGCTGTCTTTGGCTCATCCCCCTCTGCTATCCGGACTTGGTAGTACCCCGATCTCAAATCTAGCTTGGTGAACCATTTGGCATCGCCAAGTTGATCAAACAAGTCTGCAATGAGTGGGATGGGGTACCTGTTCTTCATTGTGAGCTTGTTGAGGGCTTTATAATCGATGTACATCCTCATCGACCCATCGTGCTTCCTTTGGAACAAAACAAGTGCATCGTAAGGTGCCTTGGAAGGTCGCACGAATCCCACATTAACCAACTCCTTAAGTTGTCTCCTCAATTCTTCAAGCTCGGGAGGCGACATTCGGTATGGAGCCTTGGCTGGTGGTTGGGCGGTAGACACCAACTCGATCTTATGATCCACCTCTCTCTTAGGTGGGAGCTTCTTGGGTAACTTTGGGGGCATCACATCAACAAAAGACTCTAAGAGCTCAAGCACCGTAAGATGAGTCTCCTCCTTGGGCTCTAGAACCCCCTCATATTTCAAGGTGGCCAAGTATGTGACTTCATTCCTTCTCGCTCCCTTAGGTAGTTGGATTGCCGATAAAACCCGACTAGCTTGGCCAGAGTCTCGTCTTACCGGCACGAGACATTGGCATCGAGAATCAAGGATGCACAAACAATTGGCAAATGGCACTAGTAAGGCATTAATTCGATCAAGGAAATTTAACCCAATTACAAAGTCATAATCATCAAGGAGGATTACCTCAAGAGTTTCCCTGCCCTTCCAATCTCCGAGTTGTAGCTCCACCCCTTGTGCTACACCTATTGTCGAAACTTCTTTGGAATTGACCATCTTGATCCATCTGTTGTCTTTCTCCACCTTAAGGTGTAATCTCTTTGACATTTCCTTGGATACAAAGAGATCGAAAGCCCTAGTGTCTACAAGAGCACTAACCTTGGTGCCAGCCACCATGATATCGGTAAACATGAGTCCCTTCTGCTTGCCAAACCTTTTGGCTTTGATCGAGTTGAGTAAGATGGAACCAAGATTGAGGGTGTCTCTCTCTGTTTCCCCTTTTTCTCTGGCAATGACAGCGATCTTGGTTCATTTCGGGCAATCTCGCACACGATGAGGACCTTCACACAAGAAGCATGCTAATGACTCCTTCTTTCTGTCCCTTTCTTTGGCATACTTCCATTTGTGGATGAGTGGTTTCCCCGGACCACCTTTCTGATGCCTGTCTCTGTCTCCCCTACCTTTGCTCTTGTTCTTGGAGGAATCAAACCTCTCTGGTTTCTTGAACTCTACCAAGGATTCCGCCACGGACATGGCTCGGGTGAGGTCTTGGACATCCCTTCTTTGCAACTCTTGCTTGGCCTATGGTTTGAGGCCATCCATGAAGGAGAAGAGAGCCTCTCTTTCTCCAAGATCAAAAATTTGGAGCATGAGTTCTAAAAACTCTCGCACATACTCCCGTACTTCCCCACGTTGGTTAAGCCTTCGCAGTTTGGCTCGTGCCTCATCTTCCGCATACTCGGAATAAAACTGTTGGCGAAATTCCCTCTGGAATTCTTCCCACATAGTAATGGCAGCACTTGTACACCTACGTTGCCACCATAATAAAGTAATATCGATAAGATAAATAGAGGCAGTATTTACCTTAGTCACATCCTCCGTGATGTTCATCCCTCAAAAATATTGCTCCATGCCCCAAAGAAAGTTGTCCGCATCTTTTGCTGCTCAGATGCCTTTGAACTCCTTTGGCTTTGGCACATCCACCCTAGGGTTGGGTTTCATAGCAAGCATGCCCCCTCTGACAATTACGTTGTAAGCTAAGAGCTCCCTCTGGAGCTCTTCCATATCTTCTCACATAGACACCACCATGGCCTCAAGGGTTTCATTCTTCTACGTGAGGATATCTACGGCCTCGTTGAGGGCACCTTGCATCACTCCTTGGAGATCCTCCCTCATGGAGTTTAGCTCCCTGATGCTTCCTTCGGTATCCTCGAACATGTCCCGCATTTCCCTTACAGCTAACTCCACCTTAGCCAAGTGAGCATCCATGCTTGACATCAGGTCCCTTGAACTGGCCTTCTTGGTTTCCCTCCCTCGAGTCTCAAGACCGTCATGAGGTTGGTTGCTAGCATCGGAAGCGGTTGCCATCTCTGCTCAAAAGTTCTCGATGAACTTGACTTTGATACCACTTATCACGGGCTGCAAGCTGAAGTTGCTAACCGTGCGGTCTTAGGCTTGGAAACACCTTCGTGGAATGCCTAAGTCAGCCTTCCTCTTGACAACTCAAGAGAACCACCCTCGAAGCTAAACTCGCTCAAAGAAAATAGGCGCACAAGAGAGAGGATAAGGCAAAGCTAGAGAGCTTGCTATTGCTTGTATAAGTGAATGAGTGAATTACAAGTGAGGGGGAAGCCCCCTTATATAGGGAGAGCTCCCTTACATCCATGGCTATCATCTTGCTATATGTCATAATCCTATGCAATTCTAAGTGTAGTACAATAGTACAAGGTACTACTATGTAATGCATGTGCATTAGAATGCTGTACAGTACTACTATGTAGTGCATGTGCAATATAAGGTTGTACATTATAATCAAAAGGGCACTAGAAAACCCTCGAACACGCAATTCTTACGCGGGTTGTGACATTCTCCCCCACTCAATCTGGCGACGTCTTCGTCGAACTCTCGGCATGAAACTGGTCGACACTCGTCCAGAATTGCCACAAGGCCTCGGCTGGTTCCCAACTAGTCTCACTGTCGGGTTGTCCCTTTCATCGTATCAAGTACTCATGCCTTGGATTATAGTACTTCCGTCTCAAGACTCGGTTAGCCAGTATACTCTCAATGTCTCTGTCATATGAGGCCCTAACTCTAATAGGGGCTCGTTGTGACTCACCTCGATCCGGATCATCTTGGTCTTCATGGAATGGTTTCAACATACTCACATGGAAGACCGGGTGCACCTTAAGCTTGGATGGTAGCTCAAGTTTGTAAGCCACATTGCCTACTCTCCGAAGAACTCTGAAAGGCCCTTCATATCTGGCACTAATGCTTTGAGGAGCCTCTTGGTGTGAAGTACCAAATGTGGCTTCACAAGCACATAATCTCCCACTTGGTACTGCACATCTTGTCTTTTACGATCAGCCCACTTCTTAGAACGTTTGGTGCCTTGTGTAGGCAAACTCGAGCCAAGTCAGTTTGTTCTTGCCATGCCTTGGCAAACTTATAGGCTGCTGGAGTTGAGCCCGTGTAACCCACAGCAATAACACTTCGAGTGTGAGGCTGCTGTCCCAACACAATCTCGCAGGCACTTTGGTTGGTGGCCTCACTCCTGTGCAAATTATAGGAAAACTGAGCCACATCTAGTAACTTTGGCCAATCCCGTTGCGAGGCACTCACATAGTGTCGGAGATATGTCTCCAACAAAGCATTCACCCGCTCAGTCTGTCCATCGGTTTTGGGGTTCATACTAGTGGAGAAGTTTAGATCCGATCCGAGCAATTTGAACAGTTCTGTCCAAAACCGTCCCGTGAACCGTCCATCTCGATCACTAACAATGGATTGTGGTACACCCCAGTACTTCACCACATACTTGAGAAACAACCGGGCTGCCTCATCTGTTGGACATTCTTTGGTAGCAGGAATGAAAGTCCCATGCTTTGAAAACCGGTCCACCACCACCATGATGCTCCCAAATCCCTCATTTTTGGGTAGCCCCACAATGAAATCCATGGAGATACTCTCCCATGGACGCTCCAAAATTAGCAATGGTTCCAAGAGGCCTCCAAGTGACTTTTGCTCTACTTTATCTTGTTGACACACAAGACAAGTCTTCATATAGACTTCTCAATCTACTCACACCCACCCAATGATCACAATAGTTAAAAATAACATTACTAAACCTATTCAAAAACTAAATCTTTCCACTCAACTATCTCCACCCACTGACATAGAACCCACCACTGCGACCCAAGCCCTCAAAGATCACAAATGGTGTTAGGCCATGTCTGAGGAATATGATGCTCTTGTTCGAAATGGGACATGGGAGTTACTACCTCCTGCTTCTAGTCACAATATAATTGGTTGTAAGTGGATTTTTTGCATTAAATGACACTCTAATGGTTCTATTGACAGGTACAAAGCACGTTTAGCAGCTAAAGGATTTCATCAACGTCTTGGTGTTGACTATCATGATACATTTAGCCCTGTTGTCAAGCCAACTACGGTACGCCTTGTTCTTAATCTTGTTGTTACTCGTAGATGGTCTCTCTGACAACTTGGTATCAATAATGCATTTTTACAAGGTCATCTTTCTGAAGATCTATATATGTCACAACCACAAGCTTTGTTAATCCTGATAATCCCTCTTATGTATGCAAGCTTAGGAAAAGCAATTTATGGGCTCAAGCAAGCGCCATGTGCTTGGTACACCGAGCTTCGCAATTTTCTTCTTGCTTCAGGTTTTCAAAACTCACTAGCTAATACTTCTCTGTTAATTTTTAACCATGGTAGTCATCTTATCTATCTCTTGGTTTATGTGAATGATATCATTATAACTAGTGATAATGATGGTTTTGTTCAACAATTTGTGACTCTATTATCTCAACAATTTTCTTTGAAAGATCTTAAGCAGCTATCATATTTTCTAGGTGTGGAAGTCTTATCGCATCCTTATGGTCTTTTGCTCTCTCAAATATGCTATATAATGGATCTTCTAGCTCATACAAATGGAATCCAAACCTATTCTCACACCTCTTCTTACTTCACCACCAATCACTTTGAACTCTAGTTCTCCACTTTCTGATCCATCTGAATACCATGCCATTGTTGGGAGCTTACAATATCTATTACTTACTTGACCGGACATAGCTTTTTCCATCAATAAGTTGTCACAATTTATGCATAAACCAACCTCAGATCATTGGATTTTAGTTAAGAGACTTCTCCGTTATCTTTGTGGTTCGATTAATGAAGGAATACTCCTCAACTGTGATTCACCACCATCTTTACATGCTTTCTCTTATACCAATTGGACTGGGAACATAGATGATTTCACTTCCACCAGTGCATATATTTTTTATCTTGGTCGTAATCCAATTTCTTGGAGTTCCAAGAAGCAGTGCTCTGTTGCCTGATCCAACACTGAGGCCGAGCATCGATCTTTTGCAAATACTGCTGCTGAACTCAACTAGGTTTGCTCTCTTTTAGCTGAACTTGGTGTGTCTTTTTCACATTCACTTGTGATTTACTGTGATAACATTTGGGCTACTAATCTCAGCTCCAACCCAGTTTTCCACTTTAGAATGAAGCACGTGGCTATCGACTTCCATTTTATTAATGATCAAGTTCAATCGAGATGTCTATGTGTTGCTCATGTTTCTAGTAAAGACCAGCTTGCTAATGCTCTGACAAAGCCATATCTAGGACACTATTCTTACTCTTAAGATCAAGATTGGACTCTATACTTGAGCTCCATCTTGAGGGGGCATGATAGAGACACTTTCTCTGATATTGTTTTGAATTTGTTTGTTTTTTACTTTGTCTTTGTAATTTGAATTTTGTATTCTTCTGTTTCATTTGATTTTGGAGTTAGTTTAGATAGAGCTGTTGTATTTGAATTTGGAGTTAGATCGAGCAGTTGTATTTGAATTTCCTTCTAACCTACTATAAATACTGATCAATGCAAGTCATTTTGTGTGGCCTTTATTTCCTTCACTATCTTCTACATTTCTTTATATAATATTCAATGAAAAAGACATGTGAGATGCAATGCAGATAGTCTTGCCATCTTTATTCCTCTAATTCGAAGGAATTGATCAAATGGAATGATCTTGAGAGGATTTGAAGCGTACTTTTCAAATTCTTCTTATATTTTTTAAAAAAGAAAAAAATGTCATGTGGTCACTTGATATATGAGGTGGTATGAGACTTAATAGAGTTAATTAGTGGGAATCTAACGAGAGATGACACCGTGTCGAGAGTTATTTTTTGGCATGAGCCAATGAGCAATAGATACTTCATAAACTAAACTATAGTTACTGGATCCATATTTTAAGAGGTGTCCATTGCTCATTAGTGAACCAAATTTTTTTTTTCTCTCTTCAATGACTTGCATATTATCTAAGGCTGTTATCTAAGGCTATTATGCAAGTCATTTTTTTTTTCTCTCTTCTTTTTTTCATCAATCTTCTTCTTTTCTTGGACTGGATCTTCTTAAGCATATTATCTAAGGCTATATTGGACTAATCCATTGGCCCATTCTCCACCTCTAATTTTATCACACTCTGGGCTTAGAGTTTTTGGGCCATATTTCTTATGACATTGTTGTCCAGAGAGAAACATATTTCTTGCTGGCCCTACTTCTTTCATTATATATATTTTTTATGTTTACAACATTCAATTCTATTATGCAAGTTGGTGCAGTACTTGCAGTTTAATTAATTAATTTTTCCTTTTCTTGATGCGAAGACTATGTTCAAGTCTTTTGCGTTTACAAGTCGTTGACTTCATTCGTATGTGTCCTCTTCCAGGTCTACACACACTCTGTCTCTCTCTCTCTCTCTCTCTCCCTCATCACAAGAGGAAATTGGCCAGAAGAACCTCTTTCTTTGCCTGCCTAATTGTTTCCTCTCGAGTCTCAAGTACTTTTCCAAAAAAAAACAGAGTACTCCATAAATTAATTTGAAGATATGTTCTTCCAATATCGACTTCTTTTTCCTTCACTCTTTGTCTTTTGCCTCATAAATTTCACTTTTGGAGCTCCCTTTTTGCCAGACAATGAAGGTATGTATAAAGAGAAAAAGAAAAATACAGAGAAACATTTTTGTTTTTATTTCTAGCCAAGGATACATAATTTACAGTTTTTATTTAATTTAATTTACAGTGCAAGCTTTGAAAGATATAGCGAAGACGATGGGGAAGAAAGATTGGAACTTCAGTGCAGATCCGTGCAGTAGAGAATGGGGTTGGGCTATGGCAAATGCGTCCAAAGGATTCGAGAATGCAGTCACCTGTAATTGCTCCTTCTCCAACGGAACCCTTTGCCATGTTGTTAGCTTGTATGTGTATATATTCATCTAATTCCTTTACCAAGTAAACTACTAATATATAGATGTTGAATTGATATAATTTAACCATATATGTAATTAATTAAAATCCACGACTAATTTAATCGGTCCACGGTTGATTAATTAGATAGTACTTAATTTGATAAATTTTGAGAAATTTTATTGATATTTATAAAAAATCATAGTAATAACTAAATAAAAATAAAATATTTAAATATTTATTTTTACTGTAATTTCCTGTAATTAATAGTAAAGTTTTTCAAATCGGTTGTAACTACACAAAACCTGGTTTCGTAGGAATTCGACTCTAATTTGATTGAAAGCTTCTTAACAAACATGTGCGGTTGATAGATTGAAAACAAGTCAAGATCCTCTGAGTTGCCCATATTCATAGTTTGCCTGCAATGAAGTTAGCATTCCAATCACGCTTGGAAGTTATCAGTACTCCACTAAAGTAGGTCGTTGTCGAAGCCTCAACCATGCATATGCATGAATATGACAGCCATTAAGTGTGGACCCTGCTGGAGTTGATCCCTATTATCAAAATTTAATGATTGCCTCGGTTTAAATTCAATTGTTTAGGTTAATTCGAAATTTTATTGATAATTTTAAAAAAATTTATTAATAATATCAATATAAATATAAAATTTAAAAATAAATATTATTAATAAAATTTTAAAAATTATCAATAAATTTTTAAATTGATATAAACTTTTGAATTTAGATCCAAACCAATCAAAAAATCTCTCTTCTCTTTGTTTTTTTACATAACTCACGATGGGGTCTAGACATAATAAATCTATGAATGTTTTACTTCTAGACTATAAATTTGACTCTTGACTTGTATCTATTAAAAAATAAATTAAAAAAAAATTAACATTAAAATTACCATGTATCTGAGTTTATGGAATATCTCTCTAAATAAAATCTATATACAATTGTGTGGGCTCATATGTATTTAATGTTTCACATTTATTTGTATTTAATGTGGGCCCATATGTACAATTGTGTGGACCTTTTTGGACCAAGTTATTATTGGATCAGTTGAGACAAAATTGGTCCTGGTCACTTTTACCATCTTTGTTTCAACTTTTATATATATATATATATATATATATATATATATATATATTATTTTTTAAGAGTATGATTAGAGAAATTTATGAATTGATTTTTATTTTTAAATTAAATATTTTGTTTTTTAAAAATTGTAATTAACAACTTTAGGTTTAATGATCATCCGTTCAAATTTAATATATTTAAATGAAGATTAATAGTAAAATCGTCGATGTAAATAAAAAAAATATTTAATAAATTTTTGGTTATAAAAATTATTTTTCATACTCAATCACCATTCCTTTCTTTCTTTCTCTTGCTTTGTTTTAAATTAAATATTTTTAAAAAGAATTAAAATTTTAAAAATTAAATTTGTGTTTACAACCATTATTTCTTCAAAAATTTTATTAACAATTTTTAGGTTACTTGTTATCGATTCAAGTTTAATATTTTAAAGTGAGGATTAATAGTAAAATTATCGATGTAAATAAAAAAAAAATTTAGTTAACAAAATCTTTGTCTTCTCTTGCTTTCTTTGTTTCTTTCTTTCTCTTGCTTTATTGACGTCATTGTATACTGAGATATTAATAATAATCTCTAAAAGACCATTCTTTGCTGAAGCACAGAGTTCTCAAGGCACTGAATCTTTCGGGCACTCTCCCACCTGAACTGGTCAGGCTTCCTCTCCTCCAAGAATTGTAAGTATTTTTTTTGCCCACAATTTTCATGCCAATTTTTGCAAAATTGGCCTTTTAAACATTGAGACCTGAAATTCTCTGTTTTCTTTTGGGCATGTTTTCGTTTCTTTCATGATGAACAAATTAATTAAACTAGGCTGTCAATTTTCACAGTGACGTCACCAGAAACTATCTCAGTGGTACCATTCCTTCAGAATGGGGTTCCATGCAACATTTAGCAAAAATGTACGCTTATATCTCTCTGTGTGTAAAATTCATGGCTTAAGCATTGTTACTGATTTTCTTTTTTCATTTTTGGTGGTGAAATTAACACATGAATATTATAAATTGCAGTGCCCTTGGTGGAAACCGGTTAACGGGTTCAATTCCAAAAGAGCTGGGAAACATTTCAACTCTTACCAGTTTGTGAGTTCTTTATTATCGAATTTTCCTTTTTTTCTCTTATAACAATGCCTTTTATAATTTATCTAAATTTTTGTTTGACAATTGCATAGTTCTGCGGATTTCAATCAGTTTTCAGGGGTTTTGCCTCCAGAGCTTGGGAATCTATCCCGTATAGAGAGAATGTAAGGCTGTTTATTCAAGTTTTTATGATTACTGCAAATCCTTACTTAATAAAATACAGTTTCCCCCCATTTTTTTCTCCTTCTCTAGTATGAATTTTAAGGTTTAGTTTCTTTAGTGTTCTTTTATTTACAAGGGTTTTGAAGATTCACTTTGATTTTCTGATTGGTTGAATTTATTTGTTTATATTTTTGTCCTTTCGTTGCTGTTATAGGCTGATAGCCTCAAATTATTTTAGTGGGGAAGTCCCTACAACATTTGCTAAGCTGACCGCACTGAAGGACTTGTAAGCTTTCTAATATGGTTCATTAAGCTCAAATTAGTTACAGTTTGTTGGGTTTGAAGTTGATTAACATAATGCAGTTGGATCAATGACAACCACTTTATAGGAAAGATTCCTAATTTTATTCAGAACTGGACAAAACTTGACAGATTGTAAGAGCTATATTATTTGTGATATTTTGTAATGTTATTGAGTTAGTAGAATTATGTATAATTGGTTAATTGAATCAACCTTTTGGAACAACAGAGTAGTTCAGGCTAGCGGTTTGGTTGGACCAATTCCTGATGGCATTGCTGCTCTTGAAAATTTAACCGATTTGTAAGTTTGATTCTTTTGTAGATTTTAATTATTTCATATGGGTTTGCAATTAATGTTGTCCTTTTCAATTGGTTGAAAATCAATATGCAGGAGAATTAGTGACTTAAATGGAACTGAAGCACCCTTTCCACAACTTAGCAACCTGAAAAAGTTGCAGACACTGTTAGTTAAATGTTTTAGTGATAAAAAAAGTGTCAATTACTTCCTCCTTTTTCCTTTTTTTTTTTGCAACTCAAAGTAAATATCATTTGTTTGTGTTACAGGATTCTTAGGAGTTGCAATATCATCGGGCCGCTACCTAAATATCTTGGGGAATTGACAACTTTAAAGAACTTGTTCGTACAAACTTGTTCTCTTCCCCCTCTTAATTGCAGATAAAGGATTTTTTATTGATTTTGTTTCAGTCTTTTTGGTTGCAAAGTTCATTATGATGTTCGAAAACTTTTTGGTCGTCTACCATTCATCATGAATTAAAGAGGTTGTGGAAATTAAACTTTTGAAACATCATCTGTTTTAATGTTTTTAATGTTTCTACAAATTCACTTGCAGAGATCTCAGCTTTAACAAACTAAGTGGAGAAATTCCAAGCACATATACGAAACTTAGTGGCGTGAATTATATGTAAGCATCTGGTTTGTGTTTGTAATTTTTTTTCCAATAAACTGCAGGAAGACATTTTGAATTGCTTGGTAGCAGTGTATAAGCTCATATAATTTATTAACTACCAAGAAATAAAGAACTATCTTAATGGCCCAAAGAAGAAGACAATATTTGAAGCCACTGGGTCAAATTATGGTTCCTGCTGGAGCTTCAACATTGCAGTGTTCGGAATATTAAAGTTGTGATGGATGATGGGAAAACTTGTCTTGAATTGAAAGTTTTGCATAAAATACTTAGGAAATTTTAAGATATATAGCAGAGATTAAAATTATGTTGTGTTACCAGTTATCAGTACTGGACTCTAATATCCAGAGATCATGGGTATTAAACTAAAATATATGCTGTGTGTTTTAGATATTTCTGTTTATTCAGGTACTGAGCAGAAAATTAGCAGAATCATTTACGATTCCTTGCTTTGATTCATACCACTAAAAGCTACATACTGATTTTATGATATTGATTTTTTCAGGTACTTAACTGGTAACTTGCTAACTGGACCAATACCTGCTTGGGTGCTAGCAGAAGGGCAAAACATGTAAGCTTCTTTTAAAGTGCTCTATGTGATTTGAAAAATCATTATCGAAGGTCTATTGATCTTATCACCTACAAGGTAAATAAACCATCTACATTTACAGTACTTGTTCCCTCATACTTTGTTTAACTCTGATAAAGCTTTCTATTGACAATCTATTTTTAGTGGACTCGGTTATAACTTCTGGTCATTTAAAGATCTAGTGCATGTGGGAATATCAGTTCTTCTATTGAAATGCAATTGATTGGAAGATTTGTAGAAAAAAGTAATAAAACTTAAATGAATACTTAACTGGTGTGGATGCATGGAAAAACTGAAATGTATGTTTTATAGTTTGATCAAACTTCTGAGAGAGTTTCTGAATCATGAGAGAGAAAATGCGGACCTTTTTTCTTTTTCTTTTCCATAAATTAAAAAAAAAAACTAGAATTAAGTTTACATAACTAAAGAGTCATTAGGAGTGGAAAAAGGAACAAAACCCATTCCAAAAAACACAGACATCAATACTTTAATGTGCATTTATAACCTAAAGCACATACGGAATATAAGTTATTGTCTTGGATTAATCAAAATTATGTTTGGAATTAAGAACTGATATCAAATATGTAAATTCCTTCCAAATATCAAGATCTATGTGTGACACATCTTCTTTTTATACTTTTCCTGCTCATAGCATGATTTGGAAGATGATGAATAAAAATTGCAACTTTCATGTGCAGTGATCTTACATATAACAACTTTACAACCGGAAACTCAGACCTGTCAAGTTGTCAACACCGGAGTGTGTAAGAATGCTGTTATCTAACTTGTATAATGTGTGTGTCTGTGTGTAACTTTAGTATACTGACTGAACTTTATGCTTTGTCTGCCTCTGTACAGGAACTTATTTGCAACCTCTTCAAAGGGAAACAACTTGTAAGTTCTATATTGTGTGTATTCTTTTGTTAACTGTAAGTTCCATGTTCACTTTTGATTCATTAAATAGCTTTTTTTTTTTTCCATTTTGTTACTAAATTTTTCTTGACTTTTTTTTATGTTCTCAACTCGTCATCTATAACAATTATGATGTCGTAATGCTGACTTGTTTCGGATTTTGCGATGCTGTCAGTGGAAATTTTTCATGTTTGAGAAGCTGTTCAAAATGTAAGTTAAAATGCCACATATTCTCCAGATTTTGTTAATTTCATATGACTGCTATAGGCTTTATAACTACGTAAACACACAATATTAGATTAGATAATAACATTCTTAGCTCTCATGTACTCTGTCATTGGCAAATCAAAGAGTAGTGTTGCTTTTTTCCTTTTGTGAAATTTTAATTCACTTGTTTCATATTCAGAAGTAACTAATCTGTTGCTTTCATTCCAGCATTTTATGATCTCCATATAAATTGTGGTGGGAGAGCAGTTGGTATTAGAAACACAACATATGAAGATGATACAACTGAAGTTGGACCTTCAAGTTTTTTCCAAAGTGGAACTAATTGGGCACTTAGTAGCACTGGTAATTTCTTGGATGATAGTATCAATTCAGACTCCTATACCTGCACGATTAATGCATCAAGGCTCTCTATGAATGATTCCCAACTGTACACGCAAGCACGCCTTTCTGCCATCTCTCTAACTTATTATGGGTTTTGTCTGGGAAATGGAAACTACACAGTAAATCTCCACTTTGCAGAGATAATGTTTACCGATGACAAAACTTATAGCAGCCTCGGGAGGCGCTTATTTGATGTTTACATTCAGGTATTTAAAAGTATGATAATTCCCACAATTAACTTCATTTATGATATTCAGCAAACTTCAAAATTTTATTATTTTGCTGTAATAGGGCCAATCAAATTGTTTGAATTTATCCTTTATATGGTTCAGATTGATCTTAAGACTGAAGTTTTATTCCTTGTCACCACTTTCCTATATAAGAAGTCAACCGGATTTTGTTATCGCAGGGGAAGCTTGTGTTAAAGGATTTCAATATTGAGGATGAAGCAGGAGGTGTTGGTAAGGCAATTGTGAAAAGATTTACTGTCAATGTGACCAACAAAACGTTGGAGATACGATTGTATTGGGCTGGGAAGGGAACATATGGTATCCCTAGAAGAGGAGTATATGGCCCTCTTATATCAGCTATTTCTGTTAAATCTGGTAGGTTATACATCAATATGAGCTTCTTCTTATCTTAGAAATTTGCTACAGATCTTTGACCTGTCCAAAAGTGTCCTTTGTTCATTTTTTTTTGGATCCGTGTCCCATGTTCGTTTTATATCATGCATGTTTTATTCCTTTATGATTACTGGAAACCACACTTTGTTCGAACATTCTTTTGTTCAAGTGTTTGACTTGAGGGTTTTTCTTTGTTCTTGGCAACGTAAGTGTCTCCACTTCTTTTTTGTTCCAACTAGTTCTTTGGTTTGATTTTTAGGAATTCAAGAAAGAATATCTATTTGTATCTTTACTTTACTTTTAATTTACTGTCAACCCAAATTATAATTTGTTGGGTGATTTGAAAGCTGGAGTACAGTACCCAGCTTCTCAAAATTCAATTATTTCCTCCCCAAATTATAATCTCCCCACATAATAATTTTTCCCAAACATATAAATGAAGTCATTGTTCCACTTATAAGCTGGTCAAACCAGCTTATAAGTGGAACCAAACAAGCTCTTGTAAGAATTTGTGGCAGTGATAATCTTCATTCTAATAAGTTAGGAATTGAAATAGGATGATTTCGTTTCCTGTTCTATGTAATCTTGCATTCAAATTTGAATTATAGTTTAAAAAGGTTGTGTTCAGTTTAAGTTCTAAAAGTTCAGGTCCTGCTTGCTTTGGAGCATTGGTAAGGATGTTACCTTGCCTACTTTGTGGGCAGGGATTTGAGTTGTGTGTGGGTTTTAACAATTAAAAAAATTATAAAATTTCAGGCTGCACTAATCATGTTTTTTTATTTGAAGTGTAACTAATGTTTAGTTGTTCAGATTATGCATTTACTTAGAGCAGTGTTATCGCATCAGATTTAACTGTTTAGGGGTTTTCTTTAATCAGACTTCATGCCCCCGTCAGACTTTGTGCACCTATCAGAACCTGGCAGTAGTAGTATATCTGTAGGCACAGTGGTCGGAATCATGGCTGTGGCAGCAGCCGTTGTTTTGCTGGTTGTGGGTATCCTTTGGTGGAAAGGCTGTCTAGGAAAGAAAAACACATTGGAACAAGGTACTTTGAGAGAAATTAACTTTTAACTTTTCAGTTATAATTATCAGTTTTTTTTTTTTAATAATAAACTTAATGAATGAATGTGTTAATATAACTATAAACCTTTTTTTGAGACAGAACCACTTGCTCAAATACTTCTTGATGCTTCTTTTATCTTGCTGGAGTTTATGACTCAGATATAGCGATCTCAATGGAGAACATAATCAATGTCCATTTGATACTATGAAGCCAGAAATTTCAATAATAATTATCTCATAAATGTTTCTTATTTAACTTGGCCTCTTCCACAGATCTAAAGGGTCTTGATTTGCAAACTGGTTCATTTAGCTTGAGGCAAATCAAAGCTGCCACAAACAACTTTGATATTACTAACAAGATTGGGGAAGGTGGTTTTGGTCCTGTTTACAAGGTATTGTGAACAAGAAATACTCTCTTTGATTTATTGCACTTGATCTACTACAATTGCTGTTCTTTTCTGCAAGCACTTTTTGTTTTGTGTAATTAACAATGACAGCATTTCACAAATGCAGGGCCTATTGGCAGATGGTACCATAGTTGCAGTAAAGCAGTTATCTTCCAAATCGAAGCAAGGAAACCGTGAGTTTGTTAACGAGATTGGCATGATTTCTGCTCTGCAGCACCCTCATCTTGTAAAGCTATATGGATGTTGTATTGAAGGAAATCAATTGTTGCTAATATATGAGTATTTGGAAAATAATAGCCTTGCTCGAGCGTTGTTTGGTAAGCTTCAGCCAAATGATTTACTCAACTGCCATTGCATCAAAGATTTTTAAGCACATGGTGTATGTTTCTATGAATCAATAATGCTAGTAAATATTAACTTCCACTTATTCAATGATTTAAAGGCCCGGAAGAGCATCAATTAAAACTAGACTGGCCAACGAGACACAAGATCTGTGTTGGCATAGCAAGAGGTTTGGCATATCTCCATGAAGAATCAAGGTTGAAGATTGTGCACAGAGACATCAAGGCCACAAATGTGCTGCTAGATGAGGATTTAAGCCCTAAGATATCTGACTTTGGTTTGGCCAAGCTTGATGAAGAGGATAATACACATATCAGCACCCGAATTGCTGGAACCTTGTAAGTCTGTCTTTTTATTCGTTTTCAATATGTTACTTTCTTTTTCCCCCGCTACTTGGTGCAAATGGATATGAAAATACAGATTACAATAATGAAAGATTTTTAGTCTTTGTTTAAATAACTCAAAATCAATTTAACTGGATTCTCGATTGTAGCAGAAAATTATAGACAACTTTCTTTATTATGCTCTATTGAGGGCATGATATCTGAAGATAATTCTCTGGATTCTAGGAAAGTTTCCCTTTTTCTTTTTAGAGTAAATATTTAAATGTCTAACATTGAATATCTGTATAACAAAGAGTTGTATAAATGCATAACATGAATATGTTGCATATACTCTTGATTTTACAGTGGATATATGGCACCTGAATATGCAATGCGAGGTCATTTAACCGACAAAGCAGATGTTTATAGTTTTGGAATTGTTGCTTTGGAAGTTGTTTGTGGGAGGAGCAACACCCGTTACCGGTCAAAGGAGGATTGCTTTTATCTTCTCGATTGGGTAATCTAATTTTCATTCTTTCTGTCGATTGCTTTGGTTTCTTTTACATCTATTTTGGTTGTCTTTGTTATTACTGTTAAAGTATATGTTGCATATGGATATAAGGTTATTTAGGACATTTCTCATGTATAGGTTTTCATTCTTATAAACATCAACGATTATCATGAAATAGGCTTTGAGATAGCAATGTTTCCTTTTTTTTAGGCTCATGTTTTGAATGAGCAAGGGAATCTAATGGAGCTAGTAGATCCAAGGTTGGGATCAGACTTCAACAAAAAAGAGGTGATGACGATGATCAATGTGGCTCTACTATGTGCTCATGCTTCTGCAGCCGTCAGACCTTCAATGTCTTCAGTTGTGAGCATACTTGAAGGCAGGATCTCTGTTCAGGAGTTGGTTCCAGATTCAAGTTTCTCCAAAGATGAGGCAATGAAGAAAAAGTATCAACAGATGGAAGAAATGAATATGGACAAGAGCCAGACTCAGGTTTTGATGGCTGAGAGTGAGACACGGAGTATCTCAACAGTTGGTCCATGGACTGATTCTTCTACATCTGCTGTCGATCTCTATTCAGTCAATTTGACTTCTGGTTATTGGGAGACAAAAGAATAAAGAAAATGGTAATCTTTTTCTTGATTATTTGTGAATATATCTTTACTTGAAATTTTCAATATATATTTGCCTTTTTTCCCTTTTTAACTTAAATTTTTGTTTAGATATCCTTTTTTCTTTTTCCTGCTTATCACCGTGATATTTGTTCAAGTCATGATTATAGAAGTTTTTGGCATGATAATTCTATATTACGAGATCGAGTTTACATAAAAACAACCAATTGTTCTCGACTCAAATAACCATTTCCCTTTCCATACAATAACTGAAACAATATGTTTTTCTTTTTCTGTTTCCTTTCCTTTACAGTATGTTTTGATCGAGAGAATAGATAGGAAGAGAAAGAGTAAGAGTACCTTATTCAAATTCTCTCTTTTCCTCTCCCTCCATACTCCCAAACAAGAATGAATTAACGTTGGCTATGGTAGGACATAAATGTGAGGAGAATATAAGTGAGGAAAGAAAGATGAGAAGAAGAAAAGAAAAATTTATCTTCCCATTATGTTTCTGATAGAGAGGATGGAAAAGTGAAAAGAAAGAAGAAAAAAGGAACAAGCTTATTTTACCTTCCACTCCTCAATCCTCCTAATATGAGAAAATTGTGCTTTGAACATGTTTCTTTCTAATTTTTTTCCTTAGTTTTATTTCATACTAAATGATAAAAAGTGATCTCCTTCAAAATTCTTTCCTCGATCACTTTTCTTTCCTCTCTATGTTTTTTCTTTTAACTTTTATTAGCCATATGTATAAACTGGGAGGTTGAGGACAACCTACATGTCTTATGGAGGTTCTTCTCATCTCCCATCCTCCATCGAAGACCATACTCAAGAGTGTGAATGGCCCAGTGAAGGGCATTGTGATGAGGTATAGCCCATTGAGGGGCGTTGTGGTAAATGCGAGCCACTGAGTAGCATTTCTTATTTTGGCCTTGTTTTCATGAATGATCATAAATGAAATTTTACTTATATTTAACCGTGAAATTATCACTATTTCATATGAAAGGTTATCCCGTTTTTAAGAGTTTTATGATGTGTTATAACTAGTTAAATAGCATTTACTTCAAAGCATGATTTGACAGTGTAATTATGATTTTAGAAAATTAAATATATCTGTTAGTATATCCCCTAAGCCCTTACTTCTTGGTGATTGTATGATGCATGTAGTAGAATATGTAGACGTGAATTTTCTACCGGAATTTATCTCACCACTACTAAGCTATATAGCTTACCCCAAATTTACTTTTCAGTTGTGTCATAGGTTCTGGATTTTGATCAACCCCAGTGATCGTTGGTATGTGTAAGTTGGAGTATGACATCTCGCATTCTCATAAAGTCTTAATTGTGACTCTTCATTTCGAGTATTTCACCTTCGGTTTCTTGTATCCCCCACAATTGAATTACATTTTTGAGAATTTTTAAGCCTAGTAATTTATTAAAGAGAATTTGGGATTTTATGTATGAGCTACAAGTAGTAAGTTTTAATTTATGGATGAATATTTGATTGAGTTGATTTGATGATTGTGATGGGTTTTAAATTATGAAATTTGGTTTATTTTGAATCACACCGTACACAGTTAGTGATTGTCTTTTTTTGGGTGCATGTCGTTACAATTCAAGCCTTCATGAATACTTCTCCAAGTAAGAGACGGATTATAGCCCAATTTCGCGTTACGACAGTAAGTTGTGGGGAAATATTTGTGACTGCAAAAATGTTTTGAGATTCAGAAGCTTGCTTTCTTCTATTACAAGTGTTAGATATGGTTTGTCATTTTGGAGTAAAAGCAGGCTCATTCTTCTTTTCATTGTTACGTCATCATGCAAGAGTACAAATTGCAGTAAGAAAAACAAGAATTAAAAAATGTGGTTGTTTTGATGCTAGTAAGACACGAAACACAAAATTAAATAGAAGAATGATTCTTCTTAATCTTGTCTATATATATGTGTTAATTTCTTTTCTTTCATCAAGCTAAAGACGGAGCTATAAAACAAACAGATCCCTGTGAGTGGTTGAAATTGAATTTTGTGTAACCTAGATTTGGGTGTATTCGAGAATGTGGGTTTAAGAAGTTTTATCTCTCTTGATTTATACTCAAATTTTGATTATAGTGAAATCTTTCATCATCGCTCATGTACATAGGAGTTTTAGCTCCAAACTATGTAAATGTTTGTGTCTATTTATTTTTCTGTTGCTTTAATCCTAACAAATTGGTATCAGAGTTGTTGTTAAGATCGATCTCGGCACGATATCTTCTACCACTTCGTACGAGATACAAAAATTTGATGGAAGCAATCTATCTTAACCCAAAAATGGTTTGAAAAAGACGTTGGGGAAAAAGAAGATGCCTAATACGATGACAGATGAACAAAAATTGGATATGGATAAAAAGGCCTTGACTGCAATTCAATTGTGTTTGTCATATTGAGTCTTGCGTGAAGTTTTTATAGAGAAAATTGTTGTTGATTTATAGAGTAAGTTAGAGTCTCTGTATATGATGAAATCTCTCACCAACAAACTGTTCTTGAAGCAGCAATTGTATTTGTTGTGTATAGCAGGAGGTACATCAATGAAATATCATGTTGATGAATTTAATTTCATTATTACTAATTTGAATTCAATGGAAGTTAAATTAGAGGATGAGGGTCGGGTCATGCTATTGTTGTGTTCCTTACCACCATTGTTTACACACTATATGAAAATTTTTATATTTGGTAGAGATATAATTTCTTTAGAATATGTTAAAGCCTCTTTATTTTCTAAAGAATTGGTTGAGTGACATATGTTTGGGAATAATTATGAGAAACAAGGTCAATGTGATACCCTAATAACTAGAGGCTCTAGAGGCATATCTAGATAAAGGGGTTCAAGTAACAGTAGCCAAAAATTCTGATCTAAGTCCATAAATAAGAATGTGACAAGTCATTACTGTAAGAAAAATGGACATTACAAGTCTAAGTGTTGGAATTTGAAAAAGAAAATTCAAGAAGAAAAAATTCCGAATCAATGTCAAAATCAAAATTAGAATCAAAATCGGAATAGGGATCGTAAAGAGAAATAACCTGAAGCTAATGTTAGAGAAAAAGACTTTGATGACTATGATTGTGTCCTTACTGCCCGTGGTAATGGGTTCTTTATGTCTGATTGGATTATGGATTCAACTTGTTCCTATAATATTTGCAAAAAAAAAAATAATAATTGATTTTTAGAACATGAGTCTTATGATGAAGTTTCCTTGTTGGGTGATGACGCAGCTCGAAAAATTACTAGTATAGGAACTGTCCAGATCAGAATGCACGAATGTAAAATGGTACAAGTATTCATCTAAAGGTGGAGTTATGAAAGTTAGCAGAGGTGCTCTGGTTGTTATGAAAGCAAAGATTACTTCGCCAAATTTGTATGTTTTGCAAGGTACTACTGTTATTGGTTCAGTGGATGCTTCTACTATGTCAAATTCAGACGTTACAAAATTGTGGCATTTGAGATTAGGTCACATGAGTAAAAATGGACTAACTTTGTTGAGCAAAAGAAGTTTTTGTGGACATAATACAGGTAAAATGGAATTATGTGAGCATTGTATTTTTGGTAAATTGAAAGGAGTTAGCTTCAGAACAACAATTCAAAAAACCAAAGGTATTGTGAATTATTTTCACTCTCACATGTTCCATCTAAGGATGGTGCTAGGAATATACTTACTTTCATTGATGATTACTCAAGGAAATCTTAGGTGTATATGTTGAAGACCAAAGATAAGCCATTCAAGTGCTTAAGCAGTAGAGAACCATGATTGAGCAATCATGGTAGCATATAAAGTGGTTAAGGACAGATAATGGTTTGGAATTTTTCTCAGATGAGTTAGATGACTACTGCAGAGATGAATGTATTGTTAGACACAAGACAGTCAGAGGGTACACCATAATAGAATGGGGTTGTTGAGTGAATGAACAAAACTCTTTTGGAGAAAGCTCGTTGTATACTCTCAAATGCTTATTTAACTTAAAGAGTTTTGGGTAAAGGCGGCATCCACTGCGTGTTATTAAGTAAATCGATCTCCTACTATAGCTATAGAGTTCAAAACCCCACATGAGGTATGGTCTGGTAACCCTCATGATTAGTCTATGATAAAAATATTTGAATGTCTTGCATATGTATATGTTAATGATGGAAAATTAGAGGCTACATCTAAAAATTACATTTTTCTTGGTTATGTTGATGGTGTGAAAAGATATAGATTGTGGTGTCTTAATCCTAAGTCACCTAAATTTCTCATTAGTCGTGATGTTACTTTTAATGGATCTATTATGCTTAATCCGAAGAAAAAAAAGTTTGTTGCTTATGATTTTGATTAGGGTGAGTGCACATAAAAGGTGGAGTTGGAAAGTTTTGATTCAAATCCTATGCAAAATATTTCAACACAGCTTGTTTCTCAACAGACTCAGAATAAATCTTACAGTAGCCAAACATAGACCGAGGAGAGAGACTAGACTACCATTAAGGTACAATAATATTGTTTTGTCTAGTAATACTAATGCAATTGTCTATGCTTTGTCAGTTTCACTAGAAACTAATGATGCTAGTAAACTTTCCAGATATAGAGAAACCATTACTTGTAGATTCTTTAAAGTGGTTGGTAGCCATGCATAAAGAAATGGAGTCTCTTGAGAAGACATGAAAATTGATAAAACCACTAATGGGTAAAAGGATAGTTGGTTATAAATGGATATTCAAGAAAAAGGAAGGCATTACTGGGATTGAAAATGCAAGACATAAAGCATGTTTGGTTGCTAAGAGATACAATTAGGTTATAGAGTTTGATTTTAATGATGTATCCTCTTCGGTTGTGAAGCATAGTTCCATTCGTGTTCTCTTATCATTGGTTGCTATGCAGAATTTGGAATTAGAATAGCTCGATGTTAAAACCGTGTTTTTGCATGGTGAGCTTGAAGAGAAAATTTACATGCATCAGCTTGAGGGCTTTGTTATTGAAGGCAAGGAAGACTATGTTTGTTTGTTGAAGAAGTCCATATATAGTTTGAAACAATCTCCTTGTCAGTGGTACAAGCCGTTTAACTCTTTCATGGTAAGTAATGGGTATTCGAGAAGCAAGTATGACAATTATGTGTATTTTAGAAAGCTTGCCGATGGATCGTTCATTTATCTATTGTTTTATGTGGATGATATGCTCATTGTTTATAAAAGTAAATCTAAGATTGTTAGCGTGAAAGCACTGCTCAGCAATGAATTTGAGATAAAAAAAAATTTGGGTTCAGCTAAGAAGACTTTTAGTATGCAGATCAAAAGAGATAGAGGTGCGGGTTTGTTAAATTTGACACAAGAGAGGTACATTAAAAAAGTTTTGGAACGTTTTGGCATAAAGAATATCAAACCTGTTAGTACTCCTCTTGCTAATCACTTTAGACTTTCAGCTGCTTTGTCTCTATAAATAGATGAAGACAAATAGTACATGTCACGTGTTCCTTATTCCAGTGTAGTTGGGAGTTTCATGTATGCCATAGTTTACACCCGTCCAAATATTGCACAGGCTATCTGTGTGGTTAGAAGGTATATGGGTAATCCTAGGAATGAGCATTGGAGAGCTGTTAAATGGATACTTCGATATCTTAGAGGTATTTCTGACATATTTTGAAGTTTGAAAGCTACAAGAGCAATGTTGTTGGTTATGTTGATTCAGACTTTGTATGCAATCTTGACAAAAGAAGATCTATTACATGTTATGTATTTGCTCTGGGTGTATGCATTGTTAGGTTCATGATGTGATAGCCAAAGTGTCATCCACTTAACTAAGGATCAAATGTTACATGAGAGAACGAAGCATATTTATGTTCGTTACCATTTTGTTCGAGATATAAATGATAGTGTTATTGTTGTGAAGAAAATTGGGGGAACAGATAATCCAATTGTAAACTGAGGTATAAACCCAAGAGGGGGGTGAATTAGGTTTTAAAAACTTTTTGCTAATTAACACACAAGTTTTTAACAATTTAATCAAGCAAGGCACACAAGAAATAATATGCTTGAAATTAAAGGAGTAAAGGAAGAGAATATGCAAACTCCGTTTATAATGGTTCGACAATATCATAATCTCTTTGACCCTACGTCCACTCTCTTCAAGGAACCTCCTTGAAGTAATCCACTAAATATAGTCGAGCAACTTCACGGGCGTTGCACAAACCTTACAAGCAATCTCTTGAAATTACAAAGAAGTGTTTAATCCTAAACACTCTAAGAGTTACACTAATTATTTCTCTTTACAATGAATGGTGTTAAATGTAAAAGAAAGGTAGAGAGATAGCAATGAATGCTTTACAAGATGAAGATTATCTCCCTTTCAAGAACAAGCTTAAAGAATGGCGCACAATAAATTTTTCAAGACTTTTGAAAGTATTAATGAGCTATGAATCAAATTGAATGTTCTCTCTTGTTGTTTAAATGCTCATTGACGTAGTTTTTATAGCCTTGGTCTTATATGGCCATTAGACACTGATTTGGTAGGTTTAGAGAATTAAATGCTTAAGTCTTGCGTTTCAAATGGTCATATTTTCAAATTACCAGTCTACAGAGTCCTTGTACCAGTCGACTAGGTCAAGTAAAAGAAATTCACTTTTAGGCTTAGGGAGAGTACCAGTTGACTAGGTTATAGGACAAGTCGACTGGATTAAGTTACCAGTCGACTAGAAACTTACTGTGCTTTTTACCAGTCGACTGAGTTGTCCAAAAAACTAGTTTTTATATTTTAAAACAGTTTTCGACTTAAAGACTTTTGTTGTATTTGTTTTTGTCAAATCCTTGTTTCAAACATTGTTCAAACCTTTTTCCTTCTTTCAATAGATTTTTACATTTGGGGTTTCTTGTATGACCAAAATTCTTAATATGCGAACTTTATAAGCAGATAATTTTCGACTATCACAATCATAAGATGGACCAAACTAACTTTAAGCAGTTTCCAATTGTAGAATACCAACTTGTAGTCTTTTGCCAAACTCCTAATTGAGTTGAGCCCAATTACATAGAGAGGGGTAAGGAATTAATTTTTTATTTAAGGTTTACTTACTGTTTATTTCAGTGTAAATTTCAGTTTATTACCGTTAAAATAGTTTTTAATATTTTTTTGATAAAACAATTATGGAATTGATTTTTTTATTTAGTAAAACAGTTATGAAAATTGACAATTGCTATGACACAAATTCATTTTATTAAAAATTATTTGTCAACTTTTGATTCTTTCCAATCAAAAGATAAAAAATTATCTTTTCTTTATTTATTTTTGACAGGAAAGTCGGTAATTATTAGACACTAACCAAAAAGGAAAAAATAAATAAATAAAGGAGAAAAGAAACATAAGGAGAAAACTGCCTCATGCCCTTCATGGAAATACCCTAATTCACTGCTCATATACACTGATTTATAGAATTAATTTCTTCATTAAACGATCCAATCGAACTGCATTAAAGTACTTTCTTCATATAATAGGATTGTGATATCAACTACCCAATTAGCCTTGCATTTTATGATATTGATTCTAAAGAATTTATGAAATAATTTATATATATATTTTTAAAAAATAATTTTTAAAAATTGAACGTATAAAATAATTATTTTATTAAAAATTAAATAATTTTTAATTTCATTACTGTTTTATCGAGACACAATGCACCAAATCTTTCCTGTTCGATAAACAGAAACAAATCCCTCCGTTAAGATTTCACCAAATCTCTCTCTGTATATATATATATATATATATATATATATATATATATAGAGAGAGAGAGAGAGAGAGAGAGAGAGAGAGAGAGGCTTTTCTAGTAGCACAACTACAATTTCCTCTCTCTCTGTCTTTGAGAGAGAAAGACAAATGGGCTTTCGGGTTCATAGCAGTTACTCTGTTTCTTCTTCTTTGCTGCTAGTTCTTGCTCTTCTTCTTTGTCTACACCAGGCAATCAATGCAAGTAGCTGTGATCTGTTCGCCGGAAAGTGGGTTTTAGACCCATCCTACCCTCTCTACAATGCCTCCGCGTGTTCCTTCATACAACGGGAGTTTAGTTGCCAGAAGAATGGACGGCCGGATCTGGACTACACCAAGTACAGATGGCAGCCTCTAGGTTGCAATTTAGCAAGGTATTATAACATTTTCTCTCTTGTCAATTTAAATAGTAACGGTACCCCTTTTTAATTATCACTATTATTTTTTTTTTTTTCTTTAAAAGTTTGATTTTTTTTTTTTTTAGTTTCAAAAGAATTTTTTTATATTTTTATAATGCATAATTATTATCATTATTTTACCTTTTTTTTCTTTTCTCGCAAAACGTGATTGTCTCCTTTTATCATCATCAAAGAGCTAAGTTGTAATACTACTTGGTAAAAAAAAAGGGAACATTTGTTTCCCTTTTTTGTTTTTTTTTAAGAGATCAAAATATTAAAAGTACAATGATTAGGGTTGGATTTGAGATGAGTTTCGAATCGAACACGAGTTAAGAAAATTAAACTTGAACTCAACTCGTAAAGTAAAATTCAAGCTTGAGTTCGGTTCACGAGCCAATTCGAGCTCGAGCTCGGACGGAGCTTTTCAAAATAAAATAATAAATGTGTTTTTCGAAATAAAATAGATAAAATAGATATTTGTATTTTTGAAATAAATAAATAAATATTTTTATAATATATATTAAATATATATGTACATATATAAAATAAATATTATATATAATATTTATTTAATTTATTAATTAATCGAACTGGCTTGTGAGCCTAACGAATCGAGTTTGACATTGCTCGAACTCAATTCGATTAACTAACCAAATCAAAATCATAACTCAAATTCGATTTAATCAAGTTTTGAGTCTAACTGTTCGACTCAATTGAATGATGATAATATGCCAAATAGATTGTTAAAGATTAGTTTTAGCAAGGATAATGGTTTTACCCGGTGAATTTGTAATAAAAACATGACTTCTTTTTTATCATTTGATAAAAATAGAAAATTTTGATATCATTTAATGATAAAATAGTATTATTTAGTAAAATATCATTAGACATTAATTTAATCATGTCAGTTCATATTTCATATCTAATGTCATTAAAATTGGTTGTTAATTACCAATCTCTTAGTAATTGAAAAAGATCTTAACCATAACTATTAGATCAAAAGAAATACGTACTTAATTGCAACATAATCAGCAAAGTGTGCACCATATTTAATGGTATTATTGTGGTTAATTATAAATTTTATAATAAAATCATATTGGCATTTTGGCTTAGATTTAAACATCAATGCCCAGTCTTGATTTGATAATTAATTAATTATTTTAATGCTTTTTAATTCAATAATTAATTAACTTCTTACTTTGTTAGTAGTATACTAGTATCTGTTATTCATGTACCCTTTGGAGGAGGTTATGAATTCTAATCAACAGAAATAACGTTAAATATCTCTAAAAATGATTTATTAAAAATATTAAAAAGCAAAAAATAATTTATAAAATTTTGAATTTAAGTTAAAAATAATTTTTACTGTTGTTTTATTAAACAATAAAATAATTTTTAACTTTGTTGTTGTTTAGTTAAAAAATTGTTTCACCAAACATTGTTTTAAAAATTGTTTTATAATCTATAAACCGAAATTATCGAGTAAACTCCGTTTTTCATCCTTCAAGTTTACATCACGTTTTATTTTGGGTTTTGAAGTTTAAAACATTATTTATCCAAGAAAATAATGAATTCAGTTTTTTACACTTATGTTGCAACCTTTTGGAAATCAAAATTTACTTTTGTTTTTGTGTTCTTTCTTTTAAATTTTATATAATGGCAAAAATTTCATTATATTTAAAATAAATTTCAATCTTTCTAATACTACATGTTCTGAATTATTTTCTTATCGTAGATGTTATTGATTTATATTAATTAAAACTTCTTTCAATCATAAGCTCACACTTTGATCAATTCATTTTAATTTTAGAAAAAAATAGAGATTAATTCCAAATCCAGATAAATCTTGAACTAATAAAATTTTTGTGTCATGTAGATTTAATGGTCTGGATTTCTTAGAAAGGTTTAGAGGGAAGAAAATCATGTTCGTCGGCGATTCTTTGAGCCTAAATCAGTGGCAATCCTTGACATGTATGCTTCACTCTCAAGTACCAAATGCCAAATACAACCTAACAAGAGAAGGGGATGTCTCTTCATTTACATTTATGGTAAGCTGTCCATCACAAATATCCTCTTATTTATTTATTTATGTTTATTAAATTAAAGTAAATAAGAATTTTTAGTATTTTCCCTATTATGAAAGTCTTGGACATTAAATCTATAATCATAAGAAGGGTAAAACTAAATTCAATTTATGTAAAAGAAAATTCAAGTTCACCTAAAGTAGTAAATTTATCATAATGAAGGTTTTTTTTTCTTTTCTTTCTAATTGTCACAAGTACAACAACAAAAGAAAGAGAAAGGAAACAATGGCTTAAAAAAGAAATAAAAAATATGTCTCCCATTACCGGAATGGCCGGTATCACCAAAATCCTGTTGACATCATTGGTATCGGCTAGTAAGTATCAAACGCAAGATAAAACGTGTGTATCTTGATACCGGTTTGTCCAAAAATAGGTAGGTACTGGCGGCATCGATCGGTATGATACGAAAATTGATAACTTTGATATGAAGTTCGTGAAGTTCATATATTAAAGTGATCATTTTTTTATTAAAATTTTATAACATTTAAACCGTTGATAAAATATAGATAAAATCATATATTAAAGTGATCATTTTTTTATTAAAATTTTGTGTGATGATTTATTATACAAGTTTTATTGAACTGTAAAATCCGATCTTAAATGTTTTTAAAAAAATTATTATTTTTTGAATGAAACTTAACGAACTCCATATAATGAATTTCAACTAAGCTTTTGTTATTATTCTTGGATTAGCAATAACTTTTGCACTAATTACAGGATTATGGACTTGAAGTGATGCTTGATCGCAATTTGTATCTAGTAGATGTTGTGAGAGAAAAAATTGGTAGGGTCTTGAAACTTGATTCAATGCAAGGAGGAGAGTTATGGAAAGGGGTTGACATGCTCATCTTCAACACATGGCATTGGTGGAGCCGTAGAGGACCTACTCAACCGTAAGCTTAAAATTAATTAATTAACACCATAACTTTTAGCTTCTTTTCGATATTTATGCATCAAAACTTATGGTTTAACACACTGTATTTTTCAGATGGGATTTCATTCAAATAGAAAGCCAAATTAAAAAAGACATGGATCGCATGCTTGCATTCGAGATAGCACTAATAACATGGGGTAAATGGGTGAACACCAATACAGATCCCACAAAAACTATGGTCTTTTTCCAAGGAATTTCCCCATCACATTACAAGTAAGATCTTTAAAACCATCCAAAGTTTTAAGTCCTAAATAGTGTGCATATTTAATCGCACATCTCAGTATCTGTTTTCGATGTTGATATTAGTGGAACCCTATGGGAAGAACCAGGAGCAAAGAGCTGTGAGGGGCAAAAACAACCATTACTAAGCTCAACATATCCAGGAGGGTTGCCACCAGAGGTGGGCGTGCTGAAGAAAGCGTTAAGCAAGATTTTGAAACCTGTCACGTTGCTTGATATAACAACTCTCTCACTGCTACGTAAAGATGGACATCCTTCGATTTATGGTTTAGGTGGACAAACAGGAATGGATTGCAGCCATTGGTGTCTTGCTGGTGTTCCAGATACTTGGAATGAGATTCTTTACAATTTTGTTAACAATCCTACCCAAAAGAGAAAAAATGAAAAAGATGAACGCAAAAAAGAACACTAATTGATTTGTTAGTACCAATATAGTGGTATAGTGACATGGGATCGTGGGCCTGATTGATTATTCTTTGTAATGGTCTAGGAAAGTATATGTTGGATTTCCCAAAAGATGAATAAAATTGTTCTTGCTAGCTAATAGGTATTTGACGATAATTCTCATTTCTTGGGTTGTGAAATTCAATTCAATTCAGTTTGCAGGATATGCTCCTCTTTATGCTATGTTACTAATATGTTACTTGCCTAGCAAACCATAGTAGTCAAATTTGTTTTACCATTAAGAAGGTTTGGGGTGAGGAATGCATTTTTCGTCCCTTCACTAAAATCTATCCTTCTCGTCTCTATACCTGACAAAGGTTTTTTTTGTTTTTATTCTCATTCTCCATCCCTATCTCTCGAGAAGAAATATAAATCCCACCCTTGTATCATTTGCCTATCAAGAAGGGAATTCTTCATTAACAAATCTGGTATTTTTTCGTGAGACTGTTATGAATTCTATTTTTTTTTTTTTTTGCTTTTTGGGTTATAATATATGTTTGTGATTTGTGTTATATTCTCCTTAGATATTATTGTTTTCCCTTGGATCTGTGCGTGTTCGGTATCATTGTGGTTTTCAGTTTCTTGTGTTGTATTTTAATAAATTGAAAATGAAAAAAAAAAAACATGATTTAGTGTACCATTTAATTAGGTGAAGATCATTGAAGAAAATTTTAGATGAATAACACATGTTAAATGAATGTCACATTATCTAATAGTGTTGAGTGTTGATGAGACTCTCGATCAATAATACAATGATCCAAATTTCCCAGTAAAAGAATATTAGGTCTTGGTTCTTAATTGACTAAATAGGTATTTTCGTCCTTAAGGTTTACTCGTTTTAATATTTTAGTACTTGACGTTTCAGTTTAAATAATATAAGATTAAGGTTTCAATCCGTTAACAATCAAATACTCACCGTCAAGTATTGGTAAAAAAATGTGGAGCTTAATTAGCAATTCAATCGAAAAAAATAATTGATGCCATGTGTTCTTCATCCTTATGCTTTCAAATAAATAAAAATAAATCTTAAAACTAATAAAACACCGTGCAAAACCAAAAATAAAATTTCTCTTCTTCTTCAATTACAAAACCACAAAATCTTTTGCCCAAACAATTACTATTATTGTAATCACAATTGTGATAAAGCATCTTGATTCTCGAAAAGAAAAAAAATAATCTTTCTTAAAACATTGCTCACATCTTTTTTAAGGAGAGAAAACTAGGAGTTAAAAATGGCATTTCATTTTCTTTCTGCCCAAATAATATCTTTTATTTTTGAAAATTTTCAGAAAAAACTTTAAAATCCTTTTTCTATCTATAGTTCGCGAAATCAAGAGAGACTTTTCTCTCATTTTCCTTGAAACCAAACAACTTCTCTCACTGATTCCTATCCCAAATTGATAGTTTTTTTTTTTTTATTTCTTTACTCATTTCTCAACAAGAAAACTCTAGTTTTTGAGTGTTGACCCGTATTTAATTTTAATAATGACAAAACAATATTTTTTATCTGTGATAACAGTTTTATCTTCAGTTCAAAGACAAAATGCAAATTATGCACTTGAGAGATACCAGAAGAAAACCGAAGGCCTAGAACAAACTCTAAGGTAATTCATCAAGTGTAAACTCTTTACTTTCAAATCTTAGATTTCTTTATGGCTCATCTTGATCAAACAAAAATATTTTGGACAAAAAGAACCATTGTGTCTGGAAAATGAATTTGAAAATAGAATTCTATGTCAGATCATTCAGTTGACTGAATAACACAATTCAGTTGATTGACTGAATGATATATATAATCGACAGAAGAAAAATATCTGATTCAAAATTGATTTTAAAAATACATCCAATCGACTGAATGACTTTATCCCATTGATTGAACGGGCATTTGCAACGGTAATGTTTTCCACTAGACAACATAAAACAATGCAACATAGGTTTTAAATGATCACTTTTCTTAAAAGTAAAGTATTGATAGGAGTTTTTGTCTCCTAAGCCCACTAAGGCTTGTCCCTAACGGTCTCTTAGACTTTGGGCTATAAAAACCCATCTCAAATGAGTTTTCAAAAAAACATTCTAGCATCTGATCAATTAAGAAAAACTATTCTTCATTTCAAAAACTTATCTTTACTTACAAAACCTTTCAAAAATCTTCTTGAGTCATATTTAGAAAGTTTTGTCCTTAAAAATAGATATTATTTTCAGTTGTAAAAGCTCAATAGTAATCTCTCTCTTGTACTCTCAACAATTCTCAAACACAATCCTTATTTGTAAGAGCGTGTATAACTCTTACTTGAAAGAATTGAGTTTTTGTAACGGTTCGAATTAAGTAATCACTCATAAAATTACTTGGTTGTAACGGTCCGAGCAACACTTATAAGATTGTTTGTGTAAACGGTTTAAGGAATACTCGGAAGTTGCTTGTTTAGTGCAAACCTTCGAGGAGAATTCTTGAAGAAAGTAGACGTAGAGTCGAAAGAATTTTTAATATTGCCGAACCACTATAAAATCATGTTTACAATTTTTTATCCCTTAGCTCCTTTTAAATTATGCAATTTATTTTGTTAGTATAATTGTTAGTTTTAATTATTGAAAAACTTATTTGTAATGTGCAAAAAGTTTTTAAAACCCAATTCACTCCCTCTTGGATTGTTTTTTCACTTACAATGAGAAAAAAACCAAAAGAAGAAAACCAAAAATAATGACATGTTTGGGTAACAGTTTTCTGTTTTTTAGTTTTCGAAAATGAAAATTGAAAATAGTTTTCTGAAGAAAATATGTTTGGATAATTTTATTTTGAAAACTGTTTGATACACCTTGTAATTATTTTTAGTTTCGAGTTTAAATTTTAAATATATATATATTAATTTTATTTATTATATTTACTAAATATTTAAAAATAATTAATATTATTTTATTTTCAAAATTTTAATATTTTTTACATACCATGGAGGAAGAATGAAAATAGAGAAGTGAATACTGATTTTAGAGCTATTTTTTAAAAATTATGTCAAAAAATACCAATTTAGAGTTTTTCAAAAAACAATTTTTGAAAACTAGTTTCTTAAAATCTATTTTAAAAAATTGCTTTTGAAAACTGTTACCAAACAGAGCCTAACTTTCTCTTCGAGCTTTTGAAACTGATCACAGCAGCTATTAATCCAAAAATCAACGATACTCAAAAATATATTTTCAAAGATTAATAAACTAATTAATCAACTAAATAGGCATAATTCTTTTTCTTTTTCTTCCTTGACAAATTCAGATTTGACCAGCGCTGTAAAAAAAAAACGTCGGAGCATTGCCAAAACAGTGCCGGACACTGCCACAAGCGGAATAGATCTTGAGCGACATAAATCTTGCAGTGTAGCGTGAGAGGAAGGAGGAGGAGGAAGATGAAGAAAGAGGAGGAGAGGGATTTTTGGATTTCTCAATTTTTTTCCTTTTCTTTTGTTTTCCAGAATTAGATAATCAATATTTTTTCCCTTTTTTTAATTTTCCGATTTTATTTTTTGTTTTCCTTGAATAAATGAGATAAGGAAGAAAGATGATGATGATAGAGTGTTGTGGAGTTTTTTTCCCCTGGAATTTGAAAAAAAAAAGGATATTGTGATATTTGAGTCACAAGAAAAATGAGAGAAAATATTTATTCCTTGACAAATTCAGATTTGACCAGCGCAGTAAAAAAAAAACGTAGGAGCATTGCCAAAACAGTGCCGAACACTGCCACAAGCGGAATAGATCTTGAGTGACATAAATCTTGCAGTGTAGCGTGAGAGGAAGGAGGATGAGGAAGATGAAGAAAGAGGAGGAGAAGGATTTTTGGATTTCTCAACTTTTCTTTTGTTTTCCAGAATTAGATAATCAATATTTTATCTCTTTTTTTAATTTTCCGATTTTATTTTTTGTTTTCCTTGAATAAATGAGATAAGGAAGAAAGATGATGATGATAGAGTGTTGTGGAGTTTTTTTTCCCCTGGAATTTGAAAAAAAAAAGGATATTGTGATATTTGAGTCACAAGAAAAATGAGAGAAAATATTTATTCCTTGACAAATTCAGATTTGACTAGTGCGTAAAAAAAAAAACGTTGGAGCATTGCCAAAACAGTGCCGGACACTGCCACAAGCGGAATAGATCTTGAGCGACATAAATCTTGCAGTGTAGCGTGAGAGGAAGGAGGAGGAGGAAGATGAAGAAACAGGAGGAGAAAGATTTTTGGATTTCTAAATTTTTTTTTCCTTTTCTTTTGTTTTCCAGAATTAGATAATCAATATTTTTTCCCTTTTTTTTAATTTTTCGATTTTATTTTTTGTTTTCCTTGAATAAATGAGATAAGGAAGAAAGATGATGATGATAGTGTTGTGGAGTTTTTTTTCTCCTGGAATTTGAAAAAAAAAAAGGATATTGTGATATTTGAGTCACAAGAAAAATGAGAGAAAATATTTATTCCTGGACAAATTCAGATTTGACTAGCACAGTAAAAAAAAACGTCAGAACATTGCCAAAACAGTGCCGGACACTGCCACAAGCGGAATAGATCTTGAGCGACATAAATCTTGCAGTGTAGCGTGAGAGGAAGGAGGAGGAGGAAGATGAAGAAACAGGAGGAGAAGGATTTTTGGATTTCTCAATTTTTTTTCCTTTTCTTTTGTTTTCCAGAATTAGATAATCAATATTTTTTCCCTTTTTTAATTTTCCGATTTTATTTTTTGTTTTCCTTGAATAAATGAGATAAGGAACAAAGATGATGATGATAGAGTGTTGTGGAGTTTTTTTTCCCCTGGAATTTGAAAAAAAAAGGATATTGTGATATTTGAGTCACAAGAAAAATGAGAGAAAATATTTATTTCTTGACAAATTCAGATTTGACTAGCGCAGTAAAAAAAACGTTGGAGCATTGCCAAAACAGTGCCGGACACTGCCACAAGCGGAATAGATCTTGAGCAACATAAATCTTGCAGTGTAGCGTGAGAGGAAGGAGGAGGAGGAAGATGAAGAAAGAGGAGGAGAAGGATTTTTGGATTTCTTAATTTTTTTTCCTTTTCTTTTGTTTTCCAGAATTAGATAATCAATATTTTTTCCGTTTTTTTAGTTTTCCGATTTTATTTTTTGTTTTCCTTGAATAAATGAGATAAGGAAGAAAGATGATGATGATAGAGTGTTGTTGAGTTTTTTTTCCCCTGGAATTTGAAAAAAAAAAAGATATTGTGATATTTGAGTCACAAGAAAAATGAGAGAAAATATTTATTCCTTGACAAATTCAGATTTGACCAGCGCAGTAAAAAAAAACGTCGGAGCATTGCCAAAACAGTGCCGGACACTGCCACAAGCGGAATAGATCTTGAGCGACATAAATCTTGCAGTGTAGCGTGAGAGGAAGGAGGAGGAGGAAGATGAAGAAAGAGGAAGAGAAGGATTTTTGGATTTCTCAATTTTTTTTCCTTTTCTTTTGTTTTCCAGAATTAGATAATCAATATTTTATCCCTTTTTTTAATTTACCGATTTTATTTTTTGTTTTCCTTGAATAAATGAGATAAGGAACAAAGATGATGATGATAGAGTGTTGTGGAGTTTTTTTTCCCCTGGAATTTGAAAAAAAAAGGATATTGTAATATTTGAGTCACAAGAAAAATGAGAGAAAATATTTATTCCTTGACAAATTCAGATTTGACTAGCGCAGTAAAAAAAAACGTTGTAGCATTGCCAAAACAGTGCCGGACACTGCCACAAGCAGAATAGATCTTGAGCGACATAAATCTTGCGGTGTAGAATGAGAGGAAGGAGGAGGAGGAAGATGAAGAAAAAGGAGGAGAAGGATTTTTGGATTTCTCAATTTTTTTTCCTTTTCTTTTGTTTTCCAAAATTAGATATTCAATATTTTTTCCCTTTTTTTTAATTTTTCGATTTTTTTTTGTTTTCCTTGAATAAATGAGATAAAGAAGAACGATGATGATGATGGAGTGTTGTGGAGTTTTTTTCTCCCTGGAATTTGAAATAAAAAAGAGGATATTGTGATATTTGAGTCACAAGAAAATGAGAGGAAATATTTATTTTGGTAATTTTAGATTTTTAAAATTATTTTATGGTTATTTATTTAATTTTAAAATATTATAAATTTTTTTATAATTTATATATAAGAGCCAATGTACTATTGAGAGGCGGCTAATTTTTTTTCTCTTCCTAAGTTTCAATGTCTTCCAGGGTTAGAATGAAACTGAGTGTAAACCGTAAAGGCAGAAACGACTATTTAGCCGTTAATTATTTTCATGTTTCTTGTTTCCAAATTTATGGAAACAAAAAGTAAAAGACAACAGGAAACAAATCTCGTTTTGGGAAATTGGTAACTAGAAACGTGTTGGAAACAAGTCCAGCGTTTTGTACCATATTCCCTTCTTGGCCCGGGTTTGAAACATGGCTTGGGCATATTAGTCTCTCTTATTTATTTAAATCGGTTTGGATTGATTCGGGTTACCGATTTAGTATTTTTTCACTTAAAAATTAATACTAACATATTACATAAGAAAAAAATATTTTATTAAAATTATTCATTAGATCTAAAAACAAATCCATATATGAATTTATTAAATCTTGCAAACTATCATTTACAAATTAAATACTTTAAATCACTTTACATAAGTTTAAATAATTAGATTATAAAAACATTTTATTAATCAAAATCTTCAAATTTAACACTGTAGACATGCTCTTAAAATCTTTAGTTAAAGAGTATTAAAAAAAACATGTTCCTTATATATTTAAATTTTAATTGACATTTTTTTAATAAAATTTAATATTTTATTATTGAAAAGCTTTCAAGATATATATATATATCTAAATATAATAAATATATATTACAATTCAAATTATCTTATCAAAATATAAATATATTTCGATTATTAAAATAAAAATATTTTAAATATATAAAAAATATAATTATATAATATAATATATAAACATAATAAATATATATTATAATCCAAATTACTTTATCAAAATATAAATAGATTTTAATTATTAAAATAAATATATAAAAAATGTAACTATATAATGAACGGATTAAAATTTTTAATCATAAACCAACCCAACCTAATAGATTCAAAATTTTTACAACCGAAATTCAATTCAACTCTCGAAAACTCCAATCCAACCCAAGCATTACACAGTTCGTTTGGGACTGGTTCGCGGTCACCGGCTTCGATGATGGCCCCTAATTTTAATCTGTACATAGGCAATTGAAGCCAAAAGTTTGACAAAAAAAAGGGCATTTCGCCATTTCCCCTTGTTTGAGCATCCTTCGCTGACCCATCTCCTCCATCAGGTGTGTGTTTGTCTCTCTCTCTCTCAAAAATCCTATTTATTTGTTTTATATGTTCAACAGAGGTATCTTTTGTTAACCTTCCATTTAGTCTTTCTCAAGTGGATCCGCATCTCTAGGTTTCTCTTCCTCCAAATCTTTCTTCTTTTCTTTATGAAATTTGATGATTTTCGCATGTAGAAATTGAAATTAAGATGGAATCTTGTTGCCTCTCCCTATGTCTGCATTAGTGGGTGTTTGATTTTCGATTTCTTTTCAGAATTTTTGTTGGCTGTCCTCTTTTTGGCTATTAACACTTGGAAGCTAGATGAATGCATTAAATGATGCCTGAAAAAGAATAAACTAATTGTTACCCTAGTATGAAATTTGATTTTTTTTTTTGTTGATTGTTATCAAATTATGGCTGGGCAAGTTTTCGATTGGTACAAGACCATTTGCTCCGTGTTTATTTGAAAACATTTGATGGAAATAGAAAAATTAATTATGTAAAACCTAAAAAAGATTAAACTAAAATCGATTAGAAGCTTGCTACTGAATTCCTATGTTTTTGAGTTAACTCTCCAAATACCTAGAGTTTATACCCCTTTGTCATGAAGTATATCAGCCAACATTATATTTTTTAACATTCTGGGTTGAGTTATATAAAGAGTAAATAAAAGTGGATGTAACAATCAGGGAAGCAAACAATTTGATGTACAATATTCATTTTTCATTGAGATTGAGGATTTTAAACTCTATTTGCAGGGAAATTTGTTTCAGATTTCTGAAAATTGCCACCTTTCTCATCGTGTGTGACACTGCTGGGCACTTTTGGCTTATATAGATTTTTTAAAACTTTTTGTTCATTCTTAGTATTGATGTTAACCATGAACTCGATTAATTACCTTATCAAAATGTTGAAATTTGGCCCATTATTTCCTTAGTATGCTTTGATGCAGGCAATTAAGGATGAACATGAAGTCATGGAAGTATGCTCTGGAAATGTGTTAAATGGAAGAATGAGTCGTATTTATTTATTTTCCTAATACTGTGATCGATTAGAGATTCTTGTGTTCTACAGTATTCTAGTTGTTCGGTATTGGTTTGATATAATGTATACTTTGCTAGATCCTGATGTTAATTTGTTCTAAAATACTAGCAGAACATAGAAATTAGTAAAGACTGAAATCTTGTTAAAATGTTTCCTTTTCTCCACTACTCTGTAAAAGTTATTTAACAGTTAAAACCTTTAGTTTTTGTTACTTATCATAAATTGAAATTGATAATCTTTAGGTAATGATTGTGTTTCAAGTTCTTGGTTCTGCTGGGCTTCTATCTTTGAATTGTTTGTTTGTTGACTAATGGGTTTTTCTTGTTCTGTTTCCACTATTTTGTTGATTTCCTCATTTCTTCTTTCAGAAATATATTTTTATTTTTCATGATAATTATTTCTAAGACATTATTTTAACAATAACATCTAATTGATGCTCTAAATATCGAGTCCACTATTGATCGGTTACTGGAGGATATATAGGCTGGATCATTGAACTTGTGGTTTTTGTGTAAATATTTAGTGATCTCTCTGTAGATTTCGCAATTGAGTGCTGATTTCCTCAAAGAACACTCATTCATCTTAGCTTATACCATTTGTGTGTGTATGTTTTATATTTAGTCTTAAACTTCTTTTTGACAAGTTGATGGAAATTAAGTTGGTTTTTCTCTCCCTTGAATATTAGTATTGTTGTTTTCTTATCTCAGTTTTATTTTTCTTCTTTTAAGATTGGTACATAATTTTATTTTAAGTACGTATGATATCTATACAATGTTAAAGAATATACATAATATGTTATTCTGACCATAGGTTATTAATTTGAATGCAGGTGTTAAATCTTCCATTTCTAGCTTGACGATAGATAACCCATGAGTGAGAATTAGCAAAAAGAAGGTGACCATGGCTAGAGCCCCATCATCTATCATCACTTTCTTTAGACAAAACCCCCGTACTCAGCAAAACCCTAGTACCCAGATCAGAAATCTAACCATAGAATCCAAAGGAGGCGATTTGAATGGCAAAGAATTGAAGCTTAATCAGAATCACGATCTGCTATCAAACAATGCACACCAAAGCTACGCAGACATTGTTAAACAAGTTTGTAAGATCACAAGAACAAGACCTAGATGGGAGCAAACTCTGCTTTTCGATTACCCTTCATTTAATTTCTCCGATCCGCTGTTTTTTCGTGAGCTCTTGAGGGAACAAACCAATGTGCTTCTCTCATTGCGCTTCTTTCACTGGCTGCGTTCCAATTATGATTTTTCACCTGACCCAGTTTCTTGTAATGTTCTTTTTGATGCGCTTGTCGACGCTAGGGCCTGCAAGGCAGCAAAATCTTTCCTTGATAATACAGGTTTTATTCCTGAGCCAGGTTCACTAGAGTGTTACATAAGATGCCTTTGTGAGGGTGGACTGATTGAGGAAGCAATTGAGGTGTTTTCGAAGTTGAAAGGGATTGGAATTTGCCCATCAATAAGAACTTGGAATTCGGCACTGTTGGGTTGTCTTAAAGCTCGGAAGACTGATTTTTTTTGGAAATTGTATCAAGAGATGATGGAATCGAGTGTTGTGGTAGATGTTGACGTTGAGAGTGTAGGATATCTAATTCAAGCTTTTTGCAATGATGGCAAGGTTTCGAAAGGTCATGAGCTTCTACGACAGGTTTTGAAAGATGGATATGAGCCTGGAAATGTTGTTTTTAACAAATTGATTGCTGCGTCTTGTAAGGAGAGGAATTATGCTAGAATGTCTGAAATCCTTCATACAATGATTGCGAGGAATCATGGTCCAGATAATTATACGTATCAGGAAGTCATCAATGGGCTTTGTAAGAAAAGAAAGTGTCATGAGGGCTATCGAGTATTCAATGATCTCAAGGATAGAGGGTATGCCCCAGATAGGGTCATGTATACGACAATGATTCATGGTCTATGTGAGATGGGATGGCTTGGGGATGCTAGGAAGCTGTGGTTTGAGATGATAAATAAGGAATTGCTTCCAAATGAATTTACTTACGATGCACTAATTTATGGGTATTGTAAGGTTGGTAATTTTGAAGGGGCCAAAAAGCTGTACAAAGAGTTGTGTGATAGAGGTTATCGAGAGACCATGGTAAGCTACAACATGATGATTAAAGGGTTGTGCTTACATGGCAGGACAAATGAGGCGCATGACTTGTTTAAGGAAATGTCTCAGAAGGGTATAGCTCATGATGTTATCACATACAATACTCTTATTACGGGCTTTTCCAAGGAAGAGAAGATAGGTGAGAGTAAAAAGCTATTGAAAGAACTCCTTGGACAGGGTTTACAACCATCTACTTCCTTGTATACCCTCCTTATCAAAAAACTATGTCAAGTGGGAGATGTGCAAGAAGCAAAAAGGTTGTGGAATGATATGCAAAGTAGGGGTCTGAAACCAATGGTATTTACTCATGATCATGTCATTACTTGTTTGTGTGAGCAAGGATATGTCACGGAGGGGAAGGAATGGTTAGTAACAATGGTGAAGAATAAACTCAAACAGCAGAAGAAAACTTTCGAGAGATTGATTGAATGTCTTGCACAAAGTGATAGGTTGGATGATTCTTTAGTTGTTTTAGATTTTATGTCTAAAATAGGTTATGAACCTAAGAAAGGTATATGCCATTCTCTGGTTAGTAAACTTTGCAAAGAGAATTTCCATTTTGTAGAAACATGTCTAGGTGAGATCCTATAGGGAAATTAATAGAGCTATTTAGAATTTGTTGTTTGTAACTTAGATTTGTTTCTTTTGACCAATTCACAGAAGATTAATTCAACTTTTTCAGATTTTATAAACTGAAAATTGTTTGTAGCACTGCATTTCTGTGTGTTTTGTATGTTGCAAAGTACTCCAATATGAATATTTAATGATTTTATAGGTTAAAACGGTGATACATGTTGTAGTGGTCCAAGAAGCACAAATTGGTATGAAATTGTTTTAAATGCAGCATCTTTGATGAACTTCTTATCATTTCCATTGATGATGAATCCACCTTTGTTCTTTACCAGTATCATCAAAGTATCACTGAAACCACTTAGCTTCCTCCCACCCACCCCACCCAAATGGAATGAGAAAATCTAATATTTTTGTTGATTTCTTCTCCATTTTCTATTTAAGCAAAGAAAAAGCGTTGTAGACATGAGTGTAATTGGTTGCTGGCAGTAGTTGATTAGGACAACTTCGTCCAACATATTTTCACTTGCGCGAATTTGCTGCTCATGGAAAATAAAACCATGAGCCTTTCTAGGTCAGATGAGGTAGCCTATGGGCTTAAAATTTAGATATTCTGGATCTGTTTATTGCTTATAGATCATATCAGATATTAGGCTTGACTATTATGCACTCAAATTGAAATTAGATGACCAGATGGCACGATGCTTCAGGCAGGTGCTTAAACCTTTTGGCAGGTTTGCATATCACTAGCCATTTCGTTTTGTGGCTTTATTGTTCTACCAGTTTTGCTGAGAGAAACATATCAGGGATTGACTATGGTATTTGGTGAGTTAAAGCTCTGAGTGCCGTTCTTGTAAAATGGTTGCAATTAGCACGAGATCAAGGAATGCAATAGCATTTCCAGATGAACTACATTTTCAGGTTTTATTTATAATATTGCTTCCCAGACATAGGCATACATTCACGACAGGCCGGGAGAAACTATTAACAATATTTTCATGTAGTAGAAAGGTATCTTTTTATGTCTTATCGTGGAGATACATATGATGAGATTCATCGTGGAGATGCTTATGATGAAGCATTATTTTTTTGATGTAAGTGCTACAAACCTGGAATTCAGTCACAGGTTTAGCTTTGCTCCTGTGCTGAGATACATATGATGAGATTCATCGTGGAGATGCTTATGATGAGGCATTATTTTTTTGATGGAAGTGCTACAAACCTGGAAGTCAGTCACGGGTTTAGCTTTGCTCTTGTGCTAGAGGTTGACATTTGTTAGGGTTGATGTATATTTTATGGGACCAGATCTATAGAACTCTGGACGAATACGGGGGTCCCGCTCCCTTGAGACCGAGCAGGGGTTAGGGGCAGTGTTCCCGAAACTTTTGGACTATGTACATGAGTTGGGTTTGGTTTTTTGCTTGGCGGTTTGGGCTTGGGCCCATGAAGAGCCGTAGTTCTGCAACAATACGAAAACCTAATTAGGACGTCTTAAGTTGCATATAAATTCTCTTTATGTATTGAGCATGCATTGTAACAGAGAGATTTGTGAGGTTGATAATAAAAAACTTTTGGCATGACATAGCTCTATTCTTGAGTGAACCAGGGTAAATCTTGTTTTCTTTTCTTTCTGTTTATAATTCGTGTGATTGATAGGTCTCGAATCGTTCAATTCGTATCAGAGCCTTGTGTTCAGGGATTAACGATAAGAGATGTCAATTGGATCACGGATTGAAATCGAGAAGTTCAAAGGGAAGAGCTTCGAGTTGTGGAAACTGAAGATGGAGGATCTACTTGTGGATAGGGATATGTGGACGATGATAGTCGATGAGATACCGAAGAGTACGACGTCCACGGTAGAGGCGTCGCCAGTGGTGGTTTTGATATCATCTTCAGTGACCATCACGGAGTGGGAGAAGCTCGATCGGAAGACACGAAGTCTAATTCGGTTGTGCCTGGCCGATTTTGTCCTGATAAACATTTATGGAGAAAAAACTACGAAAAATCTCTGGAAGAAGCTGGAAAGCCTTTATCAGAGTAAATATCTGGTAAATAAACTGTTTCTGCGGAAGAAGTTGTACAACCTTCGAATGGCTGAGGGTGATTCTTTCTCTGTTCATCTACATGAGTTCAACACTTTGATAGGTCAGTTATTATCTATTAGTATTGATGTGACAGATGATGATAAGACTATTACACTGCTCTGTTCACTGCTTTATTCGTGGGATAACTTGATAGTTGCGATTGGTAGTGGTACAACTAATTTGTCTTTTGAGAATGTCGTGGCAGCCTTATTATCTGAGGAAATGAGGCGGTAGGGTGCAGAAAACTCATCAAATGAGGCTTTATTTGTGAGAGGGCGAACCCATGATAAAGACTACAAGTGGTCTGGTGATAAACCGAAGTTCAGGGGAAGATCGAAAAGTAAGGATAAATCTAGGTTGAAGTGTTGGAAGGGTAGAAAGCCTGAACATCTAAAGAAGGAGTGCATAAGTAAGAGTATGAACCTTGAAAAGCGAACATGCGAGATATTAGCTTCAGGTTACAGGAACCAGTATGATGATGATGTTGGTGACTTAAATATGGCATCTTGTTTGGCTCAATCAGATCAGAGTGTTTGGATAATTGACACGGGAGCATCCTTTCACATGACACCTCACAGGGACTGGTTTCGTGAACATGAAACCTTTAATAGGGGAAATGTTTTATTAGGAGATAACTCTTCGGTGAAAATTATTAGTCGTGGGAAGGTAAAGTTGAGGATGAATAATGGGACAATCAGAACACTTCCAGGCGTGATGCATATTCTGGATCTCAGCAGGAACCTAATATCAGTCAGCAAGATGGAAGATGGGGGAGTGAATTTCAGCTGTGACAAAAATTCGTGCAAGATGACTCATGGATCGTTAGTAATTGCATGAGGTGCTTGGTATGGTACGTTGTACAAGTTGCTGGGAAATATAGTATAAAGTCAGTATAGTGGATGTTTTATCTCTGAGAAGGCGACTGATGATGAAGTGACGTCCTCTATGTTGTAGCACTAAAAGCTTGGGCATATCGGTGAAAAGGGACTATCTAATTTATCGTCAAAGCGATGGTGAAGGGAGTCCCAGATTGCTCTATGGGATTTAATTTCTATGAGCATTGTCTACATGGCAAGCAGAACCATGTGAGTTTTAAGTCCGCTGGCACGAGAGCAAAGGATATTATGGATTTAATACATAGTGGTGCGTTTGGGCCCGTTCCGGTCCAATCTCTTGGAAAATCAAGGTATTATGTCTCTTTCAATGATGATTTTTCAAGGTATGCATGAATTTATTTCATTAAGAGTAAAGCTAAAGCATTTAATAAGTTTCATGAGTTTAAAGTATTGGTAGAAAATCAGATGGAAAGAAAGAGAAAGGTACTAAGAATAGATAATGGAGGAGAATTTTGCTCAGACAAGTTTGAGCAATTCTATGTGCAAACGACATTGCAAGATAGAAAATAACTCTATATCCACCTCAACGGAATGGGGTGAGACTCAATCGGTCACTCATAGAGAAATCGAGGAGTATGTTAAGTTGTGCAGGCTTTGAGTTGGAGTTCTGGGCCGAGGCTGTAGCTACGACATGTTATCTAAAGAATAGGTCACTTACATCAGCTTTACAGGATCAAACACCATTTGAGGAATTATTCGGGAAGAAGCCGAGTTTGGCTCATGGTAGGGTGTTTGGGTGTGATGCTTATATACATGTGCCAAAAGAAAAGAGGAACAAACTTGACAGCAAATTAGTGAAGTGCATCTTCATTGGTTATAAGGTTAGTGTCAAGGGGTACAAGTTATGGAATCCAGAAAATAAGAGTACAGTTTACAGTAGAGATGTTGTGTTCACGGAAACACAAAAGGATGTGGCGGTTGTCCAAGATGTGCCGAAACAGCCAAAACGGGTTCAGATTGATCTTAACCTAGGAGATAATGAGTGGGAGACTACCCCACATACTGCATCGGATACTTCAGATACTGAGTTAGTTGGGTCTAAGAAAGATATTCGTGTTTCTGATGTAGAAGATGAGGATTAAGATGCTGGCTTGGAGGTATAGATCACTCCTGTCATAAGGAGATCGACATGGGTTAGGAAACCAACCATCATGTATTCCCTTAGTGCTTGCACTACATCATATGCTTTAAATATTACTGGTGATGATCCTAGCACAGTAAAAGAGGCAAAGACCTCGGAGGATGCAAATATGTGGAAGGATGTTATGAAAGAAATGATGCAGGCACTGGACAAGAATGAAACATGGAGCATTGTGAAATTTCTTAAAGATAGGAAGACAATTGGGTGCAAATGGATTTTCAAGAAGAAAACAAATGCAGATGGAATGGTAGGAAAGTACAAGGCACGTCTGGTTACAAAGGGGTACTCCCAAATAGAGGGAATTGACTATGGTGAGATATTTTTCCTAGTAGCAAAGTTGGCATCTATCAGATGCGTCTTATCCATGACAGCTGCTTATGATTTAGAGGTTGAGCGACTAGATGTGAAAACAACTTTCTTTTATGGGGACTTAGAGGATGAAATTTACATGAAACAGCCCGAAGGCTTTGTGAGTAAAGGCAAGGAAGAGCTGGTTTGTAAATTGAAAAAGTCTCTGGACTAAAGCAGTCACCATGAATGTGGTACCGGAAGTTTGATACATATGTTATTCAGCTCAGGTTCACTCGTAGCTATGCTGATCACTGTGTCTACGTGAAAAGGTTAGGGGTTGATTTTGTCATTTTAACCTTGTATGTGGATGATATGCTACTAATTGGAAGTAACAGGAAGATGGTTAGCACTGTGAAAGCATTGTGATGCCCGGCAAAATAACGATTATTCTGTAGGCTAGTTTTCAACAGATAATTCATAGGGAAGAAAATAACACAAGAGAAAAAACCCTAGAAAAAAAACAGAGGAACAACTCTGATATTTATTCAAAATTATGCAAATCAATAATAATGTTTACTAAACCCTAAAATCTTATTTATAAGATAAAAGCTAAAATAGGAAAATTAAATTAAGGCCCGAATTTAAAGTAATTGCAAATAAAATAAAAAGTTTCCTAAAAACTGAAAACTGCCAAATTGAGGGCCTAAACGTCGTTTTTTGGCTAAAATCCCGCTACGCGAAAGATTTTAGTTTTGTTCCTTGGCCCGTTTCCAATCAGATTAAGGTCTCCGGGGCCTGATCTGAGCCCATGGCCCATTCTAGGTAGTCCACCTGCCAGTTTTGCACTGATCTGCCAACTCTAAGTACCTCAGTGCCAACAACGTGCTATCTGACAACTCTGCATCATCTGACTCTGATCCTCCTACATCAGTTGCCTTGGGTTGGAAAGAACTCATCTTCGAGTTCACAATAGCTTCATCGGAATCCACAAAACAAGGACTCAGATGTTTCACATTAAATACATTAGAAATCCTTAGATGACTGGGTAGGCGTAGTCTGTAGGCATTATCATTGATCTTTTGTAGGATCTCACAGGGTCCAATCTTTCGCTCCTTAAGTTTATTATATTATCTCACAGGAAAACGATCACGAGTTAATACCGCCCAAACAAAATCACCAACATCAAAAAGTACCTAACGACGGTGTCTGTCGCTCTGAGCCTTGTACTTGGCATTACTCTCGTGAATGGCCAGCTTTACCTGCTCATGGATAGATTCCTTTGTCAAGGTTTCTTTACACTTTATGCTTCCAATGTTAAAGGGAGTCAGCCCTTTTTCCACTCATTTCTTCAAGAGCATGGTGGAGATGCGGAGTGTACGGGCACATTCAAGTGGTATGTCTTATCCATGGAATTCTATAAGAGCGATATATTCTTCAGCATCAAGTGATTTTATGTAGTCAATGATTTCCTCAACTGGGAATGCTACAGGACCCATATCCTCACAACCACCATCATTCTCCATAAACATCTGTAATGACCCAATCTTGGATTTTATTTCCCCAGGATGGTTGAATCCCTGATGCAAGCACTTAATCATAACTGTGGGGGGTACCCCAAAAAATCCCTTCTCATAATCAAATAACGAGCAGCGCCCGCTCTTCGGATGATCCAATATGTAAGCAACAACTTCCTTAAGTGCTCCTTTTCCAACTCTCGTTCCCTTCTTTAACCCTTCACCATTTGGTGACAATGGCAACCTCTGAGGGTCGTTCACTGCCAATGGTTCCTCATCAATTGGCTTAAAAACAGTAACAAATTTATGGCCTGATGAATCCAGCACGAAATAAACTCCTCCTGTACCCTCTTTGGGCCTGACTGGGTAATTCCCACTATCCAATCCATCAAAAATGGAATTAAGCATATCCCAAAACACTGATGGTAATTCAATCTTGGGACTAATGATGATTGGCTCCAAAGAGAAATGCCTATCAGGAGGCTTCTTTGGTACAATTTCTCGATTAACTTCATAAACTCTCCTATCATTTTCTTTACGGGCATCATAATATCTCTTATTGTTCTCCCCAGGAGCATCGTAATTTTTTCTATCATTCAACTTTGGGGACACAATGGACAATTCAAAATTCTTCTCAACTGGCCTAGCCCGAACTTTTGCAGATTTTCGGACCAACAAATGCAACACTGCATTATTGTGCTTACTGATGTCATCAATAAGCCTCTGATCCTCCAATCGCTCCCCATCATAAACAACTTCCTGCTCATCAAGATTAACAAATTCTTTCATCCTCTTTGCAATCTTCTGTTTCATATACCCAACATCTCCATCTTCATCATCGTCATACACAGGCTCTCCAATCTCCTCAGTTTCGTCTATCACGTCGTCCTCAATTAGAAACTTTTTGCCCTTCTGACTAGTAGGCTTCCTGTACTCAGTCGATTTATGTCCCTGTTCACCACATCTGAAATATCTAATATTTGAGCTACGGTTACCTTGGGGTGGCTACTGGGCAGGACGAAATTCTTGAGGGTGATTTGGCCGACTGCTTTGATCACTGCTTCGGTTCATTGGCCTCCTGTTCTACTATTTTTCCACCGCAAGTGCACGCTGGTATGCTTAAGAAACGGTCCACAACGAGTGAAGGCTGAGGATATCCTGTAGGGGCTGTCGTAATCCCCCCATAGACCTTGCCACCATCTGCTCTTCTGTCTCAGATAAATCATTCCGGGCTATTAATTGATAGAACCCCTCCGTGTAATCATCAACTGATCTCGTGCCTTGCCACAACGAATGAAGTCGCTGAAACAAGGTTTGAGTGTAGCCGAAAGGAAGAAAGTGACTCTTTATCTTCTTCTTCATCTTCTCCCAATCAGTGATCTTGGCCTTGTCCTGCCGGTCGCGTGAGAGCCTCAACTGCTCCCACCACGCAGATGCTCTGCCTTTGAGTTTGATGGCGACTAGTTTTACTTTGACACGATCTGGGACTTTCTTATACTCGAAAATATGCTTTACTTCATTCAACCAATCGATGAATCCTTCGGCCTGTAACGTACCATAAAACTCGGGCAAATCCATTCTAAATTCGAGGTCTCCATAACGATCCTCCTGACCACGGTGCTCCTCGAATCGACCAGGATTGTGATATAGGTTTTCCAAACTGGAATCAGAATCGTGATCTTCCGTCTTACGATCACCGAAATTCTGCACCGCTAGACTCTGGGTTAACTCTGCGACTTACCTCTGTAAATCCTCAATCATCGTATCCTAAACTTACGATCACGGTGTGGGGCTTCCTCGTTCGGAACCTGCCCGCAACGGCCACGACCACAACCACCAGCCACGGAAACTGATAAAATCTCACCCCAGGAAGATGCTGAAGCTCTGATACCAACTGATGCCGGGCAGAATAACGATTATTCTGCAGGCTAGTTTTCAACAGATAATTTACAGGGAAGAAAATAACACAAGAGAAAAAACCCTAGAAAAAAACAGAGGAACAACTCTGATTTTTATTCAAAATTATGCAAATCAATAATAATGTTTACTAAACCCTAAAACCTTATTTATAAGGTCAAAGCTAAAATAGGAAAATTAAATTAAGACCGAGTTTAAAGTAATTGCAAATAAAACAAAAAGTTTCCTAAAAACTAAAAACTGCCAAATTGAGGGCCTAAACGTCGTTTTTTTGGCTAAAATCCCGCTATGTTGAGGGCAAAGACCTCAGTTTTGTTCGTCGGCCAGTTTTCAATTAGACTAGGGTCTCTGGGGCCCGATCTGAGCTTGTGGCCCGTTCTAGGTAGTCCACCTGCCAGTTTTGCGCTGATCTGCCAACTCTAGGTACCTCAGTGCCAACAACATGCTATCTGACAACTCTGCATCATTTGACTCGGATCCTCCTGCATCACATTGTTGGCAAGGTAGTTTGACATGAAAGTCCTAGGGCCAACAAACTTTATCTTGGACATTCAGATAAAGAGGGATTGCGAAAATCGAAAACTAAGGCTAAGTCAGAAGAAGTATATTGAAGAAGTGTTGAAGAAATTTAACATGTCTGACAGCAAGAAGGTAGGGACACCCATGCCTTTGGGAACCAAGTTATCTGCGGAACAATGTCCAAAGACGAAGGAAGATACTGAAGATATGACACACATACCTTATACTAGTGTAGTTGGAAGCTTGATGTATGCCATGGTGTGTACGAGACCAGATATTGCCCAAGCAGTGGGAGTATTGAGTAGATATATGTCTAATCCTAAGAAAGAGCATTGGACTGCAATCAAGAGAGTTCTTAGATATCTTCGTGGCATGTCAGAGTTTGCATTATGTTTTGGAGGTATGAGAGGTAAGAGGAATCTTGATATTGTAGGATCAGTTGATGCTGACCGAGGATGAGACATTGATAGCAGGAGGTCTACAAGCGGGTATGTGTTCAATCTATTTGGTGAGGCAGTGAGTTGGATGAGAAAAAGGAAAAGAGTTGTTGCCATTTCATCTACAAGAGCAGATTATATGGCAATAACTCATGCTGCAAAGGAAGCGGTTTGGCTTTAAAGGTTGTGCGCTGAGCTTGGGTTTAAAGAAAAAAGTAGTGAAGGTGAAATGTGACAATCAAGGTGCTATCTTCTTAGCAAAGAATCCTGCATTTCATTCATGGACGAAGCACATTGATATTCAATATCATTTCATCCAGGAAAATATTGAAGAAAAGGTGATAATCTTGGAGAAAGTCGATACAACAGTGAAAAACGCAGATTTCTTGACTAAAGCAGTTAGTCTAGCAAAGTTTGAGTGGTGTGCTATTGAGATGGGCTTGAAGAAACAGAGTCCTGGGAAATTTTCCACGTGTGTGAAGTATTTACCAAGTGGGAGATTGTTAGAGTTGGTGCATACTTCATAGGACCAGATCTGTAGAACCCCGGACGAACACGGGGTTCCGCTCCTCGGTGAGAGGGCGGGGGTCTTGCTCCTTGGTGAGCAAGCGGGCAGGGGTTAAGGAGCAGTGCTCCCGAAACTTTTAGGCCATGTACATGAGTTGGGCCTGATTTTTTGCTTAGCGGTTTGGGTTTGGGCCCATTAAAAACCGTAGTTCTGCAGCAGAACAGAAACCTAATTAGACCTTAATAAAAATGTCTTAAGTTGCGTATAAATACTCTTTATGTACTGAGCATACATTGTAACAGAGGGATTTGTGAGGTTGATAATAAAAAACTTCTGGTAGGACGTAGTCTTATTCTTTTGTGAACCTGAGTAAACCTTGTTTTCTTTTCTTTCTGTTTATAATTCGTGTGATTGACAGGTTTCAAATCGTTTAACCTTGACATTTTCTTCATTTTACTTGCATCCTTCTGAACAACTTCTTAAATTTCTGTTTTCATCTTTGTTAATGACTCTTTAGTTCTGCTTTTGCATACGTTGACTTTCCTCTTTTTTGGCTATACATTGATTTAATAATACATCAAGAAGGTGTATTTGCTAAATTGATGTCAGCAGGTTAAAAAAAATATCAACCCCAGTCTCATTAAACGGAGAAGATTTTCCAAAAGATAAACTTGTTTGAATGATCTTTGTTTTCGATGGTCTTAAGTTTCACAATTTGGTGAACTGTTCTTATGTTCATGGAATTAGGAAAAGTTTTGGATTAGATGAGTTTCACCATAACATCTCAAGGAAATTTTATCGGTTGAGTCTTGTTATGGTGGAATGAGTGCATTGGTTTTTGGCAGCTACATAGTTTGGCACTGACAACCTGATCAAGCGCACCACATATGACGATTATATTTTGGCGTCTGCCAATCTATCTATTTGGATTATTCTGAACCTTTTCATTTCCATTTTGTGGGTGCTGAGGCAAGCAGACAGTTTATTGTACAGTCTGGTTTAGCATGAAACTGAAACCTAGTATGAAAATAATATTGGAAAGAGTATATTTTCCAATTTACTTGCATATGAATGCGGAGAGCGGTGCTGCTGCAGCCTGCAGATTCCTTTGTCAGGCATTTGACTGAATTAAGTGAGGTACTTGTTATAATGGAAGTGTTCCCATTATTGATTTTGCTCAATATGGTTGGCATTGCATATTGATTGGTTTTGGTATTGCATAATTGATTAGGTATGTGGTACTTTGCTTGGCTGTGGTTTTCAAGTTAAGGTGAAATAATTGATCATTTCTGCTGTTTATTGCTTCTTCGTATAGTTATCTGAGCTGCTATTGTGGTGGCATGGCCTCTCAATTTAATCTTTGTGGAATGGCATGGCCTCTCAATTTGATTTATTCTGGTTTAGTGCAGGTTGTTGCTAGAACTGATGTCAGATGATCAGGAGGGCAGAATCTATTACCTTGACTGTACGTGTAAAGTAAAAGTGATACACGTAATTGCTGCAGTTTCTGCGTCAGGTATCTGAAACTTGGCACAAAACGTTTTCTGAAACCGACTGGCCAGTTTTTTCAGGACGGTTTGCAGGGTCAAACTACATACCATTATCTGTTTTCAATGTTGATATTAGTGGAACCCTATGGGATGAAGCAGGAACAAAGAGCTTCGTGGGGCGCAGGCAACCACTGTTAGGCTCAACATATCCCAGAGAGTCTAAACAAGTTGTCGGGGTGCTAAAGAAGGCGTGTAGCAAGATTACAAAACCTGTCACATTGCTTGATTCTCTCACCGCAAGGTAAAGATGGACATCCTTCTATTTATGGTCTAGGTGGGCGAATGGGAATGGAGTGCAGTCATTGGTGTCTTGCTGATGTATCAGATATTTGGAATGTTGGAATGAGATCTTAACAATTTTCTTAACAATCCTAGCCAAGAGAGAAATCTTACTTTTTTTTTTTCAAGTTCTGGGAAATAAAGAGATTTTAATTTAGGAGTTAAAATAGCATTCTTTCCTAGTACCAGGAAAGTATAGTCTCGCTCCCATTGTGATATAATTATCCACATTATATTATTTACTTTTCTAACAATAGAGAAATATCAAAGAAAAGTGTCTTTTCTATCAAGCTGTACAATTATGCCGGCATTAGAAGGAAAAGTAAATTGGTCCACAACTGCTTTATGCTTTAGGCTTTAGCTAACTCCACATTTTGGTTACAGAGATTGCTATAACCATGGATATGGTTGGCAATACTTGGCACCCGTTGTCAACACGTGAATACTGTAATAAATTCAAGCATTAATTGTGACAATTAAGTGAAGGCAATTATGCTCCACTAAGAATTAATTGTGGCCAAATTAATTCAATTATTCTTAGTGCATTTCTCATATAAATAGGATAATCATAGAGCATATGAAAAGTTAGAGTGTTAGAGAAAAAACACAAGGTGTATGCTTAAGGTATGTTGGTTCATATTCTCAATGGTTGTATTGAGAGTATAAGGTATATGTAACCAACCTTTATATGGTCCATGTTTAACCCTTTGGCCATCCATTGATTGTGGTAACAAGCGTATGGAATACAGACGGACGTTCTTGATGGAAGAACATGTATAAATACAGGTTTGGTCCCTAGACTCAGTACTACTCATTTTTCTTATGTAGCAAATAGATATACATATATCGTGAGTAATCATCAATAAAAGTGACGAAATATTTCTGACCATGTGCGTCCATGTCTGGACAAAATATATCAGTATGAATGATTTCTAATATGTCTTAACTCCTATTAGCACCTTTCTTGGACTTGTTGGTCTGCTTTCCTTTAATGCAGTCCACACAAGTCTCAAAATCAGTATAATCTAGAGTACAAAGTGCCCTTTCATTCACTAATCTTTTAATTCTTTCTATAGAGATATGTCATAATCTCCGGTGCCATAACATAGAGACATAGAGGAGTCCTCGTTAATATTACACCTTTTAACGTCAGTTTGAACATGCATTGAACTATAAGTGGCATCATTTAGTAAATAAAGACAATAAAAACCATCAGACAAAATACCATTCCCAACACAATCAGTTTTATAAAATAAACTGAAAGATGTGTCTTGAAAATTAAAGGAATATCCAAATGGCACAAGTCTGGAAATAGAAATAAAGTTTTGTGAAAAACTTAGTACATAAAAGGTCCTTTCCAATTTTAAAATAAAGCCACTACTTAAATTTAAAACACAAGTTCCAATCGCCTCCACATGTGAGCCCATCTTGTTGCCTGATAAGATGTTTTGCTCACTTCCCACTGGCTTCCTTAGGTTTTGCATACCCTGCAAGGAGTTTGCAATATGGATTGTAGATCTAGAATCAATCCACTAGGTGTTAATATTTTTAGATTCATAACAAACAAACGAGGTTGGATTACCTTTCTTCTCAAGCCATTTTTGGAATTTGATGAATTCTTCTTCATATGTCCTTTCTTTTTACAAAAGAAACATTTTTCTTCTTTCTTGATATTAGCTTGAGGTGGTATTTTACCTTTCCCCTTCTGATTGACTTTGTGATTGGCTTGAGATTTGATAGGTTTAGGTTTGTCCTTCCAACGGGTAGTAGCCAGCATTGCACTCTCACCCAGTTCCATCACAAGTCTCTCTTCTTCTTGAACACACATGGTCATTAATTCATTAATTGACCATTTGTCTTTATGTGTGTTGTACGAGATTTTGAAAGGCACGTACTGACTTGAAAGGGTGTTCAGAATGTAGTGCACCAGGAAGGACTCTGATATATCAACCTCAAGTTTCTTAAGTTAAGCTGTAATGTCACGCATTTGCATTATGTGTTCGCGCACACCTTTTACGCTGGTGAGTCTGAGGGATGATAATCTCATTATCATGGTGCTTGCCAATGCCTTTTCTGAAGTGACGAATTGATCGTCAATGGCTTTCAGTAAATCACGGACTTTCTCATGCTGGTCGACAGAACCACATATACCAGCAGTTATCTTAGTCTTGATAAACATCACACTGAGCCGATTGGATCGCTCTCATCGCTCATTTAGTGTGATAGCAGCTGGAGTGCTGTTATCGATGATTGCCGGTGGTTCGTCCTTCCTAATAGCATAATCTATGTCCATCCACCATAGATGGAGGAGAATCCTCTCCTTCCATACCTTATAGTTATTTCCCCTAAGTTCGGGTATGTCACAACGGATATCAGAGAAACTAGTGGGTTGAGAAACTGCATAAAGTTCAAAAGCTTATGTCAAGATTTGAGGTCTAATTTTCTAAATTGTATGTTTTACTAATGTAAAAACATGCTGAAATTGAATCTAATTTCATTAAAAATTACATGTGGGCTAAAATTTTAATTCAATAATATTCTTTATACTTTATGATAGATTTTATCAAATTATTTTTACTAAATTCATAATGTATATTATAATTACAGTTTGATATTTTTCTATCTTTAAACTTTATGATAAAACTATTAAATTAATTCTTCTTAACTTCTGTGGGTAAATTAAGAAAAACTAATTTTAATATATTATCTTAATTTATTATATAAGCATAATAAAATCTCTGTGGGGTAAAATCATTATATTTATATAATTAATCACAATTAATGTCCATTATGTGATCCTAATCCACTTAATATATAATTTTTATATAATTAAAGATGTTGTGGCTACTCTTTAAATATTTAAAATTATATGGTTCACTAGACATTTATATTTTATATATTTTAGGCTCTGCTTAATGCTTAAAAGCAATTACGCGGTAACATAATAGGCAATCACTAAGAGTACTCTCAGGATAATTGATCGGGACAAAGCCTCATTAAAAACCAGAATCCTTAGACAGAGTATTGTCCCAGATCATGCTGTCTTATGCCAACTACAAATTGTTTATGAATTATTCATATATTTTTTTAACTTAATTGTTCATACTAATATATTATGAACCTTAATGTGTTATGTACAGATTAAGTTTTATGAGAATAACCTAAGTTTACATAATCCAACAATATCTAAACTTAATAATATGTTATTATATGTAAATAAAATTCTCATAAATAAAACATAAATTGCATAATTAAACATAATATTATGCACTTAATTTAATTCATTGCATAAAATAAACTCATTCTAAAAGCATGAATTGAAAAACAAAAATCATGCTAAATATGAGCACTTAATCAAATTGCATATATATAGTATTAACATAAATAGTATATATGCATAATCTTAATTTGAGAAAAATAATCAAAAGTTTGATCCCATGGGGAATCGAACCCAAGACTGTGTGCCTACCACATAGTCACAAATTTGCCTTTACCACTAGGTTACCCCGGGGGTTCATTAATATTATTTTTGAAAATAATTATAAATCATGTGCAAAATTGTGAAAATCCATATTAGGCCAAAATCTGAACTTTCAAATATATATATATATATATATAATTTCTGAAAAATTACCGAATTTGGAAATTGCAAGATATTTTCCTAAACTAATTGTCTTCAACCTTCAGCCAGGTCGTTTTCAACCCGTTTTCAAAACCCAACTAAATCTTGGCTTCTAGGATACCAAGGCTAAATTTTAAAACTCAAAAATACTAGAAACCAAATTTCCTAATGATTTCTAACATTATTTTCCAAGAAAAAAAATACTCAAAAAACAAACTTTGAAATCAAATTATTTTTCGGGTATAAATCAAAAATATTACAGATTGATTAATACTTCAAAGCAGAGGCAAACAATGCTCTGATACCAAATGTTAGAACTTAAATATAATCTTAACATGCTAAACAACTTAAATAGCATATAGATTAAATGCAGAATTATAAAGGCCGTAAACATACCTCCGGCCATTGAAGCTTTTCACTTACACAATCCGCTATTATCTCGATATTGGTTCTTCTAGACTCTCAGAACTCTCTTCAATTTGATGGTGTATGAAAGAAAAATGAGTAGTACCGAGTCTAGGGACCAAACCTGTATTTATACATGTTCTTCCATCAAGAACGTCCGTCCGTATTTCATACGCTTGTTACCACAATCAATGGATGGCCAAAGGGTTAAACATGGACCATATAAAGGTTGGTTACATATACTTCACATTGGTTCTCAACTTCAGCCTTAAAGACTTTGAAGGCATCCAATGTTTCATTTTTCTTATGTAGCAAATACAAATTGTGAGATCCGATAGAGGTGGAGAATATTATGGTAGATACACAGAAAGTGGACAAGCACCTGGTCTTTTTGCCAAGTTTCTTCAAGAACATGGGGTTGTTGCCCAATACACCATGCCTAGTTCCCCGGACCAGAATGGTGTTGCAGAAAGAAGAAACCGAACATTGATGGACATGGTGCGGAGTATGCTTAGCAACTCTAACCTTCCTACATCCTTGTGGACTGAAGCACTAAAGACGGTTGCGTATATATTAAACCGAGTTCCAACCAAGACTGTTCCCAAAACACCATTTGAATTATGGAAAGGTTGGAAACCGAGTTTGCGATATATGCGCGTTTGGGGATGTCCGTCTGAGGTGAGGATTTATAACCCACAAGAGAAGAAACTGGATCCGAGGACCATTAGTGGGTATTTCGTTCAATATGCCGAAAGGTCCAAGGGTTACAGGTTTTATTGTCCAACTCATACTACTATGATTGTGGAATCAAGAAACGCTAAGTTTCTAGAGAATGACATGATCAGTGGGAAGGATTGGTTCAGGAACTTAATTCCTGAACATAATCATACAGAATCTGCACATGATCATACAGAATCTCAACCTTCATCAAATGATAGATTAGTTATAGTTCATAGCACGCCTCAAGTACAAGCTCGTGTTGACCAATCGATCATTGAGGTTCCACAAGCTGTTGACAACATTCTAATAGATCAAACAGTTCAGGAAATACCACAAGCTCCTGAACAACCAATTGAACCACAAGCTCCCATGAGAGACATTGGTACAACATTAAGAAAATCTACTAGAAACAGGAGATCAGCAATTCCTAGTGATTATATTGTGTATCTACAAGAATTTGACTATAATTTTGGAGCCGAAAATGATCCTGAAACTTTTTCACGGGCCATGAGTTGCAAAGGGTCAACCTTATGACACGATGCCATGAAGGAAGATATGACTTCCATGAAAAGCAATGGAGTCTGGGATCTTGTAGAGTTGCCTAATGGGGCGAAAGCCATTGGTTGCAAATGGGTCTTTAAGACAAAGAAAGATACATTAGGCAACATTGAGAGATACAAAGCGAGACTCGTTGCTAAGGGATTTACTCAAAAAAAAGGAATCGATTACACAAAAACTTTCTCTCCTGTATCTAAGAAAGATTCTCTTCATATTATTTTGGCATTAGTTGTTCATTTTGACCTTGAGCTACAACAAATGGACATGAAAACCGCATTTCTTAATGGAGATTTGGAGGACGAGGTTTATATGAAACAACCTGAAGGTTTCTCCTCTAATGATGGTGAGCATTTGGTTTGCAAGCTTAAGAAATCCATATACGGTTTAAAACAAGCTTTCCGTCAATGGTATTTTAAATTCCATGAAGTAATTTCTTCATTCGGTTTTGTTGAAAACCCAATGGATCAATGTATATACCAGAAGGTTAGTGGGAGTAAAATTTGTTTTCTTGTTTTATATGTGGATGATATTTTACTTGCAACCAATGATAAGGGCTTGCTGCATGAGATGAAACAATTTCTCTCTAAAAATTTTGATATGAAAAATATGGGTGAGGCATCTTATGTCATTGGCATTGAGATCCATAGAGATAGACCTCGAGGTGTTTTAGGTCTGTCACAAGAAACCTATATCAACAAAGTTTTAGAGAGATTTCGGATGATGGATTGTTCACCAAGTGTAGCTCCCATTGTGAAGGGTGATAGGTTCAATTTGAACCAATGCCCGAAGAACAATTTTGAGAGGGAGTCCATGAAGAACATTCCGTGTGCTTTTGCAGTTGGAAGCCTTATGTATGCTCAGGTCTGCACTAGACCTGACATTGCATTTGTTGTTGGGATGCTAGGACGATATCAAAGTAACCCAGGTATGGACCACTGGAGAGCTGCAAAGAAAGTAATGAGGTATCTTCAAGGAACTAAAGACTACAAGCTTATATATAGACAGACGGACAATCTGGATATGATTGGCTACTCTGATTCAGACTTTGCTAGCTATGTTGATTCACGTAAATCAACATCAGGATACATTTTTTTGATGGCCGGTAGAGCTGTTTCTTGGAGAAGTGTCAAGCAGACATTGACTGCTACTTCTACTATGGAAGTCGAGTTCGTCTCCTGTTTTGAGGCCACTTCACATGGTGTATGGCTTAGGAGTTTCATTTCTGGGCTTAGAGTTATAGATTCTATATCTAGGCCATTGAGAATTTTCTGCGACAATTCAGCTGCTGTCTTTATGGCTAAGAACAACAAAAGTGGAAGTCGAAGTAAACACATCGACATTAAGTATTTAGCCACAAGAGAACTTGTAAAAGAAAATAAAGTGGTCATTGAACACATAAGCACTGAATTGATGATCGCTGATCCTTTGACTAAGGGCATGCCACCTCTGAAATTCAAGAATCATGTAGAGAAAATGGGACTTGGTTCCACTTTGTAAGTGTATGCATACAGTTTATTAATGAAACTCTTACATATTCTGATGTTTTCTCATATTCATGTGCACCTTAATTTCTTTGAGAAAATTCATCTGTATAGGACCATGAATAAACATAGGGTTTATTCATTAAGAAATGTTACCACATGAAGAATAATACTTGAGGAACTAAATGTATCGTAATACATGGAAGGTAATACTCACTCTTAGAGGACTTATCGCCATGATTCATGTATTTACTTCTTAAAATACATCAATGAGATTAAGTTAGGTTAAACATATGGACCAAGTGGGAGAAAGTAATAAATTCAAGCATTAATTGTGGCAATTAAGTGGAGGTAGATGTAATAAATTCATGCATTAAATGTGGCAATTAAGTGGAGGTAGATGTAATAAATTCAAGCATTAATTGTGGCAATTAAGTGGAGGCAATTATGCTCCACTAAGAATTAATTGTGGCCAAATTAATTCAATTATTCTTAGTACATTTCTCCTATAAATAGGATAACCATAGAGCATATGAAAAGTTAGAGTGGTAGAGAGAAAACACAAGGTGTATGCTTAAGGTATGTTAGTTCATATTCTCAATGGTTGTATTGAGAGTATAAGGTATATGTAACCAACCTTTATATGGTCCATGTTTAACCCTTTGGCCATCCATTGATTGTGGTAACAAGTGTATGGAATACGGACGGACGTTCTTGATGGAAGAACATGTATAAATACAGGTTTGGTCCCTAGACTCAGTACTACTCATTTTTCTTTCATACACCATCAAATTGAAGAGAGTTCTGAGAGTCTAGAAGAACCAATATCGAGATAATAGCGGATTGTGTAAGTGAAAAGCTTTAATGGGCGGAGGTATGTTTACGGTCTTTATAATTCCGCATTTAATCTATATGTTATTTAAGTTGTTTAGTATGTTAAGATTATATTTAAGTTCTAACAAATACCTCTAGCAAGATTCACTTCTCTGATGACAATTCTAGCAAAGATTCTCTACTTTTACATTTCTGTTAATTCTCGGCAAATAACACAGCAAGAAATTAACTGTAAAAGGGAGGCTTTCATTGGAAGAATAGTATCCAATCTTATAAATTAGACCATCAGAGCAAAGAAACGATGAGAAATTAGCCTTTACGTCGCTGGCAACCAGGAGAAAAGGGGTCCAAAACTACTACTAACAAACAACATAACAAAAAGGGTTTTGTCTCTGTATTAAAGTGACAAAAACCTTTATCTGTAAGAGTATGACATAACAAACTCTTCTTCTTGTCTATGTCATGTAGAGTTCAGCTTCTATATTTTTCTTTGTGCATTTTTTTTTGAGAAAGTGATGCAATCAAAACCATCCATCTCTAACGACTATTTTAGTGAAATGATTGAATTTAACTTAAGTGAATTTTTTATTCTATCATTTTCTCAAAAAATAAGGGAAAAAAGAATGGAAGCTAAACTCAACTTTTATTCAATTGTTAAAATTAGGAATTGAAAATAGAATTTGTATTGTTAATTGATTGATTTGAATATAATTCAACAATCTTATATATAGACTTATGAATATCAAACTTGATAGGATTAAGAGACATAACTAGATAAGATGGTAATAAAATAAATAAGACTAAAGAATCTACTAAGACACATAATACAAAAACCTAATTAAGAATCTTAACAATCCCGCAATATATATATATATATATATATATATATATATATATATATATATATATATATATATATATGCCTCGAATAATTCTCACCTCATCTTATCAAAGTCTTTTATCTTCTCTCTCTAGCTATCTTCCTCTCAAAATGGGACATGGGTTCCTTAGCTTTTGGTCTTTTGCTTATACTGTTGTGGTGATTTCACGTCTTCTTCCTCACCAACCATACGCTCTTCACCAATCATTTGCAAAGTACTGAATAAACAAATTGATGACTTAGCTGATCACTCACAATTGGATGGCTGTGATTTCTTCCAAGGAAGTTGGGTTTATGATGACACCTATCCTCTTTACAACACGTCAGCCTGCACGTTTATCGAGAGAGAATTTGATTGTCGAGAAAATTGACGGCCTGATAACCTCTATCTCAAGTACAGATGGAAACCTGCTACTTGTGAATTGCCCAGGTATTCTCTTAACAATTTCCTGTTCTTTCAAGTTCAAATTATATTTATTTTCACCATATTGGACCGACCTTAATCATATTATACATCATCAGAAGTTTTTTTTTTTTTTTTTTGGGGTTGAAAATTACGTTTTTATGTGGCTCAAATCATGTATTGTCTAACAATGGATTAACAACATAATTATGTGTTAAGCTACTTCAGAAATAATATTAATCCAATTAGTCAAGGTTTTAAAAACTTTGGATATATTTCTCTTTGATATATATTGTTGAGTGCAGATTTGATGGTGTGGATTTCTTGAAGAGGTTCAAAGGGAAGAAATTAAATATTATTCGTAGGGGACTCTCTAAGCCTAAATCAATGGCAATCTTTAACATGCATGTTGCATGTAGCAGTTTTCCAATCAAATTACACACTACTCTACGTTTAGTTTGCTGGTGAGTTTCTCATATTAATTCGTATCCAACAACACATAACTACGTACACGGTATCAACAAAATCATTTGTTATTGCATTTTAAAATTGAGATATAAGAAAAAAATGAATATATTCCTCCACGAAACTCACACTTGAGAGTGAGTTTGAGTACTGCTTGCACGGGTAGACGTGAGTCGCGTCCATTCTAACATTTTCCTTAAAGTATAATCTATGTGCTAATTAATTAAGATTAATAATAAAGTAATCGATCAATGCTGGATTTCGCAGCGTTATGGAATTTCTATTATGTTATCTCGCAATGCATTTTTAGTTGATACAGTGAAAGAAAAGATTGGAAGGGTTCTAAAACTTGACTCCATTGAAAATGGCAATGCATGGAAAGGATATGATATGCTCCTCTTCAATTCTGGGCATTGGTGGCTCCACAAAGGAACCAAACAACCGTAAGATACAACTAAAAGCATATGAAGAGAATTTTTTTTGTATTATATAGCAAAACTTCTCTGTACATTAATTAATATACTTTCTTTTTTTTTTCAGATGAGATTTCATAGAAGGAGGAGGTGAGATAGAGTTTGGTTGCTTTCAGGGAGGGACTAACTACTTGGTCACAGTGGGTGGACTCCAACATTAACCCTAAAGTCACCAGAGTATTTTTTCAGGGCATTTCTCCAACCCATTACAAGTAAGCGCTTAAATTATTTCATTACAACTAAAAACATCACAACCAACTCTAAAAGTAATTAGCATTCATTTGTAAAAACTTCTTGTTTGTCAGTATATATATATATATATATATATATATATATATATATATATATATATATATAAATACTTTTCAAAAACAATTTTTTTGAATAATTAGAGATTTTTCTATAACTAAACTCCTATTATTTTATCTTATAAATGAGCAGTAGCAAAGAATGGAACAAACTGAAGTTAACCACTTGCAATGGACAAACCAAACCCATGAACAATTCGACACATCATGGAGGATCACCACCAGCTGCAACTGTTGTAAAGAAAGTGTTGAGTAATATGACGACGCGGTTGCTTTACTCGACGTAACAACTCTATCACAGTTGAGAAAAGATAAACATCCATCAATATATGGAATGAATGGTGAGAAAGGAAATAATTGTAGTCACTGGTGTCTTGCTGGTGTTCCTGATACATGGAATCAACTCTTGTATGCAATTCTTCTCACTGGTGAAGATGCAACAAAATAAAATTTAAATCATTTGTGTCAATTAACTATAAAAATTGACAAAGAAATCAACCTTTATTAAATTGATAGTTGTAGTGATGATGTAACATTGATCATTTTTCGAAGCATTGATCTCTTAACTATGAAAAAAAATCTGAACTCAAAAAATTAAAGGAAAAAAAAGTTACTTTTGACAGCTTGGACAAACAATTGCTACAATTAAAAAACATATTTTTAGAGGAAAAAGTAATGTCCTTATCAATATATAATGTATAAGCATCCCCACACGTGTTGGTAGGTTGTGTAAACTGAATCAGTTCGAAATGATAGGTTAATTAGTTTTAACTGTTTAATGAATACCCATACGTGTTAGTTTATGTCAAATCATGGGATAAAAACCTATATCATTTGCAAATTTCAACCACACCATTACAATTTTGGCAAGAAAAATGGTAGATTTAAGCATGTTAAGAGCAAACAAATTAAAAGGGAAAAAAATCAGACAATAACTATAAATATAAAATTAAAAAAAGAGATCTGAGATTGCCACTCCATTTTGATACAAAAGTAAATAACAGGCCATTTTTGGATTCCTAGTTCCTACTGACCATTTGAAGCTTAATTAGTTTTCATGGAGTCTTAGTCCACAATAAATAGCAGTATCTCCCCAAATCAACCTCATATGAGTAAAGTAATTTGGTATATACAACCATTCTAGTTAGCAAAATTAATGTAATTAAGACTAAGTTTATGCATGAAATTTATGTTATTTACCGACTGCCTGATGCAATTAATTAATTGGTAATAATTAAGTAAAAATATTTGGTCAATTAATAATTACATCTTCAATCCTGTATATATAACATTCATTTTTACCTTCAGTTTTGATCTGATTTCATTACATTCAACATAAAAAAAATGACTGCTTGGTTTTGTTTCTTGGGCCAACTTGATTTTTTTTTTTTTTTCTGTATAGTTTCATTAGTGTATGGAGATTAATTTGATGATCATGAGATTGTAAGCATTGATGGACCAAAATAGAGAAATAGAAAGAGCAATGCAATCTTTTTCAAGGGAGTTGGGTTTATGATAATTCATACCCAATTTATGTTTCATCAAGCTGTCCATTCCTAGGAGGATTTGATTGCCAGAAAAGATATGATTCATCAATCTTTTTCAGAACACCGTTCTCGATGTATAAGTAGGATTTATGATATTTCATACCCAATTTATGATTCATCAAGCTGTCCATTCCTCTGAGGATTTGATTGCCAGAAAAGATATGATTCATCAATCTTTTTCAAAACACCGTTCTCGATGTATAAGTAGGACCACATAGTTGATGTGTGTGTATTATGGTGAGGGATCACCATTATTGTTTTGCCAATTTTAAGGAAAATTGGTTTTTTTTTTTTTATGGTAACTCTGTCATAAATAGAAATATAAGAATAAATTAATTTTTAAAATATTATTTTTAATTGGGTTTTATAAAATTCTTAATTCTCTAAATGAGATTGTTTTGATCTTGTTTCTTAAAACAAAATAATTTTTGTTACATCATCAAATGAAAAATGAATAATTTACCTCAGTGGTCTTTTGAGGTCTAAATTAATCCCTTAAAAAATCAATATTTACAACCCTTCATTTTTAACCTTATCTTCATCTTCTATCTGTATCAACTTTAACAGTGAAAAAAACTTAAATAAACTATAATCTCTTCTTTTTCCCTCTAGCTATTTTCATTTGATAAATTGATCGAATTTGTATTCGTCCAAAAAAAAAATGAAGGAACTAAGAACATCATAATACTCTTGATGGTCAAGATTGATTTGTGCTTGGGATTAATGGTTCACATTCGCGATTATGGTAGAACCTGTGCATGAGATTGGGGAGAGGCAGTTAAAGAAGAGCATGTGGTTTCAAAAGCACCACTATGATGTCAATGATAATTAGATTGGCAGTCTAGGTCTCATTTGTTCCTAGATTTAGTTTATTTTATTTGAGTTATTTGGAGTACTGTACTTGCACTGATCTCCTTTGTTTTGCCAGCCTTATTTCATCTAACATTATTCAGTTCATTGAATTTCTGGCAGAAAGCATTGGATTTTTGCATTTTCATGTGGATTGCTCTTTGCTGCTTATGGAACTAGTTGAAGTTTGAAGGAATCTTGGCTTGAAACTTGAAGAAGTCTAGGAAGATGTACATCGATCAACAGCAACAAAATTAAAATCTAAGTCTATAGATCTGCAAGAATCATATATCTCAATTTTGGAATCAAGAGTCTCGGTTATAGTGATTTTTTAGGGGTCATGAGCATGTGACCCAGTTGGAAGTGGTAGTACAATTCGAATGATTTTTCTCTTAACTGGATGTTTTTATTTGCAAGTGGTATTACAATTTAGATAAATTAAGTTTCCTTTTTAATTTTCTGATTGTAAGTGTTTTTTTATTTTATTTTGAAATGGGGTTTGACGACTGACTAGAGGAAAGAGATGAAGTTAGAGGTTTGACACATAAGTGTTTTAGCGGATTAATTTGAACCTCACATTAAACTATAAAGACCGTTGATGTAATTTATTCTTTTTTTATTTGATGGTGTGGCAAAAATACTCCGTTTTAATAAATAAGATCAAAATAACCCCATTTAAGGAATTAAGATTTTCAAAAACCCCAATTAGGGAAAAAAGTTCGTGAATTATAAACTAAATCAATTATATTTTGTCATGTCAGAAAAAATACAGACTTTAAGACCGTAACTCATTGCTGGACTCTGCAAATTTTCTAACATGTTAAGATATGAATCTGGTCTAATCTAAGAGACAACGTTTATGTAAGAAAAAACTTTGGTTTGAAATTCCTATTCTCAAATCATTTTATGTCTTAATTCAGAAATTGGGCACACCTAGCTAGGTTCTTGTTTGATTTAGCTATAGCTAGGATGAAAAAAAGAAATTGCTTTATTATTAGCTGCTGATGCAGTGGGTACCTCTTTCACTAGAGTTTAGTTTTTGTGTTTAATTTGTTCTCCTTTGTATAAAAAGAAAAAGAAAAAGAAAAAGAGAAATTGAAATTGACGAAGCTGTAAGATGTGATTTCATGTACATAATACATTCATATATACTTGGTCATGGTCCGAAGATGTTTGGTTTTTCATTTAAGTCAACTTCCTATAAGTTGACGTTGGCTTAAATGGAAAACCAAACATGATTATAGTAGGTGTTTACACCGTTTAACTTTGGGAAATTCTTGTGTAGGTAGATCTTGTAAGACTCATTTTTAGTAGGGTATTTTGAGTTCTTTATAAAGCTCGACTTACACAAGAATTTCTCATTAAAGAGTTAGCTTTTACAACAATTTGTTGCTACTAAAATGTTTTTTGGAAACAGTTTTGATAAAAACGTTTGTAAAATTAAAAATTATTTTGTATGGAGTTAAAACAACTTGATTCTTCTCAGAAAAGCCTTTTATTTTTTTAAAGTGTTTGGTTTAAAATTCAAGTATATCCATTAATTGACAATCTTGATTATCTTGTTATATTGCATTGTAGGTTCAATGGTCAAGATTTCTTGAAAAGATATGGAGGCAAAAAGATCATGTTTGTTGGAGACTCCCTTAGTAACAATATATGGGTGTCATTAACATGCATGCTTCATGCTGTAGTCCCAAATTCTAACTACAGCAGAGAATCTGAAGGGCTGATCTCAACATTTTCAATCCTGGTAAGGTTAAATATTGATCTTCTGTGCAAAATTAGAAGACGTTGGTGTCCAGGGTTCCTGAACTATGAACATCTAATACTTAAGTTTATAAACTACAAATTATTTCTACACACATCCAATATCCCTAAACTTCTAATTAATTGCAGTCAATTTTCTCATCCTTATTTCTGTTAATTTTGATTAACAAATCATTTCAAAAACCTTTAAAAACAATTTATGAAAAGAATAAAAAAGTTGGTTGACATTTCGCGAAGACAATAATTATGCAAATTGACAAGCTAATTTGTCAGACAAGTTTGATGTGGGTTTTCATGAATCCTTTGTGGGTCTAAATCATCTTTTAGCTAATGATTGTACAGGGATATCATCACACAGGTTTTGAAGGTTTTAGTTGGGTTTTACCCTTCAAAATATCAAAAATAAATCTAAAACTAGTTTTAAGAGTCTGAATTTATGTTAGAAAACTGTTTTCCATTGTTGTTTTATCAAATACTAAATAAATTTTAACTTCATAAATGTTTTACTAAAAATTATTTCAAAAATCATATTGTAAGCTATAAACTAAAAAATGATACTAAGTCAGCCAAACGATACTATGTCAGCATACCTAAAGATCTGTGACACAAAAATCATATATATATATATATATATATATATATATATATATATATATATATGACTGTTTTAATATTTTTATTACTTTCTTTTTGTGTTAAATTGCTATATAGGAATATGGAATTTCAGTTATATGGCTGAAAAATGGGTTCTTGGTGGACAGGGTTTATGGAAAAACTGGAAAAATTCTAAAGCTTGATTCTATCAGTACCGGCAGTCAATGGTTAGGACTTGACATGTTGATCTTCAATAGCTATCATTGGTGGACTCATATGGGACGTTTTAAAATGCAAGTCTTAATTTTATGTGATTAATTAATCAGTTAATTATATATTATTTATTAATTACCACATAAATTAAATAATAATCACCCTTAATTTAAATGAAATTAACATGATTAATTTCCTATTGCAGATATGACTATTTTCAAGTTGGAGAAAAGATTGTTAAAGAGATGGATCGTATGGAAGCTTACAAGATTGCTCTTAAGACTTGGGCAAAATGGATTGATAGCAACATTTATCCTTCAAAGACTAAAGTTTTCTTCCAAGGAGCTGCAGCAGTTCATCTCAATTAAGTAAGTATATATATTTAATTAAATTGAGTGAGGATTGTTTCGCAGCCACGGTTCATGTAAATTAAGCACGGATATCACCTGTCTATGACTTACACAAACGATAGAGATAGTCAATCGCAATAGTCTGATTGACCATAACACTTCTCTTGATGATTATGTAAACAGTTGTATTCTTAAAACAACATGTAAAACCCAGAATTGTACATAATCAAGAGGAAATTACACAGCATTAAGGCTTTGTTTGTTTTCATGTAAAATGTATTACAACATAAAATCATTTTTATGTAAAATGAGTTTCATATAAAATTATAAATATTTTAGTTAAATTTTCTGTGTTTGGTTGAAGTGCGAAAATAAATTAAAAAAATGGAAAAAAATAAATAAAAATAGAAAGTTTGTGGCATAAAATATGTGAGCAAAATTTTAGGAAAGTGGTAAAGTGGTTCTTTTATGAAGAAAAAATAATTTTCCAATCACTTGTAAAATAACTTACGCAAAAAAAGAGGAAAATTGTTTTATTAAGTTTTTCACTCAATACGAAGTGGTAAATAAAAATGTATATCTTTAAGAAATAACACTGCGAGGATTTTCCATTAAGAGCAGAGGATGGTGTACGATTAATTAAGTAACAGGCAGTAAGAATAGCATCACTCCATAACAATTTAGGAACATGCATAAGAAATAAAAGAGTACGAGCAATATATAAAAGATGACGATTTTTTCGTTCTGCAACCCCATTTTGTTGAGATGTATGAGAGCAGGATAACTGATGGATAATGCCAGAATTGGTCATGAAAGTAGTAAAATGATTCGAAAAATACTCACGAGCATTGTCACCACGAAGGATTTTGACAGACGAACTAAATTAGGTCTTCACCTCAGCACAAAAGGCACAAAAATTAGAAAATAACTCAAAATGGTCTTTCATTAAATAAAGTTAGGTGAGCCTAGAATAATCATCCACAAAAGTAACAAAATACAGAAAGCTAGGTTTAGAAGACATACGACTCGGACCCCAAACATCAAAATGTACTAATATAAAAGGACTAAATACCTGTTTATTAATATGGGAAGGAAAGGACATGCGATGATACTTACCCAACTGACATGACTCATACTCCAAAGATGAAATATGATTGAAAGTCGTTACTAACTTCTTTAGTGTTTCCAAAGATGGATGACCAAGACGATAATGAAGCTGGAAAGAAGACAAGTCAACTAAGCCGATAATAGGGGATGAGACAAGATCAAAATAATAATGACCATTGGATTCATACCCTCCCCCAATTATCTTCCGCATCTTCAAATCCTGAATAAGAACATATATAAGGAGAAAGGTAACAAAAAAATTTAGATCTTTTGTAAGCTGACTAATAGATAGCAAATTATACAAAGAAAAATGAGCATAAAGTGTGAATGATAAAAACACAGAAGAACTAGGATGCACAGTGCCAATACCACTTGCAGTGGTTTTAGATCCATTAGTAAGAGTAACATCAAGTAAGGATGATGATCGAGAAAAAGTAGAAAAAATATCAGTGGCACATTTCAAATTATCGGTGGCTGCTGAATCAAGAACCCAAGTTTTAGATGAATAACTACTATAGGGTTAACAAGCAATTGGTGTACCTTTCTGGGTCAAAAGAGTAGTCATGGAAGATGCCTGATGAATTGCCTTATACTGTAAGAAATCATCATACTCAGCTTTGGAAACTGTCACCAAGTGCCAACATATCTCCCGAATATGCCCATAACAGTGACAATGGGTACACATTAACAAGCTGAACCTAACCATTACCATAACAACCAACAAATATACAACTACCACCAATTTCACGACCACCTCTACCATTAAAATGACTCAGATCACTAAAATCATGTCCTCTACTACTATGATATCAGCTCGACCACCTTGCCAAGCCTGAGTCACAAAAGCAAATTTATCTAAAATCAGAAGAATGATTTTTTAATTATTGTTTTTTCTTATATTTTTTTACTGTGAACAATACCCAAAAAGTACCATGAACAGTGCCCAAACAGTATTATGAATAGAACCAACGATTTCTTTTTTAAAGGAGAAAGAAAGAAAAAAATTTATTCAGAATCCCAAGATAAACTTGCTCTAATACCATGTTGAAAATAAGAATTAAAAAGAATTTTTGTATTATTGACTGATGATCTGAATATAATTCAACAGGCCTATATATAGACTTATGAATACTAAATCTAATAGGACTATAATATAATGATTAGATAAGATAAATATAAACTAGGTCTACTAGAACATATAATAAGAATCCTATTAGGATTCTCAACACTTTCAAATATCAAGAACTATGTGTGATTCAGAAGATGATGAATAAAAATTTCAACTTTCATATGTAATAATCTTACATATAAAAACTTTACCACCGGAAACTCAGACCGGTCAAGTTGTTAACACTGGAGTGTGTAAGAATGCTGTTATCTAACTTGTAGATACATGTATGTCTATGTGTAACTTTATTATACTGAAAGGACTTTATGCTTTGTCTTCCTCTCTACAGGAACTTATTTGCAAGCTCTTCAAAGGGCAAAAACTTGTAAGTTCTATATTATGTATATTCTTTTGTTAACTGTAAGTTCCATGTTCACTTTTGATTCATTAAACAACTTTTTTTCCATATATTTTGTTACTAAACTTTTCTTGACTTTTTTTTTTAATGTTCTCGACTCGTCATCTATAACAATTATGATGTCATAATGCTGACTTGTTTCGAATTTTGCATTGCTGTTAATGGAAAATTTTCATGTTTGAGAAGCTGTTCAAAATGTAAGCTGAAAATTTTCATGTCGTAATACATAATTTTTTTTTAAAAAAAAAATCTCATATGACTGCTAGAGGTTTTATAACTATATAAACACACAATATTAGATTAGATAATAACATTCTTAGCGCTCATGTACTCGGTTATTAGCAAATCAAAGAGTAGTGCTGCTTTTTCGTTTTGTGAAATTTTAATTCACTTGTCTCTTATTCAGAAGTAACTAATCTGTTGCTATCATTCCAGTATTTTATGATCTCCATATAAATTGTGCTGGGAGAGCAGTAATTGTTAATAGAAACACAACATATGAAGATGACACAAATGAAGTTGGATCTTCAAGTTTTTTCCAGAGTGGAACTAATTGGGCACTTATCAGCACTAGTAACTTCTTGCGTGATAGCATCAAATTAGACTCCTATACTTGCACGATTAATGCATCAAGGCTCTCTATGAATGATTCCCAACTGTACACGCAAGCATGTCTTTCTGCAATCTCTCTAACTTATTATGGGTTTTGTATGGGAAATGGAAACTACACAGTAAATCTCCACTTTACAGAGATAATGTTTATCGATGAAAAAACTTATAGCAGCCTCGGGAAGCGCTTATTTGATGTTTACATTCTGGCATTTAAAAGTATGATACTTCCCACAATCAACTTCAATTTTAATATTCAACAAACTTCAAAATTTTAATATTTTGCTTTAATAGGGCCAATCAAATTGTTTGAATTTATCCTCTATATGTTAGAGTTGGTGTATACTTCACAAGACCAGATCTATAGAACCTTGGACAAACACAGGGGTCTCGCTTCCCGGTGAGCGGGCAGGGGTTAAGGGGATTTAAGCCCCCTTATTTGCATTTGTTAGGTCCTTAGTTATGTCAATTTAGTCCATTTTACTTCATTTTTGTGTTTCACATGTGTTTATAGGGTCTTTGAGGAAAAAGAAGCAATTTTGGGCCTAAAGGAAGAAAACTGGAAATCATGGAGCAGCTTCTAGTCAAATTACGATCGAGCGCAGTATGTGTGCGATCGTCCGCATGCAAGAAGGATCGAGGGCAGCACTTGCGATCGAGCGCAGGGTGCATGCGATCAAGCGCACATGTACGTGCGTGAACAGTAAAACGGCAAAACCAGTTTTGGAAATTAAGTAGGTTTTTGCGTTTTTGGAAATTATGGTTTCCAAAACCCTCTAGGACTATTCAAGCCCTATAAATACACCTGTAAACACACACAACAAATCATCCTCTCTTAGATCCTCTCTTAGATCACTTCTTTTATCTTTTACTTGGAGTTGTAAGCTTTGGGAGAGAATTGACGCCTTTTCTCTCGGGTTTATTCTTCTCTTTATGTTTAGTTTATATATGATGTTTATCTTAGACAGCATGTGTAACTAACTTTCTTATAGGGCTCGATTGAAGCCCTAGTTAAGCTTTCTCATATATTTATTCATTGATAAAATCTTTGCCAATAGCCTTTATTATGTTGTTTAACTTGATTAATGCCTGTGCTTATTTAAGTTCCTCATATGTATGTGTATGACCAACGTATGCATGTGGTATAAATTGGTTAGTTAGATCAATTTGGATGACTGAGTCTTGGGTCTAACATTAGTAACAAAAGATATCCACACCAGATTCTTGGATTAATCAACATGGGAAACCAGGAGTAGATACCATGCCCTAGATCTCATGTGGTTGTCGATTTCCATAAATCTTATGCTTTCTTAAGGAACAACTCACGCAGATACCATGTTGAATCCCTTAAAGAAGAAAAGAGTTAGAGTAGATACCATGCCTAACTCGTTGCTTAGGGAAATCAATAGCTTAAGGAGTAGATACCATGCCCTTAGGTTGGCGACCATTAGGTATACATGATAAGGCTAGTGCACTAATACATTATACAATTGGGAAAGTATGGCTAGTGGTGGATATCAAAGCCCTATGTCTTTATTATTATCAAATCACATTCAACAGTTATTTATTTCTTTTTTACTTTAAAGAAACTAAATTCTAAAACCGAACTTTACCAATCCCTATGGAGATGATCTTGCTTTCGCACACTATACTACACTGTTGACCTTGTGCACTTGTAAGTAAAACAAGTCAGATTATTTGCTTATTTATTTAGGTAGATAATCGCACAACAAGTTTTTGGCACCATTTCCGGGGATTGCGCTTAAGTTCTTTTTAGAATTACTTTCGTTTAATCATTGTTATTATTACTTTATTTTTTGTTTACCATCTTTGTTTTTCATCAAAACCTAATCGATTTGTTTTCTGTTTTAGGTACATTAAACCCTAAACGCACCTTCTGTGATACTTGCGATCGATCGCAACCTTCTGTGTGATCGAGCGCAAATAGGATAGAGAGTTACCCGAGCAGCAGAGTTAAACTTCTGTATTGAAGCTGGTTTACCTGATTTATGCACGGACTTCGATCTTGACATCCAACATTCTTTCCCTTCGATCCTGAACTTGAGCAAACCATCCAACAAAGGCTTAAGAACTACTTCGAAGAGAACAAAGAAGGATTAGAGAACGAAGCACCAATGGCGGAACAACTCGAAAACCAGCAACCACCTGCACGAGTACCGATGAAGCATTCCTTCATCCCACGGAACATTAATCAGCCATCATGTATTGCATACCAGCCCAAGGCGTAAGGCAACTATTACATATCTCCGCAAATATTGAATGAATTGATTCACTTTAGGGGTACGCTGAATGAGGATCCACACTTGCACCTTCGAGGGTTCTTCGACCTTTGCAAGTTCCAGCACATCCAAGGCCTAGACCAAGAAGGAATAAGGTTAATTCTATTCCCTTTTTCCTTAAAAGATAATGCTAAACTGTGGTACAATTCTTTGCTTGTAGTTTCTATCCACACTTGGGAGGAGTTGGCTAGCAAATTCCTAAGGAAGTTCTTCCCAGCCTAACAGACAAGACAGATGAGGAAAGAGATTCAGTCCTTCCAACAATAGGATGGAGACCTCTTCTTCGAAGCGTAGGGACACTTCAATGAACTGCTACTCAAATGCCCACACTACAACCTACCTTAAGATGAATTGGTACAAGCCTTTTATGAAGGTTTGAATGACACTAACAAGAGTATTGTTGATTCAGGTTATGGAGGAGTGTTGACGGAGAAAAGTAGCGAAGAAGCGATGAAGCTCTTCGAAACCCTAAACGAACACACTCAGTAGTTGTACTCTCTAGGTAGACATGTAACCAAAGGTAAAGGTGTGTATGAGGTAAATCTGAATAGAGGATCTTCCCCTCAAATAGCAGCGATGGATAGAAAACTAGACTTATTGGTAAAAGCCATGGTTGCTCAAAATGCCTCATCCAGCCTACCATCTACCCCACTCCAGGTATGTACAATATGTTCCCAATACGACCATAATACTGATACTTGTCCTTTGTATTCACCTGCAGATACAGAACAAGCAAATTATGTGGGACCTAATAACTATCCGCAGAAGAACAACCCTTATGCAAACACATACAACCCTGGATGGTGGAATCACCCGAATATCTCATGGAGCAACAATCAGAACAATCAAGGACAACAACGAAACCCCTAGCCCACTGTTCATGCTACTCCCGAACCAAAGAAGAACAACCTCGAAAGTCTTGTGAGACAACTGGCCACTCAGCAACAGCAATTGATGACGTCACAAAAACAGTTCATGACTCAACAAAGACAAACCACTGCAACACATGAGCAAGCAATTCAAAGACTAGAGGTACAAATGGGACAACTGGCTAAAGAGCTCAATGGTAGAAAGCAAGGAGAGCTCCCAGCTCAAACACTACCCAACCCTGGGGGGTATCAACAACTAAAGGCTGTCACAACCTTGAGAAATGGAAAAGTGATAGGATCTGATGAGTCTGCAACTACAGAAAAACCATCGGCATCAAAAGTAAGTGAAACAGAGAAGGTGAATGCTCCACCCTTCCCGCAAAGGTTAGTAAAACAAAAGAAAAACAATAAGCTAATTGATATTTTTGAAACCTTGCAGAAAGTTGAAATTAAAATTCCTTTACTATATGCAATTCACCAAATTCCTGCCTATGCTAAGTTCCTAAAAGATTGTTGCACTCATAAAAGAAAATTTCAAGAACATGAGACCGTAGCATTAACTGAAGAAGTAAGTGCTGTACTACTAAGAAAACTCCCACCAAAACTAAAAGATCCGGGTAGTTTTACTATTCCCTGTAGAATAGATGATCAGCTGTTTGAAAAAGCATTACTAAACTTATGAGCGGGTGTAAACTTACTACCATGCACGGTATTCAAAACCCTAGGTTTGGAGGAGCTACAACCGACTTCTATTACCTTACAATTGGTAGATATGAGTATTAAAAGACCTAGGGGTATTCTCGAGGACATCCTAGTAAAGGTTGGTGAGTTCATCTTACCTGCTTATTTCATTGTATTAGACATGGAGGAATGCCCTATCCCATTACCCTTGCCCATCATATTAAGGAGACCCTTCATGAGAACTACCAACACTAAGATTTGTGTGGAAAAGGGTATAGTGAGTATGAAAATCAATGGTGAAAAAATAGAGTTTAAAATATTTGATGCAATGAAACTTCATTGAGATGACTTGGAATGCTTTAATGTATGTATGATACAAAACTTTGTTGAGCAAGCTTTTCAGGTCCAACACATTGATCCATTGGAGACTACCATCACCTATAGCTTCACGGAGGTGGAGATTGAGCAAGAACCTGAAGATGTTACTGATGACATCATCACAACTGTGTAACTCCTTGAGACCTCTCCAAAACACTCTAGTAATTATACTCCTCCATTTGAAGCTCTCATACCTACTAATGCTACTCTTCTGCCTTCTATTGTCCAGGCACCAACATTGGAACTAAAGCAGCTACCCGAGCATTTAATATATGCCTATTTGGGAGAAAAGAAGACTTTACTTGTGATTGTAGCTTCTAACTTAAGTAGTGGAGAAGAAGAAAAGTTGTTAAGAGTTCCTAAGGAGCATAGATCTGCCATTGGGTGGACCATTGCTGACATTAAGGGGATAAGTCTAGCAAAATGCATGCATAGTATCTACCTTGAAGAAGAAGCAAGGCCCACTTGAGATGCTCAAAGAAGACTTAACCCACACATGAATGAGGTAGTGAAGGCCGAGGTATTAAAGCTACTAGATGTTGGCATCATCTATCCTATATCGGATAGCAAATGGGTGAGCCCGGTCCAAGTTATTCCTAAAAAGAATGGGATTACCATTGTAAAAAATGAAAATGAGGAGCTCATACCTATGAGAAAAACAACTGGTTGGAGAGTATATATTGATTACCGAAAACTGAACAAGGTAACCAGAAAAAATCATTTCCCCTTGCCATTCATTGATCAAATGTTGGAGAGATTAGCCGGTCACAGCTATTACTGCTTCTTGGATGGGTATAGTGGGTACAACCAAATTGAAGATCAAGAAAAAACTACCTTCACATGTCCTTTCGGTACATTTGCTTATCGAAGAATGCCATTCGGATTATGCAATGCAACAGCCACTTTTCAAAGATGTATGATGAGCATATTTTCTAATATGGTAGAAAAGTACATTGAGGTATTCATGGATGATTTTAGTGTCTTTGGCTCCACTTTTGATGAATACCTAAATCATTTAGAGAATGTCCTAAAGAGATGTGAAGAGAGCAACTTAGTATTAAATTGGGAGAAATGTCACTTCATGGTTCAGTAAGGTATTGTGTTGGGTCACTCCATCTCAAACAGAGGTATTGAGGTAGACAAGGCTAAGATAGACATCATTGCAAAGCTACCTCCCCCTCTCATAGTTAAAGGCATTAGAAGTTTCCTTAGACATGCTGGTTTCTATGGAAGATTCATCAAGGATTTCTCAAAATCTCGAGACCTCTTTGTGCATTGTTGGCTAAAGATACCAAGTTTGAATGGAATAATGACTGTATGCAAGCTTTCAACATATTGAAGAATGTTCTCACATCTGCCCCGATAATGATGACACCAGATTGGAATCTCCCTTTCTAATTAATGTGTGATGCCAGTGACTTCGCCTTGGGAGCTGTCTTAGGTCAAAGAATCAATAAAGTACCTCATGCTATTTACTATGCTTCTAGAACTTTAAATGATGCTCAGCTTAACTATTCTACTATTGAAAAAGAATTGTTGGCTATTATTTTTGCTTTAGAGAAGTTTAGATCATATCTTATTGATTCTAAAGTTATTGTATTCACTGACCATGCTACTTTGAGATATTTGTTTTCTAAGAAAGATGCAAAACCTAGGCTAATCAGATGGGTATTCCTATTACAAGAGTTTAATTTGGAAATCAAAGACAAGAAAGGCAGCGAGAATGTAGTTGCAGATCATTTGTCAAGGTTACCCTATGAGAATGATGATAACGAGTTGCCTTTGAATGAGAACTTCCCTGATGAACAACTGTTCGCACTAGAGGTAAAACTTCCATGGTACGCTGACATAGTAAATTATCTAACTGCTAAAGTTTTTCCCCCAGGCATGACCACTCAAGAAAAGAAACAGCTGATATCTCTGTCAAGACACTACTATTGGGATGATCTTTACCTTTTCAAAGTCTGCCCCGATCAAATCATCAGGCGATGTATCCTAGAAGATGAGCACTTGAATTTATTACAACACTGCCACCAGTTTGCTTATGGAGGACATTTTGGGGCAAAACGAACAGCTCTTAAGGTACTACAATCTGGTTTTTATTGGCCTAATCTGTTTAAAGATGCTTTCTCCTTTTACAGCTCATGTGATAGGTGCCAGCGGATAGGTAACATCTCTTCCCGAAATCAGATGCCTCTACAGAATATTTATGTAGTAGAACTTTTTGATGTATGGGGCATTGATTTCATGAGATCCTTTCCTAACTCCTTTGGTTATTTATATATTCTTGTGGGTGTGGATTATGTGTCCAAATGGGTCGAGGCTATCCCCTCAAAAACTAATGATCACAGAGTAGTTGTAAAGTTTCTACAGGCTAACTTCTTTACGCTGTTTAGGACTCCAAGAGCAATCATCAGTGATGGGGGCAGCCACTTTCATCATCGCTCGTTTGCTGAACTACTCCAGAAATATGGGATCACTCATAGAGTTGGCACTCCATATCATCCTCAAACCAGTGGCCAAGTGGAGATAAGCAACAGAGAGATCAAGGGAATCTTAGAAAATATAGTGAAGCCTAATCGAAAGGATTGGTCTCTACGCCTAAATGACGCTCTATGGGCATACTGGACAGCTTATAAGACTCCAATTGGCATGTCTCCCTACCGCCTAGTCTTTGGAAAAACGTGTCATCTCCCAGTGGAATTAGAACATCGAGCATATTGGGCCATAAAGCAGTTCAACTTCGACATGAAACAAGCTAGTGAGAAAAGGAAGCTGCATCTAAATGAACTTGAAGAATTGAGATATGACGCCTATGAGAATGCCAAGTTGTAGAAGAACGGACAAAAGCCTATCATGACAAACTACTAGTACGAAAGGAGTTCCACGTAGGACAAAAAGTGTTGCTATATGACTCACGATTAAGACTGTTCCCAGGCAAGCTCAAGTCCAGATGGTACGGTCCGTACATGGTCACCAAGGTCTTCTCTCATGGTGCATTAGAAGTTTGTGGCCCCAACGTAAATTAGCCTTTTACAATAAATGGATACAGAGCCAAGCCTTACCTCGATATTAATTTTCCTCCAAAAGATGAAGACTTGGCACTTAAATCAGTACAGTATACAGCTGAAACAAAAGCACTGGAGCCACAAGAGGTGGACTCTAAGTGCTTCATTCCAACCAACTAGCACTATAGCACGAGAGTGCTTGAGCAAGTTCATTTTGATTACCCATACAGCTCAAGCATCTCTACGGAGGTTAGTGGTACTGAGACCACTAACACATGGTAAGGATGTATTGTTCCAAATTTATCATTTGTCAGCTGCGGTAAGTTTTACTTTTATCTATGCACACTGTTTGCGATTGAGCGCACAATTCAGTGTGCTCGAGCGCAAGAGTGCGATTGAGCGTAATCCAATTGCGATTGAGTGCACTTGTGGCAGACAGTCTCGTGATAAACAATTCACTCACTCACTCACCCTTTATTTCACTCAGCTCACTCACTCGCACTCTGCCCTCACTCCCACTCTCTCACCTTTAGCAGCTCTACATTCACAAACCATCCTCATCTCGCTCAGCTAAATCAGAATCACAAACACATTTCTCCTATTCATTTCCCTCTCTCTCTCTCTCTCTATATCTCATATTCTCCCCATTTTCCATTTACGTCACACTCACACGGTAGGACCATTACCAATTTTCTATAACTTATGTACACACTATCACACAAGTTGTTTAATTTATGTTTTTCCTCTTATATTATGCATATCTTGGGTGATTGATTGTGTATGTTCTTGTTACAGGGGGTTGGACTCACGGTCGTGTCATTTTTACAGCTCTCATTTTTTCATTGCATACCAACTGTTCGAGGAAAAACCTGACCGTGTGCGATCGAGCGCATGGTAGTTGTGATCGAGCGTATATCCCAGTGTGTGATCGAGTGCACCCATTCAAGATCGATCGCAAATTTGGCAGAAGTGAGTATCAGCATGTCCAAACCATCTGCTTCCACCTCCCATGCTTCAAGCAGTCGTGCCTCGTCATCCCGGCCTAGCATCGAGCAGCGATAGCTATTATTCGAGACCACCTTCGCCATTGATGACATATTCAAGCACATGGACGCCACTCAATGGGCCGTCCAAGCATTTAGACATCGAGGGTTGAAGAGGCTTTTTAAGCCAGCTTACTCGACTGCTTACACCCAGCTCATAGTCCAGTTCTATGCAAGCCTATCCTTTGACTGCAGCAGACCGGGAGTACTGACTTTTTCAGTCCAGGGTGCACCCGTAGAAGTGACTAGTGCCGGCATTGCCGCTGCTCTTCATTGCTTTGACGAGTCCCCTCCGGAGGACACCAATATCGAGGAGCAGCCGGAGTTCTTTGCCCTGACTGAGATTATTGAGGATATGTGCGCTGGTCAGTACATCGACAAAAACAATAACGCAGCCAATCGGTCAAAGTTGCCTCCATGACTTTGGCTTGTCGACACTATCCTTCAGCGCAATGCGTGTCCATTGGGGCACAAGACACAGCGGCGAGACCAGTTTCTACAGACCTTATATGCCTTTCACAGAGGTCACAGGTACTCTATCCTGGCTATTATATGGAGCCAGTTACATAAATTATGGGATCACGTCCATGGCTGTCAGACCACCACAACCAATGCATAGGGCCTCCCTTTCCCATTCCTACTCCCCTACATACTCAAGAAGAAAGGGATTAAGGGGACCACCCGCGATAGACCAGTGCGAGAGTATCCCTTCTTCGGGAAGGCTCAGTGGACACATAGCCTCTCGCACATGCCTCGAGGACTCCCAACACCTGCTCCTGCAGCTGAGAGAGTCGAGGAGGATCGTATGGAGACCGAGACCCCTGTAGTTAGCCCAGTACGAGCGGAGGACCATCCGGGCATGGGACCCACAGAGTCCTAGCACTTTCTAGCTAAGCTGTTGATGAGAGTCATAAAATGAATCTAAACAATACTTAATTGTTAGCATTTTAGAGTTGATTAAGGTTGTAATTACACTTTTATACCTTAATAACTCTAAAGTGTTATTCTTGAATCGTTGACTTATTTCGGTGCATTTTCAAGTACTTTAAGCTCAAAAGAGAAGGAAAAGTTATCATTTCTTAAAGCACAAAGACTCGAGGCATACTGGAGTGAAGGAATACTTCCGTAAGGACAAGATAGAAGGCTTAAAAGAGTAACAGCTGCTGTCCGCATTGGAAAGGAGTTTCACTAAATTGCGAGAATTGCCCGTACAGATCAATCATCTTTGAAAATTAAACTGTATTGACACAAGAATAACCAGGAGATGAGCCATATATTCTTAGAAAGATCCAGAAGTCTATTTTCTGGAGAATTTAATGGTTCATCAAAAGGATTTTTCTAGAGAAAGTTATGGCAGTTTTAGTAGACAAAGGTCAGGCTGTGCGAGATTTCAGCGTGATTTTGGGCTTAAATCCCACATCCCACATCGGTTGGAAAACGCATTTCTATATCCCACATCCCACATCGGATGGGAGACACATTGCACTCTTGGTATTTTCCTATATAAGACCCACTCCACTTTAGCTTTGAGCATCAATCGGAGCTCATCTGAAATCATCAGAGAGTGACTCCAGAGGGCCTTTAGGAGCAATCCAGAGGGCCTTTAGGAGCAATCCGAAAGTATAAATTTGGAGGACAAACTGAGGATGATCGTTAAGAGGCCAGAGGTAACTCAAGGAAGCATGAGCCCCATGGCTGGCTAGTCTCCAAGCAAGACGAAGGGATGAATCCCTAGGTGTAGTTGTTCTTATTTTTCTTTATTTGATTCGGTTGTAGTTGGATACTATTTTCGTTAAACATTGTCATGTTTATTCTTAATTTAATTAGTAGATTTATTATTACTCCGGTGATTGCATGCTTCTTTTCCATATAAGTTCAGTCATGCTTTTCTTATGTGTAGCTGTTTGAGTGTGATTGAGTCTGGTAGATCTCTTTTATAGATTTGTCCATTGTTGCGGTATTTTCGTTTAGATATATCGTCGTCTTTTGATAATTTATAAGTTAGGTCATGTGTGTTTGAAAGTAAATAAGATTTCATAACAATTACATTAGGATTTATAAATGCGTTTTAATCGAATATTTTTCGATTGCCTGTTTGGAATGTGAAACTTGCAATCGAGATAAAAACAACTGAATAAAGTTAGGATTAGGGCAACGAACCTAGGGAGGATTTCTGGAACCTTGTCGTTTCTTTATTATTATTCAATCATTAACATAATTTTCATAAAATCAACAATTCAGATTCTTTCAATCAATCTTTTATCGTTTGTGTTCAAGTTTACACCTTCTTCTGTAATTAACTTGTTTCCCTGTGGAATCGACACCCCAAAGCTGTACTACAAATAACCGCGTTATACTTTGGGTGTAATCAGCTGTCCTCCTTCCGAGCTTAGCATTTTGAACAAATAAGGCCAATAATTAAGTTTTGAACCTAGATCACTTCCTTTTAGGCATTTAAGGATTCACAAGTTTGACCTAAGCAATCACGAGCACATTAGCACATAATTGTGTGGGGTATGACATGTAATTTTGATTCGTATGTTTCTTTTGCTTGACTGTGAACCAAATGACCTATTAGATTAACATTTTGGCATAAGAAAATAAATTTAAAAAAATGTTCCTGATGATCAATAAAAAGAACTTTTCACTGAGTAACTGGTCATCTTGCCTCAGTAAGCAGTGAGTGTCACGTCAAAAGGTGAAAATTCTGATTAGAATATTGAGACCAGTTAGTTTCATAGCCTTTTTGACTCGAGTTAGTAAGTCTTTAGGGGTGTCTTTACACCTAATGCCCAAAAACCATCTGGTTTGGGAGTCATTGGCTAAACGCTTGTTATATAAGTCAAATAGAAAGCTTGAGGGAACTAACTTAGCAAAAATATTGCAAACAAAAGAAAAGAAGAAAATTTATGCCATCTTTGTTGATTCTAATAGGAAATTTGGTGAATCTTGAGACATCAAAACACACACGTTAGAATTATTTGGAAACCTAATCTTTTATATGCTAGTTCACCACACACCAAAGTCGAACTTGTGATGTCTTAAATTGCCTCATGAAAGTGATTTGCGTTCAAAACTCTTATTCATTGCAAAAATATGTTTATATTCGTTAAGCTTGCTTATGAATGCGCATCATAGTTTTGTGTTAAGACTTAAAATTTTGTGGACACTATGAACATTGGATCTATATGTGTGTTGTTATTTTTCATTTTAGTTTTGTTTCGTATTGCTAAGGGACTAGCAATATGTAAGTTTGGGGATGTGATAGGTGCTTAAATATTCATATTTAAGCCCCCTTTACATTTGTTAGGTCCTTAGTTATGTTAATTTAATCCATTTTACTTCATTTTTGTGTTTCACATGTGTTTATAGGGTCTTGGAAGAAAAAGAAACAATTTTGGGCCTAAAGGAAGAAAACTGGAAATCATGGAGCAGTTTCTGGTCAAAGTGCGATCGTGCGCACGCAAGAAGGATCGAGTGCAGCACTTGCGATTGAGCGCAGCACTTGCAATCGAGTGCAGGGCGCATGTGATCGAGCGCACATGTACAGGCGTGAACAGTAAAGCGGCAGAACCAGTTTTGGAAATTAAGTAGGTTTTTGCATTTTTGGAAATTAAGGTTTCCAGAACCCTCTAGGACTATTCAAGCCCTATAAATACACCTGTAAACACACACAACAAATCATCCGATCTTAGATCCTCTCTTAGATCACTTCTTTTATCTTTTACTTGGAGTTGTAAGCTTTGGGAGAAAATTGACGCCTCTTCTCTCGGGTTTATTCTTCTCTTTATGTTTAGTTTATATATGATGTTTATCTTAGACAGCATGTGTAACTAACTTTCTTATAGGGCTCGATTGAAGCCCTAGTTATGCTTTCTCATAAATTTATTCATTGATAAAATCTTTGCCAATAGCCTTTATTATGTTGCTTAACTTGATTAATGTCTGTGCTTATTTAAATTCCTCATATGTATGTGTATGGCCAACGTATGCATGTGATATGGATTGGTTAGTTAGATTAATTTGGATGACCTAGTCTTAGGTCTAACATTAGTAACAAAAGATATCCACACCGGATTCTTGGATTAATCAACATGGGAATCCGGGAGTAGATACCATGCCCTAGGTCTCATGTGGTTTTCGATTTTCATAAATCTTATGCTTTCTTAAGGAACAACTCACGCAGATACCATGTTGAATCCCTTAAGGAAGAAAAGAGTTAGAGTGGATACCATGCCTAACTCGTTGCTTAGGGAAATCAATAGCTTAAGGAGTAGATACCATGCCCTTAGGTTGGCGACCATTAGGTATACATGATAAGGCTAGTGCACTGATACATTATACAATTGGGAAAGTATGACTAGTGGTGGATATCAAAGCCCTATGTCTTTATTATTATCAAATCACATTCAACAGTTATTTATTTCTTTTTACTTTGAAGAAACTAAATTCTAAAACCGAACTTTACCAATCCCTGTGGAGATGATCTTGCTTTCGCACACTATACTACACCGTTGACCTTGTGCACTTGCAAGTAAAACAAGTTCAATTATTTGCTTATTTATTTAGGTAGATAATTGCACAACAGGAGGCAGCGCCCCCGAAACTTTTAAGCCATGTACATGAGTTGGGCTTGGTTTTTTGCTTGGCAGTTTGGGCTTGAGCCCATGAAGAGCCATAGTTCTGCAGCAAAACGAAAACCTAATTAGACCCTAATTTGGACGTCTTAAGTTGTATGTAAATACTCTTTATGTACTGAGCATAAATTGTAACAAAGATATTTGTGAGGTTGATAATAAGAAACTTCTGGCATGACGTAGCCCTATTCTTCGGTGAACCTAGGTAAATCTTGTCCTCTTTTTCTTTTTGTTTATAATTCATGTGATTGACAAGTCTTGAATATTTTAATTGGTATCAGAGCCTTGTGTTTGAGGATTAATGACCAGAGATGTCGATTAGATCATGGATTGAAATCGAGAAGTTCAGAGGGAAGAGCTTCGAGTTATAGAAACTGAAGATGAATGATGTACTCATTGATAGGGATCTATGGACGGTGGTAGTTGATGAGATACTGAAAAGTACGGCGTTCACAGCAGAGGCGTCACCGGTGGTGGTTCGATATCATCTTCAGTGACCATCACGGAGTGGGAGAAGCTCGATCAGAAGGAACAAAATCTGATTCGGCTGTGCCTAGCCGATTCTATCCTGATAAATGTTTATGGAGAGAAGACTGTAAAAGATCTCTGGAAGAATATGGAAAGCCTTTATCAGAGTGAACCTCTCGTAAACAAACCCTTTTTGCGGAACTATTATGATGATGATACTGGTGACTTAAATATGGCATCCTGTTTGGCTCAATCAGATAAGAGTGTTTGGATAATTGACACAGTAACATCTTTTCACATGACACCTCACATGGACTGGTTTCATGGATATGAAACCTTTGATGGGGGAAATGTTTTATTGGGAGATAACTCTCCTGTGAAAATTATTTGTCATGGGAAAGTAAAATTGAGGATGAATGATGGGACAGTCAAAACACTTCCAAGTGTGATGTTGGGAAACCACCTTGGATGATGCCTAAGAGGTGATCTTCCAAACACCCAAGTCTAGAGTGACTTGTATAAAGAAAAGAGACAACAACCAATCAAAACAAGAAAGAAAAGAACATAAGCAATTTGTTGCCTACATCCCCGTGAGCTCCTTCGAGCTATCTACACTATCTTATCAATAGAGTTCTTTACAATCAGCAACACCTCTCCAATAACTCACAGGTTCTTGAAGAACAAAAGAAGAAGAAGTAAAAGAAAGTGATAAGAACTAACCCTGGAATTTCTCCCAAGAAATTCCACTTACAAGCCCTTGAATACCCATTCTATTCTACTCCCTCTTTCTAAACAACTAGCCTTTACAATAAGTCTATCTTGTTTTGTGTCTTTGCACTCTTACAATTGATCTCACTTTCAATCACAAGTTATTCCTCACACTTACGGAGATTGAAGCTAGGTGACCCTTTATATAGTGCACCAACTTCTTAACCAATCTTGAGGGTTAATATCCACCCTTAGATCTTGAGGACCAATCAACCATAACCCTCAATCAATTCTAGGTGATTTGATCATGCCTCACGCATCATTTAAAATGCTGAAACAAAAGCATCAAGTGTGCCTCGTGCTGAGGCTTGGATCAGGGCGTGCTGAGGCTTGGTGCTTTGTGCTGAGGCTTGGATCAAGCTAAGCCGCGGCGTGGACCAGGGCACCCTCTTCATCCTTTCTGGACACTGTGGCATGGGGGAGACTGAACCTCGATGCACACCTCCTTCGGGACTCCTCATTTACTAAGCGTCGTACCTTGGAATAAGCTAGACCACGGCGCACACTAGTGTGCACTTGATGCTGATCTTTCTTTGTTTAAACCTTAGACAAACACCAATAATCTCTGCCTTTGTCTAGGCGTTTAAACCCAAACCCATTGTGCAGAGAACTCAGTATCCAAATTCATCTTGAGTCACCATATCAATCGACTCTAATCCTAAGAAGTCCAAGGCAATGATTGAACTTGCTTAGAGGTAGAACTTTGGTACCTAATTTCGTAGGGTTTTCTTCTGTGGCCACCTTGTCCACATGAATGCATCATTCCGTAATATTTTCCTGAATGAAATGGTACTGAACATCCATATGCTTTTTCCTCTCTTTGAACACCAGATTCTTGCATAAATGCAATGCACTTTGGCTATCTAAATACACCAGAACCTGCTCCTCTAGTACCTTCAACTCTTCCAGCAACCCTTTGGACCACATAACCTCCTTGATGGCTTCTGTAGCCGTTATCTACTCAGCCTCAGTTGTTGAGGGTGCTACCACCAGCTACAACTGAGCCTTCCAACTTACACAACATCTGTTTAAGTTGAAGAAGTAGGAAGTAATCGATCTTCTCTTATCCCGGTCTGCTCCATGGTCTGAATCAGCATAACCCTCAAGACAGATGGACTTACCATAAATCAACCCCACATCTGGGCTTCCCTTCAAGTACCTCAGCAACAACTTCATCCCAAGCCATGCTCCTTTCCGAGATTACTTATAAACCTACTGAGAACACTTATTGCATAAGCAATATTAGGTCTAGTGGTTACCATGGTGAACATTACAGATCCAATCGCACTAGAGCAAGGGACTTTTTCCATTTCCTTATTCTCCTTATCCGATCTTGGACATTGATCGCTGGAGAACTCGAAATGACCAACAAGAGGAACCTTCACTGGTTTGCTATCTTCCATAGAGAACTTAGATATCATCTTCTCTATGTAGGAAGTTTGAGAGATCTTCAATCTATTTCTCTCCCTTTCCCAGATTATATACATCCCAAGGATTTTCTGTGCATGACTAAGATCCTTCATCTCAAACTCCTCACTGAGTTGAGCCTACAATTTTCTATCCTATCCATGCTACTCCCAACCAGCAACATATCATCAACATAGATGAGGATGATCACCACTTCCTCCACCTTGTGCCCCTTGTAATACAACCACGAATCATAGTAGCTCCTCATGAAACCCAAGCTGGTTACAAAAGAATCAAACCTCTTAATCCATTGCCGAGGTGATTGCTTCAGGCTATATAGAGATTTCTTCAGTTGGCACACCAAATCTCCCTGCCTTCCTTCCTCATAGCCTTCGGGTTGCCTCATGTAAATGGTCTCATCAAGCTCTCTATGTAAGAACGTTGTCTTCACATCCATTTGCTCAATTTCCCAATTGAATTGGACCACCATTGCTAGCACTATCCTTATCGTCTTGTATTTCACAACTGGTGAGAATATTTCGGTGAAATCTATGCCTTTCTTTTGTGTGAACCTCTTCGTCACTAGTCTAGCTTTATACTGGACTTCATCCCCTAGAGTGTTCCTTTCTTTGATCTTGTAGATCCATCTACAATCCACAACTCTCTGTTTTTCTAGTTTGGGCACCAATTCCCAAGAGTTATTATTCCTCAAAGAATCCATTTCTTCCTCCATAGCTAGCTGCCACTTTGACTACTTCTTACATTCCATGGCATCCATGTAAGTTTCTGGTTCAACCTCTCCTTCTGTCTAAGGAGCTACTACATAAGCATCCACAAAACCATATCTCAAAGGTGGTTTAACCACCCTCCTTTCTCGGTCCCTTGTGAGTTGATAGTCATTCAGACTTGCTACATCATCCTCTTCCAGTTCAGCCTTCTCTTGAGTATCTTGAGCTTGGCCTTCATAAATGGGCTCTACCTGGTTTGAACCCTTTTGCCTCATTTGCTCTACCTGAACAGAATTCTCCCTTATGCTATGCTTCACAAATTCCGGACTGGTTTGCTCAGTACCCCCTGCAGGGTTAGTTTTTTGCAAGTAGGGAAATAATATTTCATTAGAAATAACATCCCTACTTATTATGAGTTTCATTCCTTTTTGTTCTAAGGACTACAACCTATATCCCTTAACCCCATCACCATACTGTAGAAACATACATTTTCTAGATCTTGGGCTAAGTTTATCATCCTTTTGATGTGCAAATGCAGCACATCCAAAAGTCTTAAGTTTGCTTAATTCAAGGGGTTTTCCACTCTACATCTACATGGGAGTCTTAAGGTCTGAAGCCCTAGAGGGTGATCTATTAACCAAATATGCAGCTGTAGACATAGCTTCTCCCAAAAAATATTTTGGTAAATCGGACCCAATTAATATGCACCTAACCTTTTCCATAACGGTTATATTCATCCTCTCAGCAACTCCATTTTGCTGAGGAGTTTTCACAACCATTCTATGTTTTAAAATGCCATTCAATTCATAGAATTTATCAAAATCCTTATTAAAAAATTCTAAGCCATTATCGGTTCTTAACACCTTAACTACCCTGCTCGTTTGAGTCTCCAGCAACCATTTCCACACCATAAATTTATTCAAAGCATCCGATTTATTTTTAAGCAAATAAACCCAAACCATTCTTGAATAATCATCAATTAAAAACAAAAAGTTACGATTATCTCCCTGTGTTGGTGTCTATACTGGTCCCCAAAGATCTGCATGGATGTAGTCAAAAATCCTCTTGGACTTGTGCACTCCGGTGTTAAAGCTGACCCGATGTTGCTTCGCAAGAATGCAACTTTCGCAGAAATCAAGTTTCTCTATCTTGTCACCACCAAGTAAACATCATTGCTGAGAACTTGCAGGCCATTTTCGCTCATATATCCCAAGTGAGTGTGCCAAAGGGCTGCCTTATCCATCTCAGCCGTCAAGCTTGCTGCTTGATCCTTGATTTTTGTCTCTCCGATCATCTCATAGAGACCTTCTTTGATTGCTACTTTGATCACTATTAAAGATCCCTTGGTTACCTTGATATTTCCTCCATCAGCTTTGTATGTATACCCCATGGAATCCAGCTGCCCCAATGAGATCAAATTCCTCCTCAAATCCGAGAGATACCTCACATTCTGCAGTAGTCTTGTGACACCATTAAACATCCTCAATTGGATGTCTCCTATCCCCCTCACTTGACAAGAAGTGTCATTACCCAAGAAAACTGTTCCATCATTGATTTCATTGAAATTCTTGAACCAATCCTTGTGAGGGCACATGTGATAAGTGCACCCGGAATCTAGGATCCATTTCTCACAACCTTACAATCTTTTGCTCCTTAAGCTTATTATACTCTTCCACAGGAAAACAATCGTGAGTTAATACTGCCCAAACAAAATCACCAACATCAAAAAGTACCTGACGACGGTGACTGTCACCCTGAACCTTGCACTTGGTATTACTCTCGTGAATGGCCAGCTTCACCTGCTCATGGATACCACGAAGATATTCTGCCATCTCATTTGCCTTGTGACTCAAATGACCCACACGTGGAATAGGGGCTAAGTCAAGCAACCCGAATGGATTCTAACCATAGACAATCTCAAATGGGCTCATTCCCGTGGTTATGTTTTTCGACCTGTTATAGGCAAATTCTGCTTGAGGGAACAGCAAATCCCACTTCTTCGGTTTAGTTCCTGCCAAGCTCCTCAAAAGGTTCCCCAAACTCTAGTTCACCACCTCGGTCTGACCATCTGTGTAGGGATGGTAGGCGCTGCTAAAATTCAATTTCGTCCCCAGTTTCTCCCATAAACTCTTCTAAAACTGACTCATGAACTTGGTGTCACGATCTGAAGTAATGGATCGGGGAACACCATGTAAACGCACAATCTCCCTGAAGTAAAGATGGGCGATCCGGGCAGCATCCATTGTTTTCCTGCAAGCTACAAAATGGGCCATCTTGGAAAACCTATCAACCGAAACCAAAATAGAATCCAAGGCCCGTTGGGTACGGGTTAAGCCCAACACAAAGTCCATACTAACATCAAACCAAGGGGCTTCAGGTACAGGTAAAGATGTGTACAGGCCCGTATTAGTGAGAACTCCCTTAGACCGCTGACACACATAACAATGCTCCACATAATGAGCCACATCACTGGTCAATTTAGGCCAATAATAGTTAGAAGAGATCAAAGCCAACGTCTTATCTCGCCCAAAATGACCTCGTTATGAAGTTCACTAATAATCTGCTGTCTTAGTGAATAATCTGGAACGCACAACTGTAATCCACGAAACAGATAACCATTAAACAAAATAAAATCATGTCATTGACCATCAGTTACCTCCTGAATTATCCTCCCAAAGGAAGGATATGTGATGAGTCTAAAATATTGCATATTTTAGACCCTTAACTTATATTTGTTATGCTCTTAGTTAGTATTATTTTACTCTATTTTACGTTTTTCTTGTGTTTTGTGTGTTTTTACAGCTTTGTGGAGAAAGTGCAGCATTTCAGGTTGATTTGAAGCTTCTGGAGACATTGCGCTCGATCGCAACAGACATGCGATCGAGCGCACCAGCGCTCGAGCGCACCTGCCTTTGAACGAGCGCAAGGTCAACATCCCACATCGAAATATTTGAAGATCAGTGCATCTGCGATCGATCGCAACAGACATGCGATCGAGCGCACATGAGATCGTGCGCACAAGACATGCGATCGATCGTACCTGCGATCGATCGCACCACACTGCGATCGAGCGCACACGGGCCTGTATCCCACATCGTTTCTGCAACCTGTTTTACTCCGGGTCTTCCCCTATATAAACACCATCTGGCTTCATAATCCAATGTACAATTCCTGAGCCACTTTGGTGTTTACCGGTGGACTTCCGCCAGCATTCTGGTGGATCCCGAAGGCATTGCTACCACGAGGGGAAGCGCCGCCCGGCAGCGAGTGGAATTTCTCCCATGTAAAGTTGTTTATTTATTTCTTTATATTCAGTTGTTTTAGTTTAAATGTTTAGCACTTTTTATTATAGTTTTATAATTATGAGTGGCTAGACTCTTCAGCTAAGGTTGAAGATGAAGCCCCGCCGTTGTTTGGCGTAGTAGTTCAGATTTGCTTGTACAAATCTGACAATTTTTAGTATAAATGTTCTATCAATTATTTGAGTTCATCTTATAATTGATTGAGTTTAAATTGTCTGTTGGATTTTCTTTGTGTTTCATCTGATGGATACATTGAATGCTTTTCGATTAAATTGGATTCCCTTTGTGATTTGTTGAGAGCGGATACATCGGGTGCTTTTGGTTTAGTTGGGATATTCTTTGTTTTTTGTCTTATAGTTGGATTCATTGAATGTTTTGATAGGCTATATTTTTAGAACATGTATGCTTAACTTCGGTGGGGTGGATTCGGAAACCTTAGTGCTTTTTATTATTAGTTTTAAAATCAATTTAATTTATTTTTAATTTATTTTACAAATTATCATTCAACATTCGGAACTAGGTTAAGATAGAGTTAGTTTAGATTAAAAATTATATTTTCACAACGCAATTCCCTGTGGATTCGACCTCGCACTTGCACACGCTATACTGCAAACGACTCGTGCGCTTGCGAGTAAATTAAAACTCACAACAAGTTTTTGGCGCCGTTGCCGGGGAATTGTTTTGTTTGTGAAAATTTTTAGTCTGAATTGATTTTATTTTTCTACTAGTTAATTTAATTTAAAAAATAAAAAAAATAAAAAAAAATAAAAAAAATAAAAAAAAATTGAGTTTTGTATTTGCTTTATTCTGTTGCTTCTGCTGGTTAATATCTCATTATTTTTCTGTTAGTGTATGCTTGGTCGGAGATCCTTGAACTTAGATTTGACACATTTAGATTCCGACTTAGAAAGAACTCTTAGAAGGCAGAAAAGAGCGCTAGTTGAGAGAGAGACAGTTGAGATGGCAGAGAATTATAGGAATGCAAATCATCCTGAACATGTAGAGCAACCTAGAGCTTGGAACGTGGACTCCACTACATCCCTTAGGGACTTGTTCGCACCCGTTGCGACTAACTCATCCTCTTGCATAGTGTTGCCACCGACCAATGCCACCCACTTTGACTTGAAGCCACATGTCATCCAACTCTTACCCTCATTCTATGGCTTAGATCTTGAAAATCCTTATAGCCATGTGAAGAAGTTCAAAGACATTTGTGCCACATTCAAATTCCAGAACTTCTCTGAAGAGTCAGTCCATCTTCGACTCTTCCCTTTTTCTCTTCACGATAGAGCTAGGGCGTGGTTGGATTCCAACACGCCCGGGTCTATTACATCTTGGGAAAACCTGCTTAGCAAATTTTATCATAAGTTTTTCCCAATGTCTAGAGTGAATGAGTGCCGAAAGGAGATCAGCTCTTTCACTCAGGATGAGGATGAAAAATTTTCTGAGGGTTGGGAGCGCTTTAAAGAGTTACTGATCAGATGCCCTCCACATGGATATGAGAAGTGGAGACTCGTTCAATTCTTCTACCAAGGGTTGACTCAACCCAACCGTAGCATGATCGAGTCTATGAATGGGGGGGCATTCTTGAGTCTAACAGGAGACGAAGCATATATGGCGTTGGACAAGTTGTCCGACAACTCGCAGCAGTGGGATTTTTCAAGCTGTCGAGATAAGTCCATTCGTGCTCCTAAGAAGGGAGGCATCTATGGGGTCAGAGAGGACGCCGATTTGAGGATAAAGTTAGATGCCCTCACTAAAAAGATTGACGCTCTCACTGTGAGCCAATCCATCAATGCTGCCAACACATTCAATGTTGAAAGCTGTTCCATCTGTGCTAGTCCCATGCATCTAGCACAGAATTGCCCATCAATGCCGGCTTGTGCCGAGTATCCTCTGGAACAAGTAAATGCTTTCAATGACTTTCGAAGGCAGTCAAATGGATCGTACTCCGAGACGTACAATCCAGGGTGGCGGAACCACCCAAATTTTTCATGGAGGCAGAACCAACCGATGAATCTGGGAGGAGCCCCTTATCATGCTCAAAATCAATATCCTCCCGGATTTGCCCCACAAATTCCTAATCATGGTCGTTCTGCCCATCCAGCACCTTCACCTGCTTACCATGCACCCACTCAAACACCAGCGCCAGTTTCACAGTCGCTAGAGGACACCCTTAAGGAGTTCATGAAGGAGACTAGCCAAAATATGAGTGATGTGAGGAGTGCAACAGTGGTAAACACCCAAGCAATTGCCAAGCTGGAGAGTCAAATAGGGCAAATTGCAAGTCACTTAGGTGAGAGAGAGAAGGGAAAGTTCCCCAGTCAGCCCGTGCAAAACCCAAAAGGACAATTTATGGTTGAGAGTTCATCAACTCCTATGCACGGGGCGGAACAAGTACAGTCGATTGTCACACTGAGGTCTGGGAGACAAGTGGACAATCGAGTGGAAGAGAGCCCTGCTATGCAGCAAGGGCAAAGGAGTGGCAACACAGAGAAGAGAGATGCTGAGCCATCTATAGCCACACCTACTGAGAAAGACCCTCCTAGGTCGTTTATACCTAGAGCGCCCTACCCCGAGAGATTACAGGCGCCCAAGAAAGGAGGGAAGTATGAGGAAATTCTGGAGGTATTCAAGCAAGTCCAAATCAATATCCCATTTTTGGATGCCATCCATCAAATGCCATCATATGCCAAGTTTCTAAAGGACTTGGTCACTATCAAAAGGAGGACGAATGTCCCAAAAAAGGCATTTTTGACCGAGCAGGTCAGCTCAATCCTTCAGTGCAAGCTACCCATCAAGTATAAGGACCCGGGGTGTCCTACCATCTCTTGCACGATAGGAGTCAGCCACATTGAGAGGGCTCTCTTGGATCTAGGGGCGAGTGTGAATCTTCTACCCTACTCAGTCTATTTACAATTGGGGTTAGGAGAATTGAAGCCCACATCCACTACGCTTCAATTGGCTGACAGGTCAGTGAAAAGACCACGGGGAATAGTTGAGGACGTTTTGATAAAAGTGGATAAGTTCTATTTCCCCGTGGATTTTATTGTGCTTGACACAGAGCCGGTTCAGAATATAGGGATTCAAATACCGGTTATTCTAGGGCGACCATTCTTAGCCACGGCTAACGCCCTGATAAATTGTAGGACAGGGGTGATGAAGATCTCCTTCGGAAATATGACAGTGGAGTTGAATATTTTTGATATCACTAGGCAACCACATGAATATGATGAAGTGAGAAATGTATGCTTGATAGAGGAGATTCTTGAGGAGACTGTGAATGAATCAAGCACTGAGGACCCCCTGGAGGCATGTTTTGCTCAATTTGGAGAGGATTTGGATTTAGATAAATTACTTGAGCAAGCAAATGCCATTTTGGAGTCTCCTCCTCGGGAGAGCAGTAAGATGGAGGAGATTGCGGATGACTCCCGCACTGAGGACCCCCTAGAGGCATGCTTTGCTCAATTTGGAGAGGATATGGATTTAGATAAATTACTTGAGCAAGCGAATGCCATTTTAGAGTCTCCTCCTCGGAAGAGCAATAAGATGGAGGAGACCACCGCACCTGAAACCCCCAAGAAGGAACTTAAGCCTTTACCAGATAATCTTAAGTATAAGTTCCTAGGTTCAGCCGATAGTTTGCCTGTGATTATACCTTCCGATTTGGGTGATGCTCTAGAGGAGAAATTATTGGACGTCTTAAAAGAGCATAAGGAAGCTATAGGCTGGACTATTGAGGATGTCAAGGGGATCAGCCCCTCGGTGGTGACGTACATGATACATTTAGAGGAGGATGCCAAGCCATCGAGGGAGCCACAAAGAAGGCTCAACCCTGCTTTGCAAGAGGTTGTGAGGGCAGAAGATATTAAGCTATTAGAGGCAGGGATCATTTATCCCATCTCTGATAGCAAGTGGGTGAGCCAGATTCCAATCGTGCCCAAACATGCTGAATTTACGGTAGTAAATAAAGACAACGAGTTGGTTCCAACTCGAGTGCAGTCAAGATGGAGAAAGTGTCTAGACTACCGTAAATTGAATGCTGCCACTAGGCCTGATCATTTTCCATTCCCATTTATTGATCAGATGGTGGAGAGCTTAGTTGGGCCTGTTTACTAATGTTGGGTCTGGCTGAAGACGTTAAACTTAGCGCTCATGGGAGGCACCCCACAGCTTATCTTTTCTTTTATTTATTTATTATTTCGCATATTTATGATTAATGTTTGTTTCCAGTATTTTTTGTTTTCCAGTTTTTATTTTTCAGGGACAAAGCGTACTTCAGTTCAAGTTTGGGGGTATGCTATGAGCCATACCAGTCCAGATAGTTCTCCATATCTCAGGTCAGCTCTTTCCATATTAGTCACACATTGGGGTCAATGTGTAATTTAAGTTTGGGGGTATGGGAGACACATCACACACTTTGTCCTAATTTGTTGTCTTTTCGTCATAGAGATAAATGCATGCTCATGTTATCGTGAAATTTTAGTTGATCTAAACATTTTCTGTGATGTGATGTCATTGGTGAGCTTAACATTTTGAACACATGATCTGGTGATAAATTTTTAAAATTTAGTTACTTACTTTAGGCATTTTGAGAATTCACATGTTTGATCTAATCTCACACGAGCACATTAGCACGAATTATGTGAGGTATGACACGTGATTTTAATGTGTATTTTTCCTTATCTTAACTGAAACTGGATGACTTGTTGGATGAACTCTTGGGCATAGGAAAATAAAAAAAATAAAAAAAAAATAAAAAAACTTGTTGTGAGTTTTAATTTACTCGCAAGCGCACGAGTCGTTTGCAGTATAGCGTGTGCAAGTGCGAGGTCGAATCCACAGGGAATTGCGTTGTGAAAATATAATTTTTAATCTAAACTAACTCTATCTTAACCTAGTTCCGAATGTTGAATGATAATTTGTAAAATAAATTAAAAATAAATTAAATTGATTTTAAAACTAACAACATACATATAAGAGAAAACCTCAAATCCTATAATTCTGGTGCTCATGGTGGTGAGAAGTAATGTATGACGACTCAGTGTATCTGTGACATGGTTAAGACTTCCTGCTTGGTGCCTCAGCACAAACGTGAACTCCTGCAAGTACGCCACCCACTTGGCATGCCGTCTACTCAGCTTGTGTTGGCCATTGATGTACTTCAGGGCCTCGTGATCAGTGATAAGAATGAACTCTCTCTACACTAGGTAGTGACACCAATGCTTTAGGGACTGAACTATGGCATAAAACTCCAGATCATAGGTGAAATAATTCTTCTTTGATCCCAATAGTTTCTCACTGAAAAAAGCTATTGGGCGCCCCTTCTGACTCAGAACACCACCAATGTCAACCCTAGATGCATCACAGTTTACCTCAAACACTTTTTCAAAATCAGGAAGTGCCAAAACTGATGCCTCTGCCATCTTCTGCTTGACAAGTTGAAAACTGGTTTCAGCCTCTTCGGACCACTGGAAATTACGTCCCTTAAGGCACTATGTGATAGGAGTAATCAGAGTGCTAAAATTTCTAATGAACCGCCAGTAGAATGATGCCAATCCATGGAAACTTCTGACATCATGCAAGGTCTTCGGTTTGGGCCACTCCAAGACCGTATCTATCTTCGACTGATCTGCATGAACACCATCAGTAGACACAACAAGACCAAGAAAAGTTACAGAAGTAGTGAAAAAAGAACACTTCTTCTGATTGACGAATAGGCACTCCGTCCTCAATATATCAAAAAGAGCACGGAGGTGATCAAAATGTGACGCCCACGTCGGCTATAAATGAGGATGTTGTCGAAGTAAACTACAACAAATTTTCACATGAAAAACCATAAAACCTGATGCATAAATCTCATAAATATGCTGGGCGCATTGGACAGCCAAAAAGGCATGACCATCCACTCATACAACCCATGCTGCGTCTTAAACACTGTCTTCAACTCATCTCTAAGCCTTATTCTGATCTGGTGGTATCCGCTTTTAAGGTCAATTTTTGAGAAGACCTTAGAACCAGATAGTTGGTCTAACATATCATCTAGGCGGGGATTTGGAAATCTATATTTCACTGTAATCCTGTTGATTGCTCTGCTATCAACATATATACGCCAAGAGCCATCTTTCTTCGGCATCAGCAGGGCAGGAACTGCGCATAGGCTTATACTCTCACGGACATAGCCCCTCTCTAACAACTTTACCACCTGTCACTGCAACTCTTCAGATTCCTTGGGACTGAAGTGATACACCGGTCAATTAGGTAAACTGGACCCTGGAACAAGGTCGATCTGATGCTGAATATCCTTCATAGGTAGCAACCTAAGAGGAAGATCCTCTGGTATCAGGTCAGAAAACTCTACTAGCAGTTGCTGCACCTCTGCTGGTAAATCTGGATTCATATCTGCTGCACTATTCCCACAAGGCAGCAGAGCATAGACCATGTCTCCACGCTCAATCTCAGCTAAAAACCTGGACATAGAAAGCAGATTAGCATTATTGGCTACCGGGGTAAGAGTGGTTCATTCCCGACGAGGTGCTAAAACAATCTTTTTCCCTTTGATACTAAGGGAATATGTATTTTTTCGCCTATCATGAATAACACTGCGATCATACTGCCAAAGTCTGCCTAACAATACATGACAAGCATCCATAGACACAACATCACACCAAGCATTATCAAAATATTTCCTACCAATCGAAAAAGACACTAGGCATCGCCTATCTACTGTTACCTCACTTCCTTTATTCATTCACGACAATTTATACAGCTTGGGATGACGATCTGTCTTCAATTGCAATTTCTGGACAGTCTCTTTAGACACTACGTTCTCACAACTACCACTGTCAATGATCATCTCGCAGATTTTATCTGCAACTGTGCAGGTCGTGTGGAAAATATTGGTTCTCAACTAATCGTCCCCTGAATCGCCCTTGGGAGTCAGTAGACTCTTATGAATGACCAGAGTCTCATGGTCATACACAGGCTCTCCAATCTTCTCAGTTTCGTCTACCACATCGTCCTCAATCAAAAGATTTTTGCCCTTCTAACTAGCAGGCTTCCTGCACTCAGTTGCTTTATGTCCCTGTTCACTATATCTGAAACATCTAATATTTGAGTTAGAATTACCCTGGGGTGGCTGCTGGGCAGGACGAGATTCTTGAGGGTGAACTGGCTTACTACTTTGATCGCTTTTGATCATTGGCCTCTTATTCTGCTGTTTTTCCACAGTAAGTGCAAGTTGGTATGCTTTAGAAACGGTCCACAACGAGTGAAGGCTAAGGACATCCTACAGGGGCTATCGTAATCCCCCCAAATGCCATGCCACCATCTGCTCTTCCATCTTAGATAAATCATTTCGGGCTATCAATTGATAGAACTCCTCCGTGTAATCATCAACCGATCTCGTGCCTTGCCTTAACGAATGAAGTTGTTGAAACAAGGTTTGAGTGTAGTCGAAAGAAAGGAAGTGACCCTTCATCTTCTTCTTTATCCTCTCCTAATCAGTGATCTTGGCCTTGCCCTGCCAGTCGCATGAGCACTTCAACTTCTCCCACCATGCAGATGCTCTGCCTGAGTTTTATGGCGACCAGTTTCACTTTGACATGATCTAGGACTTCCTTATACTCGAAAATACGCTCTACTTCATTTAACCAATCGACGAGTCCTTTGGCCTGTAACGCACCAAAGAACTCGGGCAGATCCACTCTGAAATCGAGGTTTCCATAACGATCCTCCCGACCACGGTGCTCCTAGAATCGAGCAGGATTGTGATACGAGTTTTCGAAACTGGAATTGGAATCGTGTTCTTCTGTCTCACGATCATCAAAATTCAGCACCGTTAGATGGTGGGTTAACTCTGCAACTTGCCTCTGTAAATCCTCAATCATCACATCATGAACGTTATGATCAGGGTGTGGGACTTTCTTGTTCGGAACCTACCCGCGACGACCACGACCACGACCACCAGCCATGGAAACTGATGAAATCTCACCCCAGGAAGATGCTGAAGCTCTGATACCAACTGACGTTGGACAGAATAACGATTATTCTGTAAGCTAGTTTTAACATTAATTCACAGGAAAAAACACAAGATAATCACCCAAAAACACAGAGAAACAACTCTTATGTTCAATTCAAAATTATGCAATCCAAAATATATTCCCCTTTTCTGTACGTGACTTCCTTATTTATAAGGTCAAAACTAAAAAAAAACAAAAATCCCTGAAAACATAAATTTGGGGAAAAACTATGGAAAATACTAAAATTAAGCGTTAGAGTTAAGACATAATTAATGGTAGTCAATTCTGACTTGAATACAAAAAAAAATTGCAAATGGAAGGTTTCCCATAAACTGAAAACTGCAAAATTGAAGGCCTAAACGTCGTTTTTTGATTAAAAACTCGCTATGCTCAGGGTCTTGAGTTTTGATCAGGGGCCCATTTTGAATCAGATTAGGGTCTTCAGGGCCCGATCCGAGCTTGTGGCATGTGCAACGATGTAAACCGCACCCTTAGATTTGGAACGATCCAACCGTTCTAGGTAGTCCACCTACCATCTTTGCACTGATCTGCCAACTCAAGTTATCTCAGTGCCAACAGCATGCTATCTGACAACTCAGCATCATCTGACTCAGATCCTCCTACATCACTTTGTCACCACCAAGTAGACCATCCTTGCTAAGAACTTGCAGGCCCTTTTCGCTCATGTGTCCCAAGTAAGTGTGCCAAAGGGTTGCCTTATCCATCTCAGCCATCAAGCTTGCTGCTTGATCATTGATTTCTGTCTCTCCGATCATCTCATAGAGTCCATCATTTCTTGCGGCCTTGATCACTACCAAATATCCCTTGGCCACCTTGATCTTTCCTCTCTCTACTTTACATGTATACCCCAAAGAATCTAGCTGCCCCAATGAGATTAAATTCCTCTTCAAATCTGGAATATACCTCACATTTTACAGCAGCCTTGTGACTCCATCAAACATTCTCAATTGGATGTCTCCAATCCCCCTCACTTGGCAAGAATTGTCATTCCTTAAGAAAACCCTTCAATTATTGTATCTCCTTGAAATTCTTGAACCATTCCTTGTGAGGGCACATGTGATAAGTGCACTCAGAATCAAGAATCCACTTTTCACTGCCTTGCCTCCTTCTCACATTTGAGCACACAACAAGAACATCATCTTGCTGTTCTCCTTTGGTAATCGAAGCCTCTCCATTGTTGGTATGGCTTCTTCTCTCATCCCATATCCTCTTCTTGCTATCTTTCTTGAAATAACCCTCTTTGTTGTAGTAGAAACTTCTCTTTCCTCCTCCAAGTCTTGTCTTGGAATGAGATCTCCCATGGCTTTGCCCTCTGCCTCTTGATTTATCTCGGTAGTTGCCATGAATGCTACTGCTATTCCGAGTTGCTGGCCTTCCTCTTACGAACAGCCCATCTCCACTTGATGTCTCCTTCATCTTGGCTTTGAAATCATGTGCCCTTATAGCATTAATCACAATCTAATTTGTTAAAGTATCCCTTCCATACTCAATAACATTAATCAAATTATCAAAGCAATCAGGAAGAGAATTTAACAAAATAACAGCCAATTGTTCATCCGAAAATGTAATACTACAGCTATTCAAATCTTGAACTAGCTTATTAAAGACATCAAGATTATCTTGCAACTCTTTACTATGATCCATTTTAAAAGCAAAGATTCTTTTAAGAAGATAAATCTTGTTAGGTAGAGTTTTGGTAAGAAACAACTCATCTAGTTTCTTCCATATGACAGCCGGATCTTCCGAGTCTCCGCACTCCCTTGTGACGTTATCCGATATGTGCAAGAAAATGGTGTTGTAAGCCATCTTCTTCATCTCAGTCCGCTAGTCCTCTGTGACACTTGCTGGAAAAGCATCATCTTCTCCAAGAGTCAAGTCCACTTTCTGTTGCATTAGAACAGCCTTGATCTTCCGCTTCCAAAGGGCAAAGTCTCCCTTTCTATCAAACTTTTCAACACAGAAATTTGAATCCATCTTTTTGGACAAGATCCCAGATTTATACAATACCCACAAATACTTTTTTCTAAACCTCAAGAACATGATCAAAGATGGATCTTAACACCGTTCTTGAATCACCCTCAAGAACATGATCTGATCTTGATCTTTACTCCGTTCTTGAATCACCCAAGAAGTTGATCTTTGTTTCTTGGAGTCTTCGCTCCATCACCTTCTTGTTCTTGCTCCGATACCCGACTGTGCTAGCTTTGATACCACTATTGGAATCACCTTGACAAGATGTCCGTGTTGTGAACTTCCAAACACCCAAGTCTAGAATGACTTGTAAAGATTTGGAATCGAAAACAGGAACAAAAAATCAAAGAAAGAAAGAAGAGAAGCGATTTGTTATCGAGGTTCGGCAATGTGCCTACGTCCCCGTGAGTTCCTCCGAACTCTCTACACTATATCAATGGTTCTTTAAAGATACAGCAACCCTCTTCAAGAAACTCAAGTTCTTGAAGAAACAAAAAAGAGAAGAAAGAAGATGATAAGAACTATTACAAAACTCTCTATCTATACTATTCCCTTCTTGTCCAATCTTGAGAGTCAATTTCCACCCTTAGATCTTGATGATCACTTAACAATGGCCCTCCATCAATCCTAAGTGGTGCTGTGCATTTTAACCTTGCATCCACGCACCTAAGAAGAGGCTAAATGGAGCGGAATGTGTGTGCCTCAGTGTGCCTAGGCGCTGAACAAGGGACGGTGAGGCGCTAGGCAAAGCCCTTTTTGCGCCACTTTCTGGACGGTGCAGCTCTACCCTCCCTCAAACAACCTTCTTGCTGGGCGGTGCAGTGCTGGTGAAGGAGTGGTGTGGCGCACACTGATGCTGCCCTTCACACAGCTGTGCACACTCCTTTGCCTTGTTGAATAGGGGTGTGCACACACACCCAAAGTGATGCACACACATGTGTGCACTCCTTTAACATGCTGAAATTTAATCTTCCAACCTTGGTTTAGACTTTAACAATCTTTGAACCATATTTAGACTATGTTTAAACCATAGACAAATACCAACATTTATTTTCTTGCATCGTTACTAGTGAGGAGAATTGCATAGAAAAGTTGATTCCATATATCAGGAACACCAGCAAGATACCAGTGACTACAATCATTTCCTCTCTCACAAATCATTCTATATATTGATGGATGTCGATATTTTCCCAACTATGATATAGTTGTTAGGTCGAGTAAAGCAACCATCATTGACATATTCCTCAAAACTTCACTTACAACACTTGCAGCTGGTGGTGATCTTCCATGATGTGTCAAATTGTCCACGGGTTTGGTTTGTCCATATCAGGTGGTTGACTTCAGTTCGTTCCATTCCTTATTACTGCTCATTTATAAAATAAAATAATGTGCGTTTTATTATTGAAAACGTTGAAATCAGACCTTTGGATTCTCTAGTGGAATTAGTGTTTGAGACTACAGCATGAAGCATGCATGTTAATGACATCCATATATTGTTTCTAAAGGAGTCTCCAACAAACATGATCTTTTTGCCTCCATATCGATTCAAGAAATCTTGACCATTGAACCTAAAATGCAATATACAAGATGATCAAGATTGTCAATTAATGGATATACTTAAATTTTATGTTTTGTCAAGTTTCTACAACTATTTATGTTATCAAGAAACATAAGTAAACCAAACACTTTAAAAAAATCTTTTCTGAGAAGAATCAATTAGTTTCAACTCCATACAAAATAGTTTTTAACTTTACAAATGATTTATCAAAACTATTTCCAGAAACATTTTAATAGTACCAAATCATTGTTAAAGCTAACTCTTTAATGAGAAATTCTTGTGTGGGTCGAGCTTTATAAAGAACTCAAAATACCCTACTAAAAATGAGCCTTACAAGACCTGACCTACCCAAGAATTTCTCCAAGATAGACGGTATAAACACCTACTATGACCATGTTTGGTTTTCCATTAGGCCAACACCAACTTAAAGCAAGTTGACTTAAATGAAAAACCAAATATTTCTGGGCCATGACCAAGTATATATGAATGTATTACGTCCATGAAATCACATCTTACAACTTCATCAATATCAATTTCTATATTTCCTTTTTTATACAAAGGATAAAAAATTAAACACAAAAACTAAACTCTAGTGAAAGAGGTACCCACTGCATCTGCAGCTAATAATAAAGCAATTTATTTTTTTCATCCTAGCTATAGCAAAATCAAACAAGAACCTAGCTAGGTGTGCCTAATTTCTGAATTATTGCCATCTAATTAAGACATAAAATGATTTTAGCATAGCAATATCAAACCAAAGTTTTTTTCTTACTTAAACTTTGTCTTTTAGATTAGACCAGTTTCATATCTTAACATGTTAGAAAATTTGCGGAGTCCAGCAATGAGTTCAGAACTTAAAGCCTGTAATTTTTCTGACATGACAAAATATAATTGATTTAGTTTACAATTTATGAACTTTTTTCCTCAATGAGGTTTTTGAAAATCTTAATTGTTTAAATGAGGTTATTTTGATATTATTTATTAGGACGGAGTATTTTTTGTCACATCATCAAATTAAAAATAAATAAATTACATCAATGGTACTTATAGTTTAATATGAGATTCAAATTAATCCTCTAAAACACTTATGTGTCAAATCCCTAACTTCATCTCCTTACTCTAGTCAGTAGTCATACCCCCTTTCAAATTATAAAAAAAAAAACCTTAAAATCTGTAAATTAAATAGAAAACTTAATTTATCTAAATTGTATTACCACTTGCAAATAAAAACATCCAGTTAAGAGAAGGCATCCTTCAATGTCGAAAATCATTCGAATTGTAATACCACTTCCAACTGGGTCGCATGCTCATGACCCCTAAAAATTTACTATAGGCGACTGTTTATTCCAAAATCGAGATATATGATTCTTGCAGATCTATAGACTTAGATTTTAATTTTTTTGTTGTTGATCGATGTACATCTACCTAGACTTCTTCAAGTTTCAAGCCAAGATTCCTTCAAACTCTAACTAGTTCCATAAGCAGCAAAGAGCAATCCACATGAAAATGCAAAATTCCAATGCTCTCTGCCAGTAATTAAGAGATGAACCAAATAATGTTAGATAAAATAAGGTTGGCAAAACAAAGGAGATCAGTGCACATGCAGTACTCCAAATAACTAAAATAAAATAAACCAAATATGGGAATAAATGAGACCAAGACTGCCAAACGAATTATCATTAACATCGTAGTGGTGCTTTTGAAACCACATACTCTTCCTTAACTTCCTCTCCCCATTCTCGTGCAAAGGTTCTATCATAATTGGGAATGTGAACCATTAATATCAAGCACAAATCAATCTTGACCATCAACAGTATCAGGATGTTCTTAGTTCCTTTCATTTTTTTTTGGATGAATAAAAATTTAAATTTTTTTTCAATTTGTATATAAGATCCAAATCAAATGAAAATTACTAGAGAGAAAAACAGAAGAGATTATAATTGATTTAAGTTTTTTTTACGGACAAAGTTGAGACAGTTTGAAGATGAAGATGAGGTTAAAAATGAGGGGTTGTAAAGATAGATTTTTAAGGGATTAATTTGGACCTCAAATCAAGCAATAGGGACTATTGAGGTAAATTATTCATTTTTCATTTGACGATGTGACAAAACTTATTTTGTTTTAGGAAACAAGATCAACACAATGACATTTAGAGAATTAAGAATTTTAAAAAACCCAATCAACAATAATATTTTAAAAACTAATTTATTCTTATATTTCTATTCATGACAGGGTTACCATAAAAAATAAAATAAAATAAAAAAACCCAATTTTCCTAAAAAATGGCAAAACAATAATGGTGATCCCTCCCCATACATATAAATATACCTCAACTATGTGGTCCAACTTATACATCGAGAGCAACGTTCCGAAAAAAAAAAAAAATGGCTTCCAAGAGATTTGTATCCTTTTTCTTCCTAGTTGTCTTTATCTCATGCATAGGTTGGTTTGTTATAATTTTTTTGGTTTCTTTTATGTGTTCAAATAAAGATTTGTATCCTTTGTCTTCTTAGTTGTCTTGATCTCATCCATAGGTTCATTGTTATAATTGATTATGTTTCTTTTACATTTTCACATAACGAAAAGTTTACATTCGACGATTTTTTTTCATGACTACTTGTGTAAGCTAGAGATACTTGTTTTTTTCTTTTGGATGGGGAATGTATATAAATTATAGCATTTTCTGGAAATAAACATAAGAAGCATTATTTTCTTTTCTTTTTCTTAGACAGTCATTTTTTTTAAAAACATTATAGTTGTACTTTAACTAATTTTTATCAAATAATACGAGTGAAGATTGTCTAAAATGATTTAGAATTGAGTAATTTTATATATAAAATTATTTCAGTAAAATATTAATTGTTTCATTAATGCACTCAACGTGATCATCTTTTGTTTTAATCTATTATAGTAATCATTGTGTTGTTTTATTTTTTTTTTAGCCCCCATTCTGTATTGTAACAAGGATTGATTGTTGCTTTCAGATATTGAGGAAACTCTCGCACAAGACTCTTTGTACTGCAAAGACCACCCAGCTTTTGGAAAATGTCAGCCTGGCGTTGACGATGACCGATGCAATACATTTTGTACAGGTCCTAATGGATTTTGTAGGGGCGGATTTTGTAAACCACTACGCCCAAATAACCATTGCCATTGTTATTGTTGAATGAATTTTTGTACCCATCATCCGGGTAAATGTCATTAGTAAAATAATAAATAAATGAAAAAAAAATCAATCAATGCTCACTTCATTTCTGACGCCGGACATAATAGCGATTATTCTGCAGGCTAGTCGAACAGATAGTTTACAGGGAGTAACACAAGAAAAACCCTAAAACAATACAGAGAAACTACTCTGATGCTTTATTTTAATTTATTCCAAAAATAAAATAATAATATTACCAAACCCTAAGACCTTATTTATAAGGTCGAAGCTAAAATAGGAAAATTAAATTAGGGCCGAATTTAAATTAAATAAAATAAAAGGTTTCCTAAAAACTAAAAACTGCCAATTTGAAGGTCTAAACTTTGTTTTTTGGCTTAAAAACGATAAGACTTAGTATATCATACTAAGTTTTTCCCGAAAGCTCGTTTCCAATCAGACTAGAGTCTTTAGAGCCCAATCCGAACCTATGGCCCGCTAAACGATGTAAACTGGTTTAGGTAGCCCACTTGCCATCTGACAACTCAGCATCGTCTGACTCGGATCCTCCTGCATCAGTCGCCCCAGGTTGGAAAGAACTCGTCCTCGAGTTCACAATAGCCACATCGGAATCCCTAAAACAAGGACTCAAGTGGTTCACATTAAAGACCTCAGGTGGTAACCTAGGAGGAAGATCCTCTGGTATCAGGTCAGAAAACTCTACTAACAGCAGCAAATCCATTCTGAAACCGAAATTCCATAACGATCCTCCCCACCACGGTGTTCCCCGAATCGAGCAAGATTGTAATACGGGTTTTCGAAACTGGAATCGGAATCATGATCTTTCATCTCACGATCATCGAAATTCTGCGCCGTTAGACGCTGGGTTAACTTTGCAACCTGCCGCTGTAAATCCTCAATCATCGCATCCTGAACGTTTTGATCACGGTGTGGGGCTTCCTCGTTCGGAACCTGCCCGCGACAACCACGACCACAGCGTGGGGCTTCCTCGTTCGAAACCTACCCGCAACGACCACGACCACAATCACCAGCCATGGAAACTGATGAAATCTGACCCCAGGAAGATGCTGAAGCTCTGATACCAACTAACGCCGGGCAGAGTAGCGATTATTCTGCAGGCTAGTCGAACAGATAGTTCACAGGGAGTAACACAAGAAAAACCCTAAAACAATACAGAGAAACTACTCTGATGCTTTATTTTAATTTATTCCAAAAATACAATAATAATATTACCAAACCCTAAGACCTTATTTATAAGGTCGAAGCTAAAATAAGAAAATTAAATTAAGGCCGAATTTAAATAAAATAAAATAAAAGGTTTCCTAAAAACTAAAAACTGCTAATTTGAAGGTCCAAACTTCGATTTTTGGCTTAAAAACGATAAGGCTTAGTAAATTGTACTAAGTTTTCCCCGAAAGCTCGTTTCCAATCAGACTAGTGTCTTCGGGGCCCAATTCGAACCTATGGCCCGCTAAACGATGTAAATCGATTTAGGTAACCCACTTACCATCTGACAACTCAGCATCATCTGACTCGGATCCTCCTGCATCAGTCGCCCTAGGTTGGAAAGAACTCGTCCTCGAGTTCACAATAGCTACATCGGAATCCCCAAAACAAGGACTCAAGTGGTTCACATTAAAGACCTCAGGCGGCAACCCAGGAGGAAGATCTTCTAGTATCAGGTTAGAAAACTCTACTAACAGCAGCAAATCCACTCTAAAACCGAAATCTCCATAACGATCCTCCCGACCACGGTGTTCCCTGAATCGAGCAGGATTGTAATACGGGTTTTCAAAACTGGAATCAAAATCGTGATCTTTCATCTCACGATCACCGAAATTCTGCGCCTTTAGACGCTGGGTTAACTTTGCAACCTGCCGCTGTAAATCCTCAATCATCGCATCCTGAACGTTTCGATCACGGTGTGGGGCTTCCTTGTTCAGAACCTGCCCGCGACGACCACGACCACGATCACCAGCCATGGAAACTGATGAAATCTCACTCCAGGAAGATGCTGAAGCTCTGATACCAACTGATGCCGGCCAGAATAGCGATTATTCTGCAGGCTAGTCGAACAGATAGTTCACAAAGAGTAACACAAGAAAAACCCTAAAACAATACAGAGAAACTGCTCTGATGCTTTATTTTAATTTATTCCAAAAATACAATAATAATATTACCAAACCCTAAGACCTTTTTGATAGGAGCTTAAATATTCGTATTTAAGCCCTTTAATTTACATTTGTTAAGTTCTTTATCTATATGTTTTAGTCTATTTTACTTCACTTTTGTGTTTTACACGTTTTTATAGGTTCTTGGAGAAAAAGAAGCATTTTTGGCACTTAAAGGAATAAATCTGGAAATCCTAGAGCACTTTCTGGACAAAGTGCGATCGAGCGCAGCATTGCGATCGAGCGCACCACATATGCGATCGAGCGCACATGTACGGGCGTGAACAGTAAACTGCAGAACCCTGTTTTGGAAATAACTCTATTTTGGAAATAAAGGAGTTTTGCGTTTTAGGAAAGTTTAGGAACTCATGAGCCGATTAGGACTTCTCAAAGACCTATAAATACACTTGTAAATCACATACAAAAGGCATCACCTCTTGGGGGGATCACTTCTTAGATCCATTCTTTTATCTTTTGCTTTAGCTTGGAGAAGGAGACCGTGGAGCGGAATTAACGACTCTTCTCTCGGGTTTCTTCTTTCCTTTTTATTTTATTATGTGTAATTAAATTCTTAGTAGGGCTCAGTTGAAGCCCTAATTATGTTTACTCAATAAATTTAGTATTGGTGCCTTGCGATATTTATGTTATGTTGCTTAAACTTGATTAATACCCGCTTTTATTTAAATTCCTCATATGTATATGTCTGATCAATATGTGCATGTGGTATTGACTTGTTAGTTAGATCAATTTGGATGACTGAATCCTGGGTCTAACATTAGTAACAAGGGATATCTTATCCGGATACCCGGGTTAATCAACATGAGAAACCGGGAGTAGATACCATGCCCTAGGTCTCATGTGGTTGTCGATTTCCATAGTACCTATGTTTTCTTAAGGAACAACTCAAGCAGATACCATGCTGAATCCCTTAAGGAAGAAAAGAGTTAGAGTAGATACCATGCCTATCTCGTTGCTTAGGGAAATCAATAGCTTAAGGAGTATATACCATGCCCTTAGGTTGGCAACCAGTAGGTATACATGGCATGAATAAAGCATTGGCATACTGTTATATTGTGGTAGCATAATTAGTGGTGGATATCAAGTCCCTACGCCTTTATCCTTAGTATTTTATCTTTATTATTTCTCAACGCTTTTATTATTTCTATCATTTTATATTGCGAATATAATTCTAAATTGAACTTTACCAATCCCTGTGGAGATGATCTTGCATTCGCACACTATACTACACTGTTGACCTTGTGCACTTGCAAGTAAAACAAGTGCGATTATTTACTTATTTATTTAGGCGGATAAACGCATAATAAGTTTTTGGTGCCGTTGCCGGGGATTGTGCTAAATTTATTTTTGGAATTATTTTTGTTAGTTTTTTTTATTATTATTTTAATTTAATTTATTTTTATTCTGTTTTGTTTTATTTTTATTTTTATCAAAAATCATATTTATTCCTTCTTTTCGTTTTCTGTTCAGGTGTGCAGAGGAGGAGTTTCTGTCCTCATTGCGATCGAGCGCAGTGCCTTGTGCGATCAAGCGCAAGTCTGCGATCGAGCGCAGTACAATGTGCGCTCGAGAACAAAAAGTCCAGAGACTACCCGAGCAACAGTACTGAAGCTGCTGCACCAAGGTATTCTTGCTGATTCATGCAAAGGCTTCGAGTGAGGGACCCAACCAGCCTTCCACTTGATATAGATATAGAGAGTGAGCAGATCATTCGAGAGAGGCCTAAAAACAATTTCAAGGAGAAAGAAGAAGAATTTGAGGGTGAAGCACCAATGGAACAACTTTACAACCAACTGCCACCAGAACGGAGACCTATGAAGCAATCCTTCATTCCACAGAACCTCAACCATGCTTCATGCATTGCATATCAACCTAAGGCAGAAGACAATTATTACATATCTCCGCAGATACTCAGTGCCTTGACTCATTTTAGGGGTATACCTGCTGAGGATCCACACTTGCACCTTCGAGAATTCTGTGATCTCTGCAAGCTCCAGCATATTCGGGGCCTAGATCAAGAGGGAATCAAGTTAATTTTTTTCCCTTTTTTATTAAAAGATAATGCTAAAATGTGGTTTCATTCATTGCCTGCAGATTCCATCCATACTTGGGAAGAGCTATCCAGTAGATTTCTAAGGAAATTTTTTCCAGCCTAAAAGACAAGGCAAATGAGGAAGGAGATTCAATCCTTCCAACAAAGGGATGGAGACCTTTTCTTCGAGGCATGGGGACACTTTAATGAGCTGCTACTCAAATGTCCACATCACAACTTACCTCAAGATGAGCTGGTCCTAGCTTTCTATGAAGGTTTGAGTGGCATAAATTAAGGTATAGTGGATTCTAGTTGTGGAGGTGTGCTGATGGAGAAGACTAGTGAAGAAGCCATAGAACTGTTTGAGACATTAAGTAATCACACCCAACAATTCTCCTCGAGAGGTAGACAAGGAATTAAAAGCAAGGGTATATATGAGGTGAGCTTCAATGATGGATCTTCGAATCAGATGGCTACTATGGAAAGAAAGCTAGATATGCTCATAAAAGCCATGGCTGATCAGAATAACTCACCTAGACCACAGGCTACACAACGCTAGGTATGTGCTATATGCTCTCATTTTGATCATAATACTTATACTTGTCCTCTGTATTCAACTACAGATCAAGAGCAAGCAAATTATGAGGGACCGAACAACGCATATGCAAATACCTACAATCTTGGATGGCAGAACCACCCTAACCTCTCATGGAGCAACACTCAAAATGTTCAAGGACAGCACCAATACTTCCAACCAGCAGCCCAACCAGTGCCGGAATCAGAAAATAATGACCTAGAAAGTCTTATGAGGCAACCGATGACTTCACAAGAACAGTTCATGATTGAGCAACGACAAACCACTACAAAACATGAGCAAGCCATTCAAAGACTCGAGGAACAAATGGGGCAATTGGCTAAGAGTTAAGTGAAAGAAAGTTGGGTGAACTTCCAGTCCGACCACTACCTACTCCAAGAGGACATCAGCAACTAAATGCCGTGACAACTCTAACAAATGGTGAGATCATTGAAACTGATGAGCCTACACAAGCATCCATATCCAAGGTAAGTGAGATGGAGAAGGTAAATAGTGAGAAGGTTAAAATCAAAAGATATAAATTAAAATTACCCCCAGATAATACAAAATGTTTTAATGTATGCATGACGCAAAGTGTTGTTGAGGAAACTTTTCAAGTCCATCACGTTGATCCAATAGAAACTGCTCTTATCTATAGTGTCCCAAGATCGGATATTGAGCCCAAATGCAAGGATGTTACTGATGACATCATTGACACTATGCACCTCCTTGAGGCCTTTCCAAAGCATCCAAGTAAGTAGACCGATCCATTTGACCATCATGTGCCTACTAATATTATTTTTCCTTCTATTGTACAGGCACCTAACTTGGAATTCAAGCAGTTGTCAGAGCACTTACCGTATGCTTATATGGGAGAGAATAAGACATTTCCTATGCTAGCTGCTGCCACTCATAGTTTTGGGGAAAAATAAGGCTTGGTCCGGCTGAAGACGTTAAACTTAGTGCTCATGGGAGGCACCCCACAGCTTATCCTTTTATTTTTATTATTTTACATATTTATTGTTATTTATTTATTTTTATTACTTCTTGTTTTCCCGTATTACATCAGTTTTTATTTTTTAGGGACAATGTGTGTATCCGTTCAAGTTTGGGGGTACGCTATGAGCCATGCCAACCTAGCTAGTTCTCCATCTCCCAGGTCAGCTCTTTCCTTGTTATTCACACATTGGGGACAATGTATAATTTAAGTTTGGGGGTATGGGAGACACATTCACACACACCTTGTCCCAGTTTTTTTTGTTTTGTTGTTTTTCATAGATAAATACATGTTCATTCCGTTCCAAAATTTTTGGGTGTTCTAAACAAACAATATGATTTGACTTCATAAGTGAGCTTAACACCTTGAACATATGGGCCAATAATTAAGTTTTGAACCATAATCACTTTCTTTTAGGCATTTAAGGATTCACAAGTTCGACTTAAACTAAACATGAGCACATTAGCACATAGTTGTGTGGGGTATGACATGTAATTTTGATTTGTATGTTTCTTTTGCTTGACTGTGAACCAGATGACCTATTAAGATTAACGCGGTGGCATAAGAAAATAAAAAAAGTTCGTTATTGCTCAAAAAGAAAAGAAAAAAAAATGCTCCTAAAGATCATTAAAAAGAACTTTCCATTGAGTAACTGGTCATCTTGCCTCAGTAAGCAGTGAGTGTCACGTCAAAAGGTGGAATATTTTGATCGGTAGCATTAAGATCAGTTAGTTTCGTAGCCTTTTTGACTCAAGTTAGTAAGCCCTTGGGGGTGTTTCTACACCTAATGCCCTAAAACCATCTGGTTTGGGAGTCATTGGCTAAACGCTCATTACACGAGTCAAATAGAAAGCTTAAGGGAACTAACTTGGCAAAAATCTCACAAATAAAAGAAAAGAAGAAAATCTATGCCATTTTTGTTGATTCTAATAGAAAATTTGGTGAATCTTGAGTCATCGAAACACTATACATTAGAATTATTTGGAAACCCAAATCTTTTATGTGCTAGTCCACCACACACTCAGTTAAACTTGTGATGTCTTAACCTGCCTCATGAAAGTGATTTGCATTCAAAACTCGTATTCATTGCAAAGATGTGTTTATACTTGTTAAGCTTGCTCATGAATGCGCATCATAGTTTTGTGTGAAACCTAAACTTTTGTTGGACACCATGAGCATTGGATTTATCTTTGCGTCTTTGTTTTTCATTTAGTTTTTGGTTTTGTATTGCTAAGGGACTAGCAATATGTAAGTTTGGGGGTGTGATGGGAGCTTAAATATTCATATTTAAGCCCCTTAATTTACATTTGTTAAGTTCTTTATCTATATGTTTTAGTCTATTTTACTTCACTTTTGTGTTTTACACGTTTTTATAGGGTCTTGGAGAAAAAGAAGCATTTTTGGCACTTAAAGGAATAAATCTGGAAATCCTATAGCACTTTCTGGACAAAGTGCGATCGAGGGCAGCATTGCGATCGAGCGCACCACATATGCGATCGAGCGCACATGTACGGGCGTGAACAGTAAACTGCAGAACCCTATTTTGGAAATAAAGGAGTTTTGCGTTTTAGGAACTCATGAGCCGATTAGGACTTCTCAAAGACCTATAAATACACTTGTAAATCACACACAAAAGGCATCACCTCTTGGGGGGATCACTTCTTAGATCCATTCTTTTATCTTTTGCTTTAGCTTGGAGAAGGAGACCGTGGAGCGGAATTAACGACTCTTCTCTCGGGTTTTTTCTTTCCTTTTTATTTTATTATGTGTAATTAAATTCTTAGTAGGGCTCGGTTGAAGCCCTAATTATGTTTACTCAATAAATTTAGTATTGGCGCCTTGCAATATTTATGTTATGTTGCTTAAACTTGATTAATACCCGCTTTTATTTAAATTCCTCATATGTATATGTCTGATCAATATGTGCATGTGGTATGGACTTGTTAGTTAGATCAATTTGGATGACCGAGTCCTGGGTCTAACATTAGTAACAAGGGATATCTTATCTGGATACCCGGGTTAATCAATATGAGAAACCAGGAGTAGATACCATGCCCTAGGTCTCATGTGGTTGTCGATTTCCATAGTACCTATGTTTTCTTAAGGAACAACTCAAGCAGATACCATGCTGAATCCCTTAAGGAATAAAAGAGTTAGAGTAGATACCATGCCTATCTCGTTGCTTGAGGAAATCAATAGCTTAAGGAGTAGATACCATGCCCTTAGGTTGGCAACCAGTAGGTATACATGGCATGAATAAAGCATTGGCATACTGTTATATTGTGGTAGCATAATTAGTGGTGGATATCAAGTCCCTACGCCTTTATCCTTAGTATTTTATCTTTATTATTTCTCAACGCTTTTATTATTTCTATCATTTTATATTGCGAATATAATTCTAAATTGAACTTTACCAATCCCTGTGGAGATGATCTTGCATTCGCACACTATATTACAATGTTGACCTTGTGCACTTGCAAGTAAAACAAGTGCGATTATTTACTTATTTATTTAGGCGGATAAACACAATAATATTACCAAACCCTAAGACCTTATTTATAAGGTCAAAGCTAAAATAGGAAAATTAAATTAAGGTCGAATTTAAATTAAATAAAATAAAAGATTTCCTAAAAACTAAAAACTGCCAATTTGAAGGTCTAAACTTTATTTTTTGGCTTAAAAACGATAAGGCTTAGTATATCATACTAAGTTTTTTCCGAAAGCTCGTTTCCAATCAGACTAGGGTCTTCGGGGCCCAATCCGAACCTATAGCCCACTAAACGATGTAAATCGGATTAGGTAGCCCACTTGCCATCTGACAACTCGGTATCATCTGACTCAGATCCTCCTACATCAGTCGCCCCATGTTGGAAAGAACTCGTCCTTGAGTTCACAATAGCCACATCGGAATCCCCAAAACAAGGACTCAAGTGGTTCACATTAAAGACCTCAGGCGGCAACCCAAGAGGAAGATCCTCTGGTATCAGGTCAGAAAACTATGCTAACAGCATCAAATCCACTCTAAAACCGAAATCTCCATAACGATCCTCCCGACCATGGTGTTCCCCGAATCGAGCAGGATAATAATACGGGTTTTCGAAACTGGAATCGGAATCGTGATCTTTCATCTCACAATCACCAAAATTCTGCGCCGTTAGACGCTTGGTTAACTTTGCAACCTGCCGCTGTAAATCCTCAATCATTACATCCTGAATGTTTCGATCACGATGTGGGGCTTCCTCGTTTGGAACCTGCCCGCGACGACCACGACCATGATCACCAGCCATGGAAACTGATGAAATCTCACCCCAAGAAGATGATGAAGCTCTGATACCAACTAACACCGGCCAGAATAGCTATTATTCTGCAGGCTAGTCGAACAGATAGTTCACAGGGAGTAACACAAGAAAAACCCTAAAACAATACAGAGAAACTACTCTGATGCTTTATTTTAATTTATTCCAAAAATACAATAATAATATTACCGAACTCTAAGACCTTATTTATAAGGTCGAAGCTAAAATAAGAAAATTAAATTAAGGCCCAATTTAAATTAAATAAAATAAAAGGTTTTCTAAAAACTAAAAACAGTCGATTTGAAGGTCTAAACTTCGCTTTTTGGCTTAAAAACGTAAGGCTTAGTATTATATACTAAGTTTTTCTCGAAAGCTCGTTTCCAATCAGAGTAAGGTCTTCAGGGCCCAATCCGAACCTATGGCCCATTAAACGATGTAAACCGATTTAGGTAGCCCACTTGCCATCTGACAACTCAGCATCATCTGACTCTGATCCTCCTGCATCAGTAGCCCCAGGTTGGAAAGAACTCGTCCTCGAGTTCATAATAGCCACATCGAAATCCCCAAAACAAGGACTCAAGTGGTTCACATTAAAGACCTCAGGCGGAAACCCAGGAGAAAGATCCTCTGGTATCAGGTCAGAAAACTCTACTAACAGCAGCAAATCCACTCTAAAACCGAAATCTTCATAACGATCCTCCCGACCACAGTGTTCCCCAAATCGAGCAGGATTGTAATACGGGTTTTCGAAACTGGAATCGGAATCGTGATCTTTCATCTCACGATCACCGAAATTCTGCGCCTTTAGATGCTGGGTTAACTTTGCAACCTGCCGCTGTAAATCCTCAATCATCGCATCCTGAACGTTTCGATCACGGTGTGGGGCTTCCTCATTCGGAGCCTGCCCTCGACTACCACGACCACGATCACCAGCCATGGAAACTGATGAAATCTCACCCCAGGAAGATGTTGAAGCTCTGATACCAACTGATGCCGGCCAGAATAGCGATTATTCTGCAGGCTAGTCGAACAGATAGTTCACAGGGAGTAACACAAGAAAAACCCTAAAACAATACAGAGAAACTACTCTGATGCTTTATTTTAATTTATTCAAAAAATACAATAATAATATTACCAAACCCTAAGACCTTATTTATAAGGTCGAAGCTAAAATAGGAAAATTAAATTAAAACTGAATTTAAATTAAATAAAATAAAAGGTTTCCTAAAAACTAAAAACTGCCAATTTGAAGGTCTAAACTTTGATTTTTCGCTTAAAAACGATAAGGCTTAGTATATTTTACTAAGTTTTTCCCGAAAGCTCGTTTCCAATCAGACTAAGGTCTTCGGTGGTCAATCCGAACTTATGGCCCGCTAAACGATGTAAACCGGTTTAGGTAGCCCACTTTCCATTTGACAACTTAGTATCCTCTGACTTGGATCCTCCTGCATCAGTCGCCCCAGGTTGGAAAGAACTCGTCCTCGAGTTCATAATAGCCACATCGAAATCCCCAAAACAAGGACTCAAGTGGTTCACATTAAAGACCTCAGGCGGCAACCCAGGAGAAAGATCCTCTGGTATCAGGTCAGAAAACTCTACTAACAGCAGCAAATCCACTCTAAAACCAAAATCTTCATAAAGATCCTCCCGACCACGGTGTTCACCAAATCGAGCAGGATTGTAATACGGGTTTTCGAAACTGGAATCGGAATCGTGATCTTTCATCTCACGATCACCGAAATTCTGCGCCTTTAGATGCTGGGTTAACTTTGCAACCTGCCGCTGTAAATCCTCAATCATCACATCCTGAACGTTTCAATCACGGTGTGGGGCTTCCTCGTTCGGAACCTGCCCGCGACTACCACGACCACGATCACCAGCCATGGAAACTGATGAAATATCACCTCAGGAAGATGTTGAAGTCTGATACCTACTGATGCCAGCCAGAATAGCGATTATTCTACAGGCTAGTCGAACAGATAGTTCACAGGGAGTAACACAAGAAAAACCCTAAAACAATACAGAGAAACTACTCTGATGCTTTATTTTTATTTATTCAAAAAATACAATAATAATATTACCAAACCCTAAGACCTTATTTATAAGGTCGAAGCTAAAATAGGAAAATTAAATTAAAGCCGAATTTAAATTAAATAAAATAAAAGGTTTCCTAAAAACTAAAAACTGCCAATTTGAAGGTCTAAACTTTGATTTTTTGCTTAAAAACGATAAGGCTTAGTATAATTTACTAAGTTTTTCCCGAAAGCTCGTTTCCAATTAGACCAAGGTCTTCGGTGCCCAATCCGAACCTATGGCCCGCTAAACGATGTAAACCAGTTTAGGTAGCCCACTTGCCATTTGACAACTTAGTATCATCTGACTTGGATCCTCCTGCATCAGTCGCCCCGGGTTGGAAAAAACTCGTCATCGAGTTCACAATAGCCACATCGGAATCCCCAAAACAATGACTTAAGTTGTTCACATAAAAGACCTCAGGCAGCAACCCAGGAGGAAGATCCTCTGGTATCAAGTCAAAAAACTATGCTAACAGCATCAAATCCATTCTGAAACCGATATCTCCATAACGATCCTCCTGACCACGGTGTTCCCCAAATCGAGCAGGATGTTAATACGGGTTTTCGAAACTGGAATCGGAATCGTGATCTTTCATCTCACGATCACCGAAATTCTGCGCCGTTAGATGCTGGGTTAACTTTGCAACCTGCCGCTGTAAATCCTCAATCATCGCATCCTGAACATTTCGATCACAGTGTGGGGCTTCCTCATTCGGAACCTACCAGCGACAACCACGGCCACGGCGTGGGGCTTCCTCGTTCGGAACCTGCCCGCGACGACCACGACCACGATCACCAGCCATAGAAACTGATGAAATCTCACTCCAGGAAGAAGTTGAAGCTCTGATACCAACTGATGCCGGCCAGAATAGCGATTATTCTGCAGGCTAGTCGAACAGATAGTTAACAGGGAGTAACACAAAAAAAACCCTAAAACAATACAGAGAAACTACTCTGATGCTTTATTTTAATTTATTCCAAAAATACAGTAATAATATTACCAAACCCTAAGACCTTATTTATAAGGTCGAAGGTATAATAGGAAAATTAAATTAAGTCTGAATTTAAATTAAATAAAATAAAAGGTTTCTTAAAAACTAAAAACTGCCAATTTGGAGGTCTAAACTTCGTTTTTTGGCTTAAAATTGATAAGGCTTAGTCATTTATACTAAGTTTTTCCCGGAAGCTCGTTTCCAATCAGACTAGGGTCTTCTGGGCCCAATCCAAACCTATGGCCCGCTAAACGATGTAAACCGATTTAGGTAGCCCACTTGCCATCTGACAACTCAGTATCATCTGACTCAGATCCTCCTGCATCAGTCGCCCCAGGTTGGAGAGAACTCGTCCTCAAGTTCACAATAGCCACATCGGAATCCCGAAAACAAGGACTCAAGTGATTCACATTAAAGACCTCAGGCGGCAACCCAGGAGGAAGATCTTCTGGTATCAGGTCAAAAAACTCTGCTAACAGCAACAAATCCACTATAAAACAGAAATCTCCATAACGATCCTCTCGACCACGGTGTTCCCTGAATCAAGCAGGATTGTAATACGGTTTTTCGAAACTGGAATCGGAATCGTAATCTTTCATCTCACGAACATCAAAATTCTGCGCCGTTAGACGCTGGGTTAACTTTGTAACCTGCCGCTGTAAATCCTCAATCATCGCAACTTGAATGTTTCAATCACGGTGTGGGGCTTCCTCGTTCGGAACCTGCCGGCGACGACCACGATCACCAGTCATGGAAACTGATGAAATCTCACCCCTGGAAGATGCTGAAGCTCTGATACCAACTGACGCCGGCCCGAATAGCGATTATTCTGCAGGCTAGTCGAGATCGTTCACAGCGAGTAACACAAGAAAAACTCTAAAACAATACCGAGAAACTACTCTGATGCTTTATTTTAATTTATTCCAAAAATACAATAATAATAATACCAAACCCTAAGACCTTATTTATAAGGTCGAAGCTAAAATAAGAAAATTAAATTAAGGCCGAATTTAAATTAAATAAAATAAAAGGTTTCCTAAAAACTAAAAACTGCCTATTTGAAGGTCTAAACTTCGTTTTTTGCTTAAAAACGGTAAGGCTTAGTATATCATACTAAGTTTTTCCCGAAAGCTCGTTCCCAATCAGGCTAGGGTCTTCAAGGCCCAATCCGAACCTATGGCCCGCTAAACGATGTAAACTGGTTTAGGTAGCCCACTTGCCATATGACAACTCAGCATCATCTGACTCCGATCCTCCTGCATCAGTCGCTCCAGGTTGGAAAGAACTTGTCCTCGAGTTCACAATAGCCACATCGGAATCACAAAAAACAAGGACTCAAGTGGTTCACATTAAAGACTTCAGGCAGCAACCCAGAAGGAAGATCATCTGGTATCAGGTCAAAAAACTCTGCTAACAGCAGCAAATCCACTCTGAAACTGAAATCTCCATAACGATCCTCCCAACCACGGTGTTCCCTGAATCGAGCAGGATTGTAATACAGGTTTTCGAAACTGGAATCGAAATCGTGATCTTTCATCTCACGATCACCGAAATTCTGCGCCGTTAGACGCTGGGTTAACTTTGCAACCTGCCACTGTAAATCCTCAATCATCGTATCCTGAACGTTTAGATCACGGTGGGGGGATTCCTCGTTCAGAAACTGCCCGCAACGGCCACGACCATGATCACCAGCCATGGAAACTGATGAAATCTAAACCCAGGAAGATGCTGAGGCTCTGATACAAACTGATGCCGGCCAGAATAGCGATTATTCTGCAGACTAATCGAACAGATAGTTCACAGGGAGTAACACAAGAAAAACCCTAAAACAATACAGAGAAACTACTCCGATGCTTTATTTTAATTTATTCCAAAAATACAAAAATAATATTACCAAACCCTAAGACCTTATTTATAAGGTCGACACTAAAATAAGAAAATTAAATTAAAGCCGAATTTAAATTAAATAAATTAAAAGGTTTCCTAAAAACTAAAAACTGCCAATTTGAAGGTCTAAACTTCATTTTTTGGCTTCAAAACGATAAGGCTTAGTGTAAAGTACTTAGGTTTTCCCGAAAGCTCGATTCCAATCAGACCTGGGTCTTCGGGGCCCAAGCCAAACCTATAGCCCGTTAAACGATGTAACCCGGTTTAGGTAGCCCACTTGCCATCTGACAACTCAGCATCATCTGACTCGGATCCTCCTGCATCAGTCGCCCCAGGTTGGAAAAAACTCGTCCTCGAGTTCACAATAGCCACATTAGAATCCCCAAAACAAGGACTCAAGTGGTTTACATTAAAGACCTCAGGCGGCAACTCAGGAGGAAGATCCTCTGGTATCAGGTCAGAAAACTCTGCTAACAGCAACAAATCCACTCTGAAATCGAAATCTCTATAACGATCCTCCCGACCACGGTGTTCCCAAAATCGAGTAGGATTGTAATACGGGTTTTCGAAACTGGAATCAGAATCGTGATCTTTCATATCACGATCACCGAAATTCTGCGCCGTTAGACGCTGGGTTAACTTTGCAACCTGCCGCTGTAAATCCTTAATCATCGCATCCTGAACGTTTCGATCACAGTGTGGGGCTTCCTCGTTCAGAACCTGCCCACGACAACCACGACCACGGCGTGGGGCTTCCTCGTTCGGAACCTGCCCGCGACGACCACGACCACAATCACCAGCCATGGAAACTGATGAAATCTCACCCCAGGAAGATGTTGAAGCTCTGATACTAACTGACGCCCGCCAAAATAGCAATTATTCTGTAGGCTAGTCGAATAGATAGTTCACAGGGAGTAACACAAGAAAAACTCTAAAACAATACAGAGAAACTACTATGATGCTTTATTTTAATTTATTCCAAAAATACAATAATAATATTACCAAACCTTAAGAACTTATTTATAAGGTCGAAGCTAAAATAAGAAAATTAAATCAAGGGCGAATTTAAATTAAATAAAATAAAAGGTTTCCTAAAAACTAAAAACTTCCAATTTGAAGGTCTAAACTTCGTTTTTTGGCTTAAAAAAGATAACACTTAGTATATTGTACCTAAGTTTTTCCCGGAAGCTCGATTCCAATCAGTCTAGTGTCTTCGGGGCCCAAGCCGAACCTATGGCCCGTTAAACGATGTAAACCAGTTTAGGTAGCCTACTTGCCATCTGACAACTCAGCATCATCTGACTCGGATCCTCCTGCATCTGTCGCCCCAGCTTGGAAAGAACTCATCCTCGAGTTCACAATAGCCACATCGGAATCCCCAAAACAAGGACTCAAGTGGTTCACATTAAAGAACTCAGGCGGCAACCCAAGAGGAATATCCTCTGGTATCAGGTCAGAAAACTCTGCTAACAGCAGCAGATCCACTCTGAAACCGAAATCTCCATAACGATCCTCCCGACCACAGTGTTCCCCGAATCGAGCAGGATTGTAATACGAGTTTTTGAAACTAGAATCGGAATCGTGATCTTTCATCTCACGATCACTGAAATTTTGCGTCATTAGACGCTGGGTTAACTTTGCAACCTGCCGCTGTAAATCCTCAATCATAGCATCCTGAACGTTTTGATCACGGTGTGGGGCTTCCTTGTTCAGAACCTACCCACGACAACCACGACCACGACATGGGGCTTCCTCGTTCGGAAACTGCCCGCAACGACCACGACCATGATCACCAGCCATGGAAACTGATGAAATCTAAACCCAGGAAGATGCTGAAGCTCTGATACAAACTGATGCCGGCCAGAATAGCGATTATTCTGCAGGCTAGTCGAACAAATAGTTCACAGGGAGTAGCACAAGAAAAACCTTAAAACAATACAGAGAAACTACTCTGATGCTTTATTTTAATTTATTCCAAAAATACAATAATAATATTACCAAACTCTAAGACCTTATTTATATGGTCGAAGCTAAAATAGGGAAATTAAATTAAGGTCGAATTTAAATTAAATAAAATAAAAGGTTTCCCTAAAAACTAAAAACTGCCAATTTGAAGGTCTAAACTTCGCTTTTTGCCTTTAAAACGATAAGTCTTAGTATGCTATACTAAGTTTTTCCCGAAAGCTCGTTTCCAATCAGACTAATGTCTTCGGGGCCCAAGCCGAACCTATGGCCCGTTAAACGATGTAAACCGGTTTAGGTAGCCCACTTGCCATCTGACAACTCAGCCTCATCTGACTCGGATCCTCCTGCATCAGTCGCCCCGGGTTGGAAAGAACTCGTCCTCGAGTTCACAATAGCCACATCGGAATCTCCAAAACAAGGACTTAAGTAGTTCACATAAAAGTCCTCAGGCGGCAACTCAGGAGGAAGATATTCTGGTACCAGGTCAGAAAACTCTGCTAACAGCATCAAATCCACTCTGAAACCGATATCTCCATAACGATCCTCCTGACCATGGTGTTCCCAGGATCGAGCAGGATTGTAATACGGGTTTTCGAAATTGAAATCGAAATCGTGATCTTTTATCTCACGATCACCGAAATTCTGCGCCGTTAGACGCTGGGTTAACTTTGCAACCTGCAGCTGTAAATCCTCAATCATCGTATACTGAACGTTTCGATCATGGTGTGGGGCTTCCACGTTCGGAACCTGCCCGCGACGACCACCACCACGATCACCAGCCATGGAAACTTATTAAATCTCACCCCAGGAAGATGTTGAAGCTCTGATACCAACTGACCCCGGCCAGAATAGCGATTATTCTGCAGGCTAGTTGAACAGATAGTTCACAGGGAGTAACACAAGAAAAACCCTAAAACAATACAGAGAAACTACTCTGATGCTTTATTTTAATTTATTCCAAAAATACAATAATAATATTACCAAACTCTAAGACCTTATTTATAAGGTCGAAGCTAAAATAAGAAAATTAAATTAAGGTAGAATTTAAATTAAATAAAATAAAATGTTTCCCTAAAAACTAAAAACTGCCAATTTGAAAGTCTAAACTTCGCTTTTTGGCTTAAAAACGATAAGGCTTAGTAAAATAAACTAATTTTTTTCCGAAAGCTCGTTTCCAATCAGACTAGTATCTTCGGGGCCCAATCCGAACCTATAGCCTGCTAAACGATGTAAACCGGTTTAGGTAGCCCACTTGCCATTTGACAACTCAGCCTCATCTGACTCGGATCCTCCTGCATCAGTCGCCCCAGGTTGGAAAGAACTCGTCCTCGAGTTCACAATATCCACATTGGAATCCCCAAAACAAGGACTCATGTGGTTCAAATTAAAGTCCTCAGGCGGCAACTCAGGAGGAAGATCCTCTGGTATCAGGTCAGAAAACTCTGCTAACAGCAGCAAATCCACTCTGAAACCGAAATCTCCATAAAGATCCTCTCGACCACGGTGTTCCCAGGATCGAGCAGGATTGTAATACGGGTTTTCGAAATTGGAATCGGAATCGTGATCTTTCATCTCACGATCACCGAAATTCTGCGCCGTTAGACGCTGGGTTAACTTTACAACCTGCCGCTGTAAATCCTCAATCATCGCATCCTGAATGTTTCGATAACGGTGTGGGGCTTCCTCGTTCGGAACCTGCCCGCGATAACCACGACCACGGCATGGGGCTTCCTCGTTCGGATCCTGCCCGCGACGACCAAGATCACGATCACCAGCTATGGAAACTGATGAAATTTCACCCCAGGATGATGCTGAAGCTCTGATAGCAATTGATACCGGCCAGAATAACGATTATTCTGCAGGCTTGTCGAACAGATAGTTCATAGGGAGTAACACAAGAAAAACCCTAAAATAATACAGAGAAATTACTCTGATACTTTATTTTAATTTATTCCAAAAATAAAATAATAATATTACCAAACCCTAAGACCTTATTTATAAGGTCGAAGCTAAAATAAGAAAATTAAATTAAGGCCGAATTTAAATAAAATAAAATAAAAGATTTCCTAAAAACTAAAAACTGCCAATTTGAAGGTCTAAACTTCGTTTTTTGCCTTTAAAACGATAAGTCTTAGTATGCTATACTAAGTTTTTCCCGAAAGCTCGTTTCCAATCAGACTAATGTCTTCGGGGCCCAAGCCGAACCTATGGCCCGCTAAACGATGTAAATCGGTTTAGGTAGCCCACTTACCATCTGACAACTCAGCATCATTTGACTCGGATCCTCTTGCATCAGCTGCCCCAGGTTGGAAAGAACTCGTCCTCGAGTTCACAATAGCCACCTCGGAATCTCCAAAACAAGGACTCAAGTGGCTCACATTAAAGACCTCAAGCGGCAACCCGGGAGGAAGATCCTCTGGTATCAGGTCAGAAAACTCTGCTAACAGCAGCAAATCCACTCTGAAACCGAAATCTCCAAAATGATCCTCCCGACCACGGTGTTCCTCGAATCAAGCAGGATTATAATATTGGTTTTCGAAACTGGAATCGAAATCCTGATCTTTCATCTCACGATCACCAAAATTCTGCACCGTTAGACGCTGGGTTAACTTTGCAACCTGCCGCTGTAAATCCTCAATCATCGCATCCTGAACATTTTGATCACGGTCTGGGGCTTCCTCGTTCGGAACCTGCCCGCGACGACCACGACCACGATCACCAGCCTTGGAAACTGATTAAATCTCACCCCAGGAAGATGTTGAAGCTCTGATACCAAGTGACGCCGGCCAGAATAGCGATTATTCTGCAGGCTAGTCGAACAGATAGTTCACAGGGAGTAACACAAGAAAAACCCTAAAATAATACAGAGAAACTACTCTGATGCTTTATTTTAATTTATTTCAAAAATACAATAATAATATTACCAAACCCTAAGACCTTATTTATAAGGTCGAAGCTGAAATAAGAAAATTAAATTTTGGCCGAATTTAAATTAAATAAAATAAAAGGTTTCCCTAAAAACTAAAAACTGCCAATTTGAAGGTCTAAAATTCGTTTTTTGGCTTAAAAACGATAAGGCTTAGTATATTGTACCTAAGTTTTTCCCGAAAGCTCGATTCTAATCAGACTAGGGTCTTCGGGGCCCAAGCCGAACCTATGGCCCGCTAAACGATGTAAACCGGTTTAGGTAGCCCACTTGCCATCTAACAACTCTGCATCATCTGACTCGGATCCTCCTACATCAGTCGCCCCAGGTTGGAAAGAACTCGTCCTCGAGTTCACAATAGCCACATCGGAATCCCCAAAACAAGGACTCAAGTGGTTCACATTAAAGACCTCAGGTGGGAACCCAGGAGGAAGATCCTCTGGTATCAGGTCAGAAAACTCTGCTAACAGCAACAAATCCACTCTGACACCGAAATCTCCATAAAGATCCTCCGGACCACGGCGTTCCCTGAATCGAGCAGGATTGTAATGCAGGTTTTCTAAACTGGAATCGGAATCGTGATCTTTCATCTCACGATCACCGAAATTCTGTGTCGTTAGACGCTGGGTTAACTTTGCATCCTGCCGCTGTAAATCCTCAATAATCGCACCCTGAACGTTTCGATCACGGTGTGGGGTTTCTTCATTCGGAACCTGCCCGCGACAACCACGACCACGGCGTGGGGCTTCCTCGATCGGAACCTTCCCGCGACGACCACGACCATGATCACCAGCCATGGAAACTGATGAAATCTCACCCCAGGAAGATGCTGAAGCTCTGATACCAACTGACCCTGGCTAGAATAGCGATTATTCTGCAGGCTAGTCGAACAGATAGTTCACAGGGAGTAACACAAGAAAAACCCTAAAACAATACAGAGAAACTACTCTGATGCTTTATTATAATTTATTCCAAAAATACAATAATACTATTACCAAATCCTAAGACCTTATTTATAATGTCGAAGCTAAAATAAAAAATTAAATTAATGCCGAATTCAAATTAAATAAAATAAAAGGTTTCTAAAAAACTAAAAACTAAAAACTGCCAATTTGAAGTTCTAAACTTCGTTTTTTGGCTTAAAAAAGATAAGGCTTAGTATATTATACTAAGTTTTTCCCGAAAGCTCGATTCCAATCAGTGTAGTGTCTTCGGAGCCCAACCTGAACCTATGGCCAGCCAAATGATTCAAACCGGTTTAGGTAGCCCACTTGCCATCTGTCAACTCAGCATCATCTGAATCGGATCCTCCTGCATCAGTCGCCCCAGGTTGGAAAGAATTCGTCCTCGAGTTCACAATAGCCACATCGGAATCCCCAAAACAAGGACTCAAGTGGTTCACATTAAAGACCTCAGGTGGCAACCCAAGAGGAAGATCCTCTGGTATCAAGTCAGAAAACTCTGCTAACAGCAGCAAATCCACTATGACACCGAAATCTCCATAAAGATCCTCCCGACCACAGCGTTCCCAGAATCGAGCAGGATTGTAATACGGGTTTTCAAAACTGGAATCGGAATCGTGATCTTTCATCTCACGATCACCAAAATTCTGCGCCGTTAGACGTTGGGTTAACTTTGCAATCTTCCGTTGTAAATCCTCAATCATCTCATCCTGAACGTTTCATTCATGGTGTGGGGCTTCCTCGTTCGGAATCTGCCAACGACAACCACGACCACGGCATGGGGCTTCCTCAATCAGAACCTGCCCGCGACGACCACGATCACGATCACCAGCCATGGAAACTGATGAAATCATCACCCCAGGAAGATGCTGAAGCTCTGATACTAACTGACACCGGCCAGAATAGCGATTATTCTGCAGGCTAGTCGAACAGATAGTTCAGAGGGAGTCACACAAGAAAAACCCTAAAACAATACAAAGAAACTACTCCGATGCTTTATTTTAATTTATTCCATAAATACAATAATAATAATACCAAACCCTATGACCTTATTTATAAGGTCGAAGCTAAATTAGAAAAATTAAATTAAGGCCGAATTTAAATTAAATAAAATAAATGGTTTCCTAAAAACCAAAAACTGCCAATTTGAAGGTCTAAACTTTGTTTTTTGGCTTAAAAATGATAAGGCTTAGTATGTTATACTAAATTTTTCCCGAAAGCTGGATTCCAATCAGACTAGTGTCTTCGAGGCCCAAGCCGAACCTATGGCCCACTAAACGATGTAAACCGGTTTAGGTAGCCCACTTACCATCTGACAACTCAGCATCATCTGACTCGGATCCTCCTGCATCAGTGGCCCCGGGTTGGAAAGAACTCGTCCTCGAGTTCACAATAGCCACATCAGAATCCCTAAAACAAGGACTCAAGTGGTTCACATTAAAGACCTCAGGTGGCAACCCAAGAGGAAGATCCTCTGGTATCAGGTAAGAAAACTCTGCTAACAGCAGCAAATCCACTATGACACCGAAATCTCCATAAAGATCCTCCCGACCATGGTATTCCCAGAATCGAGTAGGATTGTAATACGAGTTTTCGAAACTGGAATCGGAATCGTGATCTTTCATCTCACGATCACCGAAATTCTGTGCCGTTAGACGATGGGTTAACTTTGCAACCTTCCGCTGTAAATCCTCAATCATCGAATCCTGAACGTTTCATTCATGGTGTGGGGCTTCCTCGTTTGGAATCTACCAACGACAACCACGACCATGGCATGGGGCTTCCTCGATCGGAACCTGCCCGCGACGACCACGATCACGATCACCAGCCATGGAAACTGATTAAATCTCACTCCAGGAAGATGTTGAAGCTCTGATACCAACTGACGCCGACCAGAATAGCGATTATTCTGCAGGCTAGTCGAACAGATAGTTCAGAGGGAGTAACACAAAAAAAAAACCCTAAAACAATACAAAGAAGCTACTCTGATGCTTTATTTTAATTTATTCCAAAAATATAATAATAATATTACCAAACCCTAAGACCTTATTTATAAGGTCGAAGCTAAAATAGGGAAAATAAATTAAGGCTGAATTTAAATTAAATAAAATAAAGGGTTTCCTAAAAACTAAAAACTGCCAATTTGAAGGTCTAAACTTCATTTTTTGGCTTAAAAACGATAAGGCTTAGTATGTTTTACTAAGTTTTTCCCGAAAGCTCGATTCCAATAAGACTAGTGTCTTCGGGGCCCAAGCCGAACCTATGGCCCGCTAACCGATCCTATGGCCTGCTAACCGATCTAAACTGATTTAGGTAGCCCACTTGCCATCTGACAACTCAGCATCATCTGACTCCGATCCTCCTCCATCAGTCGCCCCAGGTTGGAAAGAACTCATCCGCGAGTTAACAATAGCCACATCGGAATCCCCAAAACAAGGACTCAAGTGGTTCACATTAAAGACCTCAGGCGGCAACCCAAGAGGAAGATCCTCTGGTATCAGGTCAGAAAACTCTGCTAACAGCAGCAAATTCACTCTGAAACCGAAATCTCCATAACGATCCTCCCGACCACGGTGTTCCTCGAATCGAGTAGGATTGTAATACGGGTTTTCGAAACTGGAATCGGAATCAAGATCTTTCATCTCACGATCACCGAAATTCTGCGCCGTTAGACGCTGGGTCAACTTTGCAACCTGCCGCTGTAAATCCTCAATCATCGAATCCTGAACGTTTCGATCACGGTGCGGGGCTTCTTCGTTTGGAACCTGTCCGCGACAACCACAACCATGGCGTGGGGCTTCCTCGATCGGATCCTGGCCGCGACGACCACGATCACGATCACCAGCAATGAAAACTGACAAAATCTCACCCAAGGAAGATGCTGAAGCTCTGATACCAACTGACACCGGCCAGAATAGCGATTATTCTTAAGGCTAGTCGAACAGATAGTTCAGAGGGAGTAACACAAGAAAAACCCTAAAACAATACAAAGAAACTACTCTGATGCTTTATTTTAATTTATTCCAAAAATACAATAATAATATTACCAAACCCTAAGAACTTATTTATAAGGTCGAAGCTAAAATAGGAAAATTAAATTAAGGCCGAATTTAAATTAAATAAAATAAAGGGTTTCCTAAAAACTAAAAACTGCCTTTTTGAAGGTCTAAACTTCGTTTTTTGGCTTAAAAACGATAAGGCTTAGTACTTTTTTCTATGTTTTTCCTGAAAGATCGATTCCAATCAGACTAGAGTCTTCGGGGCCCAAGCCGAACCTATGACCCGCTAAACGATGTAAACCGATTTAGGTAGCCCACTTGCCATCTGACAACTCAACATCATCTGACTCGGATCCTCCTGCATCAGTCGCCCCAGGTTGGAAAGAAATCGTCCTCGAGTTCACAATAGCCACATCGGAATCCCCTAAACAAGGACTCAAGTTGTTCACATTAAAGACCTCAGGCGGCAACCCAAGAGGAAGATCCTCTGGTATCGGGTCAGAAAACTCTGCTAACAGCAGAAATCCACTCTGAAACCGAAATCTCCATAACGATCCTCCCGACCATGGTGTTCCTCGAATCGAGCAGGATTTTAATACGGGTTTTCAAAACTGGAATCGAAATCGTGATCTCTCATCTCACGATCACCGAAATTCTGCGCCGTTAGACGCTGGGTTAACTTTGCAACCTGCCGTTGTAAATCCTCAATTATCGCATCCTGAACGTTTCGATCACGGTGTGGGGCTTCCTCGTTCGGAACCTGCCCGCGACAACTACGTTCACGGCGTGGGGTTTCCTCGTTCGGAACTTGCTGCGACGACCACGATCACCAGCCATGGAAACTGATGAAATCTCACCCCAGGAAGATGTTGAAGCTCTGATACCAACTGACACCAGCCAGAATAGCGATTATTCTGCAGGCTAGTCGAACAGATAGTTCATAGGGAGTAACACAAGAAAAACCCTGAAACAATACAGAGAAACTACTTTGATGCTTTATTTTAATTTATTCCAAAAATGCCATAATAATATTACCAAACCCTAAGACCTTATTTATAAGGTCGAAGCTAAAATAAAAAAATTAAATTAAGGCCGAATTTAAATTAAATAAAATAAAAAGTTCTATAAAAACTAAAAACTGCCAATTTGAAGGTCTAAACTTCTTTTTTTGGCTTAAAAACGATAAGGCTTAGTAATTTTTACTAAGTTTTTCCTGAAAGCTCGATTCCAATCAGACTAGGGTCTTCAGGGCCCAAGCTGAACCTATGACCTGCTAAACGATGTAAACCGGTTTAGGTAGCCCACTTTCCATCTGATAACTCAGCATCATCTGACTCGGATCCTCCTGCATCAGTCGCCCCAGGTTGGAAGGAACTCGTCCTCGATTTCACAATAGAAACATCGGAATCCCCAAAACATGGACTCAAGTAGTTCACATTAAAGACCTCAGGCGGCAACCCAAGAGGAAGATCCTCTGGTATCTGGTCAGAAAACTCTGCTAACATCAGCAAATCCACTCTGAAACCAAAATCTCCATAAAGATCCTCCCGACCATGGTGTTCCCAGAATCGAGCAGGATTGTAATACGGGTTTTCGAAACTGGAATCGAAATCGTGATCTTTCATCTCACGATCAACGAAATTCTGCGCCGTTAAACACTGGGTTAACTTTGCAACCTGCCGCTGTAAATCTTCAATCATCGCATCCTGAACGTTTCGATCATGGTGTGGGGCTTCCTCTTTTGGAACCTACCCGCGACAACCACGACCACGACGTGGGGCTTCCTCGATCGGAACCTGCCCGCGACAACCACGATCACGATCACCAGCCATGGAAACTGATGAAATCTCACCCCAGGAAGATGCTGAAGCTCTGATACCAATTGACACCGGCCAGAATAGCGATTATTCTACAGGCTAGTCGAACAGATAGTTCGGAGGGAGTAACACAAGAAAAACCCTAAAACAATACAAAGAAACTACTCTGATGCTTTACTTTAATTTATTCCAAAAATATAATAATAATATTACCAAACCCTAAGACCTTATTTATAAGGTCGAAGCTAAAATAGAAAAATTAAATTAAGGACGAATTTAAATTAAATAAAATAAAGGGTTTCCTAAAAACTAAAAACTGCCAATTTGAAGGTCTAAACTTGATTTTTTGGCTTAAAAACGATAAGGCTTAGTATGTTTTACTAAGTTTTTCCCGAAAGCTCGATTCCAATCAGACTAGGGTCTTCAGGGCCCAAGCTGAACCTATGACCTGCTAAACGATATAAACCGGTTTAGGTAGCCCACTTGCCATCTGACAACTCAGCATCATCTGACTAGGATCCTCCTGCATCAGTCGCCCAAGGTTGGAAGGAACTCGTCCTCGATTTCACAATAGCCACATCGGAATCCCCAAAACAAGGACTCAAGTGGTTCACATTAAAGACCTCAAGCGGCAACCCAAGAGGAAGATCCTCTGGTATCTGGTCAGAAAACTCTGCTAACAGCAACAAATCCACTCTGAAACCGAAATCTCCATAAAGATCCTCCCAACCACGGTGTTCCCAGAATCGAGCAGGATTGTAATACGGGTTTTCGAAACTGGAATCGAAATCGTGATCTTTCATCTCACGATCACCGAAATTCTACGCTGTTAGACGCTGGGTTAACTTTGCAACCTGTCGCTGTAAATCCTCAATCATCGTATCCTGAACGTTTCGATCACGGTGTGGGGCTTCCTCATTCGGAACCTGCCAGCGGCAACTACGACCACGGTGTGGGGCTTCCTCATTCGGAACTTGCCCGCGACGACCACGACCACGATCACCAGCCATGAAAACTGATGAAATCTCACCCCAGGAAGATGTTGAAGCTCTGATATCAACTGACGCCGGTCAGAATAGCGATTATTCTGTAGGCTAGTCGAACAGATAGTTCACAGGGAGTAACACAAGAAAAACCCTAAAACAATACAGAGAAACTACTCTGATGCTTTATTTTAATTTATTCCAAAAATACAATAATAATATTACCAAACCCTAAGACCTTATTTATAAGGTCAAAGCTAAAATAAAAAAATTAAATTAAGGCCGAATTTAAATAAAATAAAATAAAATAAAATGTTCTCTAAAAACTAAAAACTGCCAATTTGAAGGTCTAAACTTCTTTTTTTGGCTTAAAAAACGATAAGGCTTGGTAATTTTTACTAAGTTTTTCCCGAAAGCTCGATTCCAATCAGACTAGGGTCTTCAGGGCCCAAGCTGAACCTATGACCTACTAAATGATGTAAACCGGTTAAGGTAGCCCACTTGCCATCTGACAACTCAGCATCATCTGACTCGGATCCTCCTGCATCAGTCGCCCCAGGTTGGAAGGAACTCGTCCTCGAGTTCACAATAGCCACATCGGAATCCCCAAAACAAGGACTCAAGTAGTTCACATTAAAGACCTCAGGCTGCAACCCAAGAGGAAGATCCTCTGGTATCTGGTCAGAAAACTCTGCTAACAGCAGCAAATCCACTCTGAAACCGAAATCTCCATAAAGATCCTCCAGACCACGGTGTTCCCAGAATCGAGCAGGATTGTAATACGGGTTTTCGAAACTGGAATCGAAATCGTGATATTTCATCTCACGATCACCGAAATTCTGCGCTGTTAGACGCTGGGTTAACTTTGCAACTTGCCGCTGTAAATCTTCAATCATCGCATCCTGAAAGTTTCGATCATGGTGTGGGGCTTCCTCTTTTGGAACCTGCCCGCGACAACCACGACCACGGTGTGGCGCTTCCTCGTTCGGAACCTGCCCGCGATGACCACGACCACGATCACCAGCCATGGAAACTGATGAAATCTCACCCCAGGAAGAAGTTGAAGCTCTGATACCAACTGACACCGGCAAGGATAGCGATTATTCTGCAGGCTAGTCGAACAGATAGTTCACAGGGAGTAACACAAGAAAATCCCTAAAACAATACAGAGAAACTACTCTGAGGCTTTATTTTAATTTATTCCAAAAATACAATAATAATATTACCAAACCCTAAGACCTTATTTATAAGGTCGAAGCTAAAATAGAAAAATAAAATTAAGCCGAATTTAAATTAAATAAAATAAAAGGTTCCCTAAAAACTAAAATCTGCCAATTTGAAGGTCTAAACTTTGTTTTTTGGCGTAAAAACGATAAGGATTAGTATAGTTTACTAAGTTTTTCCCGAAAGATCGATTCCAATTAGACTAGGGTCTTTGGGGCCCAAGCCAAACCTATGGCCCCTTAACGATGTAAACTGGTTTAGGTAGCCCACTTGCCATATGACAACTCAGCATCATCTGACTCGGATCCTCCAGTATTAGTCGCCCCAGGTTGGAAAGAACTCGCCCTCGAGTTCACAATAGCCACATCGGAATCCCCAAAACAAGGACTCAAGTAATTCACATTAAAGACCTCAGGCGGGAACCCAGGAGGAAGATCCTCTGGTATCAGGTCAGAAAACTCTGCTAACAGCAGCAAATCCACTCTGACACCGAAATCTCCATAAAAATCCTCCCGACCACGGTGTTCCCAGAATCGATCAGTATTGTAATATGAGTTTTCGAAACTGGAATCGGAATCGTGATCTTTCATCTCACGATCATCGAAATTCTGCGCCGTTAGACGCTGGGTTAACTTTGCAACCTGCTGCTGTAAATCCTCAATCATTGCCTCCTGAACGTTTCGATCACGGTGTGGGGCTTCCTCGTTCGGAACCTGCCCGCGACAACCACGACCACGGCATGGGGCTTCCTCGTTCGGAACCTGCCTGCGACGACCACGACCACGATCACCAGCCATGGAAACTGATGAAATCTCACCCCAGGAAGAAGTTGAAGCTCAGAGAAACTACTCTGATGCTTTATTTTAATTTATTCCAAAAATACAATAATAATATTACCAAACCCTAAGACCTTATTTATAAGGTCGAAGCTAAAATAGGAAAATTAAATTAAGGCCGAATTTAAATTAAATAAAATAAAAGGTTTCCTAAAAACTAAAAACTACCAATTTGAAGGTCTAAACTTCCTTTTTTTGGCTTAAAAACGACAAGGCTTAGTATTAATTACTAAGATTTTCCCAAAAGCTCAATTCCAATCATACTAGGGTCTTCGAGGCCGAATACGAACTTATGGCCTGCTAAACGATGTAAACCGATTTAGGTAGCCCACTTGCCATCTGACAACTCAGCATCATCTGACTCGGATCCTCCTACATCAGTCGCCCCCGGTTGGAAAGAACTTGTCCTCGAGTTCACAATAGCAACATCGGAATCCCCAAAACAAGGACTCAAGTGGTTCACATTAAAGACCTCAGGCGCCAACCCAGGAGGAAGATCCTCTGGTATCAAGTCAGAAAACTCTGCAAACAGCAGCTAATTCAATCTGAAACCGAAATCTCCATAACGATCCTCCCGAAAACTGTGTTCCCCGAATCGAGCAGGATTGTAATACGGGTTTTCGAAACTGGAATCAGAATCGTGATCTTTCATCTCACGATCACCAAAATTCTGCGCCGTTAGACGCAGGGTTAACTTTGCAACCTGCCGCTGTAAATCCTAAATCATCGCATCCTGAACGTTTCAATCACGGTATAGGGCTTCCTCGTTCGGAACCTGCTCGCGACAACCACGACCACTGCGTGGGGCTTCCTCGTTCGAAACCTGCCCGCGACGACCACGACCACGATCACCAACCATGGAAACTGATGAAATCTCACCCCAGAAAGATGCTGAAGCTCTATTACCAACTGACGCTGGCCAGAATAACAATTATTCTGCAGGCTAGTCGAACAGATAGTTCACAGGGAGTAACACAATAAAAACCCTAAAACAATACAGAGAAACTACTCTGATGCTTTATTTTAATTTATTCCAAAAATACAATAATAATATTACCAAACCCTAAGACCTTATTTATAAGGTCGAAGCTAAAATAGGAAAATTAAATTAAGGCCGAATTTAAATTAAATAAAATAAAAGGTTTCCTAAAAACTAAAAACTGCCAATTTGAAGGTCTAAACTTCATTTTTTGGCTTAAAAACGATAAGGCTTAGTAAACTGTACTAAGTTTTTCCCGAAAGCTCGATTCCAATCAAACTAAGGTCTTTAGGGCGCAAGACGAACCTATAGCCCGCTAAACGATGTAAACAGGTTTAGGTAGCCCACTTGGCATCTAACAACTCAGCATCATCTGACTCGGATCCTCCTACATCAGTCGCCCCAGGTTGGAATCAACTCGTCCTCGAGTTCACAATACCCACATCGAAATCCCTAAAACAAGGACTCAAGTGGTTCACATTAAAGACCTCAGGCGGCAACCCAGAAGGAAGATCCTCTGGTATCAAGTCAAAAAACTCTGCTAACAGCAGTAAATCCACTCTGAAACCGAAATCTCCATAACGATCCTCCCGACCAAGGTGTTCCCCGAATCGAGCAGGATTGTAATACGGGTTTTCGAAACTGGAATTGGAATCGTGATCTTTCATCTCACGATCACCGAAATTCTACGCCATTAGACGCTGGGTTAACTTTGCAACATGCCGCTATAAATCCTCAATCAGCGTATCCTGAACGTTTCATTCACGGTGTAGGGCTTCCTTGTTCGGAACCTGCCCGCGACGACCACGACCATGATCACCAGCCATGGAAACTGATGAAATCTCACCCCATGAATATGCGGAAGCTCTGATACCAACTGACGCCGGCTAGAATAGCGAGTATTCTGCAGGCTAGTCGAACAGATAGTTCACTGAGAGTAACACAAGAAAAACCCTAAAACAATATAGAGAAACAACTCTGATGCTTTATTTTAATTTATTCCAAAACTACAATAATAATATTACCAAACCCTAAGACCTTATTTGTAAGGTCGAAGCTAAAATAGGAAAATTAAATTAAGGCCAAATTTAAATTAAATAAAATAAAAGGTTTCCTAAAAACTAAAAACTGCCAATTTGAAGGTCTAAACTTCGTTTTTTCGCTTAAAAACGATAAGGCTTAGTATTCTTTCCTAAGTTTTTCCCGAAAGTTCGATTCCAATCAGACTAGGGTCCTCGGGGCCCAATCCAAACTTATAGCATGCTAAACGATGTAAACCGATTTAGGTAGCCCACTTGCCATCTGACAACTCAGCATCATCTGACTCGGATCCTCCTGCATCAGTCACCCCAGGTTGGAAAGAACTCGTCCTCGCGTTCACAATAGCCACATCGGAATCCCCAAAACAAGGACTCAAGTGGTTCACATTAAAGACCTCAGGCGACAACCCAGGAGGAAGATCCGCTAGTATCAGGTCAGAAAACTCTACTAACAGCAGCAAATCCACTCTGAAACCGAAATCTCCATAATGATCCTCCTGACCAAGGTGTTCCCCGAATCGAGTAGGATTGTAATACGGGTTTTCAAAACTGGAATCGGAATCGTGATCTTTCATCTCACGATCACCGAAATTCTGCGCCGTTAGACTCTGGGTTAACTTTGCAACCTGCCGCTGTAAATCCTCAATTATCGCATCTTGAATGTTTCAATCACGGTGTGGGGCTTCCTCGTTCGGAACCTGCCTGCGACGACCACGACCACGATCACCAGCCATGGAAACTGAAGAAATCTCACCCCAGGAAGATGCTGAAGCTCTGATACCAACTGATGCTGGTTAGAATAGCGATTATTCTGCAGGCTAGTCGAGATAGTTCACTTGGAGTAACACAAGAAAAACCCTAAAACAGTACAGAGAAGCTACTTTGATGCTTTATTTTAATTTATTCCAAAAATACAATAATAATATTACCAAACCCTAAGACCTTATTTATAAAGTCGAAGCTAAAATAAGAAAATTAATTTAAGGCCGAATTTAAATTAAATAAAATAAAAAGGTTTCCTAAAAACTAAAAACATGCCAATTTGAAGGTCTAAACTTCGTTTTTTCGCTTAAAAACGATAAGGCTCAGTAGAATGTACTAAGTTTTTCCCGAAAGCTCGATTCCAATCAGACTAGGGTCTTCCAGGCCCAACCCAAACCTATTGCCCGCTAAACGATGTAAACCGGTTTAGGTAGCCCACTTGCCATCTGACAACTCAGCATCATCTGACTCGGATCCTCCTACATCAGTCACCCCAGGTTGGAAAGAACTCGTCCTCGAGTTCACAATAGCCACATCGGAATCCCCAAAACAAGGACTCAAGTGGTTTGCATTAAAGACCTCAGGCGGTAACCCAGGAGGAAGATCCTCTGGTATCAGGTCAGAAAACTTTGCTAATAGCAGCAAATCAACTCTGAAACCGAAATCTTCATAACGATCCTCTCGAACACGGTGTTCCCTGAATCAAGAAGGATTGTAATACGGGTTTTCGAAACTGGAATCGGAATCGTGATCTTTCATCTCACGATCACCGAAATTCTGCGCCGTTAGACGCTGGGTTAACTTTGCAACCTGCCGCTGTAAATCCTCAATCATCGCATCCTGAACGTTTCGATCACGGTGTGGGGCTTCCTCGTTCGAAACCTGGCCGGGACAACCACGACCACGACGTGGGACTTCCTCGTTCGGAACCTGCCCGAGACGACCACGACCACGACCACGACCACGACCACGATCACGATCACCAGCCATGAAAACTGATGAAATCTCACCCCAGGAAGATGTTAAAGCTCTGATACCAACTGACGCCGGCCACAATAGCGATTATTTTGCAGGATAGTCTAACAGATAGTTCACAGGGAGTAACACAAGAAAAACCCTAAAACAATACAGAGAAACTACTCTGATGCTTTATTTTAATTTATTCCAAAAATACAATAATAATATTACCAAACACTAAGACCTTTTTTATAAGGTCGAAGCTAAAATAGGAAAATTAAATTAAGGCCGAATTTCAATTAAGTAAAATAAAAGTTTTCCTAAAAACTAAAACCTGCCAATTTGAAGGTCTAAACTTCGTTTTTTGGCCTAAAAACGATATGGCTTAGTATAACATGTTAAGTTTTTCCTGAAAGCTCGATTCCAATTAGACTATGGTCCTCGGGGCCCAATCCGAACCTATGGCCCGCTAAACGATGTAAACCGATTTAGGTAGCCCACTTGCCATCTGACAACTCAGCATCATCTGACTCGGATCCTCCTGCATCAGTCGCCCCAGGTTGAAAAGAAATCGTCCTCGAGTTCACAATAGCCACATCGGAATACCCAAAACAAGGACTCAAGTGGTTCACATTAAAGACCTCAGGTGGCAACACAGGAGGAAGATCCTCTGGTATCAGGTCAGAAAACTCAACTAACAGCAGCAAATCCACTCTGAAACCAAAATCTGCATAATGATTCTCATGACCACGGTGTTCCCCGAATCGAGCTGGATTGTAATATAGATTTTCGAAACTGGAATCGGAATCGTGATCTTTCATCTCACGAACACTGAAATTCTGCGTCGTTAGACACTGGGTTAACTTTGCAACCTGCTGCTGTAAATCCTCAATCATCGCATCCTGAACGTTTCAATCACGGTGTGGGGCTTCCTTGTTCGGAACCTGCCCGCGACAACCACAACCACGGCGTGGGGCTACCTCGTTCGGAACCTGCCCGCGACGACCACGACCATGATCATCAGCCATCGAAACTGATGAAACCTCACCCCAAGAAGATGCTGAAGCTCTGATACCAACTGATGCCGGCCAAAATAGCGATTATTCTGCAGGCTAGTCGAACAGATAGTTCACAGGGAGTAACACAAGAAAAACCCTAAAACAATACAGAGAAACTACTCTGATGCTTTATTTTAATTTATTCCAGAAATACAATAATAATATTACCAAGCCCTAAGACCTTATTTATAAGGTCGAAGCTAAAATAGAAAAATTAAATTAAGGCCGAATTTAAATGAAATAAAATAAAAGGTTTCTTAAAAACTAAAAACTGCCAATTTAGAGGTCTAAACTTCATTTTTTGGCTTAAAAATGATAAGGCTTTGTAGGTTATACTAAGTTTTTCCCGAAAGCTCATTTCCAATCAGACTGGGGTCTTCGGAGCAAAATTCGAACCTGTGGCCTGCTAAACGATGTAATCTGATTTAGGTAGCCCACTTGCCATCTGACAACTCAGCATCATCTGACTCGGATCCTCCTGCATCAGTTGCCCCAGGTTGGAAAGAACTCGTCCTCGAGTTCACAGTAGCCACATCGGAATCCCCTAAACAAGGACTCAAGTGGTTCACATTAAAGACCTCAGGCAGCAACCAAAGAGGAAGATCCTCTGGTATCAGGTCAGAAAACTCTGCTAATAGCAGCAAATCCACTCTGAAACCGAAATCTCCATAACGATCCTCCCAACCACGGTGTTCCCCGAATCGAGCAGGATTATAATACGGGTTTTCGAAACTGGAATCGAAATTGTGATCTTTCATCTCACGATCACCGAAATTCTGCGCCGTTAGACGCTGGGTTAACTTTGCAACCTGCCGCTGTAAATTCTCAATCATCGCATCCTAAACATTTCGATCACGGTGTGGGGCTTCCTCGTTCGGAACCTACCCACGACAACCACGACTACGGTGTGGGGCTTCCTTGTTCGGAACTTGCCCGCGAGGACCACGACCACGATCACCAGCCATGGAAACTGATGAAATCTCACCCCAAGAAGATACTGAAGCTCTGATACCAATTGACACCGATCAAAATAGCGATTATTCTGCAGGATAGTCGAACAGATAGTTCACAGGGAGTAACACAAGAAAAACCCTAAAACAATGCAGAAAAACTACTCTGATGCTTTATTTTAATTTATTCCAAAAATATAATAATAATATTACCAAACCCTAAGACCTTATTTATAAGGTCGGTGCTAAAATAGGAAAATTAAATTAAGGCCGAATTTAAATTAAATAAAATAAAAGGTTTCCTAAAAACTAAAAACTGCCAATTTGAAGGTCTAAACTTCGTTTTTTTGGCTTAAAAACGATAAGGCTTAGTATATATACTAAGTGTTTACCGAAAGCTCGTTTCCAATCAGATTAGTGTCCTCGGGGCCAAATCCGAACTTATGCCCCGTTAAACGATGTAAACCGGTTTAGGTAGCCCACTTGGCATCTGACAACTCAGCATCATCTGACTCGGATCCTCCTGCATCAGTCGCCCGAGGTTGGAAAGAACTCATCCTCGAGTTCACAATAGCCACATCGGAATCCCCAAAACAAGGACTAAAGTGGTTCACATTAAAGACCTCAGGCAGTAACCCAGGAGGAAGCTCCTCAGGTATCAGGTTAGAAAACTCTGCTAACAGCAGCAAATCCACTCTGAAAACCGAAATCTCCATGACGATCCTCCCGACCACGGTGTTCCCCGAATCGAGCAGGATTGTAATACGGGTTTTCGAAACTGGAATCGGAATCGTGATCTTTCATCTCACGATCACCGAAATTCTGCGCCATTAGACACTGGGTTAACTTTGCAACCTGCCGCTGTAAATCCTCAATCATCGCATCCTGAACGTTTCGATCACGGTGTGGGGTTTCCTCGTTCGGAACGTGCCCGCGACAACCACGACTACGGCGTGGGGCTTCCTCGTTCGGAACTTACCCGCGACGACTACTACCACGATCACCAGCCGTGGAAACTGATGAAATCTCACCCCAGGAAGATGCTGAAGCTCTGATACTAATTGTCGTCAGCCAGAATAGCGATTATTCTGCAGGCTAGTCGAACAAATAGTTCACAGGGAGTAACACAAGAAAAATCCTAAAACAATACAGAGAAACTACTATGATGCTTTATTTTCATTTATTCCAAAAATACAATAATAATATTACCAAACCTTAAGACCTTATTTATAAGGTCGAAGCTAAAATTGAAAAATTAAATTAAAGCCGAATTTAAATTTAATAAAATAAAAGGTTTCCTAAAAACTAAAAACTACCAATTTAAAGGTCTAAACTTCGTTTTTTGGCTTAAAAATGATATTGCTTTGTATGTTATATTAAGTTTTTCCCGAAAGCTCGTTTTCAATCAGATTATGGTCTTCGGGGCCAAATCTGAACCTATGGCCCGTTAAACGATGTAAACCGGTTTAGGTAGCCCACTTGCCATCTGACAACTCAACATAATTTAACTCGGATCCTCATGCATCAGTCGATCCAGGTTGGAAAGAACTCGTCCTCGAGTTCACAATAGCCACATCAGAATCCCCAAAACAAAGACTAAAGTGGTTCACATTAAAGACCTCAGGCGGCAACCTAGGAGGAAGATCCTCTGGTATCAGGTCAGAAAACTCTGCTAACAGCAGCAAATCTACTCTGAAACCGAAACCTCCATAACAATCCTCCCGACCACGGTAATCCCCGAATCGAGCAGGATTGTAATACGGGTTTTCGAAACTGGAATCGGAATCGTGATCTTTCATCTCACGATCACCGAAATTCTGCGCCATTAGACACTGGGTTAACTTTGCAACCTGCCGCTGTAAATCCTCAATCATCGCATCCTGAACGTTTCGATCACGGTGTGGGGCTTCCTCGTTCGGAACGTGCCCGCGACAACCACGACTACGGCGTGGGGCTTCCTCGTTCGGAACTTACCCGCGACGACTACTTCCACGATCACCAGCCGTGGAAACTGATGAAATCTCACCCCAGGAAGATGCTGAAGCTCTGATACTAATTGACGTCAGCCAGAATAGCTATTATTCTGCAGGCTAGTCGAACAGATAGTTCACAGGGAGTAACACAAGAAAAATCCTAAAACAATACAGAGAAACTACTATGATGCTTTATTTTCATTTATTCCAAAAATACAATAATAATATTACCAAACCTTAAGACCTTATTTATAAGGTCGAAGCTAAAATTGAAAAATTAAATTAAAGCCGAATTTAAATTTAATAAAATAAAAGGTTTCCTAAAAACTAAAAACTACCAATTTAAAGGTCTAAACTTCGTTTTTTGGCTTAAAAATGATAATGCTTTGTATGTTATACTAAGTTTTTCCCGAAAGCTCGTTTTCAATCAGATTATGGTCTTCGGGGCCAAATCTGAACCTATGGCCCGTTAAACGATGTAAACCGGTTTAGGTAGCCCACTTGCCATCTGACAACTCAACATAATTTAACTCGGATCCTCCTGCATCAGTCGATCCAGGTTGGAAAGAACTCGTCCTCGAGTTCACAATAGCCACATCGGAATCCCTAAAACAAGGACTAAAGTGGTTCACATTAAAGACCTCAGGCGGCAACCTAGGAGGAAGATCCTCTGGTATCATGTCAGAAAACTCTGCTAACAGGAGCAAATCTACTCTGAAACCGAAACTTCCATAACAATCCTCCCGACCACGGTAATCCCCGAATCGAGCAGGATTGTAATACGGGTTTTCGAAACTGGAATCAGAATCGTGATCTTTCATCTCACGATCACCGAAATTCTGCGCCATTAGACACTGGGTTAACTTTGCAACCTGCCGCTGTAAATCCTCAATCATCGCATCCTGAACGTTTCGATCACGGTGTGGGGCTTCCTCGTTCGGAACGTGCCCGCGACAACCACGACTACGGCGTGGGGCTTCCTCGTTCGGAACTTACCCGCGACGACTACTACCACGATCACCAGCCGTGGAAACTGATGAAATCTCACCCCAGGAAGATGCTGAAGCTCTGATACTAATTGACGTCAGCCAGAATAGCGATTATTCTGCAGGCTAGTCAAACAGATAGTTCACAGGGAGTAACACAAGAAAAATCCTAAAACAATACAGAGAAACTACTATGATGCTTTATTTTTATTTATTCCAAAAATACAATAATAATATTACCAAACCTTAAGACCTTATTTATAAGGTCGAAGCTAAAATTGAAAAATTAAATTAAAGCCGAATTTAAATTTAATAAAATAAAAGGTTTCCTAAAAACTAAAAACTACCAATTTAAAGGTCTAAACTTCGTTTTTTGGCTTAAAAATGATAATGCTTTGTATGTTATACTAAGTTTTTCCCGAAAGCTCGTTTTCAATCAGATTATGGTCTTCGGGGCCAAATCTGAACCTATGGCCCGTTAAACGATGTAAACCGGTTTAGGTAGCCCACTTGCCATCTGACAACTCAACATAATTTAACTCGGATCCTCATGCATCAGTCGATCCAGGTTGGAAAGAACTCGTCCTCGAGTTCACAATAGCCACATCGGAATCCCCAAAACAAGGACTAAAGTGGTTCACATTAAAGACCTCAAGCGGCAACCTAGGAGGAAGATCCTCTGGAATCAGGTCAGAAAACTCTGCTAACAGGAGCAAATCTACTCTGAAACCGAAACCTCCATAACAATCCTCTCGACCACGGTAATCCCCGAATCGAGCAGGATTGTAATACGGGTTTTCGAAACTGGAATCGGAATCGTGATCTTTCATCTCACGATCACCGAAATTCTGCGCCATTAGACACTGGGTTAACTTTGCAACCTGCCGCTGTAAATCTACAATCATCGCATCCTGAACGTTTCGATCACGGTGTGGGGCTTCCTCGTTCGGAACGTGCCCGCGACAACCACGACTACGGCGTGGGGCTTCCTCCTTCGGAACTTACCCGCGACGACTACTACCACGATCACCAGCCGTGGAAACTGATGAAATCTCACCCCAGGAAGATGCTGAAGCTCTGATACTAATTGACGTCAGCCAGAATAGCGATTATTCTGCAGGCTAGGTGAACAGATACTTCACAGGGAGTAACACAAGAAAAACCCTAAAACAATACAGAGAAACTACTATGATGCTTTATTTTCATTTATTCCAAAAATACAATAATAATATTACCAAACCCTAAGACCTTTTTTATAAGGTCGAAGCTAAAATAAGAAAATTAAATTAAAGCCGAATTTAAATTAAATAAAATAAAAGGTTTCCTAAAAACTAAAAACTACCAATTTAAAGGTCTAAACTTCGTTTTTTGGCTTAAAAACGATAAGGCTTAGTATCATATACTACGTTTTTCACGAAAGCTCGTTTTCAATCAGATTACGGTGTTCGGGGCCTAATCCGAACCTATGGCCCGCTAAACAATGTAAACCGGTTTAGGTAGCCCTCTTACCATCTGACAACTCAGCATCATCTGACTCGGATCCTCCTGCATCAGTCGATCCAGGTTGGAAAGAACTCGTCCTCGAGTTCACAATAGCCACATCGGAATCACCAAAACAAGGACTAAAGTGGTTCACATTAAAGACCTCAGGCGGCAACCTAGGAGGAAGATCCTCTGGTATCAGGTCAGAAAACTCTGCTAACAGCAGCAAATCTACTCTGAAACCGAAACCTCCATAACGATCCTCCCGACGACGGTGTTCCCCGAATCGAGCAGGATTGTAATACGGGTTTTCGAAACTGGAATCGGAATCGTGATCTTTCATCTCACGATCACCGAAATTCTGCGCCGTTAGACGCTAGGTTAACTTTTCAACCTGCCGCTGTAAATCCTCAATCATCGCATCCTGAACGTTTCGATCACGGTGTAGGGCTTCCTTGTTCGGAACCTGCCCACAACAACCACGACTACGGCGGGGGGCTTCCTCGTTCGGAACTTGCCCGCGACAACCACGACCACGATCACCAGCATTGGAAACTGATGAAATCTCACCCCAGGAAGATGCTGAAGCTCTGATACCAACTGATGCTGGCCAGAATAGCGATTATTCTGCAGGCTAGTCGAACAGATAGTTCACAGGGAGTAACACAAGAAAAACCCTAAAACAGTAAAGAGAAACTACTTTGATGCTTTATTTTAATTTATTCCAAAAATACAATAATAATATTATCAAACCCTAAGACCTTATTTATAAGGTCGAAGCTAAAATAAGAAAATTAAATTAAGGCCGAATTTAAATTAAATAAAATAAAGGGTTTCCTAAAAACTAAAAACTGCCAATTTGAAAGTCCAAACTTCGTTTTTTTGGCTTAAAAACGATAAGGCTTAGTATAACATACTAAGTTTTTCCCGAAAGCTCGTTTCCAATCAGACTAGGGTCTTCGGGGCCCAATCCGAACCTATGGCCCGCTAAACGATATAAACCGGTTTAGGTAGCCCACTTGCCATCTGACAACTCAGCATCATCTGACTCGGATCCTCCTGCATCAGTTGCCCCAGGTTAGAAAGAACTCGTCCTCGAGTTCACAATAGCCACATTGGAATCCCCAAAACAAGGACTCAAGTGGTTCACATTAAAGACCTCAGGCGGCAACCCAGGAGGAAGATCCACTGGTATCAGGTCAGAAAACTCTGCTAATAGCACAAATCCACTTTGAAACCGAAATCTCCATAACAATCCTCCCGACCACGGTGTTCCCCGAATCGAGCAAGATTGTAATACGGGTTTTCAAAGGTGGAATCGGAATCGTGATCTTTCATCTCACGATCACCGAAATTCTGCTCCGTTAGACGCTGGGCTAACTTTGCAACCTATCGCTGTAAATCCTCAATCATTGCATCCTGAACGTTTCGATAATGGTGTGGGGCTTCCTCGTTCGGAACCTGCCCGCGACAACCACGACCACGGCGTGGGGCTTCATCGTTCGGAACCTGTCCGCGACGACCACGACCTCGATCACTAGCCTTGGAAACTGATGAAATCTTACCCCAGGAAGATGCTGAAGCTCTAATACCAACTGATGCCAGCCAAAATAGCGATAATTCTGCAGGCTAGTCGAACAGATAGTTCACAGGGAGTAACACAAGAAAAACCATAAAACAATACAGAGAAACTACTCTGATGCTTTATTTTAATTTAATTCAAAAAAATAATAATAATATTAGCAAACCGTAAGACCTTATTTATAAGGTCGAAGCTAAAATAAGAAAATTAAATTAAGGCCGAATTTAAATAAAATAAAATAAAAGGTTTCCTAAAAACTAAAAACTGCCAATTTGAAGGTCTAAACTTCGTTTTTTGGCTTAAAAACAATAAGGCTTAGTAAATTTTACTAAGTTTTTCCCGAAAGCTTGTTTCCAATCAGACTAGGGTCTTCGGGGCCCAATCCAAACCTATGGCCCACTAAATGATGTAAACCGGTTTAGGAGCCCACTTGCCATCTGACAACTCAGCATCATCTGAGTCAAATCCTCCTGCATCAGTCGCCCCATGTTGGAAAGAACACGTCCTTGAGTTCACAATAGCTACATCGGAATCCCCAAACCAAGGACTCAAGTGGTTCTTATTAAAGACCTCAAGCGGCAACCCAAGAGGAAGATCCTCTGGTATCAAGTCAGAAAACTCTGCTAACAGCAGCAAATCCACTCTGAAACTAAAATCTGCATAACTATCCTCCCGACCACGGTGTTCCCTGAATCGAGCAGGATTGTAATATGGGTTTTTGAAACTGGAAAAGGAATCGTGATCTTTCATCTCACGATCACCGAAATTCTGCGCCGTTAGATGCTGGGTTAACTTTGCAACCTGCCACTGTAAATCCTCAATCATCGCATCCTGAATGTTTCGATCACGGTGTGGGGCTTCCTCGTTCGGAACCTGCCCGCGACAACCACGACCAAGGCGTGGGGCTTCCTCATTCGGAACCTGCCCACGACGACCACGACCACGATCACCAGCCATGGAAACTGATGAAATCACACCCCAGGAAGATGGTGAAGCTCTGATACCAACTAATGCCGGTCAGAATAGCGATCATTCTGCAGGCTAGTCAAACAAATAGTTCACAGGGAATAACACAAGAAAAACCCTAAAACAATATAGAGAAACTACACTGATGCTTTATTTTAATTTATTCCAAAAATATAATAATAATATTACCAAACCCTAAGACTTTATTTATAAGGTCGAAGCTAAAATTTGAAAACTAAATTAAGGCCAAATTTAAATTAAATAAAATAAAAGGTTTCCTAAAAACTAAAAACTGCCAATTTGAAGGTCTAAATTTCATTTTTTGGCATAAAAACGATAAAGCTTAGTACTTGTACTAAGCTTTTCCTGAAAGCTCATTTCCAATTAGATTAGGGTCTTCGAGGCCCAATCCGAACCTATGGCCCGCTAAACGATGTAAATCGATTTAGGTAGCCCACTTGCCATCTGACAACTCAGCATCATCTGACTCGGATCCTCCTGCATCAGTCGCCCCAGGTTGGAAAGAACACGTCCTCAAGTTCACAATAGCCACATCAGAATCCCCAAAACAAGGACTCAAGTGGTTCATATTAAAGATCTCAGGCGGCAACCCAGGAGGAAGATCCTCTGGTATCAAGTAAGAAAACTCTGCTAACAGCAGCAAATCCACTCTGAAACCGAAATCTCCATAATGATCCTCCTTATCACGGTGTTCCCTGAATTGAGCAGGATTATATTATGGGTTTTTGAAACTGGAATAGGAATCGTGATCTTTCATCTCACGATCACCGAAATTCTGCGCCGTTGGAAGCTGGGTTAACTTTGCAACCTGCCGCTGTAAATCCTCAATCATCGCATCCTGAATGTTTCGATCACGGTGTGGGGCTTCCTTGTTCGGAAGCTACGCGTGACAACCACGACCACGGCGTGGGGCTTCCTCGTTCGGAACCTGCCCGCGACGACCACGACCACGATCACCAGCCATGGAAACTGATGAAGTCTCACCCCAGGAAGATGCTGAAGCTCTGATACCAACAGATGCAGGCCAGAATAGCGATTATTCTGCAGGCTAGTCGAACAGATAGTTCACAGGGAGTAACACAAGAAAAACCCTAAAATAATACAGAGAAACCACTCTGATGCTTTATTTTAATTTATTCCAAAAATACAATAATAATATTACCAAACCCTAAGACCTTATTTATAAGGTCGAAGCTAAAATAAGAAAATTAAATTAAGGTCGAATTTAAATTAAATAAAATAAAATGTTTCCTAAAAACTAAAAACAACCAATTTGAAGGTCTAAACTTCGTTTTTTGGCTTAAAAACGATAAGGCTTAGTACATAGTACTAAGTTTTTCCCGAAAGCTCGTGTCCAATCAGAGTAGGGTCTTCGGGGCCCAATCGGAACCTATGGCCCACCAAATGATGTAAACTGGTTTAGATAGCCCACTTGCCATAAGACAACTCAGCATCATCTGACTCAGATCCTCCTGCATCAGTCGCCCTAGGTTGGAAAGAAATCGTCATCGAGTTGACAATAGCCACATCGGAATCCCCAAAACAAGGACTCAAGTGGTTCATATTAAAGACCTTAGGCGGCAACCCAGGAGGAACATCCTCTAGTATCAGGTAAGAAAACTCTGCTAACAGCAGCAAATCCACTCTGAAACTGAAATCTCCATAACGATTCTCCCGACCACGTTGTTCCCTGAATCGAGCAGGATTGTAATACGGGTTTTCGAAACCGGAATCGGAATTGTGATCTTTCATCTCACGATCACCGAAATTCTGCGCCGTTAGAAGCTTGGTTAACTTTGCAACCTGCCGCTGTAAATCCTCAATCATCGCATCCTGAACGTTTCGAGCACGGTATGGGGCTTCCTCGTTCGGAACCTGCCCGCGACGTCCACGACCACGATCACCAGCCATGGAAACTGATGAAATCTCTTCCCAGGAAGATGCTGAAGCTCTGATACCAACTGATACCAGCCAAAATAGCGATTATTCTGCAGGCTAGTCGAAAAAATAGTTCACAGGGAGTAACACAAGAAAAACACTAAAACAATATAGAGAAACTACTCTGATGCTTTATTTTAATTTATTTCAAAATACAATAATAATATTACCAAACCCTAAGACCTTATTTATAAGGTTGAAGCTAAAATAAGAAAATTAAATTAAGGCCGAATTTAAATTAAATAAAACAAAAGGTTTCCTAAAAACTAAAAACTGCAAATTTGAAGGTCTAAACTTCGTTTTTTTGGCTTAAAAACGATAAGGCTTAGTATATCATACTAAGCTTTTCTCAAAAGCTTGTTTACAATAAGACTAGGGTCTTCGGGGCCCAATCCGAACCTATGGCCCGCTAAATGATGTAAACCGGTTTAGGTAGCCCACTCACCATCTGATAACTCAGCATCATCTGACTCGGATCCTCCTGCATCAGTCGCCCTAGGTTGGAAAGAACTCGTCCTCGAGTTCACAATAGCCACATCGGAATCCCCAAAACAAGGACTCAAGTGGTTCACATTAAAGACCTCAAGTGGCAACCCAGGAGGAAGATCATCTGGTATCAGGTCAGAAAGCTCTACTAACAGCAGCAAATCCACTCTGAAACCGAAATCTCCATAACGATCCTCCCGACCATGGAGTTCCCTAAATCGAGCAGGATTGTAATATGGGTTTTTGAAACTGGAATTAGAATCGTGATCTTTCATCTCACGATCACCGAAATTCTGCGCCGTTAGACGCTGGGTTAACTTTGCAACCTGCCGCTGTAAATCCTCAATCATCGTATTCTGAACGTTTCGATCACGGTGTGGGGCTTCCTCGTTCGGAACCTGCCTGCGACAACCACGACCACGGCGTGGGGCTTCCTCGTTCGGAACCTGCCCGCGACGACCACGACCACGATCACCAGCCATGGAAACTGATGAAATCTCATCCCAGGAAGATGCTGAAGCTCTGATACCAACTGATGCAGGCCAGAATAGCGATTATTCTGCAGGCTAGTCGAACAGATAGTTCACAAGGAGTAACACAAGAAAAACCCTAGAACAATATAGAGAAACTACTCTGATGCTTTCTTTTTAATTTATTCCAAAAATACAATAATAATATTACCAAACCCTAAGACCTTATTTATAAGGTCGAATCTAAAATAAGAAAATTAAATTAAGGGCGAATTTAAATTAAATAAAATAAAAGGTTTCCTAAAAACTAAAAACTGCCAATTTGAAGGTCTAAACTTCGTTTTTTGGCTTAAAAACGATAAGGCTTAGTATCAAATACTAAATTTTTCCCGAAAGCACATTTCCAATCAGACTAGGGTCTTCGGGGCCCAATCCGACCCTATGGCCCACTAAACGATGTAAACCGGTTTAGGTAGCCCACTTGCCATCTGACAATTCAGCATCATCTGACTCGGATCCTCCTGCATCAGTCGCCTAAGGTTAGAAAGAACTCGTCCTCGAGTTCACAATAGCCACATTGGAATCCCCAAAACAAAGACTCAAGTGGTTCACATTAAAGACCTCAGGCGGCAACCCAGGAGGAAGATCTTCTGGTATCAGGTCAGAAAACTCTGCTAACAGCAGCTAATCCACTCTGAAACCAAAATCTCCATAACGATCCTCCCGACCACGGTGTTCCCTGAATCGAGCAGGATTGTAATCTGGGTTTTCGAAACTGGAATCCGAATCGTGATCTTTCATCTCACGATCACCGAAATTCTGCGCCGTTAGATGCTGGGTTAACTTTGCAACCTGCCGCTGTAAATCCTCAATCATCGCATCCTGAACGTTTCGAGCACGGTGTGGGGCTTCCTTGTTCGGAACCTGCCCACGACAACCATGACCACGGCGTGGGGTTTCCTCGTTCGGAACCTGCCCGCGACGACCATGACCACGATCACCAGCCATAGAAACTGATGAAATCTCACCCCAGGAAGATGCTGAAGCTCTGATACTAACTGACGTCGGCCAGAATAGTGATTATTCTGCAGGTTAGTCGAACAGATAGTTCACAGGGAGTAACATAAGAAAAACCCTAAAACAATACAGAGAAACTACTCTGAAGCTTTTTTTTTAATTTATTTCAAAAATACAATAATAATATTACCAAACCCTAAGACCTTATTTATAAGGTCGAAGCTAAAATAGGAAAATTAAATTAAGGTCGAATTTAAATTAAATAAAATAAAAGGTTTCCTAAAAACTAAAAACTGCCAATTTGAAGGTTTAAACTTCGATTTTTGGCTTAAAAACGATAAGGCTTAGTATAATTTACTAAGTTTTTCCCAAAAGCTCGTTTCCAATCAGACTAGGGTCTTCAGGGCCCAATCCGAACCTATGGCCCGCTAAACAATGTAAACCAGTTTAGGTAGCCCACTTGCCATCTAACAATTCATCATCATCTGACTCGAATCCTCCTCCATCAGTCGCCCCAAGTTGGAAAGCACTCGTCCTCGAGTTAACAATAGCCACATCGGAATCCCCAAAACAATGACTCAAGTGGTTCACATTAAAGACCTTAGGCGGTAACCCAGGAGGAAGATCCTTTGGTATCAGGTCAGAAAACTCTGCTAACAGCAGCAAATCCACTCTGAAACCGAAATCTCCATAACGATCCTCCCAACCAAGGTGTTCCCTGAATCGAGTGTTGTGAGTTTTAAATTACTCGCAAGCGCACGAGTCGTTTGCAGTATAGCGTTGTGCAAGTGCGAGGTCGAATCCACAGGGAATTGCGTTGTGAAAATATAATTTTTAATCTAAATTAACTCTATCTTAACCTAGTTCCAAATTTCAGATGATATTGCAAAATAAATTAAAACTAAACTAAGTTGATTTAAAAACTAATAAAAAAGGCACTAAGGTTTCCGAATCCACCCCACCAAAGTTAAGCATATATGTTCTAAAAATATAGCCTATCAAAACATTCTATGAATCCAACTATAAGACAAAAAACAAAGAATATCCCAACTAAACCAAAAGCACCCGATGTATCCGCTCTTAACAAATCACAAAGGGAATCCAATTTAATCGAAAAGCATTCAATGTATCCATCAGATGAAACACAAAGAAAATCCAACAGAAAATTTAAACTCAATCAGTTATAAGATTTACTTAAATAATTGACATAACATTTATACTAAAAATTGTCAGATTTGTACAAGCAAATCTGAACTACTACGCCAAACAACGGCGGGGCTTCATCTTCAACCTTAGCTGAAGAGTCTAACCGCTCATAACTATAAAACTATAATAAAAAGTGCTAAACATTTAAACTAAAACAACAGAATATAAAGAAATAAATAAACAACTTTACATGGGAGAAATTCCACTCGCTGACGGGCGGCGCTTCCCCTCGTGGTAGCAATGCCTTCGGGATCCACCAGAATGTTGGCGGACGTCCACCGGTAAACACCAAAGTGGCTCAGGAATTGTACACTGGATTATGAAGCCAAATGGTGCTTATATAGGGGGAGACCCGGAGCAAAACAGGTTGCAGAAACGATGTGGGATACAGGCCCGTGTGCGCTCGATCGCAGTGTGGTGCGATCGATCGCAGGTACGATCGATCGCATGTCTTGTGCGCACGATCTCATGTGCGCTCAATCGCATTTCTGCTGCGATCGATCGCAAATGCACTGAACTTCAATTATTTCGATGTGGGATGTTGACCATGCGCTCGTTCGTAGGCAGGTGCGCTCGAGCGCAGATGCACTCGATCGCATATCTCGTGCGATCGAGTGCAATGTCTCCAGAAGCTTTAAATATCCTGAAATGCTTCATTTTCTCCACAAAGCTGTAAAAACACACAAAACACAAGAAAAACGTAAAATAAAGTAAAATAATACTAACTAAGAGCATAACAAATATAAGTTAAGGGTCTAAAATATGCAATATTTTAGACTCATCAAATACCCCCAAACTTATATTTTGCTAGTCCCTTAGCAAAACAAAATAAAAGACTCAATGAAAAACAAAGAACATAAAGATAAAGTCATCACTCATGGTATCCAAAAATTTAAGGAGCACATATCACCATGATATTCATTCATAAGCAAGCTTAAAAAGGTAAACCCATCTTCGCAATGAATAGAAATGTTAAAATCTAATTACTTACAAAAGGCAGGATAAGGCATCACAAGCTTGAATCAGTGTAAGGTGAATTAGCATATAAAAATGAAGCTTCCAAGTAACTCTAATGTGTAAGGTCTCCATGTCTCAAGATTCACCGAATTTCCCATCAAAAATGAACGAAAAGGCATAGTTTTATTTTATTCACTTTATTTTATTTTATTTTATTTTATTTTATTTTATTTTTTTTTTTTTTTTTAATAAGGCACGGCTATGTTTAGTTCCCTTAAGCTTTCTAATTGACCCATGTAGCGAGTGTTGAGTCAATGACTCCCAAACCATGTGGTTTTAGGGCATTAGGTGTAAAGACACCCCTAAGGACTTACTAACTCGAGTAAAAAAGGCTACGAAATTAAACCAACCTTAATATTACCAAGCAAAATTCCACTTTTTGACGTGAACACTCACTGCTTACTGAGGCAAGAGGTCCAGTTACTCAACGAAAAGTTTATTGATAATTTTTTTTTATATATATTTTCCTATGCCCAAGAGTTCATCTAACAAGTCATCCAGTTTCAGTTAAGATAAGGAAAAATACACATTAAAATCACATGTCATACCTCACATAATTTGTGCTAATGTGCTCGTGTTAGATTAGATCAAACATGTGAATTCTCAAAATGCCTAAAGTAAGTAACTAAATTTTAAAAATTTATCACCAGATCATGTGTTCAAAATGTTAAGCTCACCAATGACATCACATCACAGAAAATGTTTAGATCAACTAAAATTTCACGATAACATGAGCATGCATTTATCTTTATGACGAAAAGACAACAAATTAGGACAAAGTGTGTGATGTGTCTCCCATACCCCCAAACTTAAATTACACATTGACCCCAATGTGTGACTAATATGGAAAGAGCTGACCTGAGATATGGAGAACTATCTGGACTGGTATGGCTCATAGCATACCCCAAAACTTGAACTGAAGTACGCTTTGTCCCTGAAAAATAAAAACTGGAAAACAAAAAATACTAGAAACAAATATTAATCATAAAAATGCAAATTAATAAATAAACAAAAGAAAAGATAAGCTGTGGGGTGCCTCCCATGAGCGCTAAGTTTAACGTCTTCAGCCAGACCCAACATTAGTAAACAGGCCCAACTAAGCTCTCCACCATCTGATCAATAAATGGGAATGGAAAATGATCAGGCCTAGTGGCAGCATTCAATTTACGGTAGTCTAGACACTTTCTCCATCTTGACTGTACTCGAGTTGGAACCAACTCGTTGTCTTTATTTACAACCGTAAATTCAGCACGTTTGGGCACGACTGGAATCTGGCTCACCTACTTGCTATCAGAGATGGGATAAATGATCCCTGCCTCTAACAGCTTAATATCTTTCACCCTCACAACCTCTTGCAAAGCAGGGTTGAGCATTCTTTGTGGCTCCCTCGATGGCTCAGCATCCTCCTCCAAATGTATCGTGTGTATCACCAACGAGGGGTTGATTCCTTTGACATCCTCAATAGTCCAGCCTATAGCTTCCTGATGCTCTCTTAAGACGTCCAATAATTTCTCTTCTGGAGCATCACCCAAATCTAAAGCTATAATTATAGGCAAAGAATCTGTTGGACCTTGGAACTTATACTCAAGATTATCCAGTAAAGGCTTAAGTTCCTTCTTGTGAGGTTCAGGTGTTGTGGTTTCCTCCGTCTCACTGCTTTCTCGAGGATCAGACTCCAAAATGACATTTACTTCATCGAGTAACTTATCTAAGCCCAAGTCCTCTCCAAAGTGAGCAAAGCATGCCTCCAAGGGATCTTCAATACGGGATTCATCCATAGTCTCCTCTGTCCTACTACTCTCCCGAGGAGCAGACTCCACGATAGTATTTGCTTGCTCAAGTAACTTATCTAAGTCCAAATCCTCTTCAAACTGAGCAAAGCATGCCTCCATAATGTCCTCAGACTTCCCTTCTTTCTTGGGCACTTGTAGTCTCTCAGGGTAAGGCGCTTTAGGTAAAAATGACCTAGAGAGATCCTTAATAATACGAGTGGCTGTAGATGGCTCAGCATCTCTCTTCTCATTGTTGCCACTCTCTTGCCCTTGGTGCATAGCAGGGTTCTCTTCCACTTGATTGTCCACTTGTCTCCCAGACAAGTATGGGACAGTTGATTGCACTTGTTTCTGCCAATGCATTGGAGTTGAAGAATTTCCCACCGCAAACTGTTCCTTTGGGTTAGGCTCAGGTTGACTGGAGAACTTTCCCTCATCTCTTTCACCCACGTAACTTGTGATCTGATCAATTTGACTCTCTAGTGTGGCAATCGCTTGGGTGTTTTCTATTGTTGCACTCATCACTTCACTCATAGATTGGCTAGTCGTTTTCATGAAATCATTGAGAGCGTCCTCCAATGACTGCGAAACCGACGCTGGCGCTTGAATGGGAGCTTGGTAAGCGGGTGATGGTGCTGGATAAGCTGAGTGACCATAATTTGGAATTGGTGGAGGAAATTCGGGAGTGTATTGATTGTGAGCATGGTAAGGGTCTCCTCCCTGATTCCTCAGTTGGTTCTGCATCCATGAAACATTAGAGTGGTCCCACCACCCTAGATTGTATGTTTCAGAGTAAGATCTATTTGATTGCCAACAACACTCATTGAAAGCATTCATTTGTTCCATAGGATACTCGGCACAAGCTGGCATTGATGGGCAATTCTGTGCTAGATGCATGGGACTAGCACAGATGGAACAGCTTTCAACATTGAAAGTGTTGGCAGCATTGAGGGACGGGCCGGTCATTTTAATGAAATCCTTGAGAGAGTCCTCTAAAGACTGTGAAACCGGCACTGGATTCATCCACATTTTTTTTTAAAATTAAATTTATTTTTTTTTTATTTTTTTTTATAACTAACTAGCAGAAAAATAAAATCAATTCAGACCAAAAATTTTCACAAACAAAACAATTCTCCGGCAACGGCGCCAAAAACTTGCTGTGAGTTTTAAATTACTCGCAAGCGCACGAGTCGTTTGCAGTATAGCGTTGTGCAAGTGCGAGGTCGAATCCACAGGGAATTGCGTTGTGAAAATATAATTTTTAATCTAAATTAACTCTATCTTAACCTAGTTCCGAATTTCAGATGATATTGCAAAATAAATTAAAACTAAACTAAGTTGATTTAAAAACTAATAAAAAAGGCACTAAGGTTTCCGAATCCACCCCACCAAAGTTAAGCATATATGTTCTAAAAATATAGCCTATCAAAACATTCTATGAATCCAACTATAAGACAAAAAACAAAGAATATCCCAACTAAACCAAAAGCACCCGATGTATCCGCTCTTAACAAATCACAAAGGGAATCCAATTTAATCGAAAAGCATTCAATGTATCCATCAGATGAAACACAAAGAAAATCCAACAGAAAATTTAAACTCAATCAGTTATAAGATTTACTCAAATAATTGACAGAACATTTATACTAAAAATTGTCAGATTTGTACAAGCAAATCTGAACTACTACGCCAAACAACGGCGGGGCTTCATCTTCAAACTTAGCTGAAGAGTCTAACCGCTCATAACTATAAAACTATAATAAAAAGTGCTAAACATTTAAACTAAAACAACAGAATATAAAGAAATAAATAAACAACTTTACATGGGAGAAATTCCACTCGCTGACGGGCGGCGCTTCCCCTCGTGGTAGCAATGCCTTCGGGATCCACCAGAATGTTGGCGGACGTCCACCGGTAAACACCAAAGTGGCTCAGGAATTGTACACTGGATTATGAAGCCAAATGGTGCTTATATAGGGGGAGACCCGGAGCAAAACAGGTTGCAGAAACGATGTGGGATACAGGCCCGTGTGCGCTCGATCGCAGTGTGGTGCGATCGATCGCAGGTACGATCGATCGCATGTCTTGTGCGCACGATCTCATGTGTGCTCAATCGCATGTCTGCTGCGATCGATCGCAAATGCACTGAACTTCAATTATTTCGATGTGGGATGTTGACCATGCGCTCGTTTGTAGGCAGGTGCACTCGAGCACAGATGCGCTCGATCGCATATCTCGTGCGATCGAGCGCAATGTCTCCAGAAGCTTTAAATATCCTGAAATGCTTCATTTTCTCCACAAAGCTGTAAAAACACACAAAACACAAGAAAAACGTAAAATAAAGTAAAATAATACTAACTAAGAGCATAACAAATATAAGTTAAGGGTCTAAAATATGCAATATTTTAGACTCATCATCGAGCAGGATTGTAATACGGGTTTTCGAAACTGGAATCCGAATCGTGATCTTTCATCTCACGATCACCGAAATTCTGCGCCGTTAGACGCTGGGTTAACTTTGCAACTTGCCGCTGTAAATCCTCAATCATCGCATCCTGAACATTTCGAGCACGGTGTGGGGCTTCGTCGTTCGGAACCTGCCCGCGACAACCACGACCACAGCGTGGGGCTTCCTCGTTCGGAACCTACCCGCGACGACCACAACCACGATCATCAGCCATGAAAACTGATGAAATCTCACCCCAGGAAGATGCTGAAGCTCTGATACCAACTGATGCCGGCTAGAATAACGATTATTCTGCAGGCTAGTCTAACAGATAGTTCACAGGGAGTAACACAAGAAAAACCTTAAAATAATACGGAGAAACTACTCTGATGCTTTATTTTAATTTATTTCAAAAATACAATAATAATATTATCAAACCCTAAAACATTATTTATAAGGTCGAAGCTAAAATAAGAAAATTAAATTAAGGTCGAATTTAAATTAAATAAAATAAAATGTTTCATAAAAACTAAAAACAGCCAATTTAAAGGTCTAAACTTCGTTTTTTGGCTTAAAAACGATAAGGCTTACTCTAAGTTTTTTCCGAAAGCTCGTTTCCAATTAGACTAGGGTCTTCGGGGCCAAATCCGAACCTATGGCCCACTAAACGATGTAAACCGGTTTAGGTAGCGCACTTGCCATCTGACAACTCAGCATCATCTGACTCGGATCCTCCTGCATCAGTCGCCCCAGGTTGGAAAGAACTCGTCCTCGAGTTCACAATAGCCACATCAGAATCCCCAAAACAAAGACTCAAGTGGTTCACATTAAAGACCTCAGGCAGCAACCCAGGAGGAAGATCCTCGGGTATCAAGTCAGAAAACTCTGCTAACAGCAGCAAATCCACTCTGGAACTGAAATATCCATAACGATCCTCCGACCACGGTGTTCCCAGAATCGAGCAGGATTGTAATATGGGTTTTTGAAACTGGAATCGGAATCGTGATCTTTCATCTCACGATCACCGAAATTCTGCGCCGTTAGACGCTGGGTTAACTTTGCAACCTGCCGCTGTAAATCCACAATCATCGCATCCTGAATGTTTCGATCACAGTGTGGGGCTTCCTCATTCGGAACCTGCCCGCGACAACCACGACCACGGCGTGGGGCTTCCTCGTTCGGAACCTGCCCGCGACGACCACGACTACGATCACCAGCCATGGAAACTGATGAAATCTCACCCTAGGAAGATGCTGAAGCTCTGATACCAACTGATGCCGGCCAGAATAGCGATTATTCTGCAGGCTAGTCGAACAGATAGTTCACAGGGAGTAACACAAGAAAAACCCTAAAACAATACAGAGAAACTACTCTGATGCTTTATTTTAATTTATTCCAAAAATACAATAATAATATTACCAAACCCTAAAACATTATTTATAAGGTCGAAGCTAAAATAAGAAAATTAAATTAAGACCGAATTTAAATTAAATAAAATAAAAGGTTTCCTAAAAACTAAAAAAAGGCCAATTTGAAGGTCTAAACTTCGTTTTTTGGCTTTAAAATGATAAGGCTTATTTTAGGTTTTTTCCGAAAGCTCGTTTCCAATTAGACTAGGGTCTTCGGGGCCCAATACGAACCTATGGCCCACTAAACGATGTAAACCGGTTTAGGTAGCCCACTTGCCATATGATAACGCAGCATCATCTGACTCGGATCCTCCTGCATCAGTCGCCCTAGGTTGGAAAGAACTCGTCCTCGAGTTCACAATAGCCACATCAGAATCCGCAAAACAAAGACTCAAGTGGTTCACATTAAAGACCTCAGGCGGTAACCCAGGAGGAAGATCCTCTGTTATCAAGTCAGAAAACTCTGCTAACAGCAGCAAATCCACTCTGAAACCGAAATCTCCATAACGATCGTCCCGACGACGGTGTTCCCTGAATCGAGCAGGATTGTAATACGGGTTATCGAAACTGGAATCCGAATCGTGATCTTTTATCTTACGATCACCGAAATTCGACACCGTTAGACGCTAGGTTAACTTTGCAACATGCCGCTGTAAATCGTCAATTATCGCATCCTGAACGTTTCGAGCACGGTGTGGGGCTTCCTCGTTCGGAACCTGCCCACGACAACCACGACCACGGCGTGGGGCTTCCTCGTTCGGAACCTGCCCGCGACGACCACGACCACGATCATTAGCCATGGAAACTGATGAAATCTCACCCCAGGAAGATGCTGAAGCTCTGATACCAACTGATGCTTGCCAGAATAGCGATTATTCTGCAGGCTAGTCGAACAGATAGTTCACAGGGAGTAACACAAGAAAAACTCTAAAATAATACAGAGAAACTACTCTTATGCTTTATTTTAATTTATTCCAAAAATAAAATAATAATATTACCAAACCCTAAGACCTTATTTATAAGGTCGAAGCAAAAATAAGAAAATTAAATTAAGGCCGAATTTAAATTAAATAAAATAAAAGGTTTCCTAAAAACTAAAAACAGCCAATTTGAAGGTCTGAACTTCGTTTTTTGGCTTAAAAACGATAAGGCATTGTATGTCATACTAAGTTTTTCCCGAAAGCTCGTTTCCAATTAGAATAGGGTCTTCGGGGCCTAGTCTGAACTTTTGGCCCGCTAAACGATGTAAACCAGTTTAGGTAGCCCACTTGCCATCTGACAACTCGGCATCATCTGACTCGGATCCTCCTGCATCTGTCGCCCCAGGTTGGAAAAACTCGTCCTCGAGCTCACAATAGCCACATCGTAATCCCCAAAACAAGGACTCAAGTGGTTCACATTAAATACCTCAGGCGGCAACCCAGGAGGAAGATCTTTTGGTATCAAGTCAGAAAACTCTGCTAACAGCAGCAAATCCACTCTGAAACCGAAATCTCTATAACAATCATCCCAACCAAGGTGTTCTCTGAATCGAGCAGGATTGTAATATTGGTTTTTGAAACTGGAATCGGAATCGTGATCTTTCATCTCACGATCACCGAAATTCTGTGCCGTTAGACGCTGGGTTAAATTTGCAACCTGCCGCTGTAAATCCTCAATCATCGCATCCTGAATGTTTCGATCACGGTCTGGGGCTTCCTGGTTCAGAACCTGCCTGCGATGACCACGACCACGATCATTAGCCATGGAAACTGATGAAATCTCACCCTCGGAAGATGCTGAATCTCCGATACCAACTGATGCCGGCCAAAATAGCGATTATTCTGCATGCTAGTCGAACAGATAGTTCACAGGGAGTAACACAAGCAAAACCCTAAAACAATACAGAGAAACTACTCTGATGCTTTATTTTAATTTATTCCAAAAATACAATAATAATATTACAAAACCCTAAGACCTTATTTATAAGGTCGAAGCTAAAATAAAAAAATTAAATTAAGGCCGAATTTAAATTAAATAAAATAAAAGGTTTCCTAAAAACTAAAAACAGCCAATTTGAAGGTCTAAACTTCGTTTTTGGCTTAAAAACGATAAGGCTTTGTATATCATACTAAGTTTTTCTTGAAAGCTCGTTTCCAATCAGACTAGGGTCTTCGGGGCCCAATTCGAACTTATGGCCCGCTAAACGATGTAAACCAGTTTAGGTAGCCCACTTGCCATCTGACAACTCAGCATCATCTGACTCGGATCCTCCTGCATCAGTCGCCCCAGGTTGGAAAGAACTCGTCCTGGAGTTCACAATAGCCACATCGGAATCCCTAAAACAAGGACTCTAGTTGTTCACATTAAAAACCTCAGGCGGCAACCCAGGAGGAAGATCTTCTGGTATCAAGTCAGAAAACTCTGCTAATAGTAGCAAATCCACTCTGAAACCAAAATCTCCATAATGATCCTCCCAACCACGGAGTTCTCTGAATCGAGCAGGATTGTAGTATGGGTTTTTGAAACTAGAATCGGAATCGTGATCTTTCATCTCACGATCCCCGAAATTCTGCGCCGTTAGACGCTGGGTTAACTTTGCAACCTACCGCTGTAAATCCACAATCATCGCACCCTGAACGTTTCGATCATGATGTTGGGCTTCCTCATTCGGAACCTGCCCGCGACAACCACAACCACGGCGTGGGTCTTCCTCGTTCGGAACCTGCCCGCGACGACCACGACCACTATCATTAGCCATGGAAACTGATGAAATCTCACCCTAGGAAGATGCTGAATCTCTGATACCAACTGATGCCGGCCAGAATAGCGATTATTCTGCAGGCTAGTCGAACAGATAGTTCACAGGGAGTAACACAAGAAAAACCTTAAAACAATACAGAGAAACTACTCTGATGCTTTATTTTAATTTATTCCAAAAATACAATAATAATATTACCAAACCCTAAGACCTTATTTATAAGGTCGAAACTAAAATAAGAAAATTAAATTAAGGCCGAATTTAAATTAAATAAAATAAAAGGTTTCCTAAAAACTAAAAACTGCCAATTTAAAGGTCTAAACTTCGTTTTTTGGCTTAAAAACGATAAGGCTTATATTATTTTTTTCCCGAAAGCTCGTTTCCAATCAGACTAGGGTCTTCGGGGCCCAATCAGAACCTGTGGCCTGCTAAACGATGTAAACCAGTTTAGGAAGCCCACTTGCCATCTGACAACTCAGCATCATCTGACTCGGATCCTCCTCCATCAGTCGCCCCAGGTTGGAAAGAACTCGTCCTCGAGTTCACAATAGCCACATCGGAATCCCCAAAACAAAGACTCAAGTGGTTCACATTAAAAACCTCAGGCGGCAACCCAGGAGGAAGATCCTCTGGTATCAAGTCAGAAAACTCTGCTAACAGTAGCAAATCCACTCTGAAACAAAAATCTCCATAACGATCCTCCCGACCACGGAGTTCCCTGAATCGAGCAGGATTGTAATATGGGTTTTTGAAACTGGAATCAGAATCGTGATCTTTCATCTCACGATCACCGAAATTCTGCGCCGTTAGAAGCTGGGTTAATTTTGCAACCTGCCGCTGTAAATCCTCAATCATCGCATCCTGAACATTTCGAGCACGGTGTGGGGCTTCCTTGTTCGGAACCTGCCCGCGACAACCATGACCACGGCGTGGGGCTTCCTCGTTCGGAACCTGCCCGCGACGACCACGACCACGATCATTAGCCATGGAAACTGATGAAATCTCACCCTAGGAAGATGCTGAAGCTCTAATACCAACTGATGCCGGCCAGAATAGCGATTATTCCGCAGGCTAGTCGAACAGATAGTTCACAGGTAGTAACACAAGAAAATCCCTAAAACAATACAGCGAAACTACTCTAATGCTTTATTTTAATTTATTCCAAAAATACAATAATAATATTACCAAACCCTAAGACCTTATTTATAAGGTCGAAACTAAAATAAGAAAATTAAATTAAAGCCGAATTTAAATTAAATAAAATAAAAGGTTTCCTAAAAACTAAAAACTGCCAATTTGAAGGTCTAAACTTCGTTTTTTGGCTTAAAAACGATAAGCTTAGTACAAGTACTAATTTTTTCCCGAAAACTCGTTTCCAATCAGACAAAGGTCTTGGAGGCCCAATCCAAACCTATGGCCCGCTAAACGATGTAAACCGGTTTAGGTAGCCCACTTGCCGTTTGATAACTCAGCATCATCTGACTCGAATCCTCCTGCATCAGTTGCCCCAGGTTGGAAAGAACTCGTTCTCGAGTTCACAATAGCCATATCGGAATCCCCAAAACAAAGACTCAAGTGGTTCACAATAAAGACCTCAAGCGGCAACCCAGGAGGAAGATCCTCTGGTATCAAGTCAGTAAACTCTGCTAACAGCAGCAAATCCACTCTGAAACCAAAATCTCCATAACGATCCTCCTGACCACGGAGTTCCCTGAATCGAGCAGGATTGTAAAATGGGTTTTTGAAACTGGAATCGAAATCGTGATTTTTCACCTTACGATCACCGAAATTCTGCACCATTAGACGCTGGGTTAACTTTGCAACCTGCCGCTGTAAATCCTCAATGATCGCATCCTGAACATTTCGATCACGGTGTGGGGCTTCCTCTTTCGGAACCTGCCCGCGACAACCACGACCACGGCGAGCGACTTCCTCGTTCGGAACCTGCCTGCGACGACCACGACCACGATCATTAGCCATGGAAACTGATGAAATCTCACCCCAGGAAGATGCTGAAGCTCTGATACCAACTGATGCCGGCCACAATAACGATTATTCTGCAAGCTAGTCGAACAGATAGTTCACAAGGAGTAACACAAGAAAAACCCTAAAACAATACAGAGAAACTACTCTGATGCTTTATTTTAATTTATTCCAAAAATACAATAATAATATTACCAAACCCTAAGACCTTATTTATAAGGTCGAAACTAAAATAAGAAAATTAAATTAAGGCCAAATTTAAATAAAATAAAATAAAAGGTTTCCTAGAAACTAAAAACTGCCAATTTAAAGGTCTAAACTTCGTTTTTTGGCTTAAAAAGGATAAGGCTTATATTAAGTTTTTCCCCAAAGCTCGTTTCCAATCAGACTAGGGTCTTCGGGGCCCAATCCGAACCTCTGGCCTGCTAAACGATGTAAACCAGTTTAGGTAGCCCACTTGCCATCTGACAACTCAGCATCATCTGACTCGGATCCTCCTGCATTAGTCACCCCAGGTTGGAAAGAACTCGTCATCGAGTTCACAATAGCCACATCGGAATCCCCAAAACAAGGACTCAAGTGGTTCACATTAAAGACCTCAGGTGGCAACCCAGGAGGAAGATCCTCTGGTATCAAGTCAGAAAACTCTGCTAACAGCAGCAAATCCACTCTGAAACCGAAATCTCCATAACGATCCTCCCAACCACGGTGTTCTCTGAATCGAGCAGGACTGTAATATGTGTTTTTGAAACTGGAATCGGAATCGTGATCTTTCATCTCAAGATCACCGAAATTCTGCACCGCTAGACGCTGGGTTAATTTTGCAACCTGCCGCTGTAAATCCTCAATCATCGCATCCTGAACATTTCGAGCACGGTGTGGGGCTTCCTTGTTCGGAACCTACCCGCGACGTCCACGACCACGATCATTAGCCTTGGAAACTGATGAAATCTCACCCTAGGAAGATGCTGAAGCTCTGATACCAACTGATACCGGCCAGGATAACGATTATTCTGTAGGCTAGTCGAACAGATAGTTCACAGGTAGTAACACAGGAAAAAACCTAAAACAATACAGAGAAACTACTCTGATGCTTTATTTTAATTTATTACAAAAATACAATAATAATATTACCAAACCCTAAAACCTTATTTATAAGGTCAAAACTAAAATAAGAAAATTAAATTAAGGCCGAATTTAAATTAAATAAAATAAAAGGTTTCCTAAAAACTAAAAACTGCCAATTTGAAGGTCTAAACTTCGTTTTTTGGCTTAAAAACAATAAGGCTTATTCTAAGTTTTTCCCGAAAGCTCGTTTCCAATCAGACTAGGGTCTTCGGGGCCCAATCCGAACCTATGGCCTGCTAAACGATGTAAACCAGTTTAGGAAGCCCACTTGCCATCTGACAACTCGGCATCATCTGACTCGGATCCTCCTGCATCAGTCGCCCCAGGTTAGAAAGAACTCGTCCTCGAGTTCACAATAGCCACATCGGAATCCCCAAAACAAGGACTCAAGTGGTTCATATTAAAGAACTCAGGCAGCAACCCAGGAGGAAGATCCTCTGGTATCAAGTCAGAAAACTCTGCTAACAGCAGCAAATCCACTCTGAAAACGAAATCTCCATAACGATCATCCCAACCACGGTGTTCTCTAAATGGAGCAGGATTGTAATATTGGTTTTTGAAACTGGAATCGGAATCGTGATCTTTCATCTCACGATCACTGAAATTCTGCGACGTTAGACGATGGGTTAACTTTGCAACCTGCCGCTGTAAATCCTCAATCATCGCATCCTGAATGTTTCGATCACGGTGTGGGGCTTCCTGGTTCGGAACCTGCCTGCGACGACCACGACCACGATCATTAGCCATGGAAACTGATGAAATCTCACCCTAGGAAGATGCTGAATCTCTGATACTAATTGATGCCGGCCAGAATAGCGATTATTCTGCAGGCTAGTCGAACAGATATTTCGCAGGGAGTAACACAAGAAAAACCCTAAAACAATAGAGAGAAACTACTCTGATGCTTTATTTTAATTTATTCCAAAAATATAATAATAATATTACCAAACCCTAAGACCTTATTTATAAGGTCGAAGCTAAAATAAGAAAATTAAATAAAATAAAATAAAAGGTTTCCTAAAAACTAAAAACTGCCAATTTGAAGGTCTAAACTTCGTTTTTTTTCTTAAAAACGATAATACTTAGTATAAAATACTAATTTTTTTCCCAAAAGATCGTTTCCAATCAGAAAAGGGTCTTCGGGGCCCAATCCGAACCTATGGCCCGCTAAAAAATGTAAACCGGTTTAGGTAGCCCACTTGTCATCTGACAACTCAGCATCATCTGACTCGGATCCTCCTGTATCAGTCGCCCCAGGTTGGAAAGAACTCGTCCTCGAGTTCACAATAGCCACATCGGAATCCCCAAAACAAGGACTCAAGTGGTTCACATTAAAAACCTCAGGCGGTAACCCAGGAGGAAGATCCTCTGGTATCAAGTCAGAAAACTCTGCTAACAGCAGCAAATCCACTCTGAAACCGAAATCTTCATAACGATCCTCCCGACCACGGAGTTCCCTGAATCGAGCTGGATTGTAATATGGGTTTTTGAAACTGGAATCGGAATCGTGATCTTTCATCTCACGATCACCGAAATTCTGCACCATTAGACGCTGGGTTAACTTTGCAACCTGCCGCTGTAAATCCTCAATCATCGCATCCTGAATGTTTCGATCACAGTGTGGGGCTTCCTCATTCGGAACCTGCCCGCGACAACCACGACCACGGCGTGCGGCTTCCTCGTTCAGAACCTGCCCGCGACGACCACGACCACGATCATTAGCCATGGAAACTGATGAAATCTCACCCTAGGAAGATGCTGAAGCTCTGATACCAACTGATGCCGGCTAGAATAGCGATTATTCTGCAGGCTAGTCGAACAGATAGTTCACAGGGAGTAACTAAAGAAAAACCCTAAAACAATACAGAGAAACTACTCTGATGCTTTATTTTAATTTATTCCAAAAATACAATAATAATATTACCAAACCCTAAGACCTTATTTATAAGGTCGAAGCTAAAATAAGAAAATTAAATTAAGGCCGAATTTAAATAAAATAAAATAAAAGGTTTCATAAAAACTAAAAACAGCCAATTTAAAGGTCTAAACTTCGTTTTTTGGCTTAAAAATGATAAGGCTTAGTGAAAATACTAAGTTTTTCCCGAAAGCTCGTTTCTAATCATACTAGGGTCTTCGGAGCCCAATCCAAACCTATGGCCTGCTAAACGATGTAAACCGGTTTAGGTAGCTCACTTGCCATCTGACAACTCAGCGTCATCTGACTCGGATCCTCCTGCATCAGTCGCCCCAGGTTGGAAAGAACTCGTCCTCGAGTTCACAATAGCCATATCGGAATCCCCAAAACAATGACTCAAGTGGTTCACATTAAAGACCTCAGGTGGCAACCCAATAGGAAGATTCTCTGGTATTAAGTCAGAAAACTTTGCTAAGAACAGCAAATCCACACTGAAACCAAAATCTTCATAACGATCCTCCCGACCACGATGTTCCCTGAATCGAGCAGGATTGTAATATGGGTTTTTGAAACTAGAATCGAAATCGTGATTTTTCATCTCACGATCACCGAAATTCTGCGCCGTTAGACGCTGGGTTAACTTTGCAACCTGCTGCTGTAAATCCTCAATCATCTCACCCTGAACGTTTCGATCACGGTGTGGGGCTTCCTCGTTCGGAACCTGCCCGCGACAACCACGACCACCATCATTAGCCATGGAAACTGATGAAATCTCACCCCAGGAAGATGCTGAAGCTCTGATATCAACTGATGCCGGCCAGAATAGCGATTATTCCGTATGCTAGTCGAACAGATAGTTCACAGGGAGTAACACAAGAAAAACCTTAAAACAATACAGAGAAACTACTCTGATGCTTTAATTTAATTTATTCCAAAAATACAATAATAATATTACAAAACCCTAAGACCTTATTTATAAGGTCGAAACTAAAATAAGAAAATTAAATTAAAGTCGAATTTAAATTAAATAAAATAAAAGGTTTCCTAAAAACTAAAAACTGCCAATTTGAAGGACTAAACTTCGTTTTTTGGCTTAAAAACGATAAGGCTTAGTATAATATTCTAAGTTTTTCCCGAAAGCTCGTTTCCAATCAGACTAGGGTTTTCGAGGCCCAATCCGAGCCTATGGCCCGCTAAACGATGTAAACCGGTTTAGGTAGCCCACTTGCCATCTGACAACTCAGCTTCATCTGACTCGGATCGTCCTGCATCCATCGCCCCAGGTTGGAAAGAACTCGTCCTCGAGTTCACAATAGCCATATCAGAATCCCCAAAACAAAGACTCAAGTGGTTCACATTAAAGACCTCAGGCGGCAACCCAGGAGGAAGATCCTATGGTATCAAGTCAGAAAACTCTGCTAACAGCAGCAAATCCACTCTGAAACTAAAATCTCCATAACGATCCTCCAGACCATGGTGTTCCCTAAATCGAGCAGGATTGTAATACGGGTTTTCAAAACTGGAATCCAAATCGTGATCTTTCATCTCACGATCACCGAAATTCTGCGTTGTTAGACACTGGGTTAACTTTGCAACCTGCCGCTGTAAATCCTCAATCACCGCATCCTGAACGTTTCGAGCACGGTATGGGGCTTCCTTGTTTAGAACCTGCCCGCGACGACCACGACCACGATCACCAACCATGGAAACTGATGAAATCTCACCCCAGGAAGATGCTGAAGCTTTGATACCAACTGATGCCGGCCAGAATAGTGATTATTTTGCAGGCTAGTCGAACAGATAGTTCACATGGAGTAACACAAGAAAAACCCTAAAACAATAAAGAGAAACTACTCTGATACTTTATTTTAATTTATTTCAAAAATACAATAATAATATTACCAAACCTTAAGACCATATTTATAAGGTCGAAGCAAAAATAGAAAAATTAAATTAAGGCCGAATTTAAATTAAATAAAATAAAAGGTTTCCTAAAAACTAAAAACAGCCAATTTGAAGGTCTAAACTTCGTTTTTTGGCTTAAAAAGGATAAGGCTTCGTAAAAATACTAAGTTCTACCCGAAAGCTCGTTTCTAATCAGACTAGGGTCTTCGAGGCCCAATCCGAACCTATGGCCCGCTAAACGATGTAAACCGGTTTAGGTAGCCCACTTGCCATCTGACAACTCAGCATCATCTGACTCGGATCCTCCTGCATCAGTCGCCCCAGGTTGGAAAGAACTCGTCCTCGAGTTCACAATAGCCACATCGGAATCCCCAAAACAAGGACTCAAGTAGTTCACATTAAATACCTCAGGCTGCAACCCAAGAGGAAGATCCTCTGGTATCTGGTCAGAAAACTCTGCTAACAGCAGCAAATCCATTCTGAAACCGAAATCTCCATAAAGATCCTCCAGACCACGGTGTTCCCAGAATCGAGCAGGATTGTAATACGGGTTTTCGAAACTGGAATCGAAATCGTGATCTTTCATCTCACGATCACCGAAATTCTGCGCCGTTAGACGCTGGGTTAACTTTGCAACTTGCCGCTGTAAATCTTCAATCATCGCATCCTGAAAGTTTCGATCACGGTGTGGGGCTTCCTCATTCGGAACCTGCCCGCGACAACCACGACCGCGGCGTGGGGCTTCCTCGTTCGGAACTTGCCCGCAATGACACACAACCACCATCATTCGCCATGGAAACTGATGAAATCACACCCTAGGAAGATGCTGAGGCTCTGATACCAACTGATACCGGCCAAAATAGCGATTATTCTGCAGGCTAGTCGAACAGATAGTTCATAGGGAGTAACACAAGAAAAATCCTAAAATAATACAGCGAAACTACTCTGATGCTTTATTTTAATTTATTCCAAAAATACAATAATAGTATTACCAAACCCTAGGACCTTATTTATAAGGTCGAAGCTAAAATAAGAAAATTAAATTAAGGCCAAATTTAAATTAAATAAAATAAAAGGTTTCCTAAAAACTAAAAACAGCCAATTTGAAGGTCTAAACTTCTTTTTTTGGCTTAAAAAGGATAAGGCTTAGTGAAAATACTAAGTTCTACCCGAAAGCTCGTTTCTAATCAGACCAGGGTCTTCGGGGCCCAATCCGAACCTATGGCCCACTAAACGATGTGAACCGGTTTAGGTAGCCCACTTTCCATCTGACAACTCAGCATCATCTGACTCGGATCCTCCTGCATCAGTCGCCCCAGGTTGGAAAGAACTCGTCCTCGAGTTCACAATAGCCATATCGGAATCCCCAAAACAAAGACTCAAGTGGTTCACATTAAAGAACTCAGGTGGCAACCCAGGAGGAAGATCCTCTGGTATCAGGTCAGAAAACTCTGCTAACAGCAGCAAATCCACTCTGAAACTGAAATCTCCATAACGATCCTCCCGACCATGGTGTTCCCTGAATCGAGCAGGATCATAATATGGGTTTTCGAAATTGGAATCGAAATCGTGATTTTTCATCTCATGATCACCGAAATTCTGCGCCGTTAGACGCTGGGTTAACTTTGCAAACTGCTGCTGTAAATCCTCAATCATCGCATCCTGAACGTTTTTATCACGGTATGGGGCTTCCTCATTCGGAACCTGCCCGCGACAACCACGACAATGGCGTGGGGCTTCCTCGTTCGGAACCTGCCCGCGACGACCACAACCACCATCATTACCCATGGAAACTGATGAAATCTCACCCCAGGAAGATGCTGAAGCTCTGATACCAACTGATACCGGCCAGAATAGCGATTATTCTGCACGCTAGTCGAACGGATAGTTCATAGAGAGTAACACAAGAAAAATCCTAAAACAATACAGAGAAACTACTTTGATGCTTTATTTTAATTTATTCCAAAAATACAATAATAATATTACCAAACCCTAAGACCTTATTTATAAGGTCGAAGCTAAAATAATAAAATTAAATTAAGGCCGAATTTAAATTAAATAAAATAAAAGGTTTCCTAAAAACTAAAAACTGCCAATTTGAAGGACTAAACTTCGTTTTTTTGCCTTAAAAACGATAAGGCTTAGTATAATATTCTAAGTTTTTCCTGAAAGCTCGTTTCCAATCAGACTAGGGTCTTCGGGGCCCAATCCGAGCCTATGGCCCCGCTAAACGATGTAAACCGGTTTAGGTATCCCACTTGCTATCTGACAACTCAGCTTCATCTCACTTGGATCCTCCTGCATCAGTCGCCCTAGGTCGGAAAGAACTCGTCCTCGAGTTCACAATAGCCACATCAGAATCCCCAAAACAAAGACTCAAGTGGTTCACATTAAAG